>JBBGZY010000965.1:0-1200000 GCA_037952925.1 Lithobates clamitans | reverse complement strand
CAAAAGTTGGTTGATTGAGTTGCCATCTAATAAATAGTTACCTGCTAGTAGACTCAAGCCAGGTGTAGGAAAGCGGACTTTGCTCTGTGCTGGAGAAGTTTTAGGTCTGGGAAAACCCAGGTGACGGCCATGGGATCTGTGATTTCATGCAGCCACATATCCACTTGGGTCCCTCGACGTATCCCCTGAGGAAGCCCCATTGGGCGAAACATGTAGGGATTAGGGACTACAGTACCGAGTGACTGTCTATACCCAAATAGATTTTGATATGTACTGCTGTATGTCATATCCATGTCATTATGTCTAGCCAGCATAATTTTAATTTTTGTACATGTTAAAAAAATATGAATTTTATTTTATACTTTGATGTCTGTTGAAACTTCCTTTCCTGGCACCCATAAAGTCCCACCAAATTATTCTCCTGACAAGATCTACTACTCAGGGATGGTGGTGCCTTCTCCTTGACACTGTCACCTATCCATTTTTATTAATAACTGTAGTATTGGTGCCATTGCCTACTACAATGATTCTCACTTCCACAGGGATCCCATAGGTATGGTACATACATATGTACAATGGTCCAGTGTAACCAGGGCTGGGACAAGGGGGGGGGGGGGTTGGAAGGGACAGGAGCCCCAGGCGCAACAATTCACTGGGGGGGTGTAGATGGAGTGCAGTGATCACATTGCTAAAGTCAGCTGGGGGGGCGATTGTTGGTTGAAAAGATAAAGCAGAGATCACCGCTGCTGCCCACAACACACAGTACTTTTGCAGAGCAGCAGTGGGAGCCAAGTGATAGAGTGGTCCCTGCTCTCCCCCTGCACCCATGTGTAAACTGCCACCACTAGAAGACACACATACACATCTCCCTCTGTCAGGTGTAGTGATCTCTGCCCAATCGATGATTTGAAGTACCAGCCTCTGACATGATGTCATTCAGAGGCCGGAACAGTTAGAGATAGCGGTGTTGCAAGGGAGCAGGTATGAGCAACTGAGCAATACTTTAGTAAACACAGCAGTGTAAAGTTAACAAACTGTGGCTCAGTCAAAGTCTTTTACTGTGAACTTGACTAGTCAACACCTTGGGGAGTGTGGGGAGATGGTTGTGATTTAGGGGGGGTGAAGGGGTTAACTATCTAACACAGTCAGCTAGCCATGTGCACCACAAATGGTTAATGTACTGCCACCAGTCACTGCTTCATTAGTGATTAGTGGCTGTGTTAATTAACCTCTTTGTGCTGCATAGTGGCCATTAATGCAGCACTAAGAGATTAATTGATACCACCAATGACCACCAATGGGGATGGAAATCGAAATAGCACTGCCACACTGATCATCATTGCAGAAAGTGGAATTCCAGCATAAACCTTACTAGCCTTAAAATTGCCCCTCCCCCTCTTAATACCTATGCTGACTAACTTATTTTCAGACAAATATATTAGAATGTGGCCTCAAGCCCACAGCCAGGAATGCTCACCCCAAACCACTGGTGCGTAGCATACCTTTTGCGCAATACCTGCGCTTACGCAGGAACTGTACATATGAAATTGACTGCAGGATCCAGGCGAATGCCCTACATTAATGATTATTATTGAGAGGGTACTCACGCACAAATCTCAGAAAAGCTTTTAACAAAGCCTTTTCTCGCTCCAGGGACTCTTTACTGTATAATCGTCCCAAACCAAAATCATCTAACAATCCTGTTAGGTTTATTACTACATATTCAGCTCACCATAAAGTACTTAGAACTATCTTATCCAACCACTGGCACCTACTTGCCGAACACCATGTCTTGGGTAGACATGTGCGACCAGTCCCCGATTTGGTGTTCCGCAGGGCACGCTCCCTACATGATAAGTTGACCTGCAGTCATTATGTGCCCTCAAATCCTTCGAGATCTGAGCACTTTGGGACTTTTCGATGCACTGATTGTCCTCGCTGTCCCTGGTCCTTGAGGGAAAGCATTTCACCCTACCCAATGGTGAAGGCTTTGTCTCACAAACCTACACAGACTATGGAACGAGGGGGGTCATATACCTGATGGTATGTAACCGTAATGCCTTTTACGTCGGCAAGACGATCCAAGAATTTAGGCAAAGGATAGGTGACCACCTTTATTACTCGAGCAGTGGAAAACTTACTACCATAGGTAGACATATTGGACTTTACCACCGCTACGACATTTCTGTTGTCCAATTCCTTGTGCCGGAGGTGGTTCAACAAAACCACAGGGGGGGGTGACTGGGACCAAACGATCCTACAGAGAGAGACACTGTGGATCGAAGGGCTTAATGCCACCCTCCCTCCAGGCCTCAATTAATTTGTTTCTTACAAACCATTTTTGTGAAGGAATCATGCCCTGTTCCCTTACTTTTTTTCTTTCTCCAACCTTTTTTGGTCTGTTTTTAGTGCCCTAACTGCTGCTGATCCACACATCCAATTGTCAATCCATTTAGGTAACCTAGGTTTCCTTTCTGTATTGAGTTTTGGTGACACTTTGGGAATCTTAATCCCCAATTTTTTATATATTTAAAAAAATTTCCTGTGTATATCTCTAATCTATCCCGTATTAATTTTTGTATTGTAACTTTATTTGTATTGTTGTATGGGAGACCCGCTCCCCTTAGTGGTCGATCCGGTGCACGTAGCTCCCTCTCTCCCCTTTGGCGGACATGTGTTTGCCCTGATTGACTTGTGCTTTTAGCCATCTCAGCTTGCCTTGAACGAGCCTGGGCCACCAGGCCTATGGGCTCCATCATGGCCCACTTGCGCAGGAGCACGGAATCGTGCACCTGCGCAGTGCGGGCAAACTGACCCTGTGATGTCAGACATCGCCGACCGGCGGCATGATCTGACGCCTGCAGGGTTGGGGAGCTCATATAGCGGCTCCTTCGGGCCCGCTGTGTGAGCAGCAGAGATGCTCCATGCTGGGCTGATACATTGGACGATGCACTGACAGGTGAGTGACCCTTGGTGTGGTTTGGCACGGGGGGATTGCCTTCTCCCCCAGCTCCCTCTCTCCCTTGTCTGTTCCTCCTTCCCCCTCCCCTCCTCCCTTTCCAATCCTCTGTAACATTATGTATTACTATTATGTCTCCCCTGCAGATTTGACTGCCACTAAGGGACTCATAGGCTGATTAGGCTAGGTTACCAGTCCGGTGAGTTACTCCCTGACACATATGCCCTCACGATGTTAAGTTGGATGGTTTTCACCTTGCTGGCACCTTCCCACCCCTTACCTCACTCCCCTCACCTTCCTTTCCCTGGGTTCTCTCTCTTTTTCTTCCCTGCATCTCTCCCCCCTTCCTTCACCATCCTCACATTAGTTTCCCCTTTTACTTTCTCCTTCTCCCTTTCTCTCCCCCTTTCCTTTTACCCCCTTCTTTTCTCCCTCCCTTTGCCAGGTCTTCTCTACACCTCACCCCTTCACTCCATTTTCTCCCTTCCTCTCACATTTCCCTCACTCCCTTCTTCTCCCCTCCCTCTTTTCACCCCCTTTTTTGCCTCCCCCCTTTTCCTCGCCCTGTTTTCCTTCCATACTTTTCCCCTATCTTTTTGGCTGTTCTGTCTTGTTCACTCCTTGACTTCTTCTCCTCCTTTTCTCCCCTCCTTTCCCTCCCCCCCCCTCCCCCCCTCCCCTCCCTTTTCTTCCTTTCCTTTCCCTCCTCTTCCTCCCCTTTCCCCCCCTTTCCCCCCTCTCTCTCCCTTCCCCCTCCTCCCGTCTTCCTTCCCCCCTCCCCCTTGGCCCCCCTTTTTCCCTCCCCTTTCCCATCTTTCTTTGCCCCCCCTCCCTTCCTCCCTTTTTCCCTCTTTTCCTATTCCTCCCCTCCCTTTCCCTTCCCTCCTCTCTTTCCCTCTTCTTCCCTCCCCCTTCCCCCTCCCCTCCTTACCTCCCCCTTCCCCTTTCCCTCCATCCCCTCCCTTCCCCTTGCCCCATTCTTTCCTTCTCCTCCCCTTCCCCCCCTCTCCTCCCCCCCTTTCTCCCCCCCCTTTCCTCCCCCCTTCCCTTCCCCTTTTCCCCCCTCCCTTTTGCCTTTTTCTTGTCTCTCCCCCTTCTCCCCCCTTTCTGCCTCCCTCTTTTTCCCTTCCCCCCTTCCCTCTCCCCCTTTCCCCCTACTTTGACCCCACAGTGGCACTGGTTTGGTTCCTCTACCAACTTTTTGTAGTAACTTTATTACCTTCTAACCTTTATCATCACCTTTTTACCAGAGACGATCATTTGCAATCCCCCTTGTCTGCCATGGGGGCCCTGTCACTATCTGGTCTCGTCCAAATGGGTGAGCGAGTCTCTTTATCTTAATCTCTATTGCAATATGCTGTTAAAATGGAATTATGCTTTGTCTAAATATGTTACTTGTTCTTTAGACCATTCCTCCTGAAGAAGCGGTTGACACCGGTAGAGGAAACCACTTATACTCCACTCCAACAGAAGCTCTACAGGGGAAATCCTTAGTATTTAGTTAATTGTGGAGTATTTTTTAATATTCTGTATGTCGGTTCTTTTTTCTGATCGGTATTGAATTTGATTTTTTATCACAGAACCATTGGGTCATTGTATGAGTACCGAGACAGTCCATTAACCACGATAGGTGATCATGTGTAGTGGTTAGCATCAGCAACTGCCCCCACATTTCCATCCTCTCAATTTTCCATAACTTATTTTCAGGTCGCTCCAGTCTGGTCATGTGATCTCCCCTGTTTGAGCCAGCAGCGTATGCAAGGGAGTGGAAGGAGCGCTGGCAACGTCTGGGACATGGAAGCTATGAATGACATCATCGCTCGGGCTTTACCACCTGTTGTCAGAGTGCTCTCTCCCCTGCAGCCTCTGCTGGCTGATACAGGGAAGATCACAAGACCAGACCAGAGTGGCCTAAAAATAGGTAAGTATAATTTTTTTTTTTTTTTTTTGCACATGTTGGTCAGAATAGGTGTTAGGAGGGGAAAGGGGCATTTTTAAGGCTAGGGTTCAGGCTGGAATTCCACTTTTAGAGGCTACAAATGAAGGGGGGTTAGAAAACATAATGCCATTTACCACTTAAGCTGGGGATAATTTTTGCTGCTACTGACACCAATGCTGGGGATTATTGTTGTGGAAACTAAAGTGAGGCGGAGTGAAAATGAGGAAGGAATGATAAAGGAGGGCCGGGCATGACAGTGTGGAGAAGGAGACACAAGAGGGCTTAATTAAAAATGGGGAATGGGAGTGTCTAGGAAGGGTGGTGGAAGATAGGAACTTGTAAAAGGGGAAGTGTCATTACTTAAGGGGAGAGGTGGAGCCAGGAAGGGGCAGTGGAGAGAAAGAAGACACAGGAGGAGGCAGTTTTCCCACCCTCCCTCCATATATATAGATATATATAATCAGAAGTGTATACAATGTATGTTGGGTGTTTGTTGTGATTTTTCTTTCTGTTCACTGCTCCTCCAGCATCAGAATGGCGGACAGGACACCAACCTGGCGAGGCTGAGGGCTACGGCGGCAACGAGAGGAGTGGACTGGCTGAAGAGGCATGTCGGGGCACTGATATTGGATGAGGAGGGATCGTGGACAGTGGAAGAGACCCATTGCGTGCGGAGGTCGCGGCCTCCGACGTGTTTTTCACCGGGGCCGCCATCGCGGCCTGCTCAGCAGGCAGGAAGCCCTCGGGGGGACCGATCAGCGCCCCCAGCGAAGCGGACACAGCGACAGGATAACTCAGGGCCTGGGCGGTCTGCACACCGCAGGCCTACTCCAGGGGGCGGGGCCACGGGCCGTTATGGCGCTGCTTCACCGCCAGGGTTTCACAGGCCTCAGAGTGAGGGTTTAACACATGGGGGAGGCAGAGCAGGCAGGGGGGCTAAAGGGGGGAGTAGTGAGGACACAGTGGCCACCGGAGGGGGATTAGAGCAGCCAGCAAGGCTGCGGGTGGGCGGGGCTTAGCCAACAGACTGGCACATGGACAGAAGGATGGCGGTGGTGGTCACAAGCAGGCCGATCGGTGTGCAGCCAGGGCGACTCCTAGTGGCGGTTCAGGAAGAAGTATAGCGGCAGGAGAGAGTCGGCCCTTATATGATCAGATCTTCACGGATTCTGGGGCCTCTTCACCCGGGGGGCTGACAACGCCAACTGTCAGGGAGCAGGACGATCGCTCGGAAGGTGAGGTGTCCGACAGCGAAGAACAACAAGTGCCAGCAGGAGAGACCAATCGGAGGCGGTGGGGGCGTGCTCCCAGACAGCCCGGTGAGTGCAGCAATGATTTATCTTTGATTAAGGCATTACATGACTTATTAGGGGTCGTAACAGCGGGTACAGTGGGGATAATGGGGGGGCCTGATCAGCAATTGGCGGCTCCAAGGCCGGCCAGTTCTGGATCAGGGGCGCAATTGAAGGATTTATCGAAAGGATTGCAGAATTTGGTGGGTAGATTCGAACTGGGTCAAGGAAAAAAGGGGGGCTACAGAGGGGGCGGCAACAACGGCCAGAGTGGATGTGGTTAGTATTGCGGATGCGGCGAAGGGCGAGGTATATGAGTGCTTTAAGGGTCCACTGGGAACACACTTAAAGCAGGAGGTTCGGGATAAGATTGTCAAGGGTGAATATGTGGAGATATTTTTCCCTATTGCCGCTGGGAAAATTTAACCTGTGATAGGTTCCAAGAAGGGGGATGAAGAAAAAGGAGGTACAGGCTGATTCCGCGGACATTTACAAATTGTAAATTTGGGGGGTACTGTAAGTTTAAGCACGAGTGCTTCAAAAAAGGGAGGCGTCACAGCGAGCCTGCAAATGAAAGGGACGACGCCGAAAAGGTGAAAAGGAAGCGGCCTTTTCTAAGTAGGTATTTGGACTAGGTAGCGGCGAGGATATTGGTCACGGGGTTTGGGGAAGGTTTTCATATACCATGTTCATGGGCAGTGGTTCCACCACTGACAAGAAATTAGAAGGCTAGTGGGGGGGAAAAAATTGGCGAAGGAAGTGGCTTTGGGTCGGATGGGGGGCCGTTTGTGGATGATACCTATACAGGATTTAGTTGTTTCACCTTGGGGGGTGGGGCCTAAGAAGAAACCGAACAAGTTCCAAATTATTCATCATTGGTCATTTCCTAAGGGAGTTTGGTGAATGATTTTATCGATCCGGAAGCATGAACTGTGTCTTACACGTCATTCGACGTGGCAGTACGATGGGTGAGGAAGTATAGCAAAAGAGGCACTGATGGCAAGTAGGACATAGAATCCGCCTTCCACTTGCTTCCGGGGCATCCGGATAGTTTCCGGCCGTTGGGTTGTTATTGGCAAGAACAGTTTTATGTAAACAAATGCTTACCTATGGGTTGCTTCATTTATGGTGCCATGTTTGAAGCATTTAGCTAATTTCGGGAGTGGGTGGTTAGGGATGTGTCGGGCCTAGATTCGGTCATACATTACTTGGATGACTTTCGGCGCAGGGGCCCCCCCTGCCTCCGATGTGTGTGCGATTCTGCTATCCACGTTGCAGCACTTCGCGGGCAGGTTTTTTGGAGTGCCTTTAGCAGAGGATAAATAGAAGCCCCGACGACGGAACTTAGTTTGTTGGGGGGATAGTGGTAGATGTGGAAACAGTGGAATGTCGCCTGCCCAGAGGTAAGTTGGAGAACCTATACAAAGTAATTTGAGGGATCCACAGACTGCGGTAAGTCCAGTTGAGGGCTTTGCAGTGGTTACTAGGTAAGTTGACTTTCGCTTGTAGGATAATCCCAATGGGGAGGGTGTTCTGTCGACGGCTGTCGGCAGCAACGGTAGGGGTCAAGGCACCTACATATTTGGTCGGGCTTAATAGGGAACACCGGGAGGACTTGAAGGTATGGTATGAGTTTCTGGAGTCGTACAACGGCAGATCCTTGTGGATGTCGGATGAGTAACTGTGACATGGATTTAACTACAGACGCGGTAGGAGCTACGGGTTATGGGGCGTTTTTTTCAAGGGCAGTGGAGTGCGGGTCCTTGGCCGCAAGTATGGGTGGAGGCAGGGTTCGCGTAACCTGGTGTTACTGGAACTCTTTCCAGTAGTACCGGCGTTGGAACTTTGGGGGTGAGGCTTGTAGGAATATGAAATCGGGACTGAATTGTGCCAACAGGGGAGTGGTCCAGGTGATAAACCGCATGTCGGCGTCATCACCACCTGTACTAAGGCTATTGCGTAGGTTGGTGTTGAGGTGCTTGGGATTGCACATTTTCTTGTATGCTGGTCACATTTTTTTTTTTTATTTATTTGTAATTTATTTATATAATTACACATACCTGGAGTGTATAATACACTGGCTGATGCACGGTCTCGCTTTCAGTGGGACAGATTCAGAGAGTTGACCCCGGGCGCAGAGCAGGAGGGAGTCCCTTACACGGATTGGATGTGGGAGCTGGCATTGGAGTCGCCGCGGGATGGATTCGGCAGTCAGTGTGTGTAGCCACGTGGGCGCATTATACTAAGGTATGGAAGAAGTGGTTGTTAATGGTACAGGAGGCCAGGATTGGTAAGGACAGGGCGGAGGTAAGGTTGTGGGTTTTGTATTTTGTGTCTAGGAACATGGAACGTGGGGGATTGGTCTCTGCCATCGAGCGGAAGATGGCAGGCCTGTCATGATTTTACAACTGATGGGGGAGGAGGACGCAACAAAAGAGTTTGGGTGAAACAGGCTTTAAAAAAAAAAGGGCGGTTTTTCCGGAGGGGTCACATAAGATTATGAGACAGCCTGTCACGTTTGCCAATCTGAGGGCCATATGTGGGATGTTGTGTTCAGTATGTATCTCAAGCTATGAGGTCTTACTGTTTTACTGCAGTGTCTTCGCTGGCATTTTATGACTAAGGCATAAAGATGGGTCCTATTTATCAAAAATTCCAATTTATGTCGGTGTTCAGCAAATGCCTTTTCAGGGCAGGCTTGGAGGGGGAACAATACGCTTCACACTCCTTCCGCATAGGAGCGGCTACTGAAGCTACCAGATGTGGGTAGGATGAGGCGGCGGTGCAGAGGAATGGGAGGTGGGAATCAAGGAGATTTCGCATTTTAAAAAATAAATAAATAAATAAATAAAACACAATTTTAAAGAGAGAGAACAGGGGGAGGTAAACCGGATTTACGGGGTGTTTTAAATGAGGTTGTCAGTATGTGGGGATATGTTAGAGTATTGCTACCTTGGATGTTTTGTCGTCTCGTTTCAGATGGAGGTTCCACACGCCTCATTTTCAGATGGAGGTTCCACACGCCTCATTTGGATCCTCGGTCATTTCTATGTGTGCTGGGATTGGGCATTTAGTGGAAAGAAGCTTATTTGCGGTGGTTGGGTACGCCTGGTATGAGGTGGGAGTGAGTAGTTCGGGAAGTGGTATGATATGCAAGTTGGACAGACCTCCCGATGTTTTGGTAATCCATGAAGGGGGTAGTGGTTTGGGGGGTACGTCCGGTCAGGGAGCTGATCACAGACATCAAGGCTGATTTTCTGCAGTTAAAGGCTGATTTTCTGGGTACTCTGCTGCTATGGTCGGACATATTTGCCTGGACAGTTTGGAGATGGGCTAGATCAGTGACTAGCATTCAGAAAACACGCATATGCATAAACAAAGTGGTGGGGAGGTCGTGGTTAATAATGGAGGTTTAGTCATTGGGCATCTAGAATTAGAGACCAATGGTGGGCTCTATTTGATAAAGGATGGAGTTCATCTTTCAGATGGGGGATTGACCTCTAGACTGGGCTTGCAGGAAGGGATTTAAAGGGTCCTGTGGGTGTGGGGGTGCCTTCAAGAGTAAGTTGGTCACTCTTTCAGGCTGTGACGGAGTTGCTTGTTGGTCTCTGACGGTGGCAGTAAGAAGTTGGTAATCCAAAAGGGGTGAGGGGCTCATCGGCAAGATCAGCCCCTCCGGTGTATTCCATAATGGTGGATGGAATAAGGAGATGGTGGCACTGCGGGAAAGGGGGTGTCTCCGAGCGGCTACAGCGGGAGGCCTAAAGGTTTTCAAAATGGTACCCGCAGTGCGTGGTGGTGCATTTATTTTTGATATACATATTTGGTAAACAAGGTGGGTCGCCGTCAGAGACCAACGGACTGGGGAAAAATGTTATGGTATGGGTTTTATGTTGATTTGATAGTGGAGTTATCTGGTTGGTTTGTCTAGTAAAAGCTGTTATGGCCATTTATACTCCAAAACAAGGTGTGGACTCAATTATAATAAATGGATATTAAAGTGGGTTGGAGTTTAGGTGCATAACAGTTAATTCATGGGGGTCATTTTGACTACACTGGTCAAGTGAGGCCCGGAGTGAAAATGAGGAAGGAATGATAAAGCAGGGCCGGGCATGACAGTGTGGAGAAGGAGACACAAGAGGGGTTAATTAAAAATGGGGAATGGGAGTGTCTAGGAAGGGTGGTGGAAGATAGGAACTTGTAAAAGGGGGAGTGGCATTACTTAAGGGGAGAGGTGGAGCCAGGAAGGGGCAGTGGAGAGAAAGAAGACACAGGAGGGGGCAGTTTTCCCACCCTCCCTCCATATATATAGATATATATAATCAGAAGTGTATACAATGTATGTTGGGTGTTTGTTGTGATTTTTCTTTCTGTATTTCAGGTGGAAGAAGGTCGTCATAACAGCAAATAAGGGGTGTTTACAGAGGGTGGCGGAGTTGCTTGTTGGTCTCTGACGGTGGCAGTAAGAAGTTGGTAATCCAAAAGGCTTAGGGGGGCTCATTGGCAAGATCAGCCCCTCCGGTGTATTCCATCATGGTGGATGGAATAAGGAGATTGTGGCACTGTGGGAAAGGGGGTGTCTCCGAGCGGCTACAGCGGGAGACCTAAAGGTTTTCAAAATGGTACCCGCAGTGCGTGGTGGTATATATATTTTTGGTATACATATTTGGTAAACAAGGTGGGTCGCCGTCAGAGACCAACGGACTGGGGAAAAATGTTATGGTATGGGTTTTATGTTGATTTGATAGTGGAGTTATCTGGTTGGTTTGTCTAATAAAAGCTGTTATGGCCGTTTATACTCTAAAACAAGGTGTGGACTCAATTATTATAAATGGATATTAAAGTGGGTTGGAGTTTAGGTGCATAACAGTTAATTCATGGGGGTCATTTTGACTACACTGGTCATGCTGGGGTTATTATTAAAGAATTTGCCATCTATGCTAGGGGTTATTTTTGCAGAAACTGGCACCAATGCTGAGGGTTATTATTGCAGAAACATTATACCAATGCTGTGGGTTATTATTGCAGAAACTGGCACTGATGCTGGGGGTTATTACTGCTGCTACTGTCACCAATGCTGAAGGCTATTACCGTGTTTGAGTAACTGTCTCTGTGCTGTAGGATACTATTATGAAAACTGACATTTATGCTGTGGGTTATTGTTTAAACTGGCTTTGAAAAGACACTGACTCTTTTGCAGGGCTTTTTTTCTCAGAGAATAGGTGCAGGAACTCACACCTTATGAGTCATTCTTCGTCTCTGCCCCCCTACCCACCTCCGAACACTGTCTCTTGGCTCCACCCCCTACCCACCTCCCAGTACCACCCCATTTTAGAGAATACAGAACCAAGTATCATTTTGTGCTACTAAATTGTATGGAATTTGATACTCCACCCAAGCAGCAACAGACCCCCACCACAGCAACAATAGATGCCCCACACACAACGACAGACCCCCCCCAGCAACAATGGATGCCCCGCAACAAAATACCACCCCAGCAACAATAGATCCCCACAAAAAATAGATCCCCAGTGATAATAGATCCTCCAGCAGTCAACATCAATTGACTCTTCAGCACACTTTGCCATAGAATGCATTTAGTGCTGGAGGTGCCGGAACTGCGTTTCCCCGCGTTCCCGCTGAAAAAAAGCCCTGCTCTTTTGTAATAAATATGTGTGTGTGTGTGTGTGTGGGGGGGGGGGGGGTGCAGTTTGCTATTTTGTAACTATGTAAAAAGTGCCACTCCTGGAATTCCTTTAAGGGACATACTAATTTGATTTCATATTTCAGAGCTCCATTGTATGCCCTTCAAATGTTTATTTTTGTACCTCAAAAAATCCTTTTTTTTTTACTAAGATGCAGCAGCATGTCATTTATGGCTCTCACTCAGTTACAGAATTCAGAACATTTGTAGTAAAAGTGTAAGATAATTACAGTCAAGGGACTAGTGAAATCACTTAACCTTCCTTTGGGATCCGGGAACGTTAAAGAGCCCAAACCTTACAAGAATGCACTCCAGAATTTGTACTTTTTTTATTACTGATTTTAGATGGGTAGGGGGCTAATTAATAGGGATTAGATGATTTTTTTTCAATAGTTTTTATTGAATTTATCAAATATAAGGTATATATATAAATGGGCATGTTATATATTTTTCCAAGGAAGCAAACAATTTAAACGTGAAAAAAGCAAGACACAGTTTAGATGATTTTCAAGTGCAGGGTCTGCGTAAGTTAATAAAGGGAATGTATATAAGTTTTCTACATTAGAAATATGCATATTAATATTTAGCATATACTCTTTTTAAGAACAGACGGCACTTTAGGCTCCTGTTCATTATTTCCAGGTTTCTTCATTGATTTTTAAAGTAGAATTCCAAGCTAAACCTAACTAATCTTAAAAATGCTCCCTTTCCCCTCCTAATATATATGCTGACTAACCTGTGTAAGAAAGATGTAGATACTTAGTTATTTTAAGCTCACTCCAGTTTGGCCATATGATCCCCTGTGTCAGCCAGCGGCAGCTACAGGGGCGAGGAGAGAACATGCAACAATGGATGGCAATGCCTGGTAGCAGTGATGTTACCTGTAGGCTCCTATGATCTATCCATTGTTGGTGCTCTCTCCTCTCCCCTGTAGCTGCCGCTGACTGACACAGGGGAACCAGATCATGTGACCGAACCGAAGTGGGCTAAAAATTGGTAAGTATATACATCTTTCCTACAGAGTTTAGTCAGCATAGGTATTAGGAGGGGGAGCAATCATTTTTAATGCTTTTAATGCTCTAAATTAGTTATCTTTATCCTGGAATTCTATATTAAAGTGGACATAAACCCGATTCGTGAAATTTACCCTTGGGCACATATAGCTGTAGTGTTTACTTATCTCTCCTGAAAGCCCTAAGTCCTGTGTCTTTCTGCTGCTCCATTCTTCTGCTTTCAGCTTGATAACTTCTGACAAGTTCTCTGACACAGGAGATAAAAGCAGCTGGAAATTTGTATTGGGGCGGGTGCTATAAATAGATTACCAGAGAGTGTGTCAAGTCACAGCACAGCTCTGCAAGTATCTTCGTTCCTATGCCTATATGGAGGGGGGGTGTGTGCCTTTCCTCCAATCAGCTGTCACGCAGTGTATGCCCAGATACCCCACCCAATTCTGATAGAGGAAGAAAAAAAATCTAACACGATGTTTACTTTCTAAAGAATATAGAAATCTGAAGACAGCATATAAACGATATGTAAAACTTATGTAGGGAGATTTGTTTCATTCCTGTGTATCATTTGAGGCTATTCACTACACTGGGTATAGGAGAGGGTTTACATCCACTTGAACCGCTTGCATCCAGGACAATTCTGACATTTCTTTCCTACATGTAAAATTCATAATTTTTTTGCTAGAAAATTACAAAGAACCCCCAAACATTTTATATGTTTTTTTTAGCAAAGACTCTAGAGAATACAATGGCGTTTGTTACAAATTTTTATCTCACACGGTATTTGCGCAGCAATTTTTCGAACACTTTTTTTTCGAACACTTCATGCTTTAAAAAAAAAAAAAAACATTAAAGTTAGCCCATTTTTTTGCATAATGTGAAAGATGAAGTTACGCAGATGAAGTAAATAGATACCTAACATGTCACGCTTCAAAATTGCACACGCTCATGGAATGGTGCCAAACTTCGGTACCTAAAAATCCCCATAGCCGACGTTTTAATTTTTTTACTGGTTGCATGTTTTGAGTTACAGAGGAGGTCTAGGGCTAGAATTATTGCTCTCACTTTAACATTCACAGCGATATTTCAGATGTGTGGTTTGAACACTGTTTTCATATGTGGGCGGGACTTGTGTATGCGTTTGCTTCTGTGTGCAAGCACACTGGGACAGGGACGCTTTAAATTTTTTTTTTTTATTGTTAATTTTACTTTTCTTTTTTTAGTTTGACAATTTAAAATGTTTACATTCCTATTACAAGGAATGTAAACATCCCTTGTAATAGGAATATGGCATGATCGGTCCTCTTTACAGTGAGATGTGGAGTCAATAAGATCCCACATCTCACTTCTAGGCTGGAAAGCCTGAAATAAAAATAAAAAAATAAATGATCTCGGCTTCCCAGCCGAGGCGGCGCCATTTGTTTGAATGCAGAGGCCGTGCGTGACATCATAACATCGTGCCCAGCCTCTGAATGATCAAAGAGACTTTAGCAACCATCTGGTCCAATGGAAATCTCTATGGTAAACATCCGGGGCCAGCGGATCCATCCTCCGACTCACCAATGAAAGCAGTGAGTCGGTAGAAGCACCGGAGGGTGGCGGGAGGGGGGGTGTCCTTTCTCGCCGCCCGTAAGAATTATCAATTGGTAGAACAGCCACCATGATCATTCTTATGATGTAGGGAATTGCTGGCTGAAAAAGACGATATCTGAATGATGTCTGTAGCTGCAGGCATCATTCAGATATCCCCGCTCAAAGTCAAGGACATCCTATTACGTACCTTGGGCAGGAAGTAGTTAAGGCAAACACCCATTGTTTACACAAATCAACAGCTCAAGCTAAAATGTACACATATGTAGCACCCTCTACCAGTAGGTAGGTGCTAGTAAGGGTTATATTACTAGGGTTTGTTCAGCACAGGCAAATTTAGGCAGGCTTATGCTGAAAGCTAGGCCTGTCTGTTTTGATCTGGGGCTAGGAGTGGCCAGAGTAGCAGTAGGTGTGACCCCCTGCTCATCAGTTCTGAGGCGCCTCCCCTGTTTCTGAGGAGAATGTTCTGGAAAAGGGGCTAGGTCTGGAACTGGAGTGGCAGGCAGCTTGTGTGTGAGCTCTCACTAATCCCCATCAGTATTGGCAAGGGGCGGGCCTCATATATAAGCTGAGGTCACATGTCACTGGGGAGGAGGAGTCGACTGGGTGAAGTGAGGAATGGAGTGCTAGACAGCCGCAGGAGGACACCCCCATCTGGGGGGTGTGTACCAATCGCAGGAGGAGGCCTGGGGAGAGCTGTGATGAACATTGCCTCTACATTGGCAATGTCTCTGTCACCACATGGTCGGTGGCAGGGAACTCCTGGAGCAGAGGTGCAGGAGAAGCTGTCGAAACACATGGTCCGGACAAGTTCCTCATCAAGGACTCAGGGCTGGAAGGTCGGTGAGTGTTGCCACAGTGGATGGCTGGAGGTGCCGGGGAATCTATGAGGGAACTCTGCTTCTGCTTCATTAGCAGAGTCTTTATCATGCACACAGTGGATGGTGAGGAGTCCTAGATCAGAGAAGAGACTGTGGGGATCTGTGTCAAATCAGTGTGAGCACAAGGTTTGCAAGTTGGGCTGGCTGGGAGCAGTAGTCCATTTCCTAGTAGACAGGCTTTTAACCTACTAGGCCTCCGAGGAGAGGTTCTGTAGGCCTTAGGCCTAGTAGGAGCGAGCCACCAGAGCCAGTAGAGGGGCTTATTCAGCGTGAGTACATATTACCCAATAGAAGGGGATGTGTCATACTTCAATTAGCAACTACAAGTTTGTGCAGGAGGAATCAAGTATGAAAAGGAAGAAGTAAGTTTGGGCAGGAGGTGAAGAGATCTAAAACCATTGCTTTTACACGGTCAAAAGTGATGTTTCTGTCTCTCACACAGTGATGGTCGGAAAACTGTTAGAAACAGTAGTCTGCATGGAGATGCAGGAGGAGTAACAGTCGGCATGGAGATGCAGGGGAAGATTTTCATCTAGTCTATTATGCACATTCAATCTTCAGGCTCTAACTTTATTCAAAGTGTATTGGAATCTTTAAATATGATGGCAATGATGAATTCTATGGGCATACCATATCCCTATCCATATCCATGTTGTACCCCCCAATAAAACAACAAAAACAAAGCTTGCATAAGACTGTTCATTGTCTCTAGAAAGGATGCATGAAGTCTGGCAGTGGGGTGATTTGGCAGATTGTTTGTCAGTAGTGCTAACACCATGGCTACACACACAAGTGATGAGCTTATTGTAGTGGCTCATCCCTTATTTATGGCTCTCTTCAAAGTTTCATTCAGGCAGTCTGAACCTAAAAATAAGCAGCTCCTGCTGTGAGGTTTCTTTAATAATTAAATGTTTATTCGTAAATCAAAGATTATACATAGATACCAAAAAAAAGATAAGGGATGAATTTTTTTTTATTAATTTGCATTATATTAGTTTCATGACATTTGTATTATTTTCACCCAGTACTCCTGCTAATGACACACTTCCTGTCATTGTGTGTTCACTCCTCCACTGTATCTATGGAGTAAGCCACCTTTGACACACAGGCTGGATTTCAAATATGTCTGCCTGTAATTCGGTTTAGTTTTTCTTAAATAATATGACACAAAAACATCGTAGATTCCCTTTCAATGTCAGATTTTTTTTTAAAAAAAGCTGTCTGACACATTGATAATACGGTAGTGCACAGTTACAATGCTTTTATTATGCAGAAATTATTATATCGAAAAATCACCACATGTTTTTTGTCCTAATAATTCACAGGCAGTAATTATCTACTAATAATAGTACAGATCATTAATACCTGCAGGGCTTAGAGGACCAGTGTACAAATGTACTACCATTTGCAAAAGGCGAGCAGATATCTTTAATTGTAAAGGTAGGATTCCACCCTGTCAGTCTCAGCTACAGGCTAGAGGAAGATCATAGAGGAGTCACATGTTATCTCCCAGTTGGATCCCACTGTTGTAGAAAAGGGATTGTAAATGGTTGAAAAGTTTTAACACAGGTTTTAAGACACAAGTTGTGAACCATATTTGCATAACTTTTTTAAACTGTTCTTTGTATAACTATTATATTGATTGCAATAATTAAACATAAATGCCATGTATTAAATATAAAGAGCAATTTACTGTATGTTTTTACCAAGTTCAACAATTAAACTGTACAGTGTTATTAGAGTTACAGATTATTTATGCATAGACAGTAAGTAAAAATATGTAGACTTGTAAAATGATGACGAATGCTTAGGCTTGAAAGAAAATGATCATTCTATGTTCATAATTCTTCCTCTTCGATGTCGTGACATTCCAAGAGGACACCTTTCCCTCTGTTGCAGCTGCACATAGAGGCTTCTTGTATTCAGTCTACATAGCTAGCTGAGGCTGTAATATGAATTGTGCAGATGAGTGAGCTCTCTGTGTCTGTGGAATCTGCACATTCCTCTACCCCTAAGGTGGGTTAGTTGATCGGTGTGGTAGGAAATAGCTGGGCCCGGGAGACGTGAAGAGTTGTTTGTTTAGGGAAAAGCATCCATCAGACATTCTCAATTCATGGTTTGTCCTCCTGAGCTGAATGAGTCTCGTATCCCTTGACTTTGACTGCTTTACAGGTAGCATACTTATCATTTCTGTTCAGGGATAAGAACACCTTGGGTGTGACAGTCTGGATTCCACATATCCGGGACTGGGGATTCTGTACAGTCTAACAAGGTTCATAGACAGGATCCCCTTGTTTATTCTTTATGATATAAATCCTCATCGAATGAATCCTTAGGGCAAAAACTGACTTCACTGCCTTTGGAAACGATGAAATTAGAGCAGAATTGGAGTCTATGGTGATGTCTGTGAAAAGAGAACGCTATTTACTATTTCTGTTTGCAGGAGCAATAAGCAGGAGCAATAAATCAATAATTTATCAGTCTTTTTCCTGCTGGGCGTCATAAATAAAATAAAGGCTTACAGGCTATAATTTGTAATACTGTTTTCCAGTCTTATCAGGAACAGTAAGCATTCTTTGCTTTTCCAGGTAGATAACAGCAAACAATCAAACCCTTTTCAGAATTTTCATTACCCCCCCCACAAAATTGTCCACAGCACTAAAAAAGCTAACGTTAATGCACCACAGTCCTTCAAAATATTGGGCTTATATAATAAGGGAAAAGTGTAAATTGCAGTAACCATAGACACAAATCAGGGATTGTATTTTACTCATCTGACTTTAGAAGAACTATTGCATAACTGCCCAGAGCAGATCTATGATATTCATATATTTAAAACCCCAACTATCTGTTGGGGATAGAATCTCTTTTTTTTTTTTTCCATGTGGGCTTCCAAACACGTACCTCAGCTATAGTTGCTGTATATGTTTCATAGCTGATTTGCATCCATTCGGTGAACACCCGAATTTGCGCGGCTCTTGGCTGGATGTTCGCCTGCCGAGTGCCCCACAATGCAATGCACACTGCACAGTGCATTCTAGGGCCCATTTAGTGCTGTATACAGTGCTGTTTACCCTTTTGTTTTTTTGGCTGCTGAGTTTTTATTGGTTGCTGCCCCCTTTTATTAAATTGTCAGCCGCAGTTTTTCTGACCACGCCACTTGTGTTTTTTGTTTTTATTTTTTACATTTCTGTCAGCGGCAGTCCTCAATTTAAAGTGAACCAAACAACACTTTTTATTGAATAAAGTGCATCCAATTACACATTTCCCAGTATCTATTACATTTGTGTAGTAAGCCCCCCCCCCATCATGTCTGGGAAGACAACAAGGAGAGACTTTCCCATGCCCCAATGAGGGGGCCAGCAGAATCTGTGTCCACAGGCATTGGTGGATGTCCATCCCAACCTGGTCCCACCTCAATTGGTTCTCGTTGTTACAGGTGTGATAACAAGATATTTCATTTAGATAGTTATATTTTGTTTTTCAAGATACTTAATAGCTAATGGCATACATTTAAAAAACAAAGTGCATATAAGTGCCTTAAAATTCATATACAGTATTCATATACAGTATCTCACAAAAGGGAGTACACCCCTCATATTTTTGTAAATATTTCATTATATCTTTTCATGTGACAACACTAAAGAAATTACACTTTGCTACAATGTGAAGTAGTGAGTATACAGCTTGTATAACAGTGAACATTTGCCGTCCCCTCAAAATAACTCAACACAATGTCTAAACCGCTGGCAACAAGTGAGTACACCCCTAAGTGAAAATGTCCAAATTGGGTCCAAAGTGTCAATATTTTGTGTGGCCACCATTAGTTTCCAGCACTGTCCTAACCCTCTTGAGCATGGAGCTCACCAGAACTTCACAGGTTGCCACTGGAGTCCTCTTCCACTCCTCCATGATGACATCATGGAGCTGGTGGAGGTTAGAGACCTTGTACTCCTTCACCTTGGGTTTGAGGATGCCCCACAGGAATGCTTGGCCAGTCCATTACCTTTGCACTCAGCTTCTTTAGCAAGGCAGTGGTCGTCTTGGAGGTGTGTTTGGAGTCGTTATAGTGTTGGAATACTGCCCTCCGGCCCAGTCTTCGAAGAGTGGATATCATGCTCTGCTTCAGTATGTCACAGCACATGTTTGCATTCATGGTTCCCTCAACTGAACTGTAGCTCCCCAGTGCCGGCGGCACTCATGCAGCCCCAGACCATGACAATCCCACCACTATGCTTAAATGTAGGCAAGACACACTTGTCTTTGTAATTCTCTCCTGTTTGCCGCCACACACGCTTGACACCATCTGAACCAAATGAGTTTATCTTGGTCTCATCAGACCACAGGACATGGTTCCAGTAATCCGTGTTCTTACATACAAGAAAAGCAGCGCTGTGACAAAAAAAGTTATATATGATATAACCAAAACAAATATGTGAAATATTAGACCCAAATTTAAGATAGGCTCCAAAGTTCATAAAGGTGCATAAACAAGGTGAACCGTCCTATCCAAAATCGATCATAGATGGTGGATAAAAAGGAAACGTAGATAGGTGGAAATCAATTAAATCAATAAGTCCTTCACCGCACCACTGTGATAATGTTAAGATGCGCGCTTACCAAACGGCAAGCTTGAAAGGGCTTGCGACCTTAACCCGGTCGGGGCCTTTCAGGGTGGAACCATCAAGGGAAAACACGCCACCTTTGCTTGGATTAAGCACGCTGTTCTTCCAATTGTCACTCTATGTGGAGATGTGACCCCTGGCTAGGGATAAACCTCGAGAGAGGTATACCAAAGGAAGAAGGAAAGCAACATAGCGTAATCCTGCTTTCACTTTTTATTAAGACCAAAAGAAATTGCACTTACATTCGGAAGGTAAACAAAAAACATATGAGCCGGCCGGCTAGGAAGCGAACGCCCGTCCTGTAGACTGTAGACGGTAGATGCAGCACGTCAGCACGTCAGCACGCGGTTAAGGTCGCAAGCCCTTTCAAGCTTGCCGTTTGGTAAGCGCGCATCTTAACATTATCACAGTGGTGCGGTGAAGGACTTATTGATTTAATTGATTTCTACCTATCTACGTTTCCTTTTTATCCACCATCTATGATCGATTTTGGATAGGACGGTTCACCTTGTTTATGCACCTTTATGAACTTTGGAGCCTATCTTAAATTTGGGTCTAATATTTCACATATTTGTTTTGGTTATATCATATATAACTTTTTTTGTCACAGCGCTGCTTTTCTTGTATGTATTATGCTATGTGTGTATCCCACTTTTTAGCGGCTGCTCTTATGTTTGATTTTGATCATTGATTTGTCACTTTTTGATTGTTTTCAATTTTTGTTTTTTCAGTATGCCTTTATGCACCAATTATTCTATGGTATAGCGCGGTGATTTGCCTTTTCTTAATCCGTGTTCTTAGTCTGCTTGTCTTCAGCAACTGTTTACGGGCTTTCTTGTGCATCATCTTTAGAAGAGGCTTCCTTCTGGGATGACAGCCATGCAAACCAATTTGATGAGGTGTGTGGTGTATGCTCTGAGCACTGACAGGCTGATCCCCCACCCTTTCAACCTCTACAGCAATGCTGGCAGCATTCATACGTCTATTTCCACAAGACAACCTCTGGATATGACGCTGAGCACGTGCACTCAATTTTTTTGGTCGACCATGGTGAGGCCTGTTCTGAATGGAGCTTGTCCAGTTAAAATGTATGGTCTTGGCCACCACGCTGCAGCTCAATTTCAGGGACTTGGCAATCCTCTTATAGCCTAGGCCAGGGTTATGCAATTTGCGGACCTCCAGCTGTTGCAAAACTACAAGTCCCATCATGCCTCTGCCTCTGGGTGTCATGCTTGTGGCTGTCGGAGTCTTGCTATGCTTCATGGGAATTGTAGTTCTGCAACAGCTGGAGGTCCGCTAATTGCATATCCCTGGCCTAGGCCATCTTTATGTAGAGCAACAATTATTTTTTTCAGATCCTCAGAGAGTTCTTTCCCATGAGGAGGTGCCATGTTGAACTTCCAGTGACCAGTATGAGAGAGTGAGAGCGATAACCTCAAATTTAACACACCTGCTTCCCATTCATACCTGAGACCTTGTAACACTAACGAGTCACATGACACCGGGAAGGGAAAATGGCTAATTGGGCCCAATTCGGACATTTTCACTTAGGGGTGTACCCACTTTTGTTGCCAGCGGTTTAGACATTAATGGCTGTGTGTTGAGTTATTTTGAGGGGACAGCAAATTTACACAAACTGCACAATCACTACTTTAGATTGTAGCAAAGTGTGATTTCTTTAGTGTTGTCACATGAAAAGATATAATAAAATATTTACAAAAATGTGAGGGGTATACTCACTTTTGTGAGATACTGTACAGGTGATATACAAATTCATCATAAATAAATTCAATAATGACAATCCCAATTCATAATGTCCATTCTGTCATGTAAAAAATTATAAAAATACAAATGTAAAAACAGTCACAGACAACATGGTGATAATTAGATAATAGAGCTCCACTGCTGTACTTCCTAATGTTCTTGTGCTCCAGGAAACCACCCAGCAGTGCTCCACTCAAGAACAGATAGATCAGCCTCTTAACAGATGTTGTGACCTCATTACAGGGTCTAGCTTTGCCTTAGTGAGAGCACAGAGAGGATAACCACACAACTCCCATTCAAACAATATTCAAATGATAATATTGTGGTTTGACCTCTTAGCATGGATCTCCAGACAGCCTCTGCAGCAATATTAAACCAACATACTTGTATCGTATGGAACAGGATTTATATGGGGAGAGGAAGAGAAACACTCATTGTGCAATGTTCACAAATAACACCTTTAATGTAAAAAAAGACATATACTCACAATCACAATAAGTAATCAGGCATTCAGTACAAAAAAATCGTCCAGGGCCCCAGCGGACATGCTGACATCACTGCTGCAAGCGCTACAACCTCAACAAATGACATACATTTGTTCTCATTTAAGCTATGTCTGGAGTGAGGATTGTTAACTTCATATAAATATGGTATAGCAGGTGATTGGGCTGTAACCGGCTTATTGCTGGTACTTTTAAGGTTTCTTGTTTTCCTTTTGTTTTCTGATTTTCTTTCTCCTTTTTCCTGGTTGCATTATATACCTTCTTTAGATATTTTTTTATGCCAATGCTACTTTGCAGAAACCACCTGACTAAAATAATTTACTGTACTTCGATATTTTGCTCATTTTCCCATATTGACATCCCTACTGTGCAATTTGTGTATCCTTTACAGCTTAACTTCTTTTCATTATTGTACAATGGTAATGCACTGTAAGCCTTTTGTACTTTCTGTGGTGGCCCAATAAAAAACCTTTTTCTGATGAAAAACTTACTTTGTCAAGATCCCAACATATTCACTTCCTTGAATTCTGTGACACATACTCACTATATCTTGTGATTAGGCACTACTGTGTCACACATTTCACAGATCCTGCCTCCTGAAATACAGAGGTGCTAAGAGGAGGAGCTTCAGGAGGTGGCATAAGTTTAGGAATCACTGCTTGCAATCATTAAGGTACCATGGGATATGTAGTTCCTAGCAATTGAAATTAAACTGGAGAGGAGAAGCCTGTAGGCAATCCAGGAAGTTGTGTAAAGAGATGGCAAGGAGATTTTTCAGTAAGCTTATATTGTATTATTATTGCAATACTGATGTTGTATTGTTATTACAATGCTGACGTTATAAAAGGAGAGCGGTGCTGCCCACCGACCTTGTGTTCTGGTGCCATTCTCTTCCCCCCACTCACCCCCTACCGCCAGGTGTGCTGCCAGCTGTGTGGAGGAGCAGGTTGTGCTGAGGATCAGAGAGCGGCTATGTTCTTCTCCCCTTCCCCGCTGTGCTGCCAGAGCTGCTCTGTTGTGTAAAAAATCCTCCGCTCCTTCCTTCCTCCCTCCCTCCTTGTAGCAACGACAGTGGACACATCGAAGGAGTCCGGAGGTGGATCATGGGACATGTAGTCCTTAAAGGAATGTTCTGCTATGGAGGCTATTCGGCTTGAACTTTAACACCCAGGATTCCCTGCAAACACAGAGTAGGAACGGACAGAACTTTTTCTCTGGCGATTTACTGAAGGTCTGGGCAGTGTGTGCAGGGGAGGTGAGTGCGTGCAGACCTGCTGCTGTATCCTATTCTTAGACTAGAAGATCAGAGAGTACAGAGCTGTAACCTGTGAGCTTGAAGCACTGTGAGGAAACAATCTTTGCTCTGCTGAGTACCAGAGTCACCCCAGGCAACCCAGAAGTGAGCAGACGTCTCAGCAGATGGACCACTGCCACCGTGTGGCTGGAACCATAGAGAGTCTAAAGCAAACGATGCACATTTAGGAGATATTTATTTTACCTACAGGTAAGCTTTATTATAAGCTTACCTGTGGGTAAAAATAAATAAAAAGAGTTTACTACCACTTTAATTAAACAAGCTGAAGTTAGAAGCTGATTGGCTACCATCCACAGCTGCATCAGATTTTGCACTCCCCAGTTTTAGTAAATCCATTCAGTATCTCTTTAAATAATAACTTTTTTAATGTATCTAATTTATTTTCCAATACTGTGTGGTACTTGGCACAGTAATTTAGTGGCTAGCACTTCTGTACAAGGTTTGATGGTTTGGATCCCAACTATGACACCACCTGCTTGGATTTTGTATGTTCTCCCTGTGTTTGCATGGGTTTCCCATGGTTACTTCAGTTTCCTCTGTTGGGCAGAACTAATGTTAATCCTTGCAATGCATGAGACATTGAATGTTAAATAACGGTGAGAGTATAGGTAGTGTGGCAAATCTGCCAACAATTTATACAGCCTATATTTCTAAATGAAATGCCAGCCTATATTTCTCAATAAAATTAATTATTTTCTCTAGTTTCCACACTGATAAAAATGATTCAGTTGGCTTGTAATTTTAACATAAAAATGTTATAATTTTCAGCATAAAAATAAATGTTAATTAATTTACTTTTAAGTACCTCACTTAATTTTCATTAGTTCTTAAAACACACTTTTTACATTTACAAAAATAATGTATAATATTGAGTATACTAGACAAAACTTTTAAGGTATGTGCATTTCCATATTCTAATCGAGTTATATTTACTTAAAAAAATTATCTTTACATTTGACTGAAATTGCAGGATGCATATGTTTGCCAAACGTGCAACCGCACAAGTTTTGATGCTGTATCTTTTAGAGAGTTTGATGTCTTTTGGAACTTTGAAAGCCTGCACAAGGCAATTCCCCTACGTTTGAGGCCCATCAGGACAAAAGAGCGCCACCAGTGACAAGATTTTTTCCAAGTCACAACAAAGCCAAGATGCAGGGTGAGGGACCGCCAGCTGTTAAGCTTAAAAACAATTTTGTGCCACAAAAATGAATGTTTCAGCTGGTTCAGTTTTTGAGATATTGGAATTCAAATTCAGATTATGTAACATCAAGCCCTGCCCACTTTGCACCCAATGTTATTAACCACTTGCCTACTGGGCAATTTAATGCCCCTCCTGCCCAGACCAATTTTCAGCTTTCAGCACTCCCACACTTTGAATGACAATTACTCAGTCATGTAATACTGTACCCAAAAGATTTTTTTGTCCTTTTTTTCAAACAAATAGAGATTTCTTTTGGTGGTATTTGATCACCTCTGGGTGTTTTATTTGTTGCGCTATAAATGAAAGAAGACCGAAAATTTTGAAAAAAAAACGCAATTTTCTTAGTTTTTGTGATAACATTTTGCAAATTATTAATTTTTCTTTATAAATTTTGGCCACAATTTATATTGCTACATATCTTTGGTAAAAATAATCCAAATTAGTGGATATTATTTGGTCTTTGCGAAAGTTATAGAGTCTACAAACTATAGTGCAAATCATAAAAAATTGATCACACCTGATGTACTGATGGCCTATCTCATTTCTTGCAACCCGAACAAGTCAGGAAAGTACAAATACCCCCCAAATGACCCCTTTTTTGAAAGTAGACAATCCAAGGTATTTAGTAAGATGCATGGTAAGCTTTTTGATGTTGTCATTTTTTCCCACAATTCTTTGCAAAATGAAGATTCCCCCCCCACACACACACACAAAATTGTCATTGTAATAGGTTATTTCTCTCACATGGCATGTATATACCACAAATAACACCCCGAAATACATTCTGCTACTCCTCCTGAGTATTACAATACCACATATGTGGGACTTTTTTACAGCCTGGCCACATACAGAGGCCCAACATGCAGGGAGCACCATCACGTGTTCTAGGAGCATAAATTACACATCTAACTAGTTGACTACCTATTACACTTTTGAAGGCCCTGGAACATCAGGACAGTGACATGTGACACTGATGTGGCACTGATGACAGATGGTACTGATATGTGGCACTGATGACATGTGACACTGAGGTGGCACTGATACATGGCACTGATGACACTGATGTGGCACTGATGACAGATGGCACTAATATTGGCACTGATGACAGATGGCACTAATACGTGGCACTGATGACAGATGGCACTAATACGTGGCACTGATGACAGATGGCACTAATATGTGGCACTGATGACACGTGACACTGATGACAGATGGCACTAATATGTGGCACTGATGACAAATGGCACTGATGACAGATGGCACTAATACGTGGCACTGATAACATGTGGCACTGATGACAGATGGCACTAATACGTGGCTCTGATGACAGATGGCACTAATACGTGGCACTGATGACAGATGGCACTAATACGTGGCACTGATAACAGATAGCACTAATACGTGGCACTGATGACACTGATGACAGATGGCACTGATACGTGGCACTGATGACACGTGACACTGATGACAGATGCCACTAAAACGTGGCACTGATGACACATGACACTGATAACAGATGGCACGTGACACTGACAGATGGCACTAATATGTG
This sequence comes from Lithobates clamitans, assembly GCA_037952925.1. Lineage (NCBI taxonomy): Eukaryota > Metazoa > Chordata > Amphibia > Anura > Ranidae > Lithobates > Lithobates clamitans. The sequence continues at coordinate 1,173,668 of JBBGZY010000965.1, read as the reverse complement.
GCACTGATGACAGATGGCACTGATGACAGATGGCACTTATATGTGGAACTGGGGACAGATGGCAGTGGGGACAGATGACAGTGGGGACAGATGACAGTGGGGACAAATGGCACTGACGTCACTTTTTTTTTACTCACCGCTGCAGCGGTTCGCTCTCCCTCCTCACACGCTGTCTCTGTGTAAGGAGGGAGAGCCGGTGATGAGAGATGATCTCATATGTTTACATATGAGATCATCTCTCATTGGCACCGCCGATCACGCTGAAAACGGCCGCTATGATTGGCCGTTTTCAGCGATCTGTGACTGGCTGTGTCCAAGGGACACGGCCAGCACAGAACTTCCCCGATGCGCGCCCATGGGAGCGCGCATTGCGGAAGTAAATAGGAGAACGTCCAGGGACGGACTCCGGCAGTTAGCGTCCGTGCTGCAGCCATCTTTCGGCTATAGCGCGGGCGCAAAGTGGTTAAAATTTAAAAACAAAGATAGCACTCGTTTGCACTGCATCTGTGCTGCAAAAACAAACGTATGTGCTGGTTTGGTTTCAGAGATATTACGCATTATAGTTGACAAAACCTCTCCCACTTTGCACCACATATTATCACATTTTAAAAAAACAATTATACAATATGTTTGTGCGGCGTTTGTGCTGATTTGTACCACAAAAACAAATTTTCTGTTTGTTCGGTTTTTGAGATATTGGATATTCAACGTTAGATTCTGCAACCTAAAGCCCCGCCCACTTTGCACTATGCTATTACATTTCAAAAACAAATATACCATATTTATGCTGCATTGGCAGGCAAACAAGCATATTGTTATAGTGTATTTTTTTTGTATATAGTACTCTCATGTTTTATCAGAAAGAATGGTTATGGGACTTACTTATGCTTTTAGCCTGAGCTATCCTAAAAACCTAAAATACACCTTTGAAGTTTTCAGAAGATCTTTTTAGAGCTAGATGTGGGGAATCTATCTTCAGAAGTTCACACTTTGACCACTTGCCGACCAGCCACCGTCATTATACTGCGGCAGGTCAGCTCTCCTGTGCAAACCGCCGTAGGTGTATGTCGGTCTTTGCACAGAAGATAGCAGGCGTGCTGGCGACCTATGATCGCGGTGTACAGAGGCAGAACGGGGATCTGCCAGTGTAAACAAGGCGATTCCCCATTCTGCCAGATGACATGTAAGAGATTTTCCAGTGATCGGGAACAGTGATCTCTGTCATGTCCCTGGAAGCCCATTTCCCCTACAGTTAGAACACACCCAGGGAACACACTTAACCCCTTGATCGCCCCTAGTGTTAACCCCTTCCCTGCCAGTGTCATTTATACATTGATCAGTGCATTTTTATAACACTGATCAATGAAGTAATGTCACTGGTCCCTAAAAAGTGTCATTCGGGGTCAGATTTGTTGCAATGTCGCAGTCCTGCTAAAAATCGTAGATCACCGCCATTACCAGTAAAAACAATAAAGAATAAATTAAAGTCCCTAAATCTATCCCATAGTTTGTAGACGCGATAGCTTTTCTGCAAACCAATCAAAATACGCCTGTGTAGAAGAATATATATTTGCCTAAAATGATGAATAAATTTGAATAAATTAGTTTTTTTTTATATTTTTTTTGGATATGTATTATAGCAGAAAGTAAAAAAAAATGTTTTTTTTCAAAATTGTCAGTGTTCTTTGTTAATAGCGCAAAAAATAAAAATTGCAGAGGTAATCAAATACCACCAATAGGAAGCTCTATGTGTGGGAAAAAAGGACAATTGTCAGTTAAAGCGACGCAGTGCCGTATCCCAAAAAATGGCCTGGTCATGGGGGGGGGGGGACCTTCCGGGGCTCAAACGGTTAAAGTGCAAATTACTTTCCTAAAAGGCTTAAAAAAAGTCAATACATTCTGTATTCTATGTTCTTTACAGATATACTGTATATATATACATGTGTGTGTTTTAGTTTGATTTGTTAGCTGAGAAAGAGGCATTTTTTTTCTTTTTGTCTTTTTTAAATGTTTACATTTACATTTGATGCTGCTTTAATAATATTACATTTGTAACACTTTATAAATAATAAATGTTAATTTGTTTTGAAAGCCCGTTTCATGAGACTATTCCTTTTTTTAAAAAACATATTATTGTATTATTTTTGTATAAAAACCTTCAAACATATATCAAATACATTTGGAAAATACATTTTACCAACTTAAAAAAAAAGAGTGAGTTACAAGTTAATATCACTTAAAACTAAGTAACTAAGTAATAGGGCAGCATAGTGGTGTAGTGGTTAGCACTTTCACCTAGCAGTAAAAGGATCGCTGGTTCAAATCCAACCACGACACTACCTGCCTGCAGTTTGCAAGTTCTAACCTGTGCCTGCATAGGTTTCCTCCCACACTCCAATGACATGCTGGTAAGGTAATTGTCTCCTTTGTAAATTGGCCCTTGTATGTGTATGTATAAATGTGAGTTAGGGATCTTAGATTGAACGCTCCTTGAGGGCAGGGACTGATGTGAATGTATGATGTATATGTACAGCACTCTGTAAATTGATGGTGCTATATAAGTACTTGAAATAAATAAGTTAATGTATGTGTTCCTAACTTAAACTTTTCTAGAAACTGGAAAAATTTAGTTGGCTTTACTTAAACCTATGGTCTATAAACTGGAAAAATTGAGTTGGCTTTACTTGAACCTATGGTCTATAAACTGGAAAAGTTTAAGTTAGCTTTACTTAAACCTATGATCTATAAACTGAAAAAAATGAGTAGGCTTTATTTAAAACTATAGTTCCTGACAAGTTAAGGTATGCATTCCTAACTTAAAACAGTATGGTCTATAAACTGAAAAAAATTTAGTTGGCTTTACTTAAAACAACAAAGCTGAAAACATGAAAAGTCTAATGGGTCAGACAAAAATAAGTTTAGTTGACAGTACTTGAATCAATTTTTTTGAGTAGACCCAGCACAATATGTTTTACAGTGCATAAAGTGTATTTTCAACACTAGAACACTATAATGAATAAAATACAGTGGTTGTGCGCATAAATATGTAACGTATTTTTCGCTCCATAGGACGCACCTGACCATAAGACACACCTAGGTTTTAGAGGAGGAAAACAAGAAAAAAATATTCTAAACCAAATGGTGTATTAAAATATTTACCAGTGCCCATGAAATGCAGCCTGACCTGTGTCAAAAAAATGCAGCCTGACCTTTGCACATAAATGCAGCCTGACCATTGCCATAAATGCAGCCTGACCATTGCACATAAATGCAGCCTGACCATTGCCATAAATGCAGCCTGACCATTGCACATAAATGCAGCCTGACCATTGCACATGAATGCAGCCTGACCATTGTACATACAGTATCTCACAAAACTGAGTACACCCCTCACGTTTTTGTAAATATTTAATTATATCTTTTCATGTGACAACCCTGAATAAATGACACTTTGCTACAATGTAAAGTAGTAAGTGTACAGCTTGTATAACAATTTGCTGTCACCTCAAAATAACTCAACACACAGCCAATAATGTCTAAACCACTGGCAACAAAAGTGAGTACACCACAAAATAAAAATGTCCAAATTGGGCCCAAATAGCCATTTTCCCTCCCCAGTGTCATGTGACACAGGTGTGTTAAATTTGGTGTTCTCTCTCTCACTCTCTCATACTGGTCACTGGAAGTTCAACATGGCACCTCATGGCAAAGAACTCTCTGAGGATCTGAAAAAAAAAATTGTTGCTCTATATAAAGATGGCCTAGGCTATAAGAAGATTGCCAAGACCCTGAAACTGAGCTGCAGCATGGTGACCAAGACCATACAGCGGTTTAACAGGACAGGTTCCACTCAGAACAGGCCTCGCCATAGTCGCCAAAGAAGTTTAGTGCACGAGCTCAGCGTCCTATCCAGAGGTTGTCTTTAGGAAATAGATGAGTGCTGCCAGCATTGCTGTAGAGGTTGAAGGGGTGGGGAGTCAGCCTGTCAGTGCTCAGACCATATGCCGCACACTGCATCTTGATCTGCATAGCTGTCATCCCAGAAGGAAGCCTCTTCTAAAGATGATGCACAAGAAAGCCCGCAAACAGTTTGCTGAAGACTAGCGGACTAAGGACATGGATTACTGTAACCATGTCCTGCGGTCTGATGAGACCTAGATAAATGTATTTTGTTCAGATGGTGTCAAGCGTGTGTGGTGGGAACCAGGTGAGAAGTGAAAAGACAAGTGTGTCTTGCCTACAGTCAAGCATGGTGGTGGGAGTGTCATGGTCTGGAGCTGCATGAGTGCTGCCAGCACTAGGGAGCTACAGTTCATTGAGAGAACCACGAATGCCAACATGTAATGTGACATACTGAAGCAGAGCATGATTCCCTCTCTTCGGAGACTGGGCCGCAGGGCAGTATTCCAACATAATAACGACCCCAAACACACCTCCAAGATGACTACTACCTTGCTAAAGAAGCTGAAGTTAAAGGTGATGTACTGGCCAAGCATTTCTCCAGATCTAAACCCTATTAAGCATCTGTGGGGCATCCTCAAATGGAAGGTGGGGGAGCGCAAGGTCTCTAACATCCACCAGCTCAGTGATGTCATCATGGAGGAGTGGAAGAGGACTCCAGTGGCAACCTGTGAAGCTCTGGTGAACTCCATGCCGAGAGGGTTAAGGCAGTGCTGGAAAAATAATGGTGGCCACACCAAATATTGACACTTTGGACCCAATTTGGACATTTTCACTTAGGGGTGTACTCACTTTTGTTGCCAGCAGTTATTTTGAGGGAACAGCAAAGTTCCACTGTTATACAAGCTGTACACTCACTAATTTACATTGTAGCAAAGTGTTATTTCTTCAGTGTTGTCACATAAAAAGTTATAATAAAATATTTACAAAAATGTGAGGGGTATACTCACTTTTGTGAGATACTGTAAATGCAGCCTGACCATTGCCATAAATGCAGCCTGACTATTGCCATTATTGCAACCTGAACATTCCCTCTAATGTAGCCTGACCTGTGCCATTGCTCGGGCTGCTCTGTCTTCTATCTCAGCAGGTGGTAGGCCCAGCCGGGAGATCGCCTGGCGCTCGCGGAGGCCTGGGATGTCTGTCTTTGGTACTAGCACGGCAACGGCGGCAGGGGGGCGACAGCGGCGGGGGGCAGTGCCGGAGGCGGTGCCCGAAGCGGCGGGGGGGGCGTGCTGCCTGTCGTATATTCGTACCATAAGACGCAGAGACATTTTCCCCCATATATTTGGGGAAAAAAAGTGCGTCTTATGGTCCGAAAAATACAGGTAATTGGTTTTGAAACTAGATGCTTAATTTTACTATAGTATGACTTTAAAAGATTGTTTTTCTTCTATAGAACAGAAAAATTGTGGGCAAAAAAGAAGTCTGTTATGCCTTGTTATTTTAGCTGTATATTCATGTGTTTATATGTTAAAAGAAAAAGAAAAAATGTCCAGAACTCTGCTAGTTGTCAGTAAATGCAGTTTTTTAACAGAAAAAATATGTTGTAGACTCCAAACATGATACCAGATAACCAAACAGAAATACCCCCCACCTGTACAACAACTAACTGCAAACAACAGCATTGTCAGATGACCACAACCCCCCCCCCCCTCCAAATATAGAAACAGCTGTCATTTTGAAAAGGCACTGCACCAGGGAGTGCTATTAAATTAAAAGTCAGCTGCTACAAATATTTTAGCTGCTGAATTTTAAGAGGCAGATACTTACCAGGCTCTGCAGTTCTGTGTTGTCTTCTGTTCATCCCAGGGCTTCTGTTCCTTCATACCAACATCTTAGCCGGTGTCTTGCCGAAAATGTTCCCTCAGCGGATAAGTTCCCCCCCTGTACTGCGCAGGCGCAGCGCCTGCGCAGTACGGACTACTGTCAGCCGCGGGAGATAGCCGAAGCTCAAACGCTTCAATCAGCTGTACACAGCGCCTGCGCTCTGGGTCCAGGTTCCTTCCCCACCATCCAAGTGGACCTAGAGGGGGAATCTAAAAGAGCCGAGCGAAGCGAGGCCGTGCCCGAAGCGTGGCGAGCGAAGCGAGCCCGCGAGAGGCCCTCTTACAGGTGTACAGCTGATTTTCAGCTATTCCGCATCGGCTATTTCCGCCGGATCCTACTGCACAGGCGCAGCGCCTGCGCAGTAGAGGGGGGAACTTAGCCGCCGAGCGGAACTTTCTCGGCAGAACACCGGCTGTCTCTTCCTGATGACTCACTACTAAGCATGCGCAAGCCTTGGTATCAGAGTGAAGCTCATCAATTTTGATATTGCCAAGTTGCTGGAGCTTTTTCTAGAACCTGCTGTTGGATTTGAATTTATACAGCTGCTACTGTTAGTATTACATCACATAGCACATTTAAAGTGGAATTAAAAAACTAAAAAATTGCTGACAAGTAGGATTTTTTGACAGATGAGACTCTTGTCCCTGATTGTCAGCATTTGTGTACTCTAAGATGCGCAGCTGAGCGTACATTTACGGCACTCCAGTACATGTAGGTATATGCAGTCTGTTTTCTCCACTGCAGGTAGCGCTCAACTGCAACAGCAGAAGTAAAGAGGAAAATGGCTCCTCTATGGTTTCCTGAGTCACTGGGGCAGCAATCCAGTAGAATGCTGGCTGCTCATGTGACTCTGTTGGCCATCTTAGGTGTGGCAGCGTCTATTTAAGACCCTGACTCTTGGGTTTGATGCACATTCAACATGTGGGTAGTGTAGGGACAGGTCACCCGTCTGTCAGGGACAATGTTAGCTGTAGAGAGAGGTTCCAGATGAACAGGAAATGCTTAGGGTACCACCTCCCTCCTTGGACACCTTCCCAGTTGGGCTTGGACCTGCCAAGCTACATCCCGCCCCTCCAGACAGATGCTGTCAGTTTGGCTGAGACCTGCTCTGCTATATCTGTGAGTGTTCCCAGTTGGGCCTCCTTTCACTGGGTGTGTTGTGGACTGTTTTCCATTTAATTACAGTATAAACAAGTTCCATTATTTGCACCTGGACAGAGTGTGTGTAATTGCCGCTGCACCCACCCACATACGCATGTGCAGGAGTGATGTCATTTCTGTCCAGCCAATAAAGAGGCTGAAGTGTCTGAACCTGGAAGGAAGACCAGGGGAAGATGGAAGCAACTGTAAAAGACTGGAGCACTGACACTGCAGTGCTGAATGGGATCATTTGCAGGGTGAGCCTGCTATAGTATGCTAACTTGCTGTGCAAACTAGCACATTATGCCTAAAAGCCCCAGGGGTCACTTCTTATTGTATTTATTTATTTATTTTTTTCAGCAGTTTAATTTCGCTTTAAAGCAAAAATCTAGCCAGCTAAAACAAGCTAAAATTTAATAGCCCATTAAAAGATAAAGAAACAAAACCAGCGTTTGGTGCATTCTTCACATTCGATCCAGAGATTTTCTCCACATTACTTTTTTCTGCAATTAGATGCCCTCAATGTCATGGCCAGCATAATTCATTTCATTTCCTTTGAGCCCATGTCACCCTGTACGTCTCCAATATGTAACTGGACAATTAAAGGATAAGTAGCTCAATGATGAGTTTATCTTTTTGTTTCTCTGCATTCTTCTCCTATCAAATTGTTTCTTGTCAGCACATCAAATTATTGGTTCCTTGTATTGCTTCTTCCTCTCACACTTCAGTCCTCCTTTGCTTAAGGTTCAGGTTTAAAATAACATAGGTCAGGAATAAATTAATGCTGTATTAGGAAAACAGATGTAGTTAAACATAAATTTATTAGGAAAAATCCTGTATACAGTGCCTTGAAAAAGTATTCATACTCTGAAATCTTCCACATTTTTGTCATGTTACAACCAAAAACGTAAATATATTTTATTGGGATTTTATGTGATAGATCAACACAAAGTGGCACATAATTGTAAAGTGGAAGGAAAATGATAAATGGTTTTCAAATTTTTTTACAAATAAATATGTGAAAAATGTGGCGAGCATTTGTATTCAGCCACCTGAGTCAATACTTTGTAGAACCACCTTTCACTGCAATTACAGTTACAAGTCTTTTTACTGAAAAATTGGTATGTCTCTACCAGCTTTGCACATTAGAGAGTGACATTTTTGGCAATTCTTCTTTGCAAAATAGCTCAAGCTCTGTCAGATTGGATGGAAAGCGTCCGTAAACAGCAATTTTCAAGTCTTGCCACAGATTCTCAATTGGATTTCGGTCTGGACTTTGACTGGGCCATTCTAAACACATGGATATGCTTTGATCTAAACCATTCAATTGTAGCTGTGGCTGTATGTTTACAGACATTGTCATGCTGGAAGGGGAACCTCTGCCCCAGTCTCAATTCTTTTGCAGACTCTAACAGGTTTTCTTCTAATATTGCCCTGTATTTCGCTCCATCCATATTCCCCTCAACTCTGACCAGCTTCCATGTCCCTGCTGAAGAAAAGCATCTCACAACATGATGCTGCCACCACCATGTTTCACAGTGGGGATGGTGTGTTCAGGGTGATGTGCAATGTTAGTTCTCCACCACACATAGTGTTGTGCTTTTAGGCCTAAAAGTTCAAATGGGACTTCTTATGGCTTTCTTTCAACAATGACTTTCTTCTTGCCACTCTTCCATAAAGGCAAGATTTGTGGAGTGCACGACCGTGGACAGATTCTCCCATCTGAGCTGTGAATCTTTGCAGCTCCTCCAGAGTTACCATGGGCCTCTTGGCTGCTTCTCTGATTAATGCTCTCCTTGCCTACCCTGTCAGGTTAGGTGGACAGCCATGTCTTGGTGGGTTTGCAGATGTGCCATACTCTTTCAATTTAGGAATGATGGATTGAACAGTGATCCGTGAGATGTTCAAAGCTTGGGGTATTTTTTTATAAACTAACCCTGCTTTAAACGTCTCCACAAATTTATCCCTAACCTGTTTTGAGTGTTCCTTGACCTTCATGATGCTGTTTGTTCACTAAGGTTCTCTAACAAACCTCTGAGGGCTTCACAGAACAGCTATATTTATACTGAGATTAAATTACACATAGACAGACAAATTGGGTGTCTTCTGAAGGCAATTGGTTCCACTAGATTTTAGTTAGGGGTATCAGAGTAAAGGGGGCTGAATACAAATGCACACCACACTTTTCAGATATTTAATTGTATTTATTTAAATGTGGAAAATTTCAAGGGGTGTGAATACTTTTTCAAGGCACTGTATGTGTATCTAGCTGCTTACCTAGAACTTATCCTTTGTACAGAGGTTTTTACAACATTAGTATATATATTGATACAGTTCTTTGCAACAAGCTTATTTCTTTTACATGTTTAGCTGAAAAACATTGAAACTACACCACATTCCCATACAATAAACTACCTAATTGAATAAGTAACCTTTAGTACCGGGAATCATCCACAAAAAATCCAACCCTATTTTGACAGTGCCCAAAAAGTCACAATCTGAAAATAAGTCATGATAAATCCATAGCTGGTGCCAAGAAATTGTATGCCTCCCCTACTCTTCAGCCATTGTGCTGGGGACAGTCTAAAATGTGCAATTGGCATCCTGTCTTTACTTACATTTCTCTATAGTGGCAAGCTAACGTCTTTTATAGAGATGAGCTTCGTTTTCGAGTCAAACCCATGTTCGAGTCAAACATCGTCTGTTCGGTCGTTCGCCAAATTGCGAACGATATGGGATGTTCGCGCCAAATTTAAGTGGTGCGTCATGGCCCATAATTCACTGCGGCATCGCAGTGCATTGCTGGCTGATGATTGGCCAAGCATGCACTATGACCCGCATGCTTGGCCAATCACAGCGCCGTCTGTACAGAGAGCTGTAATTCAATTGGCCAAGGTGGCTTTGGCCAATTATGGCTCAGGGGGTTTAGTACACGCCCCACACCATATAAGGCCGCCTGCACGTCGGCCCTGTGTAGTGTGTTCCGGCGTTGAGAGACAGAGACAGAGAGACAGTGTCATTTGATTTAAGTTAGATAGATTAGGCAGGACAGTCAATCAGTTAGCTGCACTTACAGTGTATTGTGTATATATATATGCATCCCAGGTGTTTTATATATATATATATATATATATATATATATATATATATATATATATATACAGTTAGTGTAGTGCGTCCTCTGCACAGTGTTCAGCTAAAGCTACCTGTAGAAGATTGGTGGTGTTTTTCTGATCCTATCACTACATTATTTTCAAGTTAGTGTAGTGCGACCTCTGCACAGTGTTCAGCTAAAGCTACAAGTTAGTGTAGTGCGAACTCTGCACAGTGTTCAGCTAAAGCTACAAGTTAGTGTAGTGCGACCTCTGCACAGTGTTCAGCTAAAGCTACAAGTTAGTGTAGTGCAATCTCTGCACAGTGTTCAGCTAAAGCTACGAGTTAGTGTACTGCGACCTCTGCACAGTGTTCAGCTAAAGCTACGAGTTAGTGTAGTGCGACCTGTGAACAGTGTTCAGCTAAAGCTACGAGTTAGTGTAGTGCGACCTCTGCACAGTGTTCAGCTAAAGCTACAAGTTAGTGTTGTGCGACCTCTGCACAATGTTCAGCTAAAGCTACAAGTTAGTGTAGTGCGAACTCTGCACAGTGTTCAGCTAAAGCTACAAGTTAGTGTAGTGCGACCTCTGCACAGTGTTCAGCTAAAGCTACCTGTAGAAGATTTGTGTTGTTTTTCTGATCCTATCACTACCGCAGGCAGCTACATTATTTACACGTTAGTGTAGTGCGACCTGTGCACAGTGTTCAGCTAAAGCTACCTGTAGAAGGTTGGTGGTGTTTTCCTGATCCTATCACTACCGCAGGCAGCTACATTATTTAAACGTTAGTGTAGTGCGTCCTCTGCACAGTGTTCAGCTAAAGCTACAAGTTAGTGTAGTGCGACCTCTGCACAGTGTTCAGCTAAAGCTACCTGTAGAAGGTTGGTGGTGTTTTCCTGATCCTATCACTACCGCAGGCAGCTACATCACCAACGAGGCAGGATGCCCTAGTGGGACCAGCTTAAGGGCAGCACACTGACTGCATCAAACCGCAAAGCTCCGCATGTGCAGTGCGCTGTTGTCTCTGCACGTTATTCCAAAAGTTCTTTGGTGTGGGTCTTTTTTGAGACACGTGCATCAGATTGCATCGCTGCTATTTGCAACATATGTCTCAAGCGTATCTCGCGTGGCCAAATCATCTCCCGCTTGGGCACCACATGCTTGACCAGACATATGTTGACCTGCCATGCAGTTCGTTGGCAAGCGTACCTAAAAGACCCACACCAAAGAACAAAGAGGACCTCTCCTTGCGCCTCATCAGCTGAGATCTCCAACCCCACTATACCTTCAGTCCTCTCTGAGACCTGCACTGAGAGGAATGAAGGTGTAGAATTAGGTATGTCACAGCCAAGTACTTGTGGGCAATCTGCTATCGGTACACCGACGTCAGATTGTACCAGGCAAATTTCCCTGCCCCAGCTGCTGCACTGCCGAAAGAAGTTCACTCCCAGCCATCCACATGCCCAGCGGTTGAATGCTAGCTTGGCAAAATTGCTAGCACTTCAACTGCTACCTTTTCAGTTGGTAGACTCTGCCCCCTTCTGTAAGTTTGTGGAATATGCGGTTCCTCAGTGGCAGGTACCCAAACGCCACTTTTTCTCACGGAAGGTGATTCCGGCTCTCTACCGGCATGTGGAAGGCAATGTCCATGCCTCGCTGGACAGGGCGGTCAGTGGTAAGGTGCATATTAATGCTGACTCATGGTCCAGCAGGCATGGACAGGGACGTTACCTAAGTTTCACGGTGCATTGGGTGACTCTGCTGGCAGCTGGGAAGGATACAGGACAAGGTGCAGTAGTGTTGAAGGTTGTTCCGCCACCACGCCTCCAAAATGCTACTACTGGTGATTCTGACACATCTCTCTCCTCCACCCCCTCCTCTTCTTCTTCCTCCATGGCCTCTTCCTGTGCTTTGTCCTCAGAACCAGCGGTGCTCCGTAGGCGTTCAAGGGGCTACGCAAGCACGCAGGCCAAAAGATGCCATGCGGTGCTTGAGCTGGTGTGCTTGGGGGACAGGAGCCACACTGGGGCAGAGGTTCTGTCAGCTCTACAGGGGCAGGTTCAGAGGTGGTTGACGCCACGCCAACTTAAGGCAGGAATGGTGGTTTGCGACAATGGCACCAACCTCCTCTCTGCCCTCCAACAGGGACAAATGATGTGCCCTGTTTGGCTCACGTCCTTAACTTGGTGGTGCAGCGGTTCTTGGGCAGGTACCCGGGCTTACAGAATGTCCTGAGGCAGGCCAGGAAAGTCTGTGTGCATTTCCGCCGGTCATATAATGCCAGTGCTCGGCTGGCTGACCTCCAAAAGGAATTTAACCTGCCCAAAAACCGCCTAATCTGTGACATGCCCACTAGGTGTAACTCAACGTTGGCCATGCTGCAGCAGCTGCACACACAGCAGAGGGCCATCAATGAGTACCTGTGCGACTATGGCACCAGGACAGAGTCAGGAGAGCTTGTTTTTTTTCCCCACGCCAGTGGGCCATGATCAGGGATGCATGCACTGTCCTGTCACCATTTGAGGAGGCCACGAGGATGGTGAGCAGTGACAGTGCATGCAACAGTGACACTGTCCCCCTTGTCCACCTGTTGGAGCACACGCTGCATGGAATAATGGACAGGGGACTTGAGGCAGAACAGAGGCAGGAAGAGGAGGACTTCCTTAGCTCTCAAGGCCCCCCTTATCCAGACAGTATTCCTGCGTGCCCACCGATCACACAGGAAGAGGACGAGGAGGAGGAGGAGGAAGAGGAAGAGGAGAATTGTGTCAGCATGGAGGTGGAGCCTGGCACTCAGCATCAGCAGCAGTCTTTAAGGGATTATTTACAGTCCCAAGATACCCATGGACTTGTACGCGGCTGGGAGGAGGTGGCTGCGGATCATGTCATCCTTAGTGACCCAGAGGACTCCGGACCAAATGCCTCAGCAAACCTACGCTGCAAAGCCTCCCTGATCCTGCAAAGCCTGCGGAAGGATCCTCGTATTCTTGGTATCAAGGAGAGGGATCAATACTGGCTGGCAACCCTCCTTGATCCACGTTACAAGGGTAAGTTTGCGGACCTTATCTTACCATCGCAGAGAGAGCAGAGGATGAAACATCTTCGGGAGGCCTGGCAGAAAGGTCTGTGCATGGTGTTCCCAGAGACTGGAAGGTTACAAACTCCTGTTCCTGGACAACGTGTTGCTGAGGCTTCGTTCAGTCAAAGAAGGAGCGGTGGAGAAGGTGGCCATCTGACCGATGCGTTCAGACAATTTTTTAGTCCGCAGCCCCAAGGTATGATCGGTTCCAGCTACCATCACCAGCGTCTGTTTTACATGGTGCAGGAATACCTAAGGGCAAGATCTGACTTGAACACCTTTCCCACCGAAAATCCTCTGGGTTACTGGGTCTTGAGGATGGATCACTGGCCAGAGCTTGCACAGTATGCAATTGAGCTACTGGCCTGTCCTGCATCCAGCGTTCTTTTGGAACGCACATTCAGTGCTGCTGGGGGTTTTGTAACCGATCACAGGGTAAGCCTGTCCACCGACTCGGTCGATCAACTGACCTTCATAAAAATGAATCAGTCTTGGATCACCACCAGCTACCAAGCACCTGATGCTGATGTAACCGAATAATGTTTTTTTGAAATGTCAGATCCCTTCAAGACTGCCTATGCTGATGCTGAGTGACTATCCTGTTATGCTGAGTGACTATCCTCTTCCTCCTCAATGATCATGCTGATAGCTTGTAAGAATATTTATGGTTCTGGGCGCCGCCACCAGTGGCTAAGGCCCAATTTTTCAGCCCCTGTTTAACATGGGCGTGTAATTATAATTTTTGATTCAATATTTTGCTTGGAGGGTTCATTGCTGCACTCAACTAGAGTATTTGTGAGGGGTTGCAGTGTTGTGGCACCAGCACTAGTGCCTAAGGCCCAATTTTTCAGCCCCTGTTTAACAGGGGCGTGTAATTACAATTTTTGCTGCAATACTTTGCAGCAGGGCTTGTTCCTGTGCTCCAACTAGAGTATCTGTGAGGGGTTGCAGTGTTGTGGCACCAGCACCAGTGCCTAAGGCCCAATTTTTCAGCCCCTGTTTAACAGGGGCGTGCAATTACAATTTTTGATGCAATACTTTGCAGCAGGGCTCGTTCCTGCGCTCCAACTAGAGTATCTGTGAGGGGTTGCAGTGTTGTGGCACCAGCACCAGTGCCTAAGGCCCAATTTTTCATCCCCTGTTTAGCAGGGGTGTGTAATTACAATTCTTGATCTAATATTTCACAGCAGGGCCCGTTTTTGCGCCCACCAAGAGTAACTGTGAGGACTTACAGTGTTGTGGCACCAGCACCACCACCACCACCACTATCACCAAAGGCCCATTTTTTCTGACCCTGTTCAACAGGGGCATGTAATTACAATTCTTGATCTAATATTTCACAGCAGGGCCCTGTGATGGCTTACAGTGTTGTGGCAACACCAACACCTAAAGGCCCCAATTTCTGCAGAGTATATAGGGCAGGCCCCTACTTTCAAACATCCAACTTACAAATGTCTCCTACTTGCAAACAGAAGGAGACAACAGGAAGTGAGATGAAATCTACCCCTAGGAAGGGAAATTCTCTCCTGTAAGAGTTAATATGGGAAAAGCGTGTCTGCTTTCCACTGATGCTTTATCACCAATCCTTGTTTCACTAAAAACATCAAATTGTCAAAAACATTGGTCATTGGGACAGAAAGTGAAGTAAAATCTTCTGAAGAGGTGCACAGACAGCAAAACAAATGTCACAGGGGTGATAACCCTTCCCTATGTTTTCCAAAAAGCTTAAAAATAGATTTTTTGGCTGGAGCTACACTTTAAAAATGTAACAGTTCAAAATTACAAACAGATTCTACTTAACAATAGGGATGAGCTTTGAGTTCGAGTCGAACTCATGTTCGACTCGAACATGGGCTGTTCGCAAGTTCGCCGAACAGCGAACAATTTGGGGTGTTCGCGGCAAATTCCAATGCCAAGGAACACCCTTTAAAAGTCTATGGGAGAAATCAAAAGTGCTAATTTTAAAGGCTTATGTGCATGGTATTGTCATAAAAAGTGTTTGGGGACCTGGGTCCTGCCCTAGGGGACATGGATATATGCAAAAAAAAGTTTTAAAAACTGACTTTTTTTCGGGAGCAGTGATTTTAATAATGCTTAAAGTGAAACAATAAAAGTGTAATATCCCTTTAAATTTCGTACCTGGGGGGTGTTTATAGTAAGCCTGTAAAGGGGCGCATGTTTCCCGTGTTCAAACAGTCTGACAGCAAAATGACATTTCAAAAGGAAAAAAAGTCATTTAAAACTACTCACGGCTATTAATGAATTGCCGGTCCGACAATACACATAGAAGTTCATTGATAAAAACGGCATGGGAATTCCCCACAGGGGAACCCCGAACCAAAAAAAAAAAAAAAAATGACGTGGGGGGTCCCCCTAAATTCCATACCAGGCCCTTCAGGTCTGGTATGGATATTAAGGGGAACCCGGCCAAAATTTTAAAAAAAAATGACGTGGAGGTCCCCCTAAATTCCATATCAGGCCCTTCAGGCCCATACCAGACACTTATCCGAGCATGCAACCTGGCAGGCCGCAGGAAAAGAAGGGTTGACGAGAGAGCGCTTCCCCTCCTGAACCGTACCAGGCCACATGCCCTCAACAATGGGAGGGTGCTTTGGGGTAGCCCCCCAAAACACCTTGTCCCCATGTTGATTAGGACAAGGGCCTCATCCCCACAACCCTGGCCGGTGGTTGTGGGGGTCTGCGGGCGGGGGGCTTATCGGAATCTGGAAGCCCCCTTTAACAAGGGGACCCTCAGATCCCGGCCCTCCCTCCTGTGTGAAATGGTAAGGGGTACCCCTACCATTTCACTAAAAAACTGTCAAAAATGTTAAAAATTACAAGAGACAGTTTTTGACAATTCCTTTATTTAAATGCTTCTTCTTTCTTCTATCCTCTATCTTCCTTCATCTTCTTCTTCTTCAGGTTCTTCTGGTTCTTCCTTCGGTGTTCTCGTCCAGCATCTCCTCTGCGGCATCAGCGTCTTCTTCCCTTCTTCTCCTCGGGCCGCTCCGCATCCATGATGGCATGGAGTGAGGCTCCCGCTCTTCTCTTCATCTTCTTCTCTTCATCTTCTTGTCTTCATCTTCTTTTTGGGCCACTCCACATCCATGAAGGCATGGAGGGAGGCTCCCGCTGTGTGACGCTTCTCCTCTTCTGATGGAGAGAAGAGCGGGAGCCTCCCTCTATGCCATCATGGATGCGGAGCGGCCCGAGGAGAAGAAGGGAAGAAGACACCGACGCCGCAGAGGAGATGCTGGACAAGAACACCGGAGGAAGAACCAGAAGAACCAGAAGAAGAAGAAGATGAAGGAAGATAGAAGATGGAAGAAAGAAGAAGCATTTAAATAAAGGAATTGTCAAAAACTGTCTCTTGTTATTTTTAACTTTTTTGACAGTTTTTTAGTGAAATGGTAGGGGTACTTTTGTACCTCCTTACCATTTCACACAGGGGGAGGGCTGGGATCTGGGGGTCCCCTTGTTAAATGGGGCTTCCAGATTCCGTTAAGCCCCCCCGCTCACAAACCCCCACAACCGCTGGCCAGGGTTGTGGGGATGAGGCCCTTGTCCTCATCAACATGGGGACAAGGTGTTTTGGGGGGCTACCCCAAAGCACCCTCCCAATGTTAAGGGCATGTGGCCTGGTACGGTTCAGGAGGGGGGTGCTCACTCGTTCCCCCCTCTTTTCCTGCAGCCTGCCAGGTTGCGTGTTTGGATAAGGGCCTGGTATGGATTTTTGGGGGGACCCCACGCTGTTTTTTTTTAAAATTTTGGCGCGGGGTTTCCCTTAATATCCATACCAGACCTGAAGGGCCTGGTATGGAATTTAGGGGGACCCCCCACGTCATTTTTTTTTTAAATTTTGGTTCGGGGTTCCCCTGTGGGGAATTCCCATGCCATTTTTATCATTGAACTTCTATGTGTATTGTCGGACCGGCAATGCATTAATAGCCGCGAGTAGTTTTAAATGACTTTTTTTCCTTTGAAATGTCATTTTGCTGTCAGACTGTTCTAAACACGGGAAACATGCGCCCCTTTACAGACATACTATAGACACCCCCCAGGTACGAAATTTAAAGGGATATTACACTTTTATTGTTTCACTTTAAGCATTATTAAAATCACTGCTCCCGAAAAAACATCCGTTTTTAAAACTTTTTTTGCATTGATCCATGTCCCCTGGGGCAGGACCCAGGTCCCCAAACACTTTTTATGACAATAACATGAATATAAGCCTTTAAAATTAGCACTTTTGATTATTCATGTTCGTGTCCCATATACTTTAACGGTGTTTGCGTGTTCGAACAAATTTTTTGCCTGTTCGCATGTTCTGGTGCGAACCGAACAGGGGGGTGTTTGGCACATCCCTACTTAACAACAAAACTACAGTCCCTGTCTTGTTTGCACCGCCTGTATACTGCTGTTCAGAGGGCCTGGGGCCCCACGCCTTTCCTTTTTTTAATTTGGGTGCGGGTTTCCCTTAATATCCATACAAGACCCAAAGGGCCTGGTAATGGACTGGGGGGGGTACCCATGCCATTTGTCTCACTGATTTTCATCCATATTACCGGGACAGGACATTACATTAAAGCCGTAAGCAGTTTTAAATAACTTTTTTTCCTTTAAAAATATAATTTTGTGCAGGGACTGTTCTAAGCATGGGAAACACGCACCACTTTACAGGCATACTATAGATATCCCCCCAGGTACGATATTTAAAGGAATATTTCACTTTTTTTCACTTTAAGCATCATTAAAATCACTGCTCCTGAAAAAACGGCTGGTTTTAAAACTTTTTTTTGCATTGATACATGTCCCCAGGGGCAGGACCCAGGTCCTCAAACCCTTTTTAGGACAATACCATGCAAATTAGCCTTTAACATTAGCACTTTTGATTTCGAACGTTCGAGTCCCATAGACTTCAATGGGGTTCCGAAGTTTGTGCAAATTTTCAGTCCGTTAGCAGGTTCTGGTGCGAACCGAACCGGGGGTGTTCAGCTCATCCCTGGTCATTTACATGCCCTTGGGGTTGAGACTTGTAACCAGGGATGGATTTATACATCATGGTTCTCTAGACAAAAACAAAGAAGCAGCGCTCTATGGGTAAAGCATAAGTACTTGTAGACCTTTGGCTAAGTAAAAAGATTATTTATTGCACTACTGAGAAATAAACAGTAACTGTCAATAATAAAAACTTGAAGAGGTTGCAAAGGCAGTCATAAAAGCATATAGCCGATATAGATACTGATATAAAAAAATTTTATTATAAAGAACGGTACCACTATAACATCCGGGTGAGGAAGGGTCAACATCAACCGATCAGCTTGTGGGTTGAACACGGAGAGAGATGTGATAAACAATGTGGATAACGACGAAAGCCTGGTAATTGGAGGGGGATGGTTGTGTCACAACCCTTTACCTCTAGCTGGTGGTCAGACTCTGCTGGTGTCCAGGATGGAAACTGCAAAAGCGGAGGACCCTTGTGGAAAGCAGTAAACTCTGTAGCTGGTCGCGGGTGTAAACTCCACTGAGCCGCAGGCAGTGTGGTATGGTGTCCACCGCTGAGGAATGGGACCGAGAGAGCCGAACAAGCTGGCTGGAGCCGGGCGCACTGGATGATGTCAGCGTCTCGCCTGAAACAAATTAATTTTACTTCAATTTTTGGTATTAATGGAAGAAAAAGTGCCTTATCAATAGAATGGCTCATCATTATTATAAGTGAAATGAATTAGTGGATGGAATAGTGCCCTAACATTGTTATTAGTTGAAGGAATAGTGCGCTATCAATGGTAGTAGAGGAAAGAATAGTTCCCCATCATTGGTATTAATGGAAGGAATAGTGCCCTGTCATTGGTATTAGTGGAATTAATAGTGTTCCATCATTGGTATTAATGGGCTGCAGTGCTCTAGGCCAATGTTTTTTGCTACCCCTTCCTACCTCAGTTAATTCGCTAGCCTTACTATTTTAATAATAGGGTCAGATATCATAGCCACTCAAAGCATGCCAGATATTTGGGAGATGAAGCTGAAAAAGAAAATGTGCTCTCTCTGCATCAGCACACCTAGAAGTAAAGAGGAAGAGCTAACTATTTCCCCAGGGGCGGCCGTCTATTAAGGGTGCACAGTCGCTGCCCCCCCATCCATGCATCCAGCCCCTTGCAGGATCCTGGATGCATGAATTACAATGGCGGGGATGTTTTTTTGAAGCACCTGATTAGAGCCAGAGGCTCTAATAGGCTTTAAAATAGGGTGGGCTCGGAGAACAGAGAATGTGAACTGAGCCCTCCCAGGTGTATTACAACAGCGAATGAATATTCGCTGTTGTAACACTGGTCCTCCTCCTGGCCAATCAGGGTGTGGGTTTTGAGACCCGTCACACGATTGGCTAAAAGGACAGGCTATCCTATTAGATGCCTAGGAGGAGGGGAGGAGCTGCACGCTGGAAGCCGCCGTGATGGAGGAGAGGACATGGAGCCGCTGCCCACCACCCGCCACCCACCTAGATGGGGTAAGTGCCGGACCAACCGGCAGACAGTGGGGGGGGGGTGCTGCCGGCCGCTCACGGTGTGGGTGGTGGTTGTTTGCCCCCCAAAAAAACACCAGCTGCCACCGTATTACCCTAGTCGGATAATAGTTCAGTTCTTGGTGATGTGTAGGTGGCTGTGTTTTGCCCTGCTTCCCAAGGTCACAGACTATGTTGGCAATGCAGAAATTGAGCCCAGCTTGTTACTTCCTCACCAGAAAACAAGGCTTACTCCTGCTCCACGGCCTTCTTAACAGCTTTTATTTTTCCCTTGAAGTAAATGCAATATATAACTAGCTAACATAGGTGTGCACAGCTATGCAGATGGAAGCATGAATATTAATACAGCCCCAGCCTATCCAAAAGAGGCAGGCTCTGAAGACATTCTGAAAGTGTGTATTTATTCTAAGCACACACAGAGCTCAGCCTGAGGGGGGCATGCTGCTCTCTCAGGGACGAGCTGCAGATAGGAGGCCTCGGGTGGGTGACCTGAAGGAAGAATGCTGAGACCTAGGTGCTTGAAAGAAGCCGACTGAGGGGAGCTGTCATAGATCTGTCTTGTATCACTGGAGGGCATTGCTTGGTAGATTGGAAGGAGGCCCCATCTGTCCTTGGGCCCTGTTGAATATGGACATTGCAAGATCTTGGGGACCTTGTGCTTTAGCTACCCCTCTGGTGTCTTATTATAGTCAGTTGTAGGTCTATTAAAGGGGGAACCTGCTGGTGTTCAGAAGAGCTCTGTCCAGACATTAACAAGCCCGGACTTCATCATAGCTTGTCCGTCCTAAAGGAAAACCAAGTCCTCAGTTTTACATAGTTCTTGTTTTTGGAGTATCCTACTTCCCTCATCCCTTTTCCAAGTTCTCCAAAAATAAAAACAACAAAAGCAATATCCCCTAGACTGGTCTTTGGAGAAAGAGTGAATTAGCCTGTTGTGGCCTTTTAGACTTTAGGGACTTTTAGACTTGTATGTATGCTAGACTAATTTTCTAGTTCAAGGGAAAACTGCAAGTGATTAAAAAATATTTATGGAATGGAAAATATAGAAAGTAAGCATTTAAACCACTTGATATTTCTGTGCTTTTAACTGCAATTTTTTAAGTTGGTGACAAGGCCGCTTTATCAATTGTAAAGCTAAGATGTTGCAAAGGTAATCTCAAACAATTCACAATACACACGGACATAGAGAGTAAGCTGGAAACCGTGGAGCCAAGAATCAATAAGACTTGCTCCCAATGTGATCTCTTGTACTCAAGTCTTTTCAGGGCTTTGACAAGCGATCATATGCCAGTGCATATGTAAAAGCCATTTATCTTTGATTCTACGCTAGCATAATAGTTTAAACACATTGAAAAATAAAATTAAAAATTACTGCAAAACAGAGAAAGATCCCTCATACTATTGAAACATACTAAAAAAAAAACACTTATGTTTTAGTTAGTGATTGCCAATAGCTAATTTCTGCTTTGGCTCATGCTGCTGTTGCTGTAGCTGTCAAAGTGATGTTAACCAGGCTGCTTGCATAAACAAATTAACCATCATAGACATAGCTCAGAAGCAAAAAAAAATCATCAATGGTTCCTGCTAACAGTCTTAACATTTTTAGCTTTGATTAAAAGACTGTCAAATAGAAAGGGCATCAGTTGAAATGTAGTGAATAATAACTTAAAGAGGTTTATCATTCAGATTCCTTTTTGTGGATACTGTAATTTTATTAAATGTGACTTTGAAATTATTGAAGGATGTGATAAACTCTTTATATATAAAACGCACATAGGACAGCTAAGTGTAGTGGCTGGTCTAAACATTCTCAGTCGCCACTTCCCCTGCTATTTACACTACTGTTTCCTCCTTTCTGTTTCCATTTCCACTTATTTTGTACTCTCCCCTGCAAGCTTGCTCACTGTATCTCTCACTAATACTTTACTATTTTTTGTTAGGTACCCATCACACCAGTGGCGGCTGGTGAAGTTTTAGGATGGGGGGACGCCAGACCCCGCCCTTCCTTTTTGACCCTTCCCACTTCTCATAGAATCCACCCACTCCGTCCCCTGTTTTCCACTCGCTTCCACCCATAGTGACAGGAGTATTCAGCTCAGCATCACAGGACAGAGTATACAGCCCCAGAATCACAGGACAGAGTATACAGCTCAGCCTCACAGGACAGAGTATATAGCTCAGCCTCAAAGGACAGAGTATATAGCTCAGCCTCACAGGACAGAGTATATAGCTCAGCCTCACAGAACAGTGTATATAGCTCAGCCTCACAGAACAGAGTATATAGTGCAGCCTCACAGGACAGAGTATATAGCGCAGCCTCACAGGACAGAGTATATAGCGCAGCCTCACAGGACAGAGCATTGAACAATGAACATTTAAGCTGTGCTGAACTGCCGCTAAACAGCAGTGCATAATGATGGGGCAGGGTTATCCATTGCCTTCGTCCCATCACTGGCTGGCACAAGAGAGAGGATACAGAATTAGGAGAGGTTAGACATTTTAAAATTCCGAATCCCCAGCAAGTGGCTGGAGATTCCTATTTTTCTGCCTACCCCATCCTGGTGCCCTGATTAGCCCTATTATTATGGGTATTGTATTAATTTATTTCTATGTATATCTCTATAGGTTGTGTGTGTGATTAGGAGGCCACATTTTCCTCTCCCTCTTCAACTTAGCACTTTGCCACCTGACAAGCAGAGGACACACATTCTCTATCACATACCGTATTTTTCGGACCATAAGATGCACTTTTTTCCCCCAGAAATAAGGGGGAAAATGTCTATGTATCTTATGGTGCAAATATAGGCCAGGCACCGGCCCCTGTTGCTGCTGGCACTACCCCACGTTGTCATCGGCACCGCCCCTCCGCTGCATTAATGGTCACTCTGCATTATAGGTCACTCTGCATTATTGGTCACTCTGCATTATTGGTCACTCTGCATTATTGGCAATGGTCAGTCTGCTTTTATGGCAATGGTCAGTCTGTGTTTATGGCAATGGTCAGTCTGCATTTATGGCAATGGTCAGCCTGCATTTATGGCAATGGTCAGGCTGCATTTCTTTGGCACTGGTCAGGCTGCATTTTTTTGGCACTGGTCAGGCTGCATTTCATGGGCACTGGGAAATATTTTAGTACACCATTTGGTTCAGAATATTTTTTTTTTCTTGTTTTCCTCCACTAAAACCTAGGTGCATCTTATGGTCAGGTGTGTCTTATGGTCTGAAAAATACAGTAATATCTATCTATCTATCTATCTATCTATCTATCTATCTATCTATCTATCTATCTATCTATCTATCTATCTATCTATCTATCTATCTATCTATCTATCTATCCTGGGTTCCATATATACAGAGACCACACTGGTGCCATACATAAGCTGTCTGGAAACAGGGGCCACAACTGGGTGCCACACATGGGATGTCTATGAAGACAAGGGATATACACTCTGGATGTCATACATACACGGGCCGCAGAGGGTGTTATACACAGACTGTCTGTGAAAAAGGGTCCATGCACAATGGCAGTGCCCTAATCCTGAGGTAACATGCATACACAGATAATGCTCTACACTCGGACACATCAAATGTAGGGAAATATCATTACACAGCAGCTACGTGCTCTTTTACAGAGATGTACACAGTTATCTAGGGGCCCTGATGCTGGTCAACTTTGGGACCATTGTTCAAATCCTGCCCCTTGTCTCCATAGACATACAAAAATAATTGTTTCTATTTCCATAGTGTACGGATAGGCAGTGAACACCAACAGATCCTGGTATAAATGGGTCTCATGTACAAATGGCAGGTTAGTAATGGTGGAATAGGTGCCTTCCCTGTCCTGTAAAGCTTGCAATCTAATATGGAGGCAGGAAATGACACTAGTGAAGGAGTCATAAGTGATCTATAGTCAGAGCTATAAATATAAAAACATATGCCTCAGTGTTCTCCTGATTCTCCTGATTTGCATTAAAACAATAGTTTTAATTACACAACATTTCCAAGTATAGGTGAAGGCTGCAATGCCTCATTAAGCCCCCTTTGTATAGCCTGGTCCTAACTCCAGTCTATAAGCTCCTCCATGTTAGAGCATTATTATTATTGTTATGAATATTATACAGGATTTATATAGCATCAACAGTTAGCTCAGCACTTTAAAAGTTAAAGGGAGACAGCACAATTACAGTACTATTCAATACAAGAGGATTAGGAGGGCCTTGCGCATGGCATCTAAAATTTGAGGGGCAAGTGGTACAAAAGGCGGTAAATGTGAACAACATTCCTACTCTGTACGATGATGTCATCATGTATACTTCAATTATGGTGCTTGTTGCACTGTTGATTGTGTGTCTCTGTATGTCTATGTTTCGATCAAAAAAAAGTTGGAGATATACATGGAGGTGGCAGCCACAGATCAGTTAGTAAGGTGGATAAGTCTAGCAGCAGCTTTCATAATAGACTTTAGGGGAGATAGTCTGTGTAAAGTTGGGCCAACCATAAGGGAGCTGTCAAGGTGGAAGATAATCAAGTAGTTTTGAGGTGTCTTTAGATAAAGGGGTTGTAAACCCTCATGGTTTTTCACCTTAATGCATTCTATGGGGTAAGCACTTCTCCATGGCGGCAATCGAGAGGAGGAGGAGCCAGGAGCACCGCTGAGGGACCCCAGAAAAGGAGGATCGGGCCATTCTGTGCAAAACCCTTGCACAGAGGAGGTAAGTATAACATGTTTGTTATTTTTATTTTATTTTTTTTTTTTAATTTAGTATCCTTTAAAGAGGGAGCAAATTTTAGAAAAGGGGCCTGAGGACAGAGCCTTGGAGAAAGAGGAAGAGAGGAGTAGGAAATATAGCTGTAAGTGACACCAAAGGTGCACTAAATTAGGTTGGAGGAGAACCACAACAAGGTAGAGTCACAGAGGCCAAGCCAGTAAAGTCTTTTCAGGAGCAGAGGGTGGTCAAAGGCAGGTGAAAGGCTATGCATATGTGTATGAAGTAGTGGCCGTTGGTTTTAGCAGTTAGTAAATTGTAAGTTTTTATAGGGAAGTTTTCGCGGAATGTTGTGGGTTGAAGCCAGATGGTAGTGGGTTAAGATATTTATCAGTGAGGCAGCTGCTCAGACAGTTGTAGACAAGATATTCAGGAAGTATGGAAGCAAATGGGAGCAGAGATATGGGGGTGACCAGTGTTGGTTTGAGATGAGTGGGGAAGATGCCGGTGTAGAGGGAGAGATTGAAGATGTGAGTTATAGATCAAAGAATAGGGTAGGAGAGTGACCATAATAATTGTACAGGGTCCAGGGCCAAGTAGGTAGGTGGGCTCCAGACAGAAGTTTAGCGACTTCCTCAGTGTTAACATGGTCAGAATAGGAAAGTTTCGAGTGTGTACATTGGGGAAAATAACTGGAATGTGGCCAGGTGTGGTCAAGGAGGGGAGTGCATGCTCACCTTACCCTTTTGGCTAGCTAGGCTGCATGCTCGTATTAAGGGTCTGAAATGGATTTTTAGGGGTACATCACACTTTTTTTTGTGTGGGGATCTATATTAAAATTGACACCAGACCCTAAGGGTCTGGTATCTATTTCTTGGAGGACCTCACACATTAATTTTTCCATGAGGTACCCCCTTAAAATTTACACCAGACTCAAAGGGACTGCTATGCATTTCCATTCTTGCTGTAAGAGGTGCTGCTATAGAAAAAAAATGATACTGTTTAAACTGCTGACATTTCACTGCCGGATTAAAAAAAATGACCCTACCCAAGATCCCTCAAATATTTTTGATATCAGTGGGGTTCAGCTTCAGCATCTGACCATTTATGAAGTTTCCTGAACCCTGCTCAAACTGAACCCAGGGCAGTTTGGCTCATCCCTAGTGTAGAATATACCATGTTTGTGTAATTCAAAAGTCCAAAAGGAAGGCACTGAATTTCTTCAGAAATGTTTAAAAGACACACAAATTAAGAAAGTATAATAAAAAGAAACACAGCACTGGAATATATAATATGCCTTATATAAAACAGTTAGTCTCAAATAATATATGTTAAACAGTTATCCACTGTTTAGAGAGGGAAAGTACAAAAAGCCTAGATTACAAGTGGTCACAAGCAATATCCAAACAAGTGAAGCGCTTACCCCCGAAGGAGCAGCTAAATAAATGTTATATACGTAATTCACGTTTACCACCCAACCCATCGCAGCCCATAAATTCAAAAACACAGTCCATAATGCTTTTTCTCTTGCTTTATTAATTAACATGAACTGGGACAGGAGAAGGACTTCTTTTGAGATGCTCTTTTGTTGCATTATGATCTTTTCACTGTCTCTTATGGAAGAACTAGAATCATTTGCAGGTAATAGGAAATCATTTTATGTGATTTCTTCAATCGGGGAAGATGTTAGTAGATTTGATAGAGAATAACCGATAAAGAGTCACTCTGAATAACTTCTTTGTCACGGAACGTCCCACACTCCACTTGAGTGCTTCCGTCATATACCACTTCCTCCCAGTCTGTATACAGATATCAGATATTCCAACCTCTCTGAGCACAAAACAAGGCAACACTTGCTTGTTGCTAACATGAACTCACTTTATTCAGAACCAGAATACAGTCTTATATACAGGAGAAAATATTACTCTAACAATACAAACATAACCTAATTAACCTAATTAACATGAGCTAATTAACTAATCCTTTATACAGCCTAGGTGACTGAGACATGACCTATTGCCCAGACTGAGTTAATTATCAAAGGACATTTCTCACAATAGCAGCAGCTCCAATAGGAGTCGTCCCGTCTCCTACATTGTATAGAGGACAATGTCATCAGCTCATTCAATTAACATAAACACAGGTAGTTGGAGTTGATGACACCAGCATCTCTGTCCCAACAGAATGAATCAGTCTTATCAGCAGGGGGCTGCTGGAGGAATCCCCCCTCCCTCTTCAGGGACACAGATCCCAGATGACCACAGCAAGGAGTCCCCAACAGAATCAAACAACATACAATACACACATATATACATGACTGAGTCCGATCAGCACAGTTCAGACTGGACCTCCAATTCACCCCACAAAGAGCAACGTTCCATTGAAAATCCAGGGCCCATAATCAAAAGGCAAGAGGCTCGCACCCAGTCCTCTCCAACAGCCTCTGTCCCGGCTAGGTCTGTCACATTCTTCATCTGCAGAACTTTTCAAGAACAGTCTGTATCTCTATATGTGTGCTTGCAGTTTTACCGCTACCTTTTTACCACTACTTCCCATCTGCATGGTACTTCCAAGTTGAGCTAAAGAAAAGTCACTCTGAATAACTCCTCCCGCTTGACTGATTGGAATCCCGGGGCATTGTCGAACCCAAAGTCACAGGCCATCACCGCCTGTCTCACTGACTTGCGTACCAACATCCCTCAGCATCTGGCAGTACCCTTCCCTTGGGCTTTCACTCACGTGATCAATAGTCCATGTGCCACTCATAAACGATCGATCGCCCAGTTTCCTTCCGCTTTGTTGTACTTCTTCCGCAATGATTCTTTGTTCCTTTTTCTCCTTTCTGGCCAGCTCCCTTCGCCGCAGGGACGGCCAACGACACCAGCGACTACATGCTGTACAGTGTCGTCTCTTCCTCTATGGAGACCGGTTCCCCACCCTTCTCGCAAGGGGGAGCTCCGTTGGCTCCCCGGAGGGGGAACCTCTCCCCTCCGGGAACCAGGCTGGCTTCTCCACGCTCGAAAGGACAGGACCCCTGTGATCATGTGACCCGGATTTAATATGAGAGTCCCAGGACATCTCCCAACAAATTAATGATTGGCCGAGACTCGCATACAAACTACCTGCCACTTAAATCCCAAATGAACAAACAGGCCTGCTGTAATGGTACAAGCCTGCCTAAATTTACCTGACATTGTAAACTATCAAAAAAAGTCACCTACATAAAAGTAGGTGCCCACTACACAAGACAAAGCAGATTGGACACACCAACTACTTTGTATTTCTTTATTAATTGACTGCAGAATATTCAGCAATATGGAGTAGGCTGATGTGGAATAAAAAATGCACAGCACATGAGGTTGTGTGTAATAGGGAATATACGGCACAGAGTACAGAATAGGACACTGTGAAAAAAGGAATGTACAGTACAGTGTACAGAATAAGAATAAGCACTCATACAAATGTGTATGTTTTGGAATAGGAAATGTACAGCACAGTGTACAGCATACGGCAGTGTGGAACATGGAATCTACAGAACAGCCTAGTGAGGTGAAGTATATGAAATATACAGTACAGTTTACAGAAAAAGAGCCACTGTGGGCAACTGCACAGTCACTTTTTAGCACAAATGTGGTTTTGACCACTGAGAGGCAGCAATGACCAGTCTTTTTTATGGTTTGGAGTAACATGCCACCTGCCTCTCAGGCAAAGTCCACCACTGGTCTAGAATGCTGAAGCAAAACTCAGGCAGCTAAACAGTTGAAATGTGAATTGCTTTAACCATGAGGGACACCTATTAGCAAAAGTATGTAGGCATAGGTCACACCCCCTGCCACACCCCCTTAAAGGAGAATTGTACAAAGAAAATGATTGGCTAAACCCACAAGTGATTTTTTTTACCACTACTATTCCTTTATATTGACATTTGGGATTTACAAATGGAGCAATTTAAAAATTGAATGAAAGGTTTAGCTCCGTAAAACACTTTCACTTTTTTAATAGATAAGTATATTTTATATACAACTATATAGATCAGACCAAAATGACGGACAAATGAGGAGGAAAGAGGGACAGCGGGATTTTTTTCTGAATGAGGGACAGTCCCTAGAAACCTGGTCCATGACTTTCTCAAACTTGTGACTGAACAAAAAATGAGCAGAAGTGCACAGATGAGTTCACTTTTCTGCTCATTCTTCTGGAACCATTTCCCTATTTTAGACAAGCAGCACTATATAAAGCAGCACAGTCCTAAATCACTCAGGCAGAGTGCTGCCTTCCCCCCAAATTCTGTTGTACAGGGTTTTACAGGAGGCTGATATCGAGACAGATATAGGAACTCATGTTAATTCTATGTAAATATATATTAACTTATTTTTAATGTAGCGCCATCCTAGTTTAGAGTAACCAGCTAGGAAAATTGAATAAGCTACTCTGTAAACAGTGGAGCAGGAATTAATTACTTAGGGTTGTTCAGGGTCTCACAGGCTCCTGTTCTGCTACTCCCCCTGTCTTTTAGAGACTTCTGGAAGTATAAAAGGAGGGAGAGCAGAACAGGCAGTCTGAATATTTATGGGACTCTGGCCAATCCCTGGGGAGGTGTGCCCAGAAGGTGGAGGAAGAGCCCATACATATTCTGAGGCCTGGCAGCAGAGTGCAGAGTTCCAGGGAAGAGAGAGAAAGTTGGAGCCTATTAAAGACATTGAGGTCCCAGCTAGGCTCAGTCTCTGATTCAAAAAGAGCCTGGATCAGAGACTGAGCAAAGCCAGGAGTGAGTTTTTTTTGTTTGTATAATTAAATTTTAATTAAATAAATTTAATTTATTTAGAAGTCAGCTTAACAGTCAACTAAGGACAAAGACATGTGTCCATATATAACATTTACATAATATCCAAAACTCTATATACACATATCAAAATATTCTATTCAAAAAGAAAAAAACAAGAGAAAAGAGAAAAAAGAATAAAGAAAAAAAAAACACTTCCTCTCTTAACATACAATATATTATAAAAGTTGAAGTTGTATCATGTTAAAAAAAGGAGGGGAGGAAGAGAGGGATGAGAAGAACCAAAATTGTATTATGCATTTCTTTCCCCTCTCCTCTCCTTTGAAAAAGGCCTCTGGTATGGTATCGTTATTGCCAGTTTAACGCCATATAGTTTTGTGCGTTACTACCAGTTTAACGCCATATAGTTCTGTGTGCGTTACTGACAGTTTAGCGCCATATAGTTCTGTGTGCGTTATTGCCAGTTTAACACCATATAGTTTTGTGTGCATTACTGCCAGTTTAACACTATATAGTTTTGTGCGTTACTGCAAGTTTAACGCCATTTACTTCTGTGTGAGTTACTGCAAGTTTAACGTCATTTACTTCTGTGTGCGTTACTGCAAGTTTACCACCATTTACTTCTGTTTGCGTTACTGCCAGTTTAATGCCATAGTTTTGTGTGCGTTACTGCCAGTTTAACGCCATATAGTTTTGTGCATTACTGCGTCACTGTACGTTTGGTGCATTATATTGCAGTATATTATAGTGTATCCGTGGAGTGTGTCTGTGAGTACTCAAATTAAAGTGCACCAAACAGCTTTTTATATTGATTAAAGTGCATCTACGTACAGATTTCCACTTGTTCTTTACATTTGCTTATAAGCACTGCCCCCTCCCTCCCAATAATGTCTGGGAGGACAACAACGAGAGGCAGACGTTCCCTTGGCACTGTAAGGGGGCCAGCAACAAATGGGTCCACAGGCAAAAGTGGACGTGGTGTTCAGTCCTTAGGCAGGGTATCATTTCCTCTGTTTAATGAGTTTGCCCGTGCTATCCAGCAACAGCATGCAGAAGAAGTGGTGGACTGGCTTACTAAACCTTCCTCATCCTCCTCATCCTCCGTCATGCAAGCAGAGACAAGTGTGCAGTCCCTTGCAGTTGCCAGAGTGGATAAACCTGCCTCCTTGTTCACATCTATTCCTGCCATAGCCCCAACATCAGCCATGGAGAAGTCAGCTGAGTTATTTGACCACAGCATCAGCCACTTGCTCCTTGATGATGCCCAGCCATTACTGGATTCAGATGTTGGTTCTGAGGTTGAGGATGACAGGAACATGAGCCTAGAGAGAGGGGAGAACACTGGTAGACAAATTGGCATTCATGTTCCCCCAGCCGCAGCGTATTGCCAAGTTGTCTCCAGTGGTAAAGATGAGGATGGAAGAGATGGAGATGATGATGATGATGAGGTCACTGATGCGACTTGGGTGCCAGATAGAGCAGAGGAGGAAACTGAAGGTGAGGCGCACAACCCCAAGGAGGCTGACATCAAGAAAGAGAAGAAAGTAGCCACCCTATTCCATCACATTCTGCAGCTGTTATCTCCTGGTCCACTCCCCAAAGCTCAGCTGTCTGGGCCTTTTTCAGCACATCTGCATCAGATTGCACTGTTGATATCTGCAAACTGTGTCTCGGGCGCATCAAACATGGCAAAAACACCAGCCATTTGGGTACCACATGCTCAACAAGGCATTTAAAGTCCAACCACTCAGCCAGTTGGCAAGAGCCCCTAAAAGCCACACAAAAGGGGCACAAACCTGTCCCTCCTCCTCCTCCTTACCCACTTCAGTCTGCCCCTGCTATACCGAGTCATTACCCCTCAGCAGCCTCCACTGACAGGGATGATGGTATAGCACAGAGTGTCCCAGGTCCTAGCAGCACATCTGCCAGCAGCACACCACCAGCTGTAAACTGTAGCTGGCAAATTTCTATGCCCCATCTGCTGCAGCGGAAAAAAAATACAGTCCCTGCCACCCACATGCCCAGCGTCTAAATGCAAGCTTGTCAAAGCTTTTGGCTCTCCAACTTCTGCCTTTCAGCCTGGTGGATTTTGCCCCCTTCTGTGTGCTGCACCACAATTGCAGGTTCCAGTCACTACTACTTTTCACGTAAGGCTGTTCCTTCTCTCTACCATCACGTGGAAGGAAATGATCTGGGATCATTGGGCAAGGCAGTCAGTCATAAAATCCACCTTACTGCTGACACGTGGTCCAGCAAGCATGAGTAGGGATGATATTTTTCGTTCACAGCACACTGGGTAACACTGCTTACAACTCGAAAAGATGTAGAACAGGGCTCGGTGCTGCAGCTTGTTGTGCCCCCATGTCTCCATACAGTCTCCATACAGCTGGTGGTGATGATGCCAGACCTGTGAGCTCTATCTCCTCCTCCTCCTCCTATGCCACCAACATGCCCTCCTCTGCAGAATTGTCCTATGAACATCAGGTACCCCTATGTGTTTAACCGGTTTAATACCGGGCATTTTCACCCCCTTCCTTCCCAGACCAATTTTTAGTTTTCAGTGCTGTCGCATTTTAAACGACAATTGTGCGGTCGTGCAACATTGTACCCAAACAAAATTGACGTCCTTTTTTCCCCACAAATCGAGATTTCTTTTGGTGGTATTTGATCACCTCTGCGGTTTTTATTTTTTGCGCTATAAACAAAAGAAGAGTGACAATTTTGAAAAAAACACAATATTTTTTACTTTTTGCTATAATAAATATCCCAATTTTTAATAAAAAAGACAAATTTTTTCCTCAGTTTTGGCCGATACGTATTCTTCTACATATTTTTGGTAAAAAAAATCGCAAAAAGCGTATATTGATTGGTTTGCGCAAAAGTTATAGCGTCTATAAAATACAGGATAGATTTATGGCATTTAAAAAAAAAAATATTTATTTATTTTTTTTTACTAGTAATAGCGGCGATCAGCGATTTTTTTTCGTGACTGTGACATTATGGCGGACACATCGGACACTTTTGACACATTTTTGGGACCATTCACATTTATACAGCGATCAATGCTATAAAATTGCATTGATTACTGTGTAAATGTGACAGGCAGTGAAGGGGTTAACCACTAGGGGGCGGGGAGGGGTTAAATGTGTTTCCTAGGGAATGCTTCTAACTGTAGGGGGAGGGGACGCACAAGGGGAGGAGACCGATCAGTGTTCCGCTGTTCTGGGAACACAGATCGCTTTCCTCTGAACTGACAGGACGTGGATCTGTGTGTTTACACACACAGATCCACGGTCCGGCCTAGGTTAACGGGCAATCGCGGGTGCCCGGCGGACATCGCGGCCGCCGGGCACACGCACCGGGTCCCGTGCAACGCGGCGGGCGCGCGCGCCCCCTAGGTGGCCGGGAACCCGAGGCCGTCATATGATGTCCACCCAGGATGGGAGATCCCATCTGTGGACGTCATTTGACTATAGGCAAGTAGGGAAGTGGTTAAAGGGCTATTCCATGAGTCAGGCTAAAAGGTGCCATGCAGTGCTTCAGCTGGTGTGTTTAGGGGGCAGGAACCACCCTGGAGCAGAGATTTTTGCAGCTCTGCAGGGACAGGCCCAGAGGTGGTTCACACCATACCAGCTGGAGCCAGGAATGGTGATGTGCGATAATGGCTCAAACCTCCTGCCTGCCCTTAGACAGGGAAAGTTGACACATGTGAATACTGCAGCGGCTATACATGCGTCAGTGACACAATCCTTGTTGTGTTCCTGCTGGAGCAGACTCTGCGTGACATTATGGACAGGACACTGGAGGCAGAGCAGCAGAAGGAAGAGGAGAGCTTTCTTTCCTTCGAAAGTAGAGTTCCACCTGGTGAGCATGTCACAAATCAGGCTGTTTACAGGCAGGTGGAATTCCCGCTAAATTTCAGCCAACCAAGCACTGGCTGTGTATGACCACCTGAAATGGCTACAGACTCTTCTGGCCAGCTTTAGCACATCTTACAACCCTGGGTACATATTTATCCAGACACCATCATTCCTATGTCACAAAACACAGAAGAGGAGAGAGGGGAGGAGGATGAGGAGGAGGATTCTGGCACTTTCATAGGCTTCAAAGAAGAGGAAGACATGCGTCAATCTGTATGCAATGGCTTTCCAACCCCAGGACCCCTGGGAGTAGTACGTGGCTGGGAGGAGGAAGTTCCAGATGCGGTAATCCTGAGTGACCCCGAGGAGTCTGCTTCTCAAGCCTTGGCAAATTTGAGGCGCATGGGCAACCTCATGCTTCAAAGCCTGCGAAAGGACCCAAGAATACGTGGCATGAAGGAGAAGGAAGATTACTGCTTGGCAACCCTTCTTGACCACCATTATAAGGGGAAGGTCTCAGAACTCTTCCTGTCCCCACAGAGAGTGCAGAAGATAAAATCTATTGAGAACACGTTAAAGAGGATGTCATTGAACATTTTTCCTGACTCCAGTAGGTTACAGTGTCGTGGAAAACGTAGTTTTGAGTCTCCTGTTGGTCAAGAGAGGAACATTGGAGAAGGCGTCAGCCTAAGTGAGGTATTTCAGAATTTTTTAAGTCCTCAACGCCCAGGGCTGTCGGCTTCCACAACCCATCAGCAGCGTCTGCATCACATGGTGGATGATTATCTCAGGGCCAAAATAGAGATGGAGAGCTTTCCAGCTGACGATCCACTGACTTACTGGGTTATGAGAATAGACCACTGGCCAGAACTTGCCCAGTATGCTATTGAGTTGTTGGGCTGCCCTGCATCCAGCGTGCTTTCAGAATGGGCATTCAGTGCTCCACAGACTCTGTGGACCATTTGACTTTTATAAAAATGAATCAGTCCTGGATTACCAGCTATGAAGCCCCTGATGCCGATGTCACTGATTAAGTCTTTTTGGGATGTGGAATCTCTGCAGGACTTCAAGGCTGCCTAGTTTTGAGGGTGTTCAATCATTTCATCTGGAAGAATGTTTTTGGTATAGATTTCATGGGCACAATTAACACCCAAACACCATTTTTTCTCCACCTGTTTGACAGGTGCATATCATTGCAATTTTTTACAGCAAGGCCAATTCTTGCTTTCATAAAGAGTACCTCTATAGGGTTATGGTGAGAAGGCGCCACCGACACCCAAAGACCAATTTTTCTGCACCTGTTTGACAGGTGCATATCATTGCAATTTTTTACACCAAGGCCAAGTCTTGCTTCCATCAAGATTACCTCTATAGGGTTACGATGGGAAGGCGCCACCTACACTCAAAGACCAATTTTTACGCACCTGTTACTTCTATCCAAAGTCAAAGTGAAACCAGAATGTATCCAAAAAATCTCTAATTATGTTCCCAGTGCACTACATTGTGACCCCATCATACACACTGGCTCCCTAGCTGTTGCTGATCAAAATAAAGGCAGCTTGCAGAGAAAATGTAATTTTTCATGGCTTTATAGATGCAATTATTGCTGCAGCAGATTCTAGACATGGTACAGATCTGCCACTTTAAAAGAAGACTAAGGGGACCCCCCCCCCCCTGGCACTATAGAGGAATGAATTTTTCATTTTTATGCTTTCACTTTAAAAATCAAAAAATCACTGCTCATTTAAAAATGACGTTTTTCACAAACTTTTTTTTATTGATACATGTCTTCCAGGGCTGGAACCAAACCCCTATACCCATTGTATGCCCAATTACTTGCATATAAGCCTTCAAAATAGGCACTTTTGATTTTTGACGTTCGGGTCCCATTGACTTTAATGGGGTTCGTTATTCGGGTCCGAACTTTCGTGGTGTTTGAAAGTTTTGGTGCAAACTGAACAGGGGTCCGTTCGGCCCATCCCTATTTGAGGGATTATTCTTTGCACTTTAGCACTTTATCACATGCAATCACTTGTTTGAGGAATTGTTCTATGTACTCAGCATTTTATTACGTGTGCATTTTTGTAATTTGCATGTATTCACGTATTGTAGCATATATATATATTTGCTATTCATATATTTTTATGCACTAGCTTTTTGTTTCTGGGTTACAAAAAGTGTTGCATCCATTAGTTTTATTTAGTATGTTTGAGTTGGTGATTAAACAGGAGTGTTTAGCAGCTTTTTGCTGGTGTTGGTGTTGGAGGGTATTTTAAGATAGGGCAGGGATATATAGCTTGTAAACGCAAAGATGCATGCTAATGTGAATTTTGGTAACATAATGGAAACATGTGCTTTAAGGCCTTGTGCACAATTATATACTTAGACATATCAAATATGCAAGGACTCAAAACCTGTCCATTGGCCCCCAGTCGGATTTTCAAGATTTATATGTATCTAAACATATACAGTATTTTTACAACTTATTAATCTAGTGTTGAAGTTTAGATGAGCCAGCTGCACTATTCCCTTCAAGTTTGTGTTCAGAGATAAATGGCAGATACGATTTTGTGGTTTAAAAAAACACACACATTTGTGATGAAAATAAAAGATAATGGTTATGTTGCCTCATACTCTGCTGAACCATGCCCAGCAGCTATTAGACTTTAAAGCATAATTTCTATACAGCATAAGCGTTCAGCATGTACACAGGGAAATATTAATAAGGTAGGGGAGGATAGACAAGCTTGATTTTTTTTCCAGTTTTATATATGGAGTCTACTTTTCAATGTATTTAGATTGCATGCTCCTTGCTCCTGCCTAAGCCAATTGTGAGCTGTAAGCATCTACATTTTTTACATTTTGATAAAATACTGAATAAGTCTGCTGATGGCATTGAAAAACAGAAGGAAATTCAAACTAGTTGTGCAATTGAAGAGGTCTCAGGGAATGGTAAAAGCAAAAAAAAAGTATACATTTGCAATTTTGCTAAATTTTAAATAGGAGCTGTTTTTTTTTAAAGTGTATTTATTATGTAAGACTTTATTTAGCAGGGATACAAAGAAGTGAGGGGAATGTCACTAAGGTGCAACTGTCAAATGTTTAACATGGATACTATTTCTGTTTCCTTACACACAGCTTTGTGATTCATTATTTTTCCAGCCTTCCATTAATAACTTATTTTATTCTCCGTAAACATTTTTTTTTTTTGGTAGAAAAGCAAGAGGAACATCATTGATTTTGCATGGAAATCTTGTCTCTTGGCAGATTATTTAAAATGTCAAGTTGACACAGAATGGCTCCCTTTTCTGATTTTGTATGCTAATGATCTAATATGGACAGTAATGCTGAAGCCCACATGGAACTTTATTTTTTTATTTGAAATAATATTATATTTACAGATAATCTTAGGACACCTGGTAGTTATAAGGCGACTCCTACATTTACCTCTGTTTCCCACTTTATGTTTAGCACTCTGAACTGCTCATCCGAAGAGGTTTTCCAGGTACCTGCAATTCCCTATGAAGTCAGACCTTGGCAAGCCATATATTTGATTTAATTACAATAGTTTGAGGGTACGTGCTTACCACTGCTTTCTTGAACCACTGCCATTTGCAGAAAAGCACAGTACTAATTTATTATGGGCAAGTAACTTATGCTGGCAGCTTCCTGCTGGTTATGGCTTGGTCATGCAAACATCCACAGGGCAGCTATGCCATTCTGCCTGGGTCTTAAATGACTGACATTTGAAAGTGCTGGGAAGCTGACCGGCTAAACCACAGCACAGATATCATCCAGTGCCACAACCACAAAGGTTATAATGGATGCTCCAGCTTATGAAAGCATTACATCTAGTAATCGCATGTTCGTACATCAGCTGAATCAGTTCACTTGGGATGACGACGAAGCGATCTGTAATGCCAAAAAACATTTATTTTCAATTGCCAACTTTGGTTCTCTGACTATACTATTGCTAATAGAGAATAAAAAAAAAGATGTGCTTGCTACATCATAGTTAATTAACAAAGGTACAAAATGTCAACTATATATAGGTGGAAACAAGAATGATGTGTGAAACTAGTAGATGTAGAATAGGACAGTAAATCTCCAATATTTTACTTGACAATTCGCTGCTTCCAAAAAAACAGTACTGCCACAGTTTTGTATGTTAGCCTGTTACTAGTAAATTTATGTCTTGGATGAATCGTAGGTTCATTAATGTATTAATGCCTTATCATTTATTATTCAATTTCCCAGACTTGACAGGATGGTTTATGGGCAGGTCATGCATTTCGGTGTTAAGGAAAGCACATGTTCTGCCTGCTTACTGTAATTACAATCTCATAGCACACTGCACCTCCTTTATTAATATTGAGCTGGCATGAATATGCTTATAGAAAAGATCTGCATTATGCAGATTATTGCTTAATGCATCTCACTTTTGTTTTTTATGTATTTTGTGGCATAGTGAAAAAAAGGGAAAATAAACAGTGCTACAGCATAATCGAACTAATGTTGGTATACCCAGTAAAAACAAACAACAGACTTGGGGGGCACACCCTAAAAATGCATTTACATTCAAGACGGTGCTGCTATAAGACTGCAAACAGAACAAAATAGATTATAGCGCACACACATACAAAAAAAAATGACATTTAAATCCTGCAAGGCTATTTAAAAACACCTGAACAAATTGAAAAATATGGGGATTTGGTCACACCATATGGTCATATAGTGCTAAGCCCACTTACTGCATCATTAGCGCACACATACAAAAATGACATTTAAATCCTCCGAGGCTATTTAAAGACATATTATTTTAATATATATTATATTAGGTTATTGGAGGAGTCCTTTCAGTTCTCCCATAAAGAGGAGTTTGTCTTCGGTTGAGATGCAGGATCTTTCATTCTAGGAATAGTGTAGGACCCACTAATAATGGAGTACTTTGATGCATAAAGTGGGCTTAAAATCCCAATATTTTTGAATATGCTCAGGTGTTTTTAAATAGCCTTACAGGATTCAAATGTAATTTTTGTATGTGTGCGCTATAATCTATTTTGTTCGGTATACCCAGTAATTCTTATAGTCAAATAAGTATGTACTTTTAAAAATATATATTTAATAATTCAGTAAATCTATGTATGCACAGTAGTTCTTGACCCTTAAATGATTTTGTGCCAATAGTAGGCAGCCTTTCTATAGGAATGAAAAAAGATTTTTCATGCATGTATAGAAGCTAACAAGCCAGAATACTTTGTGGCAATGGCTCTGTGGCTCTCATCAGGAATTAAAGCAGTGAGGAAACGAGGCTGAGAGGTAGGGAAGGGGGTCACATGTATCCTTGAAATAGGTTTCAGGGAAGTAATCAACTGAGATAAGTGTGATTCCTTAATTAAACTTACCACTAGGTTGTCTTTTCTGACATACTGTACAACTAATGTTCTCTGCTCCTCCACTTTTGTGTCTGCCCCCGTAGCAAGCAGCTTCTATGGGGGAAGACGAGCACCTCACACACCTTGGCCCTGGTCCTGCTAGCTGCTCCCTGGATTTGACTGACAGAAGCAGGAGCCAATGGCTCCTGCCTGCTGCTCTCAGCAAAGCCTGTGAGAGCAGAAAGAGAGGGAGAAAAGTCCTGCAGCCAGGCACAGCACTGGATCTATTCAGGACACAGGTAAGTGTTATGGAAGGGGAGGGTTGATACACAGAGTGGAAGGTTTTTTACCTTAATGAAAAAAATGCATTACGGTAAAAAACCTTTTGAGTTTTTAGTTTGATGCTCCCAGTCTGTACTCCCTCTGCTTCCTATCCTTGCATTTTTGATAGAATTAGTCGCCCCCTAGATGTATATTGTAGCAACTAATTTCATTCTTAAAAAATAGCATGGACCAAATGCAAACCTATGCAGGGACACACCTGGCTTCTGACAGCTGTCTCTGGAAAAGACCAGCACAGAGGTAAGGCCCACTTCACACTGGCGGAGTTTGCCAGTGGATCTGCCTGCTAAGCATTGAAACTCTACTCTGATCCCCGCTGAGCAGGTGGATGACAAGTGCGGACACAAACACAGCCCGCTGTTTTCTATAGGGCAGTCAGATGGAAATGGTCCACCTGTCCTTTTCCATTCAATTGTCATCTGATCCTATCTGCAAGGGAAACGGAATCCCATCCATATGTTTTTAGCGGAGAGGATCGGATCAGATGTCGGCAGGTGTCAACAGACACATGTCCGTTGACATCCGCTGCTCCATATGGATGGTCCGATCGGCTTCACCTGAATAACTGACAGGCGGATCGGTCTGTCAATGAGAAAGGGGCCTAAGTGTAAACAGCTCAAAGAACAATGCAGAAATAAGTCATAACAGCTCAAGCTGGCCATACACTGAG
This sequence comes from Lithobates clamitans, assembly GCA_037952925.1. Classification (NCBI taxonomy): domain Eukaryota; kingdom Metazoa; phylum Chordata; class Amphibia; order Anura; family Ranidae; genus Lithobates; species Lithobates clamitans. The sequence goes on along the minus strand of JBBGZY010000965.1, from coordinate 1,134,311 downwards.
TGAATTAGGGACAGGCTGACATTTGATCAGCGGGTGGCCCTGTTTGGACCACTGCACCTGACATCCTTTGAGTGGAAAATCAAAGGAGCCAGGTAGAAAATTGTCAGATGAACAGTGTCTGCATCCAATCACATGAAGGTACTATTCTAATATTCTGACAGCTGTCATACAATAGCTGTTGGTGTAAAGCCAGCATTAGTGTCCATGTTGGCTGGTACAGCCAAGATTGTACATGGGTGAAGCTTGTATTAGGGGCAAGCACCCAGTGGGCACAAAGTAATCAAAGGGACCCTGTGCAAAACGAGTTTTTGCACATACCCCCCCCCCCCCATCATTCCAGTCAATTACTGGGCAGGTAATGTTACATTTAGTGTGCATGCATTAACTGACAGAAGTGAGCTGTGTCAGATGAACACGATAGGTCTACATGATAGTGGGAAGGGTTCTAGCCCTGATCTAGCATCCATCTTGTATACAGTGATGTCTAGGTCCATGATGGCCTCAGTGCACAAATGGTATATCTGCATCTGCAAGTACCCAGGTCAGGAATGGAGGGTGGCAGTAAGTTGGAACAGCCCTTGAAATTATTTATTCCAATTGCCTACACCAGTAGTATTTAGCCTAAAATCTACCACTACGCTTGCATTTTTAACTTGTGGCAACCTCAGATGAAGGTATATTTCTGTTTGTAAATAGTGATTAGCTCTTCATTATGTGTAATTGCTAGATGGACATACATCAAATATTTAATTTCCTGCAACAAGCCCATGCATGGAACATGTTTTCATTTTTTCTAGACTCTTTAATGCTAATACATTTGTTTTTAAACAATGCGTAACTACCAATTACTAAGTTATAATGCATATGTTTCTAAAGAGTGAGTCCAGCCAAAACCACTATTTTCAGAGGATTATATCATCCAAGAGTGTCTCATGTCTCACTATGATTCCATTGGTGAAGCTCTGCTTTTGAGTGCCCAGATTTAACAGCTGCTGTAGCAGTGGTGAGAGTGTCCCAGTCTCCTTGATGTATTTTTGCAACTACAGAGAATTTAAAATGAAATATTGGACCATTTTGTGCTTGGAGGAATAAAATATAACTAAAGACATTTTTTTTTTAGTTTCAGATAGAGTGGAGAAGAACTAGAATGTCCATCAGGTTTGCAAGTTGCTGTCTGTACCCTTTAGGAAGTTTCACCCTCTTTATTTGTTATGTTTACCTTTATGACTGAAAGTTAATTAGTAAGAAAAACCCACATATAGTTACATAGTTACATAGTCACATAGTAGGTGAGGTTGAAAAATGACACAAGTCGATCAAGTCCAACCTGTGTATGTGCTTTTATATCAGTATTACATTGTATATCCCTGTATGTTGTGGTTGTTCAGGTGCCTATCTAATGGTTTTTTGAAATTATCAATGCTCCACTCTGAAACCACTGCCTGTGGATAAGAATTCCACATCCTTGCCGCTCTTACAGTAAAGAACCCCCTACGCAGTTTAAGGTTAAACCGCTTATCATCTAATTTTAGTGAATGACCGCATGTTTTTTTTAATTTCCCTTTCGTGGAAAAGTTTTATCCCTATTGTGGGGTCACCAGTACGGTATTTGTACATTGAAATCATATCCCCTCTCAAGCGTCTCTTCTCCAGAGAGAATAAGTTCAGTGCTTGTAACCTTTCCTCATAACTAATATCCTCCAGTCCTTTTATTAGCTTTGTTGCCCTTCTTTGGACTCTCTCCAGTTCCAGTACATCCCTCCTGAGGACTGGTGCCCAGAACTGGACAGCATACTCCAAGTGCTGCCAGACCAGAGTCTTGTAGAGTGGGAGAATTATCGTTTTATCTATGGAGTTGATCCCCTTTTTAATGCATGCCAATATTCTGTTTGCTTTGCTTGCAGCAGCTTGGCTTTGCATGCCATTGCTGAGCCTGTCATCTACTAAGACCCCCAGGACATTTTCCATCCTAGATTCCCCCAGAGGTTCTCCCCCCGTTGAGTAGATTGCATTCATATTTTTGCCACCCAAATGCATTATTTTAAATTTTTCTACATTAACATTAACCACATGCTGACCGCCCACCGTCGTTTCACAGCGGCAGAATGGCTCCCCTGCGCGAATTGCCGTAACTTTACGCATTGCTGCTTTAAGGGGTATAGGGGGCGTGCGCCTGCCACATCACTGAGAAGCCGATGCGCGTGCCCGGTGGCCTGCAATGTCCACCAGTCACCCACAATCACTCGTGACAGAGCAGTAACGTGGATCTGTGTGTGTAAAGACACAAATCCACATCCTGTCAGGGGAGAGGAGACAGATTGTGTGTTCTTAGTATATAGGAACACGATCGGTCTCCTCCCCCAGTCAGTCCCATCCCCCCACAGTTAGAACACACAGTGAGGGAACACATTTAAACCTTTGATAGCCCATTAGTGTTAACACCTTCCCTGCCAGTGACATTTATACAGTAATCAGTGGCTATTTATAGCACTGATTGCTGTATAAATATCAATGGTTTCAAAAGTGTCAAAAGTGTCCGTATCTGTCCACCGCAATGTCGCAGTCCCAATAAAAATCGCAGATCGCCACCATTACTAGTAAAAAATAATAATAAAAATAATAGTAAAAATGCCATAAATCAATAACCTATTTTGTAGACTCTATAACTTTTCCGCAAACCAATCAATATACGTTTATTGCAATTTTTTTACCAAAAATATGTAGAAGATTACATATTGACCTAAACTGAGGAAAAAATGTATCTTTTTTTGATTTGGGATATTTATTATAGCAAAAAGTAAAAAATATTGTGTTTTTTTCAAAATTGTCGCTCTTTTTTTGTTTATAGCGCAAACAATAAAAACCGCAGAGGTGATCAAATACCATCAAAAGAAAGCTCTATTTGTGGCAAAAAAAGGACATCAATTTTGTTTGAGTACAACGTCGCACGATATCAGAATTGTCAGGTCAAGGAAAGCAGTGCCATATCGCAAAAAATGGCACAGTCAGGAAGAGGGTAAATTCTTCCGGGCTGAACTGGTTAAACCTCATTTGCCATGTATTTGCCCACCACATTAATTTGTTCAGATATTCTTGCAAGGTTTCCACATCCTTATTATTATTTCCCTGCTTAGCTTAGTATCGTCCGCAAAGACTGAGATTGAGCTGTTTATGCCATCCTCCAGGTAGTTTATGAATAAATTAAATAGCATTGGTCACAGGACAGAACCCTGGGGGGCCCCACTTTCCACACCGGATCCACACATTCTGAGTACTCCCCATTTATCACTACTCTCTGAACTCAACGTTGTAGCCAGTTTTCAATCCATGTACACACCCTATGGTCAATGCCGACAGATCTTACTTTGTACAGTAAACGTATATGGGGAACTGTATCAAATGCCTTTGCAAAATCCAGATACACCACGTCTACGGGACTTCCTTTATGTAGATGGCAGCTCACCTCCTCGTGGAAGTTTTATGGATTGGTTTGGAAAGTATGATTCTTCATGAATCCATGCTGATTACTGCTAATGATACAGTTTTCATTACTAAAATCTTGTATATAGTCCCTTATCATCCCCTCCAAGAGCTTGCATACTATTGATGTTAAGCTAACTGGTCTGAATTTCCCAGGGATGTATCTTGGCCCTTTTTTAAATATTGGAGCTACATTGGCTTTTCTCCAATCTGCTGGTACCATTCCAGTCAGTAGACTGTTCGTAAAAATTAGGAACAATGGTCTGGCAATTACTTGACTGAGTTCCTTAAGGACCCTTGGGTGCAAGCCATCTGGTACCAATGACTTATTAATGTTAAGTTTTTCAAGTCTTTTTCTAGTGCTATCCTCTATAAGAAAAAGGAGAACAATTGGGACTTTATATGAGGCAGTGACCTATTAAGGTCAATTGCCTCCATCCCTATCTATATGTCAAAAAGGAGGGGAAAGGGGATTGGGACTTTGAATGAAACACATAGATATAAAGAATTCAGTTTATTATATAAATTAACATACAAACACATATTAATGAATGAGTGTATATGCAATACAATTCAAATAACTGGTACAAGTCATAAAAATGTATATCTATACATACAATATAGACGGGTTGTTACATGATTATAAACAATTAATATCAAAAAATTATACATACTGACAGATATTAATTGAATCATAGGGACACTGCATATAATAGCTCTATGCATTTCGTGGATTGATCCACTCTTCAGGAGCATGCACGTGAGTTCAATAAAAAATATAATAGAAGGAGTTGCTGTATGGTCCGATCTGACCCAAGGAAAAAAGAAAATTCATAAAAAAAAAATAAAACTAAGTATAAAAACCCACTCTCTACCATACTTACAAGGTTGACTATATAATAAAAGTGTGGCACCCTAGATCGGGAACCCCCCAAAGTGGGGGCATCTCCACCGGGAGCTGAGGTGGTGTGAGTGGCCTGCTATCCAGCAAGAAAATCATCCAGGGGAGACAGATTTCTTCTTAAATGTATTTTTTGAGTTTTCACAAAGGAAAATAAAAGAATATAATGCATGGATACATAGCATACATTCAGAATGCTTTACAATATTGTGGTATGTATAGAATCCATCTTAAAAACTGTGTTTTCTTTATACACATTGTAAATAAAAGGCGTAAGATTAAAGATGATAATCAAATAGTCAGACTAAATAGAATTGTCTAGTTGAAAGGTAAGCAATGTACGAAAAAAGGATAAAGAATAAGTATCCCTATTTTATATAATGTATATATAAAAGAAAATAACAAAGGGGGGAAAAAGAAAAGATAGAAGGAAGGAATTGCCCGGGGTGGCGTCCTGGCTCATGGTAGATATGCACATATAATTGGTGAATGTACTATATAACCTAGTGTGGTAGCAACAAAGATTGGTCAAAGTCGGTGGGGAAGTAGTGTTTAACCCATGGTTGCCAGATCTTGCGAAAAGGATTGATCTTATTCTCTTCAATAGCTGTCATCCTTGCGTATATGAGTGCTTTGTTCATTCTGTGTTTAGCCTCGGTTACAATTTGAGACTTCCATGCCTTGGCGATCATTTGTTTAGTTGCAGTACTAAGTTGAATAAACAATTGAAATTGGGTGTGGGTGAGTGTAGTGGGTTTAAGGTTTAGAAGTGCCATAGCAGGATCTGGAGGAATTGCAATTTCCAGAGCTTTAGAGGTCATAAGAAATATGTCCTTCCAGAATTCTTTGACAACTGGACATTGCCACCATATGTGGAAATGTGTATCTGACGTGTCACACCCTCTAAAGCAATTAAGTGAATATGTGGAAATAAATTTAGCTATTCTAGCTGGTACTAAGTACCAACCTGCTAGAACCTTGTAATTTGTTTCTACAGCAAAACAGTTAGGAGAGGAAGTTTTGGTGGCAAACCATATATTAGACCAATCTTTATTATCCAACTCTCCATTCATATCCTGTGCCCATTTAGTAGCGTATGAGGGTAGAAATTCACTGGAGATCTCATTGAGTTGACAATATAATAATGAGATAAGTCCTCTAATGTGTGGAACACTTATACAAATACGCTCAAATTGAGTCATTTGGTTGAGAGTTGAGCCTGTACTAAGAAATGATTTGTAGAAATTTTTAATTTGTAAATAACGAAATATTTCCGTTATAGGTAACCCAAAGTTTTCAAATAGTACACGAAAGGTATGGATAGTGGTTGAAGAGGATAGATTGTATAAGCGAGTCAGGTTCATAGTGGACCATACAGAGAATGATCTTGGAAATTTCCAAGCAGGATCAAAGGCTGGGTTATTGAGGAATGAAAGCAGGGGATTATGTGATGGTTGGAGATTATGCAAACACTTAAATTTATCCCAAATTTTCAAGGTATGTTTTGTTATGGGATTAGAAAGATGTACTCCATCAGCAGGGCGAAGCCATAACATATTTGCCACTGAGATAGGGTCACTATCTACAGATTCTATAGCTACCTATAGGCGTGTTTTAACCGTAGCATGTAATCCCAAACCTCCTCACAATTTATTGAGGCATAACGTGGATTTAGGTATAAGAGGTGTGGTGGTACCCCAAATAAAGGACATAACTCTACGTTGAGTAAGTCTTAGAAAATAGGATGGTAGTGGTAAAGTAAGTACTCTGAATAAGTATAAAAATTTCGGCAATATTGACATCTTAATAGCATTAATCCTTCCCAACCATGACAATAGAAGAAAAGCCCATTGCTTCATGAGGCCAGTAATTTGTTTCAGAAGAGGTAAGTAATTAGCCGCAAAAAGATTCTTAAGGGAAATTGTGATTTGTATTCCTAAGTATGGGAGTTGTTTTGGAACCCAGTTAAAAGGTAAGGAAGTTTGTGCTTGTTGAAGTTCAGATTGTAATAGGGAAATAAGTAAACACATTTGATTTTGTTGGGTTTACATATGGTCCTGAGATTTGGGTGAAGTATTCTAGTGCAATTAGTAAGTTAGGGGTAGATATATGGGGATGTGACAAAAATTTGAGGATATCATCTGCAAAGAGGCATAATTTATGATGATGACCACCTAATTCGATACCTTTAATATCAGAATTAGTTCTAATTAGTTGTACCAGAGGTTCAATTAATAGGGCAAAAAGTAATGGGGAAAGGAGACAACCTTGTCTAGTGCCTCTTCTGATATCGAACAATATTGGCTTATAGCCAGCGTAGTTAATATATGCTCTAGGATTATTGTATAAAGAGGAGACCCAGGTCAAGAAATGATTGCCAAAACCCCATTTTTGAAGGATATATTCCATATATGGCCAAGGGACAGAGTCAAATGCTTTCCTTATATCCAAAGATACAAGGCAAGCTGGGATTTGTCTGGTTTTAGTAGCATGGATAAGTAAGAGTGCTCGCCTAATATTATCACCTGCCTAGTGTTTTGGCATAAAACCCGTTTGGTCCTTATGAATTAGATGGCCTATAGTATTATTCAATCTGGTAGACAGGATTTTAGTTATTAATTTTATATCTAGGTTGAGGAGGGATATAGGGCAATAATTAGTCCAGGAAGTAGAGTCAGAATGTGGTTTGGGGATCATTGCTATAATGGAGGTGAGTGTCTCTGTTCTAAATGATTGTCCCTTAAGGATCAAGTTGAAGGCCTTGGTTAAGACAGGCATTAAGATATGTGCAAACTGTCTATAGTAGGCTGCCAAGAATCTACCCGGGCCTGGTCTCTTACGTAATTTTAAAGATTTTATTGCATTTAAAACTTCAGTATCAGTTATTGGGCTTTTAGGGAGATCTCGCTGCTGTTGATCAAGGTTAGGAAGTGTGATATTGGAAAACAGAGTATTTGCTTTGGTCTTATCAAATTTCGGAGAAGATGAATATAATTTAGCCAAATTAGAACGAAAGATCTCAAGAATCTTTACTGGGTTACTAGTGTGCGCTTCTCTGGATGTTTTCAGTCTGATAGGTGTCTGATTATGTTGTGAATTCTTTAAAATTCTAACCATGGGCGTATCGGGTTTGTTTGCCTTAAGGTATTGAACATGCTGGCGTTTGCGTATGAGATTATCTGCTGAGTCTGTCAGAAAAAGATCTAAATCAAGACGGGCTTTTTCAGGTTTAGAGTTATTGATGGCAGTCGGAAAGGATTGAAAAAGTCGCTAAAGGCAGATTTAAGTTTTGCAAACAAGATTTTGCTTTCTCTTTTAAGTACAGTTGCTTGTTGTATCAATCCACCGCTAATGACAGCTTTGTGTGCTTCCCATAATGTAAGAGCAGAGACATCCCTCGTGTCATTAAATATTAGATAATCGGAAAGCGCTTTCTCAATTTCAACACGATGAGAAGGATGAGTCAATATAGAGTCATTTATACAGAAACGGGAAAATAGTTGCATTAGAATACCCACAAATAACAACTTATGAACCTCTATAACTTGAAAAAGATGAGATAAAAAAGCAGTTGGGCGTTTGTTGGGGGCGTAGTAAGATACAATTGTAATAGGATTATCAGAAATAAAACCTGTTAAAAGTATCTATCGTCCCTCAGGGTCCGTTAATTGTGATACTAGATTAAACGGAATGGAATGATGAAAGCCAATAAGGGTTCCACGCCGTTTAACCATAGCGGAGGCTGTATAGAATTATGGATAAGAGGATGATCGACATTAATAGGAGCCATAAACCAAATAGGGTGAACATTATATCATAATAAGCAAAGTACTTACCAAGAGCCAGAACCACCAACCGGAGAGTCAAAAGGAAATAGTAAGAGGTAGAGAAAGAAAAAATAAGATAAAACAATCGAGCTAACCCAATATGAAGACAATATATCATTAGGTAAAAGCTAAATAATAGGGTGTGGGAGCATCTCAGGGGAGTATATAGAACACCCTGAGAGGGTCCAAGACCCCCAGAAGAGTCCCCCATAAAAATTGGTGGGAGTCTTTAGGTGGTATGAAGGACAGCATGGAATTCCTAAGGGATGAACAACACCGGAGAACCACAGGAACTGTTTAAATACTATCATGGTAATATTTAACTGATATTATTTTAAAAAAAAGAAGAGTAAAAAAAGAGAAAGTTCAAAAATTATTGTAATTATAACAAAATCATGTAGCCAAAGCTCATTTCGTTCATGAACGTGGCAAATTAAGTAACTTAACCAGCATAAGGAGCTAGAAACCTGTACTGAGTGAGGGAAAATAGTTTAAGTTGAAATGTCAATCCATTGAGTCCTCGATGTTGGGTGGTGAATGTTCGCAGCAACCACGCTTATTAAGATTTTGATGTGAAGAGGATGAAGAGCTGGGTCCTGCATCTTTATTTTGCTGTGAAGATCGACAGGCTGCACTTCTGTGGGACTGGGACTGGTCTTTGGTCAAGATTTCTTCGGCCAAACTGACTGTAAGTCCTCTGAAGAGCGACAAACATATTTAGTTTCCAGATGGGTGAATTGGAGACAGAAAGGGAACCCCCAATGGTAAGTAATTTCATTGCGCTGAAGTATCTTCATTTGAGGTTTGAGCGCACGCCTCTTTGCCACTGTAAGTGGGGACAGATCAGTAAAGAGCTGATAGACATTCCCTGAGGGCTTCCATACCTCTGGCGGCTGCTAGCAGCTGTTCTTTGGTCCTGTAATATTGCAATTTGGCTATTATGTCCCTTGGAGAACCATTGGTTTTGTGTGGGGCTAAAGCTCTATGCACTCTGTCCATTTCAAGCCTGTCAATGGGAGTACCAGGTGTTAATTCCTGAAAAAACGCCGTGACAGTAGCCTGCAAGTCCAGAACAGATTCAGGGATTCCCCTGATCCGCAGATTCGATCCCTATTCTCTTGGTCCCCTAAACGTGACTGTAATGTGAGATTTTCCTCCTTAAGGGTCATAAGCTCAGATATAAAATTCTGTGTATGGTTGTCAATTACATCTACCCTCAGTTCCAAGTCTGCAGTTCTCTGACCCAGTTCTCTTATTTCTTTTGGTAATTTCTCACGGATATGGTTAGAAGTCTGCTTGAGGGCTTTCTGAAGCATATGTTCAAATGTTATGAATATGTCAGGTTGTACTGCAGTTTGTAAATCATCATTGTCATGTTCAGACTCACCATTGGTAGCCTGTGTGTTCTGGCTGTGAGGCAGAAAATTCTTATTGTATGGACTGCTGCGCTGTGAGGGGGAGGATGACGCCGCCATCCCAGCCGCCAATCTGTGTGCCGTTTCCCTCGATAAACCAGCTTTAAATTTGATTTTTTGTCCTTTCAAGACCATTGTTTATAACACAGGTAATGCTGAAGTGAATATTCTGCTGGGACCTGTAGTCCTCCGGTTGGAACTCCTGAGGAGCGAAGCTCTAAGGAAACATTGCCATCACCTCAGACTGCCACACATGCACTGGGGGGGGGGGGGACAGATTTCAAGAAATTAAAGTAGTCAGAGTGTCCATAAATGCTGAGACCATCAATGAAGGACTTCTGAAAAAAAATATACATATATATTTATATATAGTATAACACGTGCAAGGTGCCCTGTGCTCGGTAAAGAACAGGGGGATTGAAGTACTAGAAGGTATTGGTGGTAGCCAGGGTGTAAGAAGTGAAAAGTGATAAGAACATAAACACATCACCAAGAAAGGTTGAATAAAACAATCTAGCAGTGCAGTGCAACTAGAGGTGAATTCTAATTACCAATTAAACAGTGATTAGTTCATAGGGTCTGGGGATCCAAGGTGATTCATGTAATGAATCGAGGTGAGCAGTGACACACCAGAGTGAATTTGACGTCCCTGGGTGAAGCCTAAAAGAGCACGGCCATCACACGCCCACCACGTCGATGCATGGTGCATGAACGTCCACCCAACCTAAGTAAAAGGGGAGGAGGAGGGTCCGCGGAATGCATCACAGCTCCCGGGAGGGATGGGAGCCAGAGGGCTCCTAAACCAGATCATATGACACACTAAATAGAACAAGGGAGGCTGTATATCTAATCAAGGGATGGGAGGTAACAGCCCCATCCTAAGGGTGTTGGCCCTAGAGAGAGAGGGAATAAACAAACCAGTCATATGAGTATAATTACTGAATGTGTAGATGTTATCAGAACTAGCTAAAAATAAACTACGTGCTTCCATCCCTATATTGCTATAAGGAAAAAGGAGAACAATTGGTACTTTATATAAGGCGGTGACCTGGTAAGGTCAATTGCCTCCATCCCTATCTATATGTCAAAAAGGAGGGGAAAGGGGATTGGGACCTTCATGATTATTCATGATTATGCGTGTGTATGTTAATTTATAAAATAAACTGAATTCTTTATACCTACATGCTTCATTCAAAGTCCCAAACCCATTTCCCCTCCTTTTTGACATAATTCTATCCTTTGTTAGCCACGAGGGTGCTTCCTGTGATGTGTCATGAGGATAAACATGGAGTTTTGGTTACTGAAGCCCCCCTCTTGAAGACTGAGGAGAAGAACAAATTCAATACCTTCGCCGTCTCTCCATCCTTAGTAACCAGATTCCTTTCATCATTCTTTATGGGATCAGTATGATCCAACCTTCCTTTCTTACTATTTATATACTTAAATCATTTCTTGGAATTTTTTTTACTCTCCTCTGCTATGTGCCTTTCGTGTTCTTGAACTGTTTATTATCATAGAACTATTTGCATGGCACGTGTGTTTAGTACTTTTCAGAGTGACCTCTTTATAGGGCACTTGTCACTTTGTTATTTGCAATGTTTGTAGAGCAATATTTTAATATTTATTTATTTAGCACTAGACACTTTAGAATTTTTTGCATGTCACGTGTGATGTATTTATTGCAACTTTGTGTTTTCTAGTGTTTAGACATAGACCACTTCATGCTCTTAGCAGTGGTTAATACTGTTTTTTCCTTTTGAGGGAATATAGCACTAGACACCTTGGATGCGATTTATTGCACTCATTATGCTTCTTATGTTTAAATCACCAGTCACTTTAACCCACAGGAGTGGTATTAACTGCCATACATATTTCACTTAAGGAAATACACATGTGACACTTTGGATATAATTGTATATATGCCGACATTTCTTTTACAACTTTGGGACAGCGCCACACTCACACACTTTTCTTTTTTCACTTTTTCCGCTCATTCCACCCCGTGTGGAGTCAGCGTATGTGAGGGCAGCAGTCTATCAATTTAGGAATATATTTCCCACCTAGGCTTCTAATTACACCCATTAGCGCGGACTCCCTATTTCTTCTGTTACACTTCCCATCCTTGCCGCTAATCCAAATTGTGATAGGAGGTCCACCTCCCCTCCTCCCTCTGGTTAGGGGGGCTATAGCATATGCCCAGTATTACTTTCCCCTTCGTTTCCTCCCTTTGTAGCTCTACTTATAAGAATATCCACCTCCTCCCTTGCTCCATTAGCGATGTCATCTCTCACATTCACTTCTATATCACTTGATATACAGGCATATCCCACCCCTTTTTTACCCTCTTTATCCCTGCGATATAGGGAATACCCTTGAATGGTTGCCAGCCAATCATGAGAGCTGTTGAACCAAGTCTCTGAAATTCCTACAAAAGCTAAATCCATACCACATTTTGGGTTGTGCCCAGAATAGCAATAGAGGAGAAATCTTCCAATAGGGACACTAGTTCTGGTGACCCTGGTGACAACAGAGATTGCCTCACTTTGATTTTCTACTTCCTATTTTGGCAGAAGAACAGGAAATGAAGGGCAATCTCCCAATGGGACACAAATGGCAAATAAAATCCAAAACCTGATGGGGCTGTAGTGCCCATTTACTCACAATGCTAGTGTAGCATCCTCTAGTTAAGGAGGTGCTAGAGTGAGGATTTTCTGGCAGAGTAGGAAAATTTAAGCAGGCCTAGCTGGTGGCTAGGCCTGTTTGTTTTCATTCTGGGCTGGGAGTGGCTCAGGGCAGCAGCTGGTAACTCACAGGCAGAATCACTGCCCCCTCTCTCGTCTTTCTAGAAGGTGCTAGAAGGAGAGGAGGTAGAGGAGAGGTGGAGCTGCCTGGTGTATTCTAAGGAGCCTTGACCAATCCCCAACTTGGATTGGCAAGGGGCAGGCCACCTTAAATACCTGGGGTCAGCCCAGCTGAGGGGGGTGTCAGGTGGAAGAGCTTAAGTGAGAGTATGTGGAGGCTGTCAGGGCCCACAGGGAGCTCCCCAGTCGGGGGGGTGACCTTGGGCTGGGGCTTGGGTGCATCCGGGAGGAGAGAAGAGATCCTGGAAAGAGAGACACATCAGAGAGCAAGTGGAGGACAGCGGGAAAGAACACTGCTAAGAGACTCCAGGAAGGACAACTGCTTGCAGCAAGTGAAGTGCTGGTGAGTGAGGCACAGTCGGGAGGATTGGGGAGGCATGCCTGAGGGAACTGGGAGTTTGCAGCTTGAGATGGGTGCAGAACCAGAAGAGAGGCCTGTGGAAAGGGCAGTGGAGAAAGGTCATTGCAGCCAGGCTGGCTGGCAGGGCCTGAAGAGATTTATCTGAGATTGGTAGCTGCACTACTGAGGACAGCTAGTACCTGAATTGTTTCTACACCACAGGGGCCAACGGTCCCTGCCCGCAAAAGGCAGTTCATTGAAGCCTGGCTGAGTTAGTGTCAGGCCTAACCATGCTAGCTAGTCTGGAGGAGTAACAGTCTGCAGCAAAGGAACTGCTGGTGGAGTAACAGAGTGCAGCAAGTGAAGTACTGGAGGAGAAACGGTATGCAGCAAGTGTTTGTGCTGCAGAGAAGATTGGAGTATATATACTAGAGCGTATATAGAAGTCCCAAGCAAGTTTGCACTGAATATTCCTGGGCATCCCATAATTCCCAATTTACCATTCAAGTTTAATCCCCTCAAATAAAAAACAAAATAAAGCTATGGACTGGTCTATGTCTCTGAGTGATTGAAAGATGGATGTCTGGCTGGACAGGGTGACCGGTGAACTACTACATTCAGCAACCCCTACAGGGGCATGGCTACACTTAGATACAGAGACAAGCCTCTCTAACTTAGTTTCCCATAGCTTCCTGAGTTCCTGTTGACAGCCAGGGTGTATACATTCTTCAGCTTTCCTCCATCAGAAGCTGAGAGGGGCCACACCTGATGGGGCAGAAGTAGTTCTGTAAGTGATCTGCAACCAGGTGAGAGAACCTCCACTGCCAGTACTGGCATATGGACAGCCAGAGTCCAACAACAAGGAGCTTCTTCAGAAGACTCAGTTACCCCCCCCATTGCTAAAAGAGAACTCTGTTCCCAGTCCTTTGTCCATGGGCCTTGCATCTCTCCAGCTATTCACCTCTGTTACCAGCGCTACCCTGGACTTTACTGTGAGGGAGCTGTATATGAGAAAAATTGTAAATAGCTTTGTTCTGAACTGTTTGACTGAAGTAGTGATTGTCAGCTACACTCTCTGCATGTCATGAATCTGCAGTAATGTTTCATGTCTTGTCTGCTTACCTCTCTGATCTGTGTATTAGCTTAGGGGTCACGCTTTCTTCTCCCAGCATGGCTCTACCCCAGTCTCTAACAGGAATCATTATTTAACCCTGCGCACTGCAAGCCAGCCTTGCCCGAGCAACAGTTTAGGCTTCTGTGTGGCGTCCTGCTGTATGTTTATCTCTGTCTTCTGTGTCCTTCTGGCCATTCCTGTCTGCTAGTAACCCCAACCTTGGTGTGCCTTCCTGACCATCCCTGTCTAGTTGCCCCGATCTTGGCTTGTTCTCCTGACTATCCTGTGTTTAACCCAATACTGCTGCTTCCACTGTGTCCACCAGAGCCAGTCCGTGAGCATGAGCTGAGGGACCCCGGGGGTCATGACCTGGAGTCAGCTGCAGCCAATTCCAGCCTCACCACCAGAGGCTCTGGTAAAAACCTGCTGGCTCTTAGCTTCCGCGCCCTGGGGAAATTTTACTCTCTAGCTCCCTGTTTGGTTCCTGTCAGTGTACATGTGGAGCTGCTTTCCTGAACCACCCAGTGCTCCATCCGCATCAGTCCGCCAAAGGGTCCACAACCTTAGAGGTGCGCTCCTAACCCCAGAGGTGTGCATCTCTCACCTGGCCTCAGGTGACCTGACACTGCAGCTACATACCTCCCAACTTTTGAACTTCAGAATGAGGGACAATTGAGGGAGTAAATGAGCTGCAGCGCGCATTGCTGCAAAATATGGGTGTGGCCAAAAACGTAATGGTGGGAGGGGCTTAAGGTGTGTGGCTAAGCAAAAGTCAGCCTTCTCACCAATGCCCCCCAGCTCTCACTAATGCCCCCCAGCTCTCTCACCAATGCTCCCCAGCTCTCACTAATTCCCCCTCCTCTCTTACTAATCCCCCCTCCCCTCTTACACCGATTCTTCCTCCAGTCTTACTAATGCCCCCCCAGCCCTCTCTCCAATTCCCCCTCCTCTCTCTTACTAATCCCCCTTCCCCTCTTTCTAATGCCCCCCAGCTCTCTCACAAGTCACCCCTCTGCTCTCACTAATGACCCCCCCAACTCTCTCACAAACGCAGATCAGTATTTATTTCTGTGCTTTTTTAAGCACAGTGCTACTGACAGCTGCTAGTGGAGTGACTGTAGCATGGAGCTGAAGAGTTTCACAGCACTTCACTGGCTCCATGCTACAGTGCTGACAGGCGGGGAAAGACACCTCTGGCATCTCTAAATGTGAGGGCAGCAATGTGGGCAGTTGTGGCACCAGGACCCAGGGCACCCACCAGCAAATGTGGGCCATGTACCCCCCTGGTTGCCTGGCGCTAACACACAGAAGCATGTGGAGTGCTTCTCTGTGTGACAAGGAGTTCCTCTTACCTTCCACAAGCCGCTGACAGGCAGGAACGTGGCCACTGAGAGGAAAGCATCGGGGCTCTGAGAGGAGAGCATCGGGGCCGCTGACAGGAGAGCATCGGGACCGCTGAGAGGAGAGCATCAAGGCCGCTGAGAGGAGAGCATCGGGGCCGCTGATAGGCAGGAACGGGGCCGCCGAGAGGAGAGGAATGGGTCACTGACAGGAGGTTAGGGAGCCTTGGCGGAGCTGAGAGGTGGTCTGCAAATGATGTCATCAGTTGCTAGGACGCCAGTAGTCCTAACAACTGGTGACTGCATTGAGGATGGGGGAGCAGAGATTTTCAGCCAGATCTTCTCCCAGGAATCCTCACTTGGTGCTGTGTGTGATAGCATCCATTGCACCCATTGAGGATACCACTACAGAGTGGAGCCCAGGGCTGGAACAAGTTCCAGCCCTGGATTCCGGGACTCCAGCCCAGATCCGCGGGACCCCGGGACTTACTTTAAATCGCGGGAAGGTCCTGCGGAATCCGGGACGGTTGGGAGGTATGCAGCTATAGATTCTTTATTCAGACTATGCTATACAACCATATGTTACCCTGATTGAGTCACAGAAACATTGCTGTGAGGAGTCCACCAAGGGAACCATGTGCCACATTCGGTTGCAATGCCCCAAAGTGTCTAGATTTTGGATTCAGATGTTCAATTTCATTCATTCAGTGACAGGAGTTAATATTTGCAGATCCTTAGAAGTAGCCCTTTTTTTAGAAACTGCCTGAGGAGGTCCCAAAAAAATCATCAAAGCTGATTCTCTATTTGTTTCTTGATTACGTTAAAAGCAAATTGAATTGAACCATGTTTAATGTCAAACTTACCTGCACGTTTTATACCAATACCATGAGATTTGACAAATCTCGGCTGACCCTATTCCATTTCAATTTCTCTTTTACTCTCTTTCTTTTTTCTTCTTGCTTCTTCCTTTTATTGTCTAACCTAATTTTTCTTTCTTGATGTACTCGAGTCCAGTACCTGACTGTTGGTGTGGTCATATTCTTAGGAACGTAAATACTAAATTCTTTCAATAGTTTGATATGTTCTGCATTAACAACGATGGTTGCAGTGTATCCCTTTTATTAATGGGTTCTGCTGGAGGGACATTGGTTCCCATATATGTGTAATGTTATGTTATTTGCTCATGTTTCTAAGCACTGTCAATGCAAATTATGTTATACTAGTATGATAACTGGAGAGCATTGTGTCTCTCCTTGCTTTGTACTTGGTACTTTGTATTTTTGTTATCCCTAATAAAAAGATTGAAATATAAAGTGAACCTGTACTTTGCCTCTGCTGGGCAAATTAACACGTTTACTTCATAGGAGGGACTGTATGCACAAGAAACTTCTCTGTGGTCCCCTGCACCCCCGGTCTGCTGCTTGACTGCCAGAGAAATACCTGTCAGTTCTGGGTATTGGCGAATATGTGGCAGTCCCACTGGCTCCCCAAGTTACAGCACTCTCTGTTAGCAGCCAATCAGAATTTGTATACCCCATGTAAATTAAGATTTGCTCAGCAAATTAAAACCTACACAGAAATCTTTGTTGATCTTGTGGTTGATCAGGATGAGGCAACACAGAGAAGTATTGTCTGCTTAAAGTCCCTCCTTTACATTGACCCTTTTACTTTGCTCAGTATGAACCTCAACAAGAAAAATTTGGCAGCAAAGGTGACAGGATAAGTAGGTATTACACATTATTTATGAAGGTAGTACTTGTTTTTGCTTTTTTTACAATTGCAACAGATTTTCTGAATGCACATCATCCCTAGTTGTTATTCATATGTTAAAAATCTGTATATTTATTATATTTTTATTTTCTTGATCATGGTATTGGTGGAATACCTAGTGAACAGAGAATTATGATATAATGTAATGAAAGGTTTTTTAGTTTGGTATAGCACTATGTTTCAACCCCAGATCAGAAAATATTAACCTGTCAGTTCAACCTGCTTTTTGGTCCCTCTGTTTGAACTGTAGAGTGCTCCATTCATTTGCATCTGGAGTTTCTTTAAAGATGTAAATTCATTCTGTGGTCCCTATGAAAGAGCTCCTGTCTCTGATCCTAGGCCAGGTTTATATACCCTACTTGTCTCCGTCTCAAACTCCTGTAGAGCCAAAACACACTGCACATTCACACTCACACTACAGATCGTTCCTCCACCCTAATACCAAAAAAAAAAAGACACAGAGAATAACATGGAGACAACTCAACAGTGTCAGAGAAGTTGGGACTTGAAATATTTAAATAGGTAAGAAAATACATGGTCTATTTGTCCCTGGTATTAAATGACACTGTCTCCATCAGATAAGAGGTGTAGACAGGTTGTTGGCACAGCTTAGGCACTAGGTGCACAGATGTTTATGGTATGCTTTGACTATTAGGACTTTAAAAGAGACATTGATGGAAACTATTTTAAAATCGTTGATCAACTTCCTTCAAACGATAAAAGAAAATATTTCCTGGTTTGCTTTTTAAATAAAAACAAGACTAACTGAGCCATGTTGAACTTTATCCAGACACTTATTACATTAGCAAAAACGACATATTATATACATGTTTTTAGGGATCCGAGGAAGGAATTCCAGGACCTTGGAACTCAATAGCTAAAAAGAATGAAAATAGGAGCTCCAGTAAAGCTGACTTATGGTATACATATATGGGAGAACCATTATAAGGGGAAGCGCCCATGACCCTGGTTAGTAATCAGAATACCCAAAATGACCAAATTCAGGAAGCATGACATGTTTTTAAATATAAAAAAAATCAATTGTGCTCGCGCTAAAAATGTGAATTGAAAAAAATATGAATATATATAAACTGAGTATAAAATATAAACTAATTGTGCAGAAATATTAAACCATAATTAGTATGCTAATAAAAACATACATGTAAAAATATATATATATAACGTGCACTCCTTATATATAAAATTCACAAAGTGCATCCACATAAAAGTGCAATCCTTATATAAAATGCTGAAAGTGCATCATGCATGAATATAGACCTAATTAATAAGTGCAAATCCTGTGACAATCAAGTGTCCAAACAAAATACGATCAGCAGATTCAAACTGAAACAAAGAAGTGCAAGAAAACAGTGTCCATGAATTAAGTGTTCTTCATGCTTCTCCTGAAAAGTGTCCAAATCACAACAAGCTGGATGTGCTCTCCCGTGATCCCCCACTTGTGCTTGCGCTCACCTCTATTCGTGTGACACGGTAGTTAAACGGTGTCAAAACACGCATTGGGGCCACTCCTGGGTTCACTCAGGATGCAATGATGTATGTCCAATCCTCACAGGTAAAACATCATTCATAAAAGAGAAAAAGAAAGCTCCATGGTGTAATATAGTAAGGGATTTATTTAAAGTAAAAGAAGTTCCTCCAGGAGGGTACTCACAGTATGCAGGTGCTACAGTGCACCAAACTATACAGGTGTATTTCGTTTAGCAGCGGCTCGTATGGCGTGCGGTGTGGTGTATATTCCTCTCCTTTCCTGCTGACAGCTCCGTCCTACCCCTCCCCGACGCGAATTCGGCACAGGGATCACGTGCCTTCCTCTGGGGGATATCGTTTGGATGGACTCTCAATGTGAATTTTATATGCTGCCGGCGGCCATTTTGACGAGGACCGCAGACAGCATTAGTGTGGAACTGCAGCTGAAATGAGCGGCCAGTGGCCATTTTGCCTAGGACCAACCATCTATGTTGTAATAGGCTTCAGCTGTGCATAATATTGCAATGGAGAGCCATGTTTCACATCACCCATCATCCAATAGACTTATGTCGGTGGCCATATTGCCTAGGTCCGTAGACAGCTCTAGTGATGGGCTACATTAATAAGCAGTTGATTAAACAAAATAAAATAAAACAGCAACTGACAGCGCTATAAAATTAGATCCATCACAAAAAAAAAAAAAAACGGCCATGAATACCATTGCGGACAGTGATGGTATATGAAAGTGATCCTATACAGTTATATTATGTTTGATAATCAAGGAAAGAGCTGTGCATCCAGGAGTCACCACACCGCACCTCATATACAATAAGAAAGAGCCTGACCAAATTCAAATAAATCTGAATTGCCTTTAAAAACACATGCAAAAAGTTTAAAACATAAATTCCATAACTAAAATGAGAAATCTACTCGGATAACCTTATAATTCTCCTAAACGGAGTATTTATAAGACCCCCCTTATCAAAGGAGATCTGTATCTCTGGCCCCTATTGAAGAGTAAAATAAAATTTAATATAATATGTTAAAATCAATATACACCCCTAAACCCAATATCATATCAGTAATATGCTATAGATGTGTGAGGGTTCCGGGGAATGACAAAAGAGTAAAGGGGTTCTAGGATCCTATAAATCATCAGTCTTATACCATCAGGGACTTTATATCATGCGACACTATAGGTGTCGTATACGCATTAAAGTGCCCATGCAATCTTATCTATGTGGGCCGCACCATTAGAGCCTTGAAAGACAGATTAGAGGAACACGTACGAAACATCCGCAAAGGGTCAGACAAGCACCATTTGTATATCCATTTTGAGAAAATGCACAATAAAAGCATGGTAGGGATGAAATTTTGGGGGATAGAGGCTCCCAAACACCACTGGAGGGGTTCCAATTTCACGAGAGAAATTAGTAAACGAGAATCTTGGTGAATACACCAGTTGGGCTCTCTGTCCCCTGGGGGGCTCAATAGGGACTTTGATTTAACATGTTTCCTCAGTAATTTTTGATTAGCTCCTATGTATTTAATGGTATCGAGTTTCCCACTCTAGATAAAGACCCACTGTGGACTATGGTCGGTTTGACAGATGGTCTGGTCGACCATGGGGCTTTATATTAAGATGACTTCACATGAGGATGCCAGGGTAGCGACGAACTTAATATAAATAATTTTATTTCTCTGTATGTTTATTCCGATATATTATCCAGGTTGGTTTTTAGGTTAATCCTAAATTTATGTGTTGGATTCCCTGTTAACACCTGTTAATGTTGGTAATATTACCATTTTTTGTAGGTTCTTATCATTGTTATGGTGGTTTTTTAATATCATTATAACATTTTTAATAATTTTAACACTTTTAATATTTTTATATTACATATCATAAATATTTACTGATATGATATTGGGTTTAGGGGTGTATATTGATTTTAACATATTATATTAAAATTAATTTTACTCTTCAATAGGGGCCAGAGATACAGATCTCCTTTGATAAGGGGGTCTTCTAAATACTCCGTTTAGGAGAATTATAAGGTCATCCGAGTAGATTTCTCATTTTAGTTATGGAATTTATGTTTTAAACTTTTTGCATGTGTTTTTAAAGGCAATTCAGATTTATTTGAATTTGGTCAGGCTCTTTCTTATTGTATATGAGGTGGTGACTCCTGGATGCACAGCTCTTTCCTTGATTATCAAACATAATATAACTGTATAGGATCACTTTCATATACCATCACTGTCCGCAATGGTATTCATGGCCGTTTTTTTTTTTTTTTGTGATGGATCTAATTTTATAGCGCTGTCAGTTGCTGTTTTATTTTATTTTGTTTAATCAACTGCTTATTAATGTAGCCCATCACTAGAGCTGTCTGCGGACCTAGGCAATATGGCCGCCGACATAACTCTATTGGATGATGGGTGATGTGAAACATGGCTCTCCATTGCAATATTATGCACAGCTGAAGCCTATTACAACATAGATGGTTGGTCCTAGGCAAAATGGCCACTGGCCGCTCATTTCAGCTGCAGTTCCACACTAGTGCTGTCTGCGGTCCTCGGCAAAATGGCCGCCGGCAGCACATAAAATTCACATTGAGAGTCCGTCCAAACGATATCCCCCAGAGGAAGGCACGTGATCCCTGTGCCGAATACGCGTCGGGGAGGGGTAGGACGGAGCTGTCAGCAGGGAAGGAGAGGAATATACACCACACCGCATGCCATATGAGCCGCTGCTAAACGAAATACACCTGTATAGTTTGGTGCACTGTAGCTCCTGCATACTGTGAGTACCCTCCTGGAGGAACTTCTTTTACTTTAAATAAATCCCTTACTATATTACACCATGGAGCTTTCTTTTTCTCTTTTATGAATGATGTTTTACCTGTGAGGATTGGACATACATCATTGCATCCTGAGTGAGCCCAGGAGTGGCCCCAATGCGTGTTTTGACACTGTTTAACTACCGTGTCACACGAATAGAGGTAAGCGCAAGCACAAGTGGGGGATCACGGGAGAGCACATCCAGCTTGTTGTGATTTGGACACTTTTCAGGAGAAGCATGATGAACACTTAATTCATGGACACTGTTTTCTTGCACTTCTTTGTTTCAGTTTGAATCTGCTGATCGTATTTTGTTTGGACACTTGATTGTCACAGGATTTGCACTTATTAGGTCTATATTCATGCATGATGCACTTTCAGCATTTTATATAAGGATTGCACTTTTATGTGGATGCACTTTGTGAATTTTATATATAAGGATTGCACATTATATATATATATATTTTTAAATGTATGTCTTTATTAGCATACTAATTATGGTTTAATATTTCTGCACAATTAGTTTATATTTTATACTCAGTTTATATATATTCATATTTTTTTCAATTCACATTTTTAGCGCGAGCACAATTGATTATATTTATATTCAAATACACGGAATGAAACGTGGTGAAGTGTTTGCTGCTTTAAATATAGTTGTTTTACTCCTTAGAGGCATTGGTCCACTTGTGGCTCGCAAGAACCCCACCTGTTTGTTTGTATCTTGATTTCATACACTTGCTAGCAGCCTATGGATCCTTTTGCCTTTTTTGAAAACAGGGAGATAGACCTGGAAGGTCTATTCTCAGTCAGTAGTAATAAAGAAAATGACATCACACACCTTTTTAGAAAACTGGGGCATTGTATGGACAAAAAAAGCAACATATGGTGGGATCGCTTCACCATGGATAAATATTTAAAAGATGGCATGGTCCCCAGGAAATTAAGATGGGATGTTCCCATAAATGACGGTTTATTGGGTGAAGGGGATATAGAAGAATGGTACTCCTTCTTTTCAAATAAAGGAAGAGAGGTTATGGAATTTCTCCTCAAACGCAAACAACGCAAATTATCATTAATAGAGGATCAGATCAAAGAAATTAGGGAAAAACTAGCTCCTTTTAACAACACACCTGAGTATGATAGACTCATGGGGGATCTGCATAAAAGTATGCAGAAAAAGGATGTTGAGAATAAAAACACTAAGAGGAAAAAGTATCTGAGGGATTTTGAGGATTATCAAAACAAACAGGTTTTTCGTTGGCAATCTACATTATTAGCTAATGCTAGCGCTAGCATGCAGCAGCAGACAGCAACTAGTGGTTCGGGCGATACGAGAGCATCGCAACCACAAGGACAGCAACACCATCAGCAACAGAATGCCAAACAACCGGGTAGAGGACTACCCTCACACCATCAAGAGGACAAACAACCTTATACCCCCCATCGTCAACCACCAAGGAGAGCATATTATGATCAGCGGAACGTCCGAGTTATGGAGGCAGCAATGCCCAGTACTCTGGCTATGGTCCACCAAATGGCCAGGGGAATTGGTATGATGGAAGACCACCTTATCGTGGGGAAGGGAATAGAGTCCAACATAATTACTATGATAGGGGATACCAGTCAAATCCCCCCCCCTCCATGACGGGGTGGACAATGCAATTCCTATGGCCACAAAAAACAACACGGATACCAGCAAGGTACCCCACATAGATCTCAAGGCAATTATGGGTACCAACAGGGAACACCGTATAGAGGGAATCATCAATCATACAGAGGTCTCCCACCGAATCAATATCAACAGAGGGGTTATCCCTCAGATTCGTATGGGAACACACAAAGGGGTGCTGTTTACTACTCACCAAAACCTCAGAGAGTGAGGTATGAGAACCCCCCACAAGACCAATATAGGATACCAACATATAATAGTTACCAACCTCTGGAGGACAATGAGGATCAATTTTTTGATGAGTCTTTTTTAGGGGGGACCAGGGGAGGGCCCTCCCGCGAGATAAGAAACCAAGGAAAAGAGGAGGGAGAGCTGGAAGAAGAGTACAGCAGAAAAAGAAGGCGAGAAGATTAGGAGAGGGGATTTTTAACCTTAGTGGGGCTCCGCTGTCAAGGGAAGAACTGCTGGTACTCGACAAAGGTATTAAGTTCGCCCCCAAGAAAGGACTCAACAAATTTGAGACGTATATTGGGATACAGAAATTTATTAGAAAGCTGAACATTAAAAAATATTATGCCCTTAATCCTATTGAAAAAACTATTGAAAACACCAAATATACCAATCTGAGGAACAACTTAGTATTTAACCCCCACATAGCCAACAACAAATATGTTGATTTGTTCAAGAAGTTGGTGACCACTGAACTAGAGCAATTACCCATTAAGAAATTTTATGAACATAAGGATTTTACAAAAGGTCTGAATCTACTAGATAAAAGGACAGATATAGTGGTGAGGCCAGCGGATAAAGGCGGGGGGGTAGTTATACTATCCCTACAACAATATAAGGAGGAAATGGAAAGGATACTGAATGATACTGATACTTACCGATTACTGGATATGAATCCATCTAAATCCTTCAAAAGAATATTAAAAACTATCGTTCATGATGGTGAGGAAAAAGGACTCCTAAGTAAGCAGGAAGCGAAATACCTTGTCGCTACGGTTAGCAAGACTCCAGTGATATATTTCTTACCAAAAATACACAATGATAGTATAAACCCCCCGGGGAGGCCGATAGTGAGCATTATTGAATCTTTGACATCCCGCTTGGGGGAATACATAGACATCCACCTGCAACCACTGGTGAAAAAAACAAAGGCCTACCTCAAGGATACTAAGCATACGTTACAACTATTGAGTGAATGTAATGCACGGGATAATATTATTATGGCCACGGGCGATGTGGCCTCACTTTACACAAACATAGAGCATGAGGGGGCCTTGAAAGCAGTGGAATGGGCTCTTATGAAAGAAGAACACGTGGATGGAGATTTTATCATATTTATCCTTAAGTGTTTAGATTTTTGTTTACGACACAATTTTTTTTGGTATGGGAATAAGTTTTATTTGCAGACAAAAGGTGTCGCTATGGGCGCTAAATTTGCCCCCAGCGTGGCGAACTTATATATGGGCAAATGGGAAGAGGAGGGAATTTTAAATGGAGTGCGCGATAATATTTTATTATACAAGAGATTCATCGATGATCTGTTGATCATTTGGAAAGGGAGTATGGAAACTCTAAGGGATTTATTGGATTCCATGAACAACAATGATCTCAACATCTCCCTAACTTGGGATGTTAATAGAGAAAACATCCATTTTTTAGATCTAGAAATTTTTAACACCAATGAAGGTATCATTACTAGATCGTATTTTAAAGCAACAGATCGCAACTCTTATATACCCACCACCAGCTGTCATTACAAGCCCTGGCTGGAAAACATACCCAGAGGCCAATATATGAGGATGAGAAGAAACTGCACGAAAATTGAGGACTATGAGCTGCAGTCTAACAAACTAAGTAGCATGTTTTTAGACAAGGGATATCATAATGACTTCTTACCAGGGGCGGATCCAGGGGGGGCAACGGGGCAATTGCCCCCTCCGAGAAATGCAGGTGACTCAGAGCAGGGTGTGTGAGAGAGTCGCCGGGCGGCTCGGTGACTGAGAGAGCCGCCGGGCAGCTCGGTGACTGGGAGAGCCGCCGGGCGGCTCCGTAACTGAGAGAGCCGCTGGGCGGCTCGGTGACTGAGGGAGCCGCCGGGCGGCTCGGTGACTGGGGGAGCCGCTGGGCAGCTCCGTGACTGAGAGAGCCGCTGGGCGGCTCGGTGACCAAAGGAGCCGCTGGGCGGCTCGGTGAATGAGGGAGTAAGTGAGGGAGCCGCCGGGCGGCTCCATAGGCGAGGGAGAGACGCCGCTCAATGTGTTTGTGGGCGGGCTGCTGCCTGCTGGCCAATCAGGGAGCCAGTGGGCGGGGGGAGCAGAGAGATGACATCATCTCTCACCGCCCGGCGCCCGCCCTGCATCCCTGCAGTTCAACTTCCCCCCCTCCATGCAGGCAGCTGCGGCAGCAGAGAGATTACATCATCTCTCTGCTGCCTGTCTCTGGGACACAAGAGACCACCTTAGCAGGTGGTAAGTGACAGGCGACATGGCAAGTGACAATCCGCAACATGTGGTAAGTGACATGGCAAGTGACAATCCGCAATGTGGCAAGTGAAAATCTGCATCTGGTGACAGGCGACGTGGCAAGTGACAATCCGCAACGTGGCAGGTGACGTGGCAAGTGACAATCTACATCTGGTGACAGGCGACGTGGCAAGTGACAATCTGCAACGTGGCAGGCGACGTGGCAAGTGACATGGCAAGTGACAATCAGCAACGTGGCAAGTGACATGGCAAATGACAATCCGCAACGTGGCAGGCGACGTGGCAAGTGACAATCTGCATCTAGTGACAGGCGACATGGAAAGTGACAATCCGCAATGTGGCAGGCGACGTGGCAAGTGACAATCCACACAGTGGCAGGTGACGTGGCAAGTGACATGGCAAATGACAATCTGCAACGTGGCAGGCGACGTGGCAAGTGACAATCTGCATCTGGTGACAGGCGACGTGGCAAGTGACAATCTGCATCTAGTGACAGGTGACGTGGCAAGTGACACACTGGGGCTCCCACTGATTCTGCATTATGGTGAGTTAAACTATTTAATTTTTTATAACAATGTAATTATGGTAATAATGCGCTTCAATCAACCTGACACCATAACAACCATGGTGCCGTGATGATTGAAGCGCCAACACCAGCCATTTCCCCGATAAATGTACCCCAAAAAAATATATTTTCTGGCAGTGCCCCTCCCGAGACTAGACTCTGGATCCGCCCCTGCTTCTTACAGAAGGAAAAGTTGGAGGTTGCACGTCTCAATAGGGATAGCTTATTAAGAGATAATATTGAAACCACGGGAAGTGTTACCAGTGACAATATCAGTATCGTTTTGAACTACTCTTTACAAAACAATGAAGTACAAAGAATTATACGCAAGTACTGGAATGTCCTAAAGCAGGACATTCACCTCAAAGGAGTGCTCCCGGATAAACCTAAAATTGTTTTTAAAAAAGCGCCTAATTTACGGGATAAATTGGTACACAATGTTGTTGAACCGCCCCCCCCCAAATCCTAAGATGTTCTGGGACCTCAAGGGCTTCTACGGGTGTGGTAGATGCTATAGTTGTGTGAGGGTTCCGGGGAATGACAAAAGAGTAAAGGAGTTCTCGGATCCTATAAATCATCAGTCTTATACCATCAGGGACTTTATATCATGCGACACTATAGGTGTCGTATACGCATTAAAGTGCCCATTCAATCTTATCTATGTGGGCCGCACCATTAGAGCCTTGAAAGACAGATTAGAGGAACACGTACGAAACATCCGCAAAGGGTCAGACAAGCACCATTTATATATCCATTTTGAGAAAATGCACAATAAAAGCACGGTAGGGATGAAATTTTGGGGGATAGAGGCTCCCAAACGCCACTGGAGGGGTTCCAATTTCACGAGAGAAATTAGTAAACGAGAATCTTGGTGCATACACCAGTTGGGCTCTCTGTCCCCTGGGGGGCTCAATAGGGACTTTGATTTAACATGTTTCCTCAGTAATTTTTAATTAGCTACTATGTATTTAACGGTATCGAGTTTCCCACTCTAGATAAAGACCCACTGTGGACTATGGTCGGTTTGACAGATGGTCTGGTCGACCATGGGGCTTTATATTAAGATGACTTCACATGAGGATGCCAGGGTAGCGACGAACTTAATATAAATAATTTTATTTCTCTGTATGTTTATTCCGATATATTATCCAGGTTGGTTTTTAGGTTAATCCTAAATTTATGTGTTGGATTCCCTGTTAACACCTGTTAATGTTGGTAATATTACCATTTTTTGTAGGTTCTTATCATTGTTATGGTGGTTTTTTAATATCATTATAACATTTTTAATAATTTTAACACTTTTAATATTTTTATATTACATATCATAAATATTTACTGATATGATATTGGGTTTAGGGGTGTATATTGATTTTAACATATTATA
This sequence comes from Lithobates clamitans, assembly GCA_037952925.1. Lineage (NCBI taxonomy): Eukaryota > Metazoa > Chordata > Amphibia > Anura > Ranidae > Lithobates > Lithobates clamitans. Next base: position 1,106,821 of record JBBGZY010000965.1, on the reverse strand, counting down.
TTAAAATTTATTTTACTCTTCAATAGGGGCCAGAGATACAGATCTCCTTTGATAAGGGGGGTCTTCTAAATACTCAGTTTAGGAGAATTATAAGGTCATCCGAGTAGATTTCTCACTTTAGTTATGGAATTTATGTTTTAAACTTTTTGCATGTGTTTTTAAAGGCAATTCAGATTTATTTGAATTTGGTCAGGCTCTTTCTTATTGTATATGAGGTGCGGTGTGGTGACTACTGGATGCACAGCTCTTTCCTTGATTATCAAACAGAATATAACTGTATAGGATCACTTTCATATACCATCACTGTCCGCAATGGTATTCATGGCCGTTTTTTTTTTTTTTTTGTGATGGATCTAATTTTATAGCTCTGTCAGTTGCTGTTTTATTTTATTTTGTTTAATCAACTGCTTATTAGTGTAGCCCATCACTAGAGCTGTCTGTGGACCTAGGCAATATGGCCGCCGACATAACTCTATTGGATGATGGGTGATGTGAAACATGGCTCTCCATTGCAATATTATGCACAGCTGAAGCCTATTACAACATAGATGGTTGGTCCTAGGCAAAATGGCCACTGGCCGCTCATTTCAGCTGCAGTTCCACACTAGTGCTGTCTGCGGTCCTCGGCAAAATGGCCGCCGGCAGCATATAAAATTCACATTGAGAGTCCATCCAAACGATATCCCCCAGAGGAAGGCATGTGATCCCTGTGCCGAATACGCGTCGGGGAGGGGTAGGACGGAGCTGTCAGCAGGGAAGGAGAGGAATATACACCACACCGCACGCCATACGAGCCGCTGCTAAACGAAATACACCTGTATAGTTTGGTGCACTCTATCACCTGCATACTGTGAGTACCCTCCTGGAGGAACTTCTTTTACTTTAAATAAATTCCTTACTATATTACACCATGGAGCTTTCTTTTTCTCTTTTATGAATGATGTTTTACCTGTGAGGATTGGACATACATCATTGCATCCTGAGTGAGCCCAGGAGTGGCCCCAATGCGTGTTTTGACACCGTTTAACTACCGTGTCACACGAATAGAGGTGAGCGCAAGCACAAGTGGGGGATCACGGGAGAGCACATCCAGCTTGTTGTGATTTGGACACTTTTCTGGAGAAGCATGATGAACACTTAATTCATGGACACTGTTTTCTTGCACTTCTTTGTTTCAGTTTGAATCTGCTGATCGTATTTTGTTTGGACACTTGATTGTCACAGGATTTTCACTTATTAATTAGGTCTATATTCATGCATGATGCACTTTCAGCATTTTATATAAGGATTGCACTTTTATGTGGATGCACTTTGTGAATTTTATATATAAGGATTGCACATTATATATATACCGTATATACTCGAGTATAAGTCGTTCGGAGTATAAGTCGAGGCCCTAATTTAACACAAAAAAAAAATGGGAAAAACTTATTGACCCGAGTATAAGACGAGGGTGAGAAATGCACAGCTACTGTAAGTGGAAAAGAGGGTCAACAATGCCCATTTGCAGCATCACTGTGCCCATTTGCATGCCTCACTGTGCCCATTTGCAGCCATAGGTCCCCTGAACTTCAAACTCAGTAGTTAAGGGTTCCTAGATGCCCCCTAGCTGCAGCCAAAATTTGGGGTCTCTGAACCCAAAGGGTCCCGAAATGACATTGCTGCAGATAGACACAGTTGACCGAATTTTGGCCCCGTATCCCGAGGTCACTTAGTGCTAAGAACCCCAAATTTGGTGTGCAAACCCAGTGGAACTAGCACCATAAAATTTCAAAAGCTGGGGTTTCTAGCACCAAGTGGCCCCGAGATACAGGGCCCCAAAAATCAGTTCAGAAAATGTCAAGCACTTTTCTGCAGCAGAGAATGACATTTTCTGAACCAGTTTTGGGGCCCCGTATCCCAGGGCCACTTGGTGCTAGGAACCCCATCTTTGGATATGTTATGGTACCAGTTCCACTGGGTTTGCACACCAAATTTGGGTTTCCTAGCACCAAGTGGCCCTGAGATATGGGGCCCCAAAATCGGTTCAGAAAATGTCAAGCACTTTTCTGCAGCAGAGAATGACATTTTCCGAAACGATTTTGGGGCCCCGTATCTCGGGGCCACTTAGTGCTAGGAACTTCAGCTTTGGATATGTTGTGGTACTAGGAAATTTTTTGCTGCAGAAAAGTGCTTGACTCGTCGAGGGGAGCACTTTCAGCACAAAAAAATGTGCTGAAAAATTCGACTTATACTCGAGTATATACGGTATATATTTTTACATGTATGTTTTTATTAGCATACTAATTATGGTTTAATATTTCTGCACAATTAGTTTATATTTTATACTCAGTTTATATCTATTCATATTTTTTTCAATTTACATTTTTAGCGCAAGCACAATAGATTTTATTTATATTCAAATACACGGAATGAAACGTGGTGAAGTGTTTGCTGCTTTAAATATAGTTGTTTTACTCCTTAGAGGCATTGGTCCACTTGTGGCTCGCAAGAACCCCACCTGTTTGTATGACATGTTTTTAGTTGCAAGCAACAATAAATATTGGAGTGGGTCAAATAAATGCCAAAACTACAGGATAAGGGATCAGGTAAACCTGCTAATCCTGCATCTGGGATTATGTGATTTTGCATAGGTGGTCAGGGGTGCTCTAACCTGAATATCTGCACTAAGCTGAATATTAACATATTGCACTGGTAGACCAAGAGAGAAAAATTAGCTGCACACCAACATCCATCCAACAGGTTTATTGAAAGACTGCCACCAGGACTATGACAATGAACCAAGGGGTGATGACGTTTCATACATATATTGTGCTTCATACATTGTGCTTCAAAACCCAAAGGAAGACTGACCTACCAAACCTCTAAGCAGAGGACACTCCCACCCCACACACATGTAGGGTGGTGTGATCAGCTCTCCCCTTATCTTGATAAGCAAAACTAAAAACATTTTGAATGACAATTATTATTATTTTAATTATTATACAGGATTTATATAGCGCCAACAGTATGCGCAGCGCTTAACAAAATAAAGGCAGACATTATAGTTACATTACAATTTGGTACAAGAGGAATCAGAGGGCCCTGCTCATCAGAGCTTACAATCTAAAAAGGGAGGGTCAACTGATACAAAAGATAATAGCTGTGGAGGATGAGCTAATGGAGGAAGTAAAACAGTGTATTAGTTAGAAGCAGGATACTCTTCTTTAAAGAGAAGGGTTTTCAGGGATCATCTAAAGATGGATAGATTAGGGGACAGTCAGACAGATTGGGGTAGGGAGTTCCAAAGGATGGGAGAAGCTCTGGAGAAATCCTGGAGGCGAGCATGGGAGCAGGTGACAAGGGAGCTAGAGAGCACAATACAAATACATGTATGTAAAGCAAAAAAGTAACCACATTTAAAAAACTGACACCATAGAAAAAATACATACAAAAGTGAATAAAAATATTTGTATGGAGGACACCAAAATACATGCGTCTCCTAAAGCGATAACAACAAATCGCAAAGAGACGCACGTGATATATATAGTGTCCACCAAACATTAGCGCAATACAAAAAGGAAATAGGCATGAATGTACTGTGTGGGGACATGTGAAAACCGCCCTGATAAATAAAAGTGGCAGACCTGAATATAGTAAGTACAGGGTTAAATAACAACCTAATAAAACCATATTCTAAATACCGTATTTATCGGCCTATAACACGCACTTTTTTCCCCTTAAAATCAGGGGAAAATCGCGGGTGCATGTTATACGCCGATCCCCTGCGATCCTGAGCTTTAAAATCGCTGACCGCGATTTGAAAATGGCGCCGCCGGCGCCGAAATACACAGAGCTGGTTCTCGGCTCTTCTCGGCCACTTTCGGCTTCACTCGAGCGCCGCCCGAACCTAGCCGAGTGTACTCGGCTAGGTTCGGATAGCTCCGCTCACAGTCACGCTCACAGTCACGCTCCACTTGTAGTCCCGGGCGGGACTACAAGTGGAGCCGAAAGTGAATGAGAGCCGCCGAGAAGAGCCAAAGAGCTCGGTGTATTTCGGCTCTGGCGGCGCCATTTTCAAATCGCGGCCGGCGATTTTGAAGCTCAGGATCGCAGGGGATCACAGGATCGCAGGGGAGCGGCGCCATTTTCAAACTGCGAGCTGCAAGGCTGCACTGGGGCAAGGCTGCACTGGGATAAGGCTGCAATGGACACTGGGGAAGGCTGCACTGACAAGGCTGCACTGACAAGGCTGCACTGACATGGCTGCACTGGGGCAAGGCTGCACTGAGAAGGCTGCAATGATGGGCATTTAAATGTAAGTTTTTTTCCCTTCAACTTCCCTCCTAAAAGTTTTTTTTTCCTTAAAATTCCCTCCTAAACTTGGGGTGCGTGTTATACGCCGGTGCGTGTTATACGCCGATAAATACGGTAGTTCCCTGAACCTACCTAATCACAACCCCTGACATACAGATAAGTATATGTAGGTAAATAACCAAAGGGCTCCTGGAGGCCCAAATGAACAGGAAGTTAGAGTGGGGAGACACCATACTATACATGTTTTTTCTTAGTTATAAAAATGGCTTGCATCCCACTCAAAGTTTAAGCCAGAGGAAATGTGGGTCTGGAGCAAAAGAATTCAGAACACCTCCCTGCGGCATAAAATACGGAGACTATCCCCACCTCTCTTGAGAGTGCAGATCTTTTCAATAACCTGAACCTTCATAGCAGAAATATCACCAGCATGGGATTCCCTGAAATGTCTCGCTACATTGGTATTTTTATTTTTCTGACCACAATACACATGTTCGTAAAAATGACCCCTCAACCTTCTTGTGGTTCTACCTATGTATTGTATGTGGCACAGATCACACGTGATCAAGTTAACCACATATTTGGTGTTACAATTGTAAAAAAATGAGAAGTCAAATTGTTTCTGAGTAGTTGTGGCCTGAAAAGTATCCCCCCCCCCAAATATGACTACAACATGGGCAGTCAGGGGGTGCTCTTCTGAATACTATGTTAACCCCCTGTTTAAGAATGTCTGCACAGGTTGTATTGTTATTCAGGATGGGCAAATACTTATAGATAATGTCCCTAACCTGGGCAAATTCCGCACTGAAGATGGTAGAAAGAGTCAGTTTGCCATAACAAGGGTCCACCCTGTTCTTCTTCTGACCTAACAAGTCTTCCCTCTTTTTGCTCCTTGCTATTTGTAGTGCCCTCTCCAGCATCCATCAGGGGTATCCCCTAGCCAGGAAATGCTTAAAAAGTAAAGCAGCCTGTGTCTCAAATTTCAAATTGCTACTACAAATGTGTCTAATGCACCAAAACTGTCCTACGGGGACACCACTGATGGTATGCTTGGGATGACCTGATTGGGCTAGTAGCAATGTATTGCCTGACAGGGGTTTCCTATAGAGGGCGGTCTCAACACATGGCACTTTACCTGTAAGACGCATATCTAAATAACAGATCTCTCTGTTATCAGCCGTGCCTGTAAAGGATAGATTTTTGTTGTTGGCGTTCAAATACTCCAAAAAGGCACTCAGACAATCCAATCCCTTGTCCACCACCAGCAGAAGGTCATCAATATACCTAAGATAAAGCCTAATGTACTAATGTACTGGTCCGAATGTGTTCTCCCCTCCAACTATATGGGACCACTCCCACCAACCCATGTAGAGGTTGGCGGGAGAGGGAAAAATAAAAAATAATTGTGGAATAGTAAATACTCTAGTATGTCTAAAATATATATACAATGTTCAAGTGTCAGATCCATACAAGACTCTAAAAAGTAAGAAGACACCTCTATAGCAAGATGATGGGGGATGGAGAAATACAGACTTGTGATGTCAAAACATTTTTCTCTCTTGGTCTACATGTTCACGGTTGCGAACCGGAACTAACACCCAGCCCTTCCTTTTTGGCGGATTATATTACTGTCAGAAACCATGAATCAGACTGAGACAGAAGTACAGTTAAATCACACTTGTTTAATAATAATAATAAAAAAAGGTAGAGTAAAAGGAGAGATAGGAGCTGGCAAATAGCCGACAGCTGAGCGGCCAGCTCAGAGAAGGAATGGCTGAGCCCAGCCCTGACAGTACCCCCTTCCTCAATGACCCCTCCCCCTCGGAGGACCACCAGGCTTGAGCGGAAAATGTAGCGGCATGTACGTCCGAGGATGAGACTCAAGAGCGTTCCTCCAGACTGTACCCTTTCCATTGCACCAGGTACTGTATGTGCCTACGGAACCTACCGGAGTCAACAATGGACTGTACTTCATACTCCTTAATGGTTCTCAACCTGTACAGGGTGAGGACGAGGCACCAAGGTGGTAAAGTGGTTGCAGACCAAAGTTTTTAATAGGAAGACATGAAATACATTTGAGATACGCATATTAGAAGGAAGATCTATTGCGTAAGCCACTCAGTTAATCGGAATACGGAAAGGCCCAATAAATCGAGGTGCGAACTTCAGAGAGGGATCATGAAGTCGGAGGTTGTGAGATGACAGCCAAACCCTGTCCCCAACCTGGTTGGAAGGCACAGGCAGGTGGCTGCGGTCAGCATGAAGTCTGTACCTATCATTAGCATGTCGCAAAGCCTGAGTCCGTCAACACGGAAGGTTGGAAACCATTGTTTGCCGTAAACGGGGACAATTGGGAAGCAGAATTCAAGGCTCTATTGTGAGCGAACAGTAGGAGGTCTGACCAGTTGTTATGATGGTCAGAAATATAGCAGCGTAGGAATTGCTCCAAGGACTGATTGTCTCGTTCAACTGCCCCATTAGACTGCGGGTGATACGCAGAGGAGAAAGTTAACTGAATTGCTAACTGTGCACAAAAGGCTCGCCAGAACCGGGACACAAACTGACTACCCCTGTCCGAGACAATGACCTTGGGTAGCCCATATAAGTGAAAGATCTCAAAAATGCAAAAATGGAAGCCACTTCCTTAGAAGTGGGCAACTTCTTCAGTGGAATACAATGAGACATTTTCGAGAACCGGTCAACCACCATAAGGATAACTGTGTTGCCCTGGGACTCTGAGCACACATGGAACTGGCAGCTACGAAGGCGGTTACATCAGCCCGTAGACTAGGCCACCAGAATCGTTGGGAAATGGCCCAAAAGAGTTGATTCTTCCCAGGGTGGCCAGCAGCCTTGGGAGAATAGTAAGTCTGGAGCACGACAGTACGGAGACTCTCTGGGACAAAGCGGCGGTCATAAGGTTTCAAAGGAACAGCATGGACCTGAGCAGCAAAAATGTTGTCACCCAAAAGAGAAGTGAGACTGGTGCGAACCGTAGCCAGAATACGATCAGGTGCAATCACAGGAACCGGAACCGACTCCATCTTGGAAGTGGAGAAAAGTTGTCTTGACAAAGCGTCAGCCCTTACATTCTTAGTACCGGGTAAGAATGAGACAATGTAATTTAAATTAGACAAGAAAAGAGCCTATAGCGCCCTTCTGGGAGAGAGGCGTTTAGCCTCAGACAAGAATGTGAGATTCTTATGGTCAGTAAGAATGAGAACCGGCACAGTGGTACCTTTGAGGAGATGTCTCCATTCTTTTAGCGGTAAAATGATCACTAACAGCTCTCTGTCACCAATCTTGTAATTGCACTCCGCAGGTGACAATTTCTTGAAAAAGTAGCCACAAGGATACATAGCGCTCTCAGAGGTAGGACGTTGAGACAGAAGTGTGCCAACTCCAGTCTCAGAAGCATCAGCCTCAAGGATAAAAAGGTAACATAGGATCAGGATATGCCAACATAGGAGCAGAAATATAGGCAGCCTTGAGACTCTGAAAGGCCTTAATGGACACCGGAGGCAAACTCTGTGGGTTACCGTCCTTTCTGGTCATATCAGTCAGGGACTTGACCGTAGACGAGAAGTTACGAATAAACTTCCGATAATAGTTGGCGAAGCCAAGAAGACACTGCAGAGGGCGTAAACCCACGGGGTCGGGGCCACTGTAGGACTGCTGAAAGTTTCTCTGGGTGCATCGAAAAACCAGCAGTGGAAATAACATAACCCAGGAATTTAACCTGTTCACGATGGAATTCACACTTCTCCAATTTACAATAGATATTGTTCTCTCTTAGTCTCTGAAGCACATGACAGACATCTGTGTGGTGGCTCTCCAGGGACTTGGAAAACATGAGGATATCATTGGGATAAACCACCACACATAACTGCAACAAACCTCAGAGGACATTGTTAATAAATTCCTGGAAAACTGCTGGGGCGTTACAAAGGCCAAAAGGCATTACGAGGTACTCATAATGGTCTGTTCTGGTTTTAAACACAGTTTTCCACTCTTCGCCCTCCTTAATCCTCACGAGATTATATGCCCCTCTCAAATCAAGCTTGGTGAAAACCGTTGCTCCCTTGAGGCAGTCAAATAACTCCGTAATCAACAGAATTGGATAGGCATTCTTAATCGTGAAACAATTGAGACCCCCTATATACAATACAAGGTCTCAGTTCACCCCTCTTCTTCTTCACAAAGAAGAAACCAGCACCAGCAGGAGACGAGGATTTGCGGATGAAATCTCGAGAAAGTGCATCTGCAACATACTCCTCCATGGCCTTATCCTCCAAGACCGATAAAGGGTAAACCTGGCCACGAGGGGGTTTGGCACCAGGTTGAAGGTCAATTGCGCAATCATACGACCGGTGTAGAGGCAAACTACCGGCTTGACCTTTGTCAAAGACATCGCTAAAACCACGGTACTCCTCCGGCAGGCAGGAGAGTGAAGAGGTGCACAGGACCTTGGATACCTTCCTGGAAGCATGTCTTACTGCATTGTGGAGACCAGGAGAGTACCTCAGCATGGAGCCAATCAAAAGAGGGGTTGTGCCTCTGTAACCAAGGATAACCAATTACCAGCGGAAACTTAGGTAAGGAAATAACTTGGAATTGGATTATCTCATGGTGAAGAGCCCCTACAGCCATGGACATTGGAACAGTCTCATGAGTCACATGGGCAGACTGTAGAGGTCTCCCGTCAAGAGCCTCAATGGCAAGTGGAGTGTCACGCAGCTGCAGCGGAATCGAGTGCTTCGATACAAAGGCAGCATCAATGAATAGGCCTGCAGCCCCAGAGTTGATTAGCGCCTGTATCTTGACGGACGACTCAGCCCAAGAAAGGGTATCAGAAACCAGGGGTTTATTCTTTAGGATAACTGGGACTAAACAATGCCACCTAAGGTCTGTCTGTGACAGGACCTCAAGGTTCGGGCGGGACTGCAAAGCTTGGAGACAAACGTACAGGAGGCTTCCGCAAGCGCTCCTTAAAAGAGAGTCTTTCTCTGAGTCTTGGCTCAATGAGGATGGCAAATGTGATCAACTTCTCCAGCTCAGTGGGTATATCTCGGGCTGCTATCTCATCCTTGATGGTATCCGAGAGACCATGAGAAAAAGCAGCCACAAGGGCCTCATTGTTCTACGCAACCTCTGCTGTCAGAGTATGGATTTCAGTGTAATCGGCAACAGTACTCATACTCCTACTCTGTTTGATGGACCTGAAGCACTTGGCAGCAGAAGCAGTGCGTGCGGGAACGTGAAATACCCTTTTAAAAGAAGCCACAAATTTAGGGTAACTCAAGACAACAGGTTTTTGCGTCCCCCTTAGAGGGTTTGCCCAGGACAAGGCTCTCTCAGAAAGCAATGATATCACGAATAGGGATGAGCCGAACACCCTCTGGTTCGGTTCGCAGCAGAACTGGCGAACAGGCAAGAAATTTGTTTGAATGTGCGAACACCGTTAAAGTCTATGGGACACTAACATGAATAATCAAAAGTGCTCATTTTAAAAGCTTATATTCTAGTTATTGTCATAAAAAGTGTTTGGGGACTTGGGTCCTGGCCCAGGGGACATATATCAATGCAAAAAGAATTTTTAAAAACAGCCCAGGAGCAGCAATTTTAATAATGCTTAAAGTGAAACAATACAAGTGTAATATTCCTATAAATTTCATACCTGGGGGGTGTCTATAGTGTGCCTGTAAAGGGGCACATGTTTCCTGTGTTTAGAACAGTCTGACAGCAAAATGACATTTCAAAGGAAAAAAAGCCATTTAAAACCAGTACTCACGGCTATTAATGAATTGTCGGCCTGACAATACACATAAAAGTTCATTGATAAAAATTGCATGGGATTTCCCCACAGGGAAACCCAAAATAATAAAAATGCGTGGGGGTCCCCCTAAATTCCATACCAGGCCCTTCAGGTCTGGTATGGATATTAAGGGGAACCCCGTGCCAAATTTAAAAAAAAATGGCGTTGGGGTCCCCCTACATTCCATACCAGGCCCTTCAGGTCTGGTATGGATATTAACCACTTGCCAACCGCCCTGCAGCCGTCATTTGGCTGGATAACTCTGGGATCACGTCATATGACGTGATTCCAGAAAACTGCTCCCGCGCGCCCCCTGGGGCGCGCACACGGGAACACCCGTGACCGCCGGGTCCAGAGGACCCGGCGCATCACGGATCACGGTAAACGGCCGCTGATCGCGGCCGTTTACCATGTGATCGCTCCGTCAAATGACGGAGCGATCACATGTAAACAAACCGGCGTCATGTCATGACGCCGGTTCCTCCCTCCCCTCTCTGTACCTATCGGTACAGAGGGGGAGAGATCGGATGTGAGCCGCGCTGTGGGCTGGATGTGTAGTGCCCACAGCACAGCTCAGTGACATGTACAGTCACATCCATCCATCCCTCCATGCTCAGCCATCCCCCCTATGCTCTGCAAAGACCCTGTGCAACCCTGTGCAATACTCTGCAACCCTGTGAAATACTCTGCAACCCTGTGAAATACTCTGCAACCCTGTGCAATACTCTGCAACCCTGTGAAATACTTTGCAACCCTGTGCAATCCTGTGCAATACTCTGCAACCCTGTGCAATACTCTGCAATGATCCTGTGCAACCCTGTGCAATACTCTGCAATGATCCTGTGCAACCCTGTGCCATACTCCGCCATACCCCGCCATAATCCGCCATACTCCGCCATACCCCGCCATGCCCTGCCATACTCCGCCATGCCCCGCCATACTCCGCCATGCCCCGCCATACTCCGCCATGCCCCGCCATACCCCGCCATGCCCCGCCATACTCCGCCATGTCCCGCCATACTCCGCCATGCCCCGCCATACTCCGCCATGCCCCGCCATACCCCGCCATGCCCCGCCATACTCCGCCATGCCCCGCCATACTCCGCCATGCCCCGCCATACCCAGCCATACCCCGCCATACCCAGCCATACTTTGCCATGCTCAGCTGTACTCGGCCTCTGTATGTGGCCAGGCTGTGGAAGTCTCAAACATGTGGTATCGCCGTACTCAGGAGGAGTAGGAGAATCTATTTTGGGGTGTCATTTTTGGTATGTCGTCATACGACGTCCTTGACTTTGTGCGGGGATATCTGAATGATGGGTGCAGCTACAGGCATCATTCAGATATCATCTTTTTCAGCCGGTGATTCCCTACACCATAAGAATGATCATAGCGGCTGTTCCACTGCTTGATCATTCTTACGGGAGGTGAGAGGGGACCCCCCCCCCTCTCGCCGCCCTCAGGTGCTTCTACCGACTCACCGCTACGATCGAAGCCAGGATCTTTTTTTATTTTTTTTATTTCAGGCTTCCCAGCCTAGAGGTGAGATGTGGGGTCTTATTGACCCCATATCTCACTGTAAAGAGGACCTGTCATGCCATATTCCTATTACAGGGGATGTTTACATTCCTTGTAATAGAAATAAAAGTGATCAAAAAATTTATTTTTTGGAAAAAAGCCCCAAACTAAAATAAATAAAGTAAAATGAACAATAAAAAAAAAAAAAAAAAAAAAAAAATGTCCCCGTGTCCCCGTGTGCTCGCAGTCAGAAGCAAACGCATACGTAAGTTGCGCCCACATATGAAAATGGTGTTCAAACCACACATGTGAGGTATCGCTGCGATCAGTAGAGCGAGAGCAATAATTTTGGCCCTAGACCTCCTCTGTAACTCACAACATGTAACCAGTAAAATTTTTTAAAGCGTCTCCTATGGGGATTTTTAAGTAGCGAAGTTTGGTGCCATTCCACGAGCGTGTGCAATTTTGAAGGGTGACATGTTAGGTATCTATTTACTCGGCGTAACTTCATTATTCACATTATGTAAAAACATTGGGCTAACTTTACTGTTTTGTTTTTTTTGAAAGCACAAAACTGTTTTTTTTTTTCAAACAAAACGTGTTCGAAAAATTGCTGCGCAAATATAGTGCGAGATAAAAAGTTGCAACGACCGCCATTGTATTCTCTAGGGTCTTTGCTAAAAAAATATATATAATGTTTTGGGGTTCTATGTAATTTTCTAGCAAATAAATTATGATTTTTACATGTAGGAGAGAAATGTCAGAATTGGCCTGGGTGCTCCAGAACGCCTGAAGGTGCTCCCCTGCATGTTGGGCCTCTGTATGTGGCCACACTGTGTAAAAGTCTCACACATGTGGTATCGCCGTACTCGGGAGTAATAGCAGAATGTGTTTTGGGGTGTAATTTGTGGTATGCATATGCGGTGTGTGAGAAATAACCTGCTAATATGACAATTTTGTGAAAAAAAATGAAGAAGAAGAAGAAATGATTTTGCAAAGAATTGTGGGAAAAGATGACAACTTGAAAAAACTCATCAGGCATCTTTCTAAATACCTTGGAATGTCTTCTTTCCAAAAAGGGGTCATTTGGTGGGTATTTGTACTTTTCTGGCATGTTAGGGTCTCAAGAAATGAGATAGGCCGTCAGTAATTCAGGTGTGATCAATTTTCAGATATTGGCACCATAGCTTGTGGACGCTATAACTTTCACAAAGACCAAATAATATACACCGATTTGGGTTATTTTTACCAAAGATATGTAGCGGTATACATTTTGGCCAAAATATATGAATAAAAAATTACTTATTTGCAAAATTTTATAACAGAAACGAAGAAAAATGCATTTTTTTACAGAATTTTTGGTCTTTTTTCTTTTATAGCGCAAAAAATAAAGAACCCAGCGGTGATTAAATACCACCAAAAGAAAGCTCTATTTGTGTGAAAAAAAGGACAAAAAATTCATTTGGGTACAGTGTTGCATGACTGAGTAATTGTCATTCAAAGTGTGAGAGCACCGAAAGCTGAAAATTGGTCTGGTTAGGAAGGGGGTTTAAGTGCTCAGTGGTCAAGTGGTTAATGGGAACCCCTGCCAAAATTTTTTTTAAAAATGGCAGGTCTGGTATGAATTTTGGGGGGGACCCCGCGCCAAAATTTTAAAAAAAAATGGCGTGGGGTCCCCCCAAAAATCCACACCAGACCCTTATCTGAGCACGCAACCTGGCAGGCCACAGGAAAAGAGGGGGGACGAGAGAGCGCCCCCCTCCTGAACTGTACCAGGCCACATGCCCTCAACATTGGGAGGGTGCTTTGTGGTAGCCCCCCAAAGCACCTTGTCCCTATGTTGATGGGGAGAAGGGCCTCATCCCCAACACCCTTGACCGGTGGTTGTGGGGGTCTGCGGGTAGGGGGGCTTATCAGAATCTGGAGGCCCCCTTTAACAAGGGGACCCCCAGATTCCGGCCCTTCCCTGTGTGAATTGTACCCATGTACCCCTACCATTTCACAAAAAAAGTGTCAAAAAGGTTAAAAAATACGAGACGGTTTTTGACAAGTCCTTTATTAATATCCTCTTCTTTCGGCTTCTTCTTCCATCTTCTTTCTTCTGGTGTTCTACTTCTTCCTCCATCTTCTTCTTCATCTTCTTCTTCTCCATCTTCTTCTTCCTCCGCTCTTCTCGTCCCGCATCTTCCTCCAGGCTTCTTCTCCGCTCCGTCCGCACAATCCACCTCAGTGGGAGTCTTCAGCCGTGTGGCGCTTCGCTTCTTCTGACATTTCTTATATAACAGAATGCGGGGCTACCCGGTGACCCCGCCCTCCTCTGACGCACAGGGAATTCACAGGACTTCCCTGTGGCTTTCCCTGTGTTGTCAGAGGGGGTGGAGTCACCCAGTTACGTAAACGGGTGACCCCGCCCCCTCTGATAACACAGGGAATGCCATAGGGAAGTCCCGGTGCATCAGAGGAGGGTGGGGTCACCGGGTGACAGAGAGCTGTTAGTGATCATTTTAGCCCTGAAAGAATGGAGACATCTCCTCAAAGGTACCACTGTGCCGGTTCTCATTCTTACTGACCATAAGAATCTCACATTCTTGTCTGAGGCTAAACACAGAAGGGTGCGATGGGCTCTTTTCTTGTTTAGTTTCAATTAAACTGTTTCATTCTTACCCAGTACTAAGAATGTAAGGGCTGATGCTTTGTCACAACAATTTTCCTCAGAGTATTCCTGCATTAGCATCTCCGTGGTCTTCGTTTTTACTTGGGCACAAGTCCAAGTTCCCTCTCTGAAGTTCGCACCCCAGTTTATTGGGCCTTTCCGTGTTCTTTGCACGATTAACTCAGTGGCTTACACAATAGACCTTCCTTCTAATATGCGTATCTCAAATGTATTTCATGTCTCCTAATTAAAACCTTTGGTCTGCAACCTCTTTACCACCTCGGTGCCTCGTCCTCACCCTGTACAGGTTGAGAACCATGAGGAGCATGAAGTACAGTCCAATGTTGACTCCCGTAGGTACCGTGGGCACATACAGTACCTGGTGCATTGGAAAGGGTACAGTGCAGAGGAACGCTCTTGGGTCTCATCCTCGGATGTACATGCCCCTGTCCTCCGTGATTTCCATAGATGTTTTCCCCTCAAGCCTGGTGGTCCTCCGAGGGGTAGGTGTTATTGAGGAGGGGGTACTGGCAGGGCTGGGCTCAGCCCTCCCTACTCTGAACTGGCCGCTCAGCTGTTGGCTAATTGCCAGCTCCTATCTTTTCACAGTGACTCACCTGTTGATGATATCCTGCTCGTCATTCCTGCCTACTTAAGCCGTCCAGTCCAGATGATCTCTGCCTTCTCCTTGGTCACATCTCTAGAGATGCTCTGCTGTGTTCCTGTTAAAGACTTGCTTGGCTGACATTCCTTCTGGCTCCAGATCCTGCTTGCTGTTCTACTATGCTATTCTCTGGCTCCCTGACATTTTGGCTTGTCTGACTATCTGTTCCGGTTCCTGAACTCTGGCTGTGTTTTGACTACGTTTACTCTGTTTACCTTTTTTTATTATTATTAAACAAGTGTGATTTAACTGTACTTCTGTCTGAGTCTGATTCATGGTTTCTGACACACTTACAAAAGAAAACCTATTGTAATGCTATGGACAGACTGCAGTATATACTGTGTGTTGTTTCTGCTTTTGCCCATAGATCTGCTTGAATATCACACTATTTCTCTCTCTTTTCGCAGCAGGGTTGTAGTGAGTTGTAGTGCACTGCTTTGCCAAAAATAGTACATTTGTACATTCTGTGTGTTGAGGCTCCCTAATTGTTCATTCAAAGCAAATAGGATGCCTACACACAGCGTACATCAACACAAGCGAACACATTTTATTGCATCTAAATTGTGAATGGGCATTTAGAGTTTTGATACTTGCCTTCGCTAGAAAATAAATCTGGAATCTAATTGCCTATTACAAAAAATAAAATCTTTTTTATCCACTTTTTATAAATAATACCCAATAATTGCAATTACAAATGACAGGCAGTAAAGCTAGACATGTAGCTGAAGCCAATGATTTAGCCTTTCATATCACATAGATTTAATTCTCAGAAATCGGTTTTCCACATATTGTAATTCCACGAAGCTTAGGTTATGTTGCCCCATTACTAAACTTCATCAGCTGTGTCCATAGCTTTAGAATATTTAGAATAAAGAAATGTTTAAATCCTAAAGATAATTGATAATCATTTTCCTAAACCATTTAGTGTTTGTTCTTGTTTCTAAATTGTTTCTGGTGCTTTTATGTTTTTGCACATCATCTGATGTAGATTATATCATTTTCCCTCTACTTTAAATTCACCACCGTGGATTGGTGACAGCAGATAAAACACCTGGCTAAACCAATGTCCTCTGCATGCAAGCAGCTGTCAAGTATTTTCAGTAATGGCTTTTCTGTATGTGGTACAGAGGAAATCAAATTTGCATAAGAAAAATATAATGCAATCATAATTTGTTTTCTTCCACACAAAAAGAAATGACATTCATATTTTGCTTTCTGCTTCTAATCGAAAAAGTTTATTTTTCAAAATAACATCTTTTGTAACTTTTTCCCTGGTAAATTTTGTATGTTTTTATTGGAGCCTGGAGGTCACAGCAGCTTTCAAGTAAATATCTTTAAAGCAAACCTATACTTTAAGGCCTTATTCACCATAGTATATGTTCATAAACATTTGCAGGTCTTTTAATACTGTGAAACTCCATGTAAATTTGTGCGCATGCCGGCAAAATTAAATGTTACTAGGCTATGCTCTTTCCAGGTAGGATGTTCTTCATCCATAAGAAATGTGTAAACCCGGAAAATACCACAGTAGGCCACTGGATGCAGCTGTTGAGCACAGGAAATAAATACTTATTTACTATGATTGTCAGTTCCACCTGTTGGGCATAGTGCAGTATTTTCCTGATTCACGCTATTCTCATGAATAACCCCATGAATAACCGTCCGTATGTGAATTTGTGTTCTCAGCTTGAAGGGGTTATACCGGTGTAATGCCTGCAGCTGCAGGCATCACCCCAGTACCATTTTTTTAGAGCCAACGGTTGGCTTTTTAGTGGAAGCAACCGATACGGCTAAAAACCCTCCACCCGATCCAGGATCAGGCGCATCCACCGGCTAGGCTGAGACTGGAACAAAGCCAGAAACGGCCTTGTTCCAGTCTCCTATGTAAAGACATGGAAGCGACGTCACAACGTCACTTCCAGTTTACGCAGCTGCCAATGGCACCGATTTTTAAAAAACTACAGTATTCAGAATCGCCAATTTTGGCGATCCGAATACTTTTAAGTACAAAGGAGGGATTTGGGGTCTTTTAGATCCCCGATCCCTCCATAAAGAGTACCTGTCACCATCTATTACTGTCACAAGGGATGATTACATTCCTTGTGACAGCAATAAAAGTGATCAGAATTTTTTTTTTAAAGTGACAATGTAAAAAAAAAAAGAAGACAAAAAACTTTTTTTAATGTGCATGCGTAAGTCATGCCCGCATATGTAAACAGTGTTCAAATCACACATCTGAGGTATCGCAACGATCATCAGAGTGAGAGCAATAATTCTAGCAAAAGACCTCCTCTCTAACTCTAACCTGGTAACCATAAATTATTTTAAAGTGTTGCCTATGGAGATTTTTAGGTAGCATAGTTTATTTGCCATTCCACGTGTGTGTGCAATTTTAAAGCGTGACAACGTTAGTTATCTATTTACTTGGCATGACATCATCTTTCACATTATACAAAAAAATTGGCCTCATTTTACTGTTCAGTTTTTTTAAATTCATGAAAGTGTCTTTTTTCCCAAAAAATTGCGTTTGAAAGACCGCTGCGCAAATACCGTGTGACTTAAAATATTGCAACAATCACCATTTTATTCTCTAGGGTTTCTGCTAAAAAAACTATAATGTTTGGGGGTTCTAAGTAATTTTCTAGCAAAAAAATGCTGATTTTAAAGCAACAAATGTCAGAAATAGGCTTAGGCATGAAAGGGATAAAGAACTTCTGACCTGGAGCCTACTAAAACTTGATTTTGCCAGCATTCATACAGAATGAATGTACTTTCAGTTTGAATAGCTATGCAATTTCAAAAAAAGTACACCCCTAAGGTTGTTAGGTGTTAATTAGGGAAGAGTGAATGTGCCTGGGTTTGATTGCAAGCAGTGCTAATTCTTGGCTTAGGCCGACAAGGCCCAGGCCTAGGGTGGCACTTTGCGGGGGGCAGCATCCCCGCACAAAAAAAGCCCCCCTCTCCTGAGTCCTGGCTCCTGCACATAAACCGTCCCCAGCTACAGCCCCCAGCTGGCGGCGGGTGGCTTACTGTAGCCTGTAGCAGCAGCATTTTCTGGTGGTGTGAATAAAGTAAGTGGTGATTGCGCTGTGATAAAAAAGGGGGAAGGAAGGAAGAGGAAGGGGAAGGGGCTAGCTCAAATGTATAGAGAGGTGAATGAAAAATGAAAAAAATATACAAAATATAAAGGTATAATGAGCATGAGGGCTAGTATCATACTAGCACATTAAAATTATTGTAAATACTGAAACAGAAGAAAAGAAAAATCTCAGTGCAAAAGGGCTAGTATCATACTAGCACATATGTGGTAACTCTGTCTGTTTGGATCAGCCATTTAGGTGTTGCAGCAGTGCCCCTTAGCATAGGTATTTCTGACAGCGCAGGAGTTTCTTCATTATTTATCCATTTTCTGGTGGTGACTTGGCCGGGGAGGGCGGTGACTTGGCTGGGGAGGGAGGGCGGGGACTGGTGCCCCATAAGCGGCTGGTGACTGGCCGCACTTTAGGCAACTGACGGAGGCTCCGCCTACCCTGCTCCATGACATCTAGGCTCAGCGTCGGTCTGCTCACTGCTTTCTACTGTTACTATTAACACAGAAGCCTCAGTTCTGTGCTTACAAGTGACAGCCCGGAGTGCATCTCTCCCTCTGGCTTCCACAGAATCTCCCAGCTGCTGCACCAAAACAATGGAGAGACAGTTGCCCGGGCTGTGTGTTCATGGGCAGGAGGTGGGGCATTGCATGCTGAGTCAGAGGTGTCCAGATGGCTACCCCCCGTGCCTGATGATCCCGCGGCTGCCAGTGACAAGTGGAAAGAGGTGCAGACACGAGTGCTGTACACTGCGTTGGTAAAGCCAGAAAGAAGGGGGTTGGGGGGGCTTATGCAAAGCTGAGGAGATACAGAGGTCAGAAATAAGGTGCAGAATTAGGGAGCTAAGTAAAAGAGATGCAAAACTTAACTGTTAGGGGGGTTGCTGAGATAAGCTGTAGAAAAAGGTGCAAAGGTGAGTTGTGGCCAGGGGTGCAGAGGTGAGCTGTGAAAGAGGGGAAGTGTGATGAAGTGAGCTGCAGTCATGGAAGGGGGGGGCGTGTAGAAATGAGTTACAGACAGGGGGTTAGGAGGTGAGTTACAGACAGGGGGCTAGGAGGTGAGTTACAGGCAGGGGGTGAAGAGGTGAGTTACGGACAGGGGGTGAAGAGGTGAGTTACGGACAGGGGGTGAAGAGGTGAGTTGCGGACAGGGGTGAAGAGGTGAGTTACAGACGAGTGAAGAGGTGAATTACAGACAGGGGTGAAGAGGTAAGTTACAGACAGGGGGTGAAGAGGTGGGTTGCAGACAGGGGGTGAAGAGGTGAGTTACAGACACAGACAGGGGGTGAAGAGGTGAGTTGCGCATAAGGGGTGAAGAGGTGAGTTGCGTACAGGAAGTGAAGAGGTAAATTGCGGGCAGGGGTGAAGAGGGGAGTTGCGGACAGGGGGTGAAGAGGTGAATTACAGATGGGGTGAAGAGGTGAGTTACAGATGGGATGAAGAAGTAAGTTCCAGACAGGGGGTGAAGAGGTGAGTTGCGGACAAGAGGTGAAGAGGTGAGTTGTGGACAGGGGGTGAGGAGGTGAGTTGCAGACAGGGGGTGAAGAGGTGAGTTACAGACAGGGGGTGAAGAGGTGAGTTACGGACAGGGGGTGAAGAGGTGAGTTGCGGACAGGGGTGAAGAGGTGAGTTACAGACGAGTGAAGAGGTGAATTACAGACAGGGGTGAAGAGGTAAGTTACAGACAAGGGGTGAAGAGGTGAGTTGCGGACAGGGGGTGAAGAGGTGAGTTGTGGACAGGGGGTGAAGAGGTGAGTTACAGATGGGGTGAAGAGGTAAGTTACAGATGGGGTGAAGAAGTGAGTTCCAGACAGGGGGTGAAGAGGTGAGTTGCGGACAAGAGGTGAAGAGTTGAGTTGCGGACAGGGGGTGAGGAGGTGAGTTGCAGACAGGGGGTGAAGAGGTGAGTTACAGGGGGTGAAGAGGTGAGTTACGGACAGGGGGTGAAGAGGTGAGTTGCGGACAGGGGTGAAGAGGTGAGTTACAGACTCACAGACTTAAGAAGGGGTCCCCAGATCCCGCCCCCCCCATGTGAATGGGTATCGGGTACATCGTACCCCTACTCATTCACCAAAAAAGCAGTGTATGTAAAAAAAAACAAGAGTCTGTTTATGACAATTCCTTTAATAATAGCTCTGTCTTCTTTAGCCGTCTCTTCCTGCTGTCTCCTCCTCGAGCTGTCTCTTCCCACTGTTTTACTGCTTTTTTGGTGAATGGGTAGGGGCACGATGTACCCGCTACCCATTCACATAGGGGGGCAGGCTCTGGGGGTCCCCTTCTTAAAGGGGGCTTCCAGATTCCGATAAGCCCCCCCGCCCGCAGCCCCTGACAACCACCAGCTAGGGTTCTTGGGAAGAGGCCCTTGTCCTCATTAACATGGGGGCAAGGTGTTTGGTGTTGGGCGCAGAGCCCCCCTGCCCGAAAGCACCCACCCCACCCATGTTGAGGGCATGCTGCCTGATATGGTTCAGGAGGGGGAGCTTACTCGTCCCCTCCCTCTCCTGACCTGCCAGACGGCATGCTTGGATAAAGGGGGAACCCCACACCAATAGATTTGGAAGGGACCCCCACGCCAACATTTTTTAAATGGCATGGTGGTCCCTTCCAATCCATACTAGGCCTGAAGGGCCTGGTATTTTTCTGGTGGGGAACACCACACCATTTTTTTTGCAAATCTTTATTTAATTTTTACATTTAGCTTAAAGAGGGGAAACCCGCTAACAGCTAATGACTCATCGGTTGCTAAAGACACGGAAGCCGGCTTCCCAGCCCCATCCTTAGCAACCAGCTATATACAGTGTGTTTTACAGTGCGTTTAAAGAGAAAAAAAGGCAAAATGCATGAAAACTGCCTGCAAAAATGCATAAAAAACGTTGGTTTAAAAACTCAAAATGCACTGAAAAACGTGCCTGAAAAACGCATCCATTGCAGCAGCATAGATGTGATGCTCGACTTATTTATATTTCTTTGCCGTCCAAGATTCAAGTGAAAATCAATACTTGCAATTCTCTAAAAACATCATAGTTTGCAAAAAGAATGTGCTGAAAATGGATACGCTTCCCAAGTTCTTATATATTTTCTGGACCATCTCAATAATTCCCCCTAAGGCCTTCTTCTATACTCTGAAGTCACTATGTATCCAAGCCATTTGAAATGTAGGTTCACAAGCTTAACCAATCCAATTCATGATTTCAGCGCTGTCTCACTTTGAATGACAATCAGTAATGCAGCACTGTACCCAAATGAAAGTGTGATCTTTTTTTAGACAAATAGAGGTTTCTTATGATGGTATTTAATCCCCACAGGCATTTATTTTTTTTCCTATATAAACAAAAAATACAGAAAATTTAAAAAAAGAACAAACGGTTTTCTTAGCGTCTGTTAAAAGTTTACAAATAGATCATCTTTTTTTCATATACTTAGGCCAAAATATATTCTGCTACGAACTATGTTATATACTGGTATATCATTTCTTGAGGCCCTAAATTGGCAGGGCAGTTAAAATACCCCCAAATAGCCCTCTTTTTGGAAAGTAGACAGTCCAAGGTATTTAGTAAGAGGCACTGTGAGTTTTTGAAAAATGGAAAAAAATGTATTAATTTTTTTCACAAAGTTGTAATTTTAACAATTTATTTCTCACACACAGCATGGGCATACTTATAATTGCACCCCAAAATACATTCTGATATGCCTCCCGAGACATGAGATGTTTTTAAAGCCTAGATGTATACAAGGGCCCAAAATCCAGGGAGCACCTTTGGGCTTTCAAGTAGCATAAATTCTCTAATTTCCTGACTATCACATTTTTGAAGACCCTGGAGCACCAGGATAATGGAAACACCCACAAAATGAACCAATTTTGGAAACCAAAAATCCAAGGTATTTTTTGAAAGGCATAGTGAGTCTTTGAAAATTCAATTTTTCACCACAAGTTTTTGGAAAATGCAAGCAAGAATATGAAAATGTATTTTATTTTAAACAAAGTTGTCAGTTAACCACTTCAGCCCCGGAAGGTTTTACCCCCTTCCTGACCAGAGCACTTTTTACAATTCGGCACTGCGTCGCTTTAACTGCTAATTGCGCGGTCATGCAATGCTGTACCCAAACGAAATTTGCGTCCTTTTCTTCCCACAAATAGAGCTTTCTTTTGATGGTATTTGATCACCTCTGCCGTTTTTATTTTTTGCGCTATACATGGAAAAAGACCGAAAATTTAAAAAAAAATGATATTTTCTAATTTTTGTTCTAAAAAAAAATCCAATATCAATATCAAAAATCCAACTCAATTTTAGTCATACATTTAGGCCAAAATGTATTCGGCCACATGTCTTTGGTAAAAAAAATGTCAATAAGTGTATATTTATTGGTTTGCGCAAAAGTTATAGCGCCTACAAACTAGGGTACATTTTCTGGAATTTACACAGCCTTTAATTTATGACTGCCTATGTCGTTTCTTGAGGTGCTAAAATGGCAGGGCAGTGCAAAACCCCCACAAATGACCCCATTTTTGAAAGTAGACACCCCAAGGAATTTGCTGAGAGGCATGTTGAGCCCATTGAATATTCATTTTTTTTGTCCCAAGTGATTGAATAATGACAAAAAAAAAAAAATTACAAAAAGTTGTCACTAAATGATATATTGCTCACACAGGCCATGGGCATATGTGGAATTGCACCCCAAAATACATTTAGCTGCTTCTCCTGAGTATGGGGATACCACATGTGTGGGACTTTTTGGGAGCCTAGCCACGTACAGGGCCCCGAAAACCAATCACTGCCTTCAGGATTTCTAAGGGCGTACATTTTTGATTTTACTCCTCACTACCTATCACAGTTTTGAAGGCCATAAAATGCCCAGATGGCATAAACCCCCCAAATGACCCCATTTTGGAAAGTAGACACCCCAAGCTATTTGCTTTGAGGCATGTTGAGTCCATGAAATGTTTTATATTTTGACACAAGTTGCGGGAAAGTGACAAATTTTTTTTTTTTTGCACAAAGTTGTCACTAAATGATATATTGCTCACACAGGCCATGGGCATATGGGGAATTGCACCCCAAAATACATTTAGCTGCTTCTCCTGAGTATGGGGATACCACATGTGTGGGACTTTTTGGGAGCCTAGCCGCGTACGGGGCCCCGAAAACCAATCACTGCCTTCAGGATTTCTAAGGGCGTACATTTTTGATTTTACTCCTCACTGCCTATCACAGTTTCGGAGGCCATGGAATGCCCAGGTGGCACAAACCCCCCCCAAATGACCCCATTTTGGAAAGTAGACACTCCAAGCTATTTGCTGAGAGGCATGGTGAGTATTTTGCAGCTCTCATTTGTTTTTGAAAATAAAGACGAGAAAAACATTTTTTTTTTCTTTTTTCAAATTTCAAAACTTTGTGACAAAAAGTGAGGTCTGCAAAATACTCACTATACCTCTCATCAAATAGCTTGGGGTGTCTACTTTCCAAAATGGGGTCATTTGGGGGGTTTTTTTGCCACCTGGGCATTCCATGGCCTCCGAAACTGTGATAGGCAGTGAAGAGTGAAATCAAAAATTTACGGCCTTAGAAAGCCTGAAGGCGGTGCTTGGTTTTCGGGGTCCCGTATGCGGCTAGGCTCCCAAAAAGTCTCACACATGTGGTATCCCCGTACTCAGGAGAAGCAACAGAATGTATTTTGGGGTGTAATTTCACATATTTCCATGGCATGTTTGAGCAATATATCATTTAGTGACAACTTTGCGCAAAAAAAAATAAAAAAAATAAAAAATTGTCTCTTTCCCGCAACTTGTGTCACAATATAAAATATTCCATGGACTCAATATGACTCTCAGCAAATAGCTTGGGGTGTCTACTTTCCAAAATGGGGTCATTTGGGGGGGTTTTGAACTGTCCTGGCATTTTATGCACAACATCTAGAAGCTTATGTCACACATCACCCACTCTTCTAACCACTTGAAGACAAAGCCCTTTCTGACACTTATTGTTTACATAAAAAAATAATTTTTTTTTGCAAGAAAATTACTTTGAACCCCCAAACATTATTTTTTTTTAAAGCAAATGCCCTACAGATTAAAATGGTGGGTTTTCACACAGTATTTGCGCAGCGATTTTTTAAAATGCATTTTTTGGGGAAAAAACACACTTTTTTACATTTTAATGCACTAAAACACACTATATTGCCCAAATGTTTGATGAAATAAAAAAGATGATCTTAGGCCGAGTACATGGATACCAAACATGACATGCTTTAAAATTGCGCACAAACGTGCAGTGGCGACAAACTAAATACATTTTTAAAAGCCTTTAAAAGCCTTTACAGGTTACCACTTTAGATTTACAGAGGAGGTCTACTGCTAAAATTACTGCCCTCAATCTGACGTTCGCGGTGATACCTCACATGCATGGTGCAATTGCTGTTTACATTTGACGCCAGACCGACGCTTGCGTTCGCCTTAGCGCGAGAGCAGGGGGGACGGGGGTGCTTTTTTTTTTTTTTTTTTTTCTTTATTATTATTATTTTTTTATCTTATTTTTAAACTGTTTCTTTCATTTTTTTTTTTTTAATCATTTTTATTGTTATCTCAGGGAATGTAAATATCCCCTATCATAGCAATAGGTAGTGACAGGTACTCTTTTTTGCAAAAATTGGGGTCTATTAGACCCTAGATTTCTCCTCTGCCCTCAAAGCATCTGACCACACCAAGATCGGTGTGATAAAATGCTTTCCCAATTTCCCAATGGCGCTGTTTACATCCGGCGAAATCTAAGTCATAAAATGCTCGTAGCTTCCGGTTTCTTAGGCCATAGAGATGTTTGGAGCCACTCTGGTCTCTGATCAGCTCTATGGTCAGCTGGCTGAATCACCGGCTGCATTTTCAGGTTCCCTGTTGAGACAGGAGAGCCAGAGAAAAACACGGAAGACGTTGGGGGGGACATTCCGTCCCACTGCTTGTAAAAGCAGTCTAGAGGCTAATTAGCCACTAGGATTGCTTTTACATGAAAGCCGACCGCTGGCTGAAAAGAATGATACCAAGATGATACCTAAACCTGCAGGCATCATTCTGGTATAACCACTCAAAGTCGTGAATGGCGTATCTGAAGACAAAAAAATGGTTAACAATAAAGCACAGTAAACGGTAAGGTATCAAAAATTGCATACCTGAAAAGCAAACATGATAAAACATAATAACAATAAAACATTGCAGAATAGAATACAGTAAAAAAGAGCAGAACAATAGGGAGAGAGAGAACAATAAAACGCCAACTATTTTTTTTTTATTTTATATTTTTGTATGTGTTTTTTTTTTTTTTTTACACTTTTTTTTGTAACTAACTTTTATAACTGTAACCGGTTCCAGGTTCGGGTCTCTCAAAATGCGATGGCATCTTGGGAGACCCTGTGAAAGTGTGTCCTAGTCTGTGCATGCTGTACCCTACGCTAATACTCAACTAGTGAATGGTAGCGTTCAAAACATTCACCAATGCAAAGACCAGGATTGTCAGGACAGGAGGGACAATAATAGCGGGTGTCACGCCTATATCCGCGCTTGCTGCAGACACGACATCTTTTTTGGGGGGGTTCGCTGGGTAGGGGTACTCGAGAGGACATAAAGAAAATGCCTCTCATGCAGCCGACTGCATTTGGTTGGGGATGTGAATGGGGGAAGTACGGGCGCTGCAGAAGCGGTGGGTTAGGATTGGCGAATGCAGCAGGAAGGGCACTATGGGCACGACGGGCCTGTGTTTGTCTTTTTGGTGGCAGCGGGACACTACTTGTGCTTGCCACCTCACCAGCTTGAACTGCACTTATGGGACTCGCCACGTCACCAAGTGTTACTGCAGTGCTGGTTTGACTACGACCGGGGTGTACTAGGCCGCTGGTGCTTGCCAGTTCACCAAAACGCTACAAAAAAAACTGTTAGCGATCGCAGGGATCAGGCCTGACTCTGCGAACGCTGCAGTTATGTGTTTAGTGTTTTGTAAGTGTCAGTGATCGATCGATACTGCACTTGGGTGGGCTGGGCTGGGCTGGGCCGGGCGGAGGGGCAAAACGCAGGTGCTAGCAGGTATCTGGGCTGATCCCGCTAACACTGCGTTTGTGGGAACCCTAAACTGCTGGGGACGCTAGTATAGATCTGATCGGATCAGATATTGATCCGATCAGATACTATACCACTAAGGGAGGTGTATGCTGCTTGCGTGGGTGTTAGCGGTACTGGCGCTAACCTGACGCTGCCTGGGGCTGGTGCTTGCTTGCCAGTTCACCAAAATGCTACCAAAAAAACTGTTAGCGATCGCAGGGATCAGGCCTGACTCTGCGAACGCTGCAGTTATGCGTTTAGTGTTTTGTAAGTGACAGTGATCGATTGATACTGCACTTGGGTGGGCTGGGCCAGGCGGAGGGGCAAAACGCAGGTGATAGCAGGTATCTGGGCTGATCCTGCTAACACTGCGTTTGTGGGAACCCTAAACTGCTGGGGACGCTAGTATAGATCTGATCGGATCAGATATTGATCCGATCAGATACTATACCACTAAGGGAGGTGTATGCTGCGTGCGTGGGTGTTAGCGGTACTGGCGCTAACCTGACGCTGCCTGGGGCTGGTGCTTGCCAGTTCACCAAAACGCTACCAAGAAAACTGTTAGCGATCGCAGGGATCAGGCCTGACTCTGCGAACGCTGCAGTTATGTGTTTAGTGTTTTGTAAGTGACAGTGATCGATCGATACTGCACTTGGGAGGGCTGGGCAGGGCCAGGCGGAGGGGCAAAACGCAGGTGCTAGCGGGTATCTGGGCTGATCCCGCTAACTAACACTGCGTTTTTGGGAACCCTAAACTGCTGGAGACACTAGTATAGATCTGATCGGAGCATATCACCGCCAGGCGATCAGGGGGCTAAACCTTTATTCGGTAATAAACGGCAGGTGCCCTGACACTATAAAAAATAAACGAACTAACCAGCGTCACCCGTAACGGTTATACGGTGATCAGTGGTGAAAGGGTTAACTAGGGGGCAAGCAAGGGGTTAAAACATTTATTAGGTAGTATATGGGGGTCCCTGTCGCTATAAAACGCTGACGGCGAACCTAAATATTTACGTCCCTAACTAGCGTCACCAGCGACACTAATACAGCGATCAGAAAAATGATCGCTTAGTGACACTGGTGACAGGGGGTGATCAAGGGGTTAAAACTTTATTAGGGGGGGTTAGGGGGGTACCCTAGACCTAAAGGGGGGTAATACTCACTGCCCTAACACTGTAACTGTCACAAACTGACACCATGCAGTAATCAGAAAAAAAAAATACTGCTGGTGTCAGTTTGTGATGGGGGGGGTGATTGGGGGGGGATCGGGGGGCGATCGGGGGGGGGGATCGGGGGTGTAAAGTATGCCTGGCATGTTCTACTGTGTGTGTTTGTGTTGTGTGCACTTACTTGTCTTCTCTCCTCGGCGCTGGGACGGAAACTGCCAAGCCGAGGAGAGATGACATCACATCCTCTGCCTGTGTGAAACTACACACAGGCAGAGGAGGATTCCCATTGGCTGGGAGCGATCGAGGGGGGGGGCCAGGATCGGATGGTCTCCCCCTCGCCTCCCGACGCTCCCAGTGAAATGCCGACCGCCGCTGGCACCGGGGGGGGGGTCCGATTGGACCCCCCGCCCGCGGGAGGCAGATCACGTACGGGTACGTGATTCTGCCTGCCCGTGCCATTCTGCCGCAGTATATCTGCGTTAGGCGGTCGGCAAGTGGTTAATAAGCTATTTATGACACACAAAATAGGCATACCTAAAATTACACCAGGAAACACATTCTGCTACTCCTCCTCAGTATAGTGATACCACATGTGTGAGACATTTTCACAGCCTAGCCACATAGAGAGGCCCAAAATCCAAGAAGCAATCACATGGTACCAGGGCCGCTCACAGCGGCCCAGTACAACGATTGGTTATTTGCTGTGTCAGGTGGACATAGTGGTCCTAGATTGTGCCACTACGTGTCCCCAGGGGTACGTCTTACCAGAACAAGGAGTCTTCCGCTCACCCAATGTAGAGGAATGGGAGGAAGTCCATTGTATGAAACGGGTCGAAAGTGACATCAGATGCCAGAAGTGATGTCATCACGCACGCCGGAAGTCATCTTGAGTGAGGTTTACAGGATTTTAACAAGTGTTTATTTGTAAGTGAATTGGAATTTAATAAATGTTTGATTTTTTTAGATATTGCTGCACTATGGGGCCCTTTTTGATATTTCTATATGGGAGAATCCTATTATTGGAAGAGTGGAGGACCTGGAGGACTGTTGATGGGAAGATAGTGTAAAGGGAGGCATTTATATTTGAAGCATTTGGTAAGGTGCATGGAGTGACTATGTGGTGAATAGCTGGCTTGGAAATACACTTCACAGTGGTTATAAGGAGGCATATGATTTTGCATGTTAATGATTTTTCCCATGCATATCCTTGAAGTCGAGAGGGAGGAATATTCCTCAGAGAGGATTAATTGATTACGCATGTGAGTTTTGAATTTTGGTAAGGTGCATGGAGTGAGTGGTGGATCACAACACACATGGTGGAATTGTGACTGGGTTTAAAGGGACACCTACGTTTAGAAACTCATTTAATGTGAGTAGTATAAAATGTTTTGCATTTTGAAGGTGTTTTTTACGATATTACACTATGCATACGATTTTCCTTTTTGGGAGAATACCTATTTGGAGGAGAGGGAGGAGGACCTTCCCGGGGAGGACATAATACACAGCATTTTAAGAAGAGTTTTCAACAGAGATGTATGGAAGGTTCATTTGAGAAGCAGCACATGAGTGGAATTTGGGGATGTGTTGACACTTTATTTAACCCCCTTCATGCCAACAGTACACATATATGCGGCCTCACTGGACTGGGCATTTTTCCGTGGGGCCGCATATATGCTCATCTGTCTTTGAGCTGTCTTTGTGCTGGGAGTGCACCACACTAAGCGCTCCCAGCACAGAGGCCGGGGTCTCAGCGGGAGCCCCTGGTCCTGTACTAACGATCAGGACCTGGAACTCCCGGTTCTGGGTTACCTGATAGCTGTGATAGCCTCTGTTATAGTGATCAGTCACTGTGAGACCTGCCCCTGTGGTTCTCTCTCTGTGATTGGAGAGGAAAGATGCATTGGGGTTGATTTACTAAAGGCAAATCCACTGTGCACTACAAGTGTGACTTGAAGTGCACAGTGGATTTGCCTTTAGTAAATAATGCCCATTGCATCTCTCTCAAGGGTCATGATCAGTATATTTTGGGCAGGATTTTAAAAAATGTTAAATTAGTATTAGTGTCAGTTAGTGTAATGCCCTGTACACACGATAGGATTTTCCAATGGAAAATGTGTGATAGGACCTCGTTGTCAGAAATTCCAACCGCGTGTAGGCTCCATCACATATTTTCCATAGGAATTTCCGACACACAAAGTTTGAGAGCTTGCTATGAAATTTTCCGACAACAAAATCCATTGTCGGAACTTCCGATCGTGTGTACACAAATCTGACGCACAAAGTGACGCATGCTCAGAATAAATTAAGAGACGAAAGCTATTGGCTACTGCCCCGTTTATAGTCCCGACGTACGTGTTTTACGTCACTGCGTTCAGATTGATCGCATTTTCCGACAACTTTGTGTGACCGTGTGTATGCAAGACAAGTTTGAGCCAACATCCGTCGGAAAAAATCCTAGGATTTTGTTGTCGGAATGTCCGATCAATGTCCGACCGTGTGTATAGGGCATAAGTGTGTTTTAGGTAGGATAATAAAATGCACACTATTATTTCTGGGCTGTACTACAGGTACAAAGAACAAATAATATACACATATGTGCTATCGCTGTGATTCTCAGGAGCAGGAGAAATTATTTTTGGGTTGTTCTTTGGTGGTAAGTTATGGTAGTAACAAGAAAAATAAACCTAAGTTTTAAAAAATGATTTATTTTTACTATTTTGGGCCAGTTTTCCCTTGCTAATAAAAAATCAGGAGATATCCTTTACCATTTACCACCAAATAAAAGCCCAAGTTGTCCTGAAAAAAAAAAACATGGTGTAATCCACCTGGATGCACAAAGTAGTTGTGATAACATGTACAGTTTTACTAACACATTACAAAGTTGCAAAATTGTGCTTAAACATTAAAGTGGATGTAAACCCGAATTTTTTTTATTTATTTATATATATATATATATATATATATATATATATCATACTGTAGAGTATAAGATTTGCTATCATTTGAGCCCAGTCTTACCACACAGAGTTAATCCATCTCTGAGCAATCCCCTTTTATTGTTCAGTTAGACAATTCTTGACAAACTGAGAAAAACTTTGTCAAATACTCCCCCTTGCTGTGAGTGACAGGTGATTTACATCTCGTGCATTAGCCTAAGAGACATGCAGTATTTTTAAATTCCCTCCCCCACTCCTTTCTTCAGCAGCTCTGCAAGGATTGGCTGTTCCACACCTCACCATGATTTGGCATGCTGAAGTCATGTGGTTACTTTCCTGTCTTTTCACTGGATGTTAGAGATCATAGCAGAAGTTCAGCAGAAGTTCAGTGTTAGAAATACACATAGAAAATGCATATTGACAAGGGGAGTGTAGAGGTGGGCGGGGAGTCTACTGACATCACGACTCCACCCACCGAGCTCCAGACAACAGACCCACCCACAGAATATGTAGTTTTTTGGGTCTAATAACAGAGAGAGGGGAGACATTTGACAGGTAAGGATACATGCAGGTGGCATGTATATACTTATAGATAACCCCTATGGCAGTAGTTTAGAAAGGATGACATTGGGTTTACATCCACTTTAACATTTGTTTTACTCTTATGCCCTGTGCACACGACCGGTTTTCCCGTCGGAATAAACTGAAGGTTTTTCCGATGGAGTTCCAACAGAATTCCACTGAAACAGTCTTGCATACACACAATCACACCAAAGTCCAACCGTCAAGAACGCAGTGACGTACAACACGTACGACGGGACTAGAAAAAGGAAGTTCAATACCCAGTGCGCCACCCTTTGGGCTCCTTCTGCTAATCTTATGTTAGTAGAAATTTGGTGAGAGACGATTCACTCTTTTCAGACTCCTGCTTTTTCAGATCGTTTTATTGCTGTTCAGTTTGTGCTTGTGGGTTTGTATCTGGTTTTCAGTGCGTGCAGTCAGTTTGTATCTGTTTTTCAGTGCGTTCTTGTCTGCTCTTTGCTGATTTTCAGCTTGCTCTTCACAGGCCTTGCTGTTATTCAGTGCATTCTGTTAAGTTCGTTCTGACCAGCCGACCGTTTTGAAACCATGTTGCGGGTATGTACTTGTTGTAGAGTTTGTGCTGTGTGGGGGCTTGATGTTGGGGTTATTGCTTTGACCCAAGCCCAGTCCATGAACAGGGTTAGGAGGAGTTCATGGACCAAGAATTGGTTACTCCAGCTTGACCAATTCTCTCACATGCCTTTGCTGCGTGAGATCCAGGCAAATAATCCTGATGATTTCAGGAACTTTCTCCGGATGACGGACCTTGTTTTTCACCATCTGTTGGCTTTGCTCACCCCTTATATTACGAAGCAGGACACCTGCATGCGGCAAGCCATCACTCCGGAGCAGAGGCTAGTCGCCACCTTGCGGTACTTGATGACTGGGAGAACTCTACAGGACCTCAAGTTCTCTAAAGGCATCTCCCCCCAGGCTCTGGGGATCATTATTCCAGAGACCTGTTAGGCCATCATTCAGGTCCTGCAGAAGGACTATATTAGTAGGGGTGCAACGGATCGTCACCAATCCGTGATCCAAACGGTGCAGCCTGTTTGGATCGGCACACATGCGCTCAGCGGAGCGCGCCGCTGCCTCGGCCTTAGGAAAGCCCGCGGCTTCGGCCTAGCTCTGGAGCGGCAGCCATCTTGGTACACCCGGCGGCCGTTTAACACGTGATCGCATCATGTCATGACGCCGGTTCCTCTCTCCCCTCTGTGTACTGATCTGTACAGTGGAGGGGAGAGATCAGATGGCAGCCATGCCAATACTCTGCCATACCCTGCCAATACTTTGTAATACCCTGCCAATACTCTGCAATACCCTGCCAATACTCTGCAATACCCTGACAATACCCTGCCAATACTCTGCAATACCCTGCTAATACTCTGCAATACCCTGTTAATACTCTGCAATACCCTGTAATACTCTGCAATGCCCTGCCAATATTCTGCAATACCCTGCCAATACTCTGCAATACCCTGACAATACACTGTCAATACTCTGCAATACCCTGCTAATACTCTGCAATACCCTACTAATACTCTGCAATGCCCTGCCAATACTCTGCAATACCCTGCTAATACTCTGCAATACTCTGCCAATACTCTGCAATACTCTGCCAATACCTGCCAATACCCTGCCAATACCCTGCCAATACTCTGTCATACTCTGCAATACCCTGCCAATACTCTGCCAATACCCTGCAATACTCTGCCAATACTCTGCAATACTCTGCCAATACCCGCCAATATCCGCCAATACTCTGCCAATACTCTGCCAATACCCTGCCAATACCTTGCCAATACTCTGCAATACCTTGCCAATACTCTGCCAATACCCTGCCAATACTCTGCCAATACTCTGCCAATACCCTGCCAATACTCTGCAATACCCTGCCAGTACTCTGCAATACTCTGCCAATACTCTGCCAATACCCTGCAATACTCTGCTAATATATTATTACAGTGGGGGAGATTGCGGATATTACAGTGGGGGAGATTGCGGATATTACAGTGGGGGCGATGACGTGGATATTACAGTGGGGGAGATGACGTGGATATTACAGTGGGGGAGATTTTTTTTTGTTGATCCAAAAATGATCTGAACCATGACTCCTGATCCGAGGAAAGATCTGAAGTTTTCAGATCTGTTGCACCCCTATATATTAGGGTAAGTTTTATCCTTTAACATCACATTCTATGTGTTTAATGTTTGCTAATGTATTGTATTTATTTCATCATTCCCTAATTACCATGGTTGGAATATGCTGTGAATGTCCCCTTTATCCTCATGCATGCTTGAATCTCTTAATGCAAATTTTTTGGCCTACATGCATATTTGCCTTCACTAACCTCCCCAACATGCTGGGCCCATATACACCTATAGCATAGTCACTTAACAATGTTTGTCAGCTCCATTGTAGTGCTTTACCCAAAACAACCCCTAAAATATGTACAAATGTTATGTGTGTCCTAAAATTCAGGCAGAGTGCCAGAGGTTTTTCTTTTGGCTCCCAAAGTCACCTCAACCCCCCCTAAAATTTTTACATTGGGCCATCAGAGGGGGTGAGGAATCTGATAAGTGGACCTTATATTTTTGTCTTGAAATACTCCTTAAAAAAAATGTTATACTGATGTTGTCCAAGAATGTTTTTGTTTAATCTGCTTGCAATGTTATGTGAAAAAGTACTTATATTTTTTTTTCTGTTTTTCCTTCAATGCCACAGGAATGGCAGACTGTGGCCTCCCATTTTTCAAACAGTTGGGACTTTCCCAACTGTGGAGGAGCTATAGATGGTAAGCATGTCCACATCGTGCCACCACCCCATTCGGGGTCTTACTATTATAACTATAAGGGGTTTAATAGTTCCTCTATGTGGACGTGGGGAAGAATGGCCGGATGGAGGAGTCTTCGCCCAGACGGAGTTTTACCAACGTCTCCAGACTGGTGGCCTGGCATTGCCACCTGATGCGGACAACGTGGAAGGACTCCCGTTCGTCTTTATTGCTGATGCAGCGTTTGGTGTGGGCTAGCACCTGATGAGGCCATTCCCCCAAAGGACCCTCACCCCGGAGAGGAGGGTTTTTAACTACCGGCTGGCCAGAGCGAGAAGATTTGTTGAGAATACTTAATAATGTCCAGCCGGTTCCACCTGTTTCTGACAGCAATCCATATGGCGGACTACAAAATCAACCATATCATCCTATTCTGCTGCATGTTGCACAATTTTTTAAGGAAAAATGCCCAAAATTATATTGCCTCAGTTGGGCCTGAGGCCAGACTTCCTGTTAATCCCCTGATGGGCCTGGATACTGGCTGTACTGGCTTGGCTCCCCAAAGCGCCTGTGAAGTTCGGCAGAAATATGTAAATTATTTTATGGGTAGGGGGGCCATTGCTATGCCAGATAATGTCTAAAAAAATTTTTAAGTAAAAAAAAATTATCTGATAAAATCCTGAATTTTCTTTATTGCTTATGTTTCTTTGTGGCTGTCTCCTAGGTTCTCCTAGTGCACTTGCACTTGCACCGCATTACAACGAAAAGGCCCAGGAAGGGGTCCATGATGAAGGAGGAAGCACTGGGCCTCATTAGGGAAGCAAGCGATGTTCTACGCTGCAGAGGCCTATGGCTTCTATCTAGCCACCAGATTGCTTGAATTGGAGGAGGGTCAATGTCTCCTCTGTGAGGGAATTATTGGTGAGGCCTTAAAGAAGGGGTTGAGGGGTCAGCTGACTGAGAATAGCCACGTACCAGAGCCACAGCCTCCAAGGAAGGCTGCAGGGAAGGCTGCAGGGAAGCGTGGAGGGAAGGCTGCAGCAAAGAGAAGAAAGTGATGACCTGGCTTCAGTCTGGTCTGACAGAAGATGCAGGCTGGTGTAGTACCACAGCCTGGGGACATATATGTCATCTGCTGCTGGTCCTAATCTCTGGGATTCCTGGACCAGATTGTGCTCCAAATTATATGGACTCCTCAAGCTACCAATTTTATTTTCCAAAGACTTGATGTGTGCCCTGAGGGCCAAAAGGCTTCACAAATTCCAAAAGTTTCTCCAGCGTTGCCTCCCTCTTTATTTTGTTACCCAGAATAAATGGAGATTTTATTTTCCGAAAACACTTGCCTATGTGTTTTTATTCAAATAGGACAGTTTGTTTGTGAGTAGGCAGGTACATTTCTAAAAGACAATGACAGATTAAAAAGGGACACTAACCTCCATGAGGTTAATAAAAAATACAAGA
The DNA here is from genome assembly GCA_037952925.1 of Lithobates clamitans. Classification (NCBI taxonomy): domain Eukaryota; kingdom Metazoa; phylum Chordata; class Amphibia; order Anura; family Ranidae; genus Lithobates; species Lithobates clamitans. The sequence goes on along the minus strand of JBBGZY010000965.1, from coordinate 1,071,786 downwards.
TAACAATGTTATTGTGGTAACTTGACACCTACAAAATAAAATTATTTATGGAGATCACTAGAAAATAATTTTTCAATAATCCAAAAAAAGGAGACTTTGATGAAATAAAAAAATAAAATAAAAGATGACTATAAAAAATAATTGTAAACATTATTATGGAGATCAGGCTTTTAAAAAATACAATATTATTCATGAGATCAGGAGAAATAATCAAGAAATAAGTTTGTGAGAACTCTGTGTGAATATCAGCAGCAAAACAACTTCATTCTTCGAGCATTATAAAGAACAAAAGAATTCCCTGCATTAAAAGATCACGGAATGTGCTAGCTCCATTACGAACCTTTGTTTTACCACACTGAGCACTTCCGTCTCGTACTTGCTTCAGAGCATGCATTGTTTGTGTCGGAACAGCATACAGACGAGCAGTTTTCCCGATAGGAATTGGTTTTGTCGGAAATATTTAGGACATGTTCTCTTTCTAGGTCCGACAGAATTTTTGACGTAAAAAGTCCGATGAGGCATACACACGAACGGAATATATGATGAAAAGCTCCGTCTGACATTTTCTGTCGGACATTCCGCTCGTATGTACGGGGCATTAGGTGTGAAGTGTGAAAGCTCATTGTATGATTGCAGTGTAATGCACATGTGGAGTCAAGCATACTACACTATATAGTCTTCTTTTTTCATTTGGGATCGATCATCCTGCTGAGTTGATTATCATAAAGACCCAGGAATAAAGAGACGATTTCGGAACAAATGCACTTTTGGACAAAAAAGCTTTGAAGATTCTTTGGAAGAACATTTTGTGCACTAAGGTGTGAAGGACATTGACTTTTTAGCACAGATTTTATGATCAATGTAAACAAAGTAGTGGAAAAAGTGGTACACAACTCTCCCCCCCACCATTATTTTTTCCACTTACATGTAGTGCGGTAGTGTTCTTTGAAAGTACATACTCATTTGCACAACAAAACCAATGTTGTCCCTCTGCAATCTGCTGTTTGGGTGTCACGCAGTCAGTCTCACCATATTGGTCCTCCTCAGCTGGCTGCTTTTTATGGATGCAGGCAACCAACTCCGACAACATGCCAAACCCACCACTCCCCCGGTACGCATCTTCATAGCCCCTCGGCCTTCCCCTGGTTGTTCCTGGGAGATGTATTTAAATATCCCTGGAGGCTGCAGGACATGTCGGGGGGGGGGGGGGGGTCTAAAAATTAAATAAATAAAAAGTTCCCCTAATTTTGCTGGGGGGGTGTTAAAGCAGAATAAACTTTTGGGAGTTAAAGTGATTGTAAAGTCTCATATTTTCTATAAAAATAACAAAAAACATGTTATACCTACCTGTTCTGTGCAGAGGATTTGCACAGAGCAGCCCAGATCCTCCTCTTTTTGGGTCCCTCTTCTGTGCTCCTGTCCCCTCCCTCCTGTCCAGTGACCCCACAGCAAAAAGCTTGCTATGAGGACACCTGAGCCGAGTCACAGCTCCCTGTGTCCATTCAGAGACAGGGCCGCGGTCCAGCCCCGCCCCCTCTCTCTCCTGATTGGCTGACTGACTTTTATTGACAGCAGCAGGAGCCAATGGTGCCACTGTTGTGGCTCAGCCAATCAGGAGGGAGAGTCTCAGGTGGCCGAGACACTTATAGACATCACTGGACAGAGATGGGTCTCAGGTAAATATTAGGGGGGTGAAGAGGCCTGTTGCACATAAAAGGCTTTTTATCTTAATGCACAGAATGCATTAAGATAAAAAAACTTCTGACTTTACAACCACTTTAAGTTCCACTTTAAAGCAATAGTAAACTTGTACTTTGAACTTGCACCTACAGGTAAGCCTGTATAAGGGTGTTTCGGAGATATTCATACAAAAAGTAGCCGGTGACCTCACTGGCATATGCGCTCTGAAGGGGCGGCATATTGTGCCGTCCCTTCAGAACTCTATGCCATAAACTGTGACTCCTGCATGTATATGTGTGAGTGACGTCATCCCAGCCTGCAAACTCAGAAGGAAGACCAGGTGAAGATGGGAACCCTGTCAGCAATGACAAGGCACGGCTGGAGGGCTTCGTTTTAAGATAAGTATGCCATAATTTGCTAACATGCTGCTATGTAAATTCAAGCACACAGGGAGAACTAGCTTGCCAGATTTTTTGAAATCTTTTTTTTTTATTTTTTTAAACAAACAACAAAAACAAACAAAACAACACATTGTACATATTGTGGCAAAATATAATTACAGGTTCAAGATCCAATCACACTGCTTTGCATCCTTCAATTAAGCAAAAAATCCACACCACCAAGTGTATAGAAATCCTCCTGGCACCAAGCTCAACATTTTGTCAACTCTGCTTTGGCCTCTTTTCTCCACCTGTCCACCCATCAAATAGATCCACTCATTGGCTTACTGAAATCCCAACAGTCTCTTTTAGCAAACCACTGCACAAAACCGACCTAATTTATAGACCCCTTACGGAGTTTAAACAGCTTTGCTGCCTCTGAAAACCACTCTGTCATATCCTATCCCATCTGTATAAGATGCTGTTGGTATGTTACAATGATTAATTACCTAATTTTTACTGAAACTTGGCATAGGGACCTGGGCAACACTTTCCAAAGAGAATTGGGACATTGTCTTCTTTTTCACTCACCCCCTACCCACCTCCCAGTACCGCCCCTTTTAGAGAATACAGAACCAAGTAACATTTTGTGCTACTAAGTAATTTGTATGGAATTTGATAATCCCACCCCAGCAACAATAGTCTCCCCCAGCAACAGCAGACCCCACCACAGCAACAATAGATCCCCCACACAACTGACCCTCCCCAGCTACAATGGACCCCCAGCAGCAACAACAGATCTCCCAGCAGCCAGCATCAGTAGACCATTCAGCAGCCAGCAACAATAGACTTCTCTCTCAACAATAGATCCCTCCCAGCAACATAAGACCCCCCAGTCCACAATAGATCTACCCAGTAGTTGTTGTTGCTTAGGTTTTCATTGAGGCAATGTGCCAAACCTGGAAAACCACTACATCTCCTTTGCCTATCTTGATATATTTGATTGAATCCGTCTCTCTTAAAATTAAAACTGTGATAGGAATATCTCCTATGATGTTGTTACCTCAAGCCTTGTTCATATTCTATACGTATATACAGTACATAGTATATACCTTCTCTTTCCTGTTTTCTACAAACTCTGTCCTGTGCCATTCAGATCTTCACATATAGGTATATAACAGACATTGCTTTTACTGCAAACTTAAACTGCTTGTATGGTTGCTTCTGCTTTTCATCACTTGCTTAATTTCACCACACTGTGATTATGCATGCATGCTGGACTAACTTTTATTTGCAATCATCTTGACACTAGATACGAATTTTAATTCAGGACAGGCCATTCATCTGTTCTTTGCTTTGAATTGCTTTGAGACATTTTGTATATAGTTGGAATATGAGTTGCTGATTGCAGACAACTGTAATTTTTTTCAGTCATGCGTATATTTGCCATATGCATGTGGTATAGAGCTGTACAATTATATTAGATTCGATTTGTTTAGGTATGACTACAGTCTATCAAGAAGCTAGTTAGTGAAAACTAGGCGGGAGAGGGGGGTGTTTATATGCGAGGAATAATGTTGTTCAAATTTAATTGTGCTAGGGAGGGGTGTGCTTTTGTTTACATTTTTTGCATAAAACATTGTATATTTGTTACATAATTTTGGTTCAATAAATTTTGATATTGTGTAATTTGAGGTTGGATGTATTGCTCTGTGTGGTGCCCATATCCACAATTTTTATGTGTATATAATTATGTAATTTGTGTATGACTTACTGTACTCACTTTATGCACACTATGTAAGCAGCTTTTACTAGGCTTTAGTTTTACAGGGTGCACTAGACAGGTTTATAATCAAGAAATCAGTATTAGAGAGTGTTATGGCACAGCAAAAAAGTAGTAGCATTGTATTGACTTCATGAACAGTATGTAAACACTTTATGGCACATTGGGAGACAGTTGGGTTATGCTAACAACTACAGAAGATTGGAACACTGGCAAGAACAAAACGTCAAAGCAAACCCCTGTATAACCCCACCTATTGCCTCAGTTGGACACCTTTTCTTTAGCTCTGCTGAAAAAATAATAAAACTATAATTGTGCTAGCCTTTTTTTTTCCTTTTATCTTTCTCTATCGTCAAGATACTCTGTACACCATAGATATTTTATTCTTCGGTGACTTCAACTGAAATTTCAAAATCACATGTTTTTTTTCAAATAGTATTTCCAAAATTACTGACAAGTAACTATTTATGCACATAACAGAGTTATGATCTGACCAGATAATCAAGTACACACACAAGGATGCATTTCACATCTGCATTATACACAGTATTCATTACCATTACAGCCTTTTGAAAGTGTTGCTAAAAACCTAACTAGTGGACATGGGCATCCGCGGAACTTTTTCGGGGGGGCATTATTTTAAGGTCACCCATGCTCCGCCGCTTTTTGACTATGTCATGAAGGGGAGGGCAAGCTATATGGGCACAATAGCAGCTTTATGGGCACAATAACATCTTTATGCTATTGTGTTCATATAGTTGCTATTGTGCATCTATATGGCTGCAATAGCATAAAGACGCTATTGCGTCCATATAACTCTAGTCCTATTGTGGCCATACAATGCTAGTACTGTCTGTCTCCTATTGTGCCCACACTGCCCAGTGACACTGACCTGCTCTCTCTCTAGTGGTGCTGGACAGCGTGGCGCTCTTTTTCTGGTGGTGCGGTACAGCGTGGCTCTCTCTGGTGGTGCGGTGCAGCGTGGCTCTCTCTGATGGTGCAGGTACAGAGTAACTCTCTCTGGTGGTGTGGGTACAGAGTGGCTCTCTCTGGTGGTGTGGGTACAGTGTGGCTCTCTCTCTGGTGGTGTGGGTACAACGTGGCTCTCTCTCTGGTGGTGTGGGTACAGCGTGGCTCTCTCTTGTGGTGTGGGTACAGCATGGCTCTCATGGCTCTCTCTGGTTGTGTGGGTACAACATGGCTCTCTCTCTGGTGGTGTGGTTACAGCATGGTTTTCGTGGCTCTCTCTCTGGTGGTGTGGGTACAGCGTAGCTCTCTCTGGTGGTGTGGGTACAGTGTGGCTCAAGCTGGTGGTGCTGGGGCTATTAGTTCCCCCAGCACAGTCCTCTCTTTTTCCATGTCTCCTGTAGTTGCTACAGTGTAGCACTCCTTGGCTTTTTTCCAGGTTTTCTCTTTTTCCCCCTAGCAGAGTACATGCTGGGGACTGTAGCCTGCTCCCTGCTGAGAACAATTGGGCCATCAATCTCCGGGACTGCATTTCCCATGATGCCCCTCTAGTTTCTTCTGATTGGTCACTTGCTGTGGCCAATGGGGAGGGAAGAAGAACAGGCAGGAAGGTTTCTCTTCTCCCATCTTGCCAACATGAGAAAGAGGGGGGCGTGCGGGGGAAACATCCTAACAGCATCCCGCAGCTCTCGCCTATCACATCGATGCTGCTGACATCTCTTCACATATGGGGGGGGGGCTCGACAGCACCCGCTACATCTGCTACATCTACATCTGATTGGTGTCACCCGGATGCAGTCCACCCCCCCCCCCTCCCGCAACCCCATTGCGATGCAGCCTCTACTGAGACCACACACCTTACCGAATTCCAGGGATTCCCTTGCCCCACTGTGAGGACGCCCATGCTAGTGGAGTGTGTGTCTTATACAATTCTCTTCAGCACTGTTCATTAATTCAACAAATAGCAATTCATTAGTAATAGAAGGAATATAGTCTCATAGGTTTGCATATGAGTAACGTTACATTTCAACTTGTTAACATTGGTGAATAATCTGGTAAATGAATCCATTGAAAGAAGAAAAAAGAAAGAATGCCAATAATTGTTCATATTTACTGACTTTAATGATTTGATTGATCACCTCGCCTACATTAGGAACCTCATTTGTTCTACATTTTTTTCAAGATTACTGCTTTATAGCCTCAAACAGTATATGTATACATGTTGGGCATAGTGGGCTAGGGATTGCTGATAAGTTAATGCTAAGGATAGCTTGTTCTACATTTGGCTTAACAATAAATCCTGTAACTCAGGAAATCAGTTTAAATATCCCAGAAACTGTGTATAGGTAGGCATGACCACACCGTATGTGTAAGCATCCTTGTCTGTCCACACCCTCTCCAGCATTTGTCAGTACTGTTAAGGGAACATTTTTCCATGAGATACAGACTAAAATTGCATTGTAAATTATTATTATTATTTTCTGGGCCATTTCCCAGTAGTTGGATCATTTAGAGTGTTGGTAGTTACATTTAATTGCTCTCCGCCATTGGTTGTCAGAAAAAGAGCAGTCAAATTTTGTTTCTCACTTACTCAAATAAAAGTGTTTAACAAATATGGACTTTGCATTCAATAGTTCATAAAATAAAGGGATAACTTTAAGTTTTGAGTTTGTTGAGTTCCAGTATGATCATGCCCTGACTGACACTTCAATAGAGGAGAGCTTGTGGAATCTTAATATAGATGTTAGTCTATTGTAGATAAAGGACTCACTGGCCTAGCAGGTAGGTCATACTTTTTGACCAGGATTTTGAAAGGGATCAGGTGGCCCTCTCTAAAATTATCAAATGAACCCTCTGGCTATCCATTTTAGAGAAATACATGTCTGGATTCATGTCCTTTAGTCAGTTGAGAGGAATCTGGATTGTCGTACATTTCATGGAGGGGTCATAGTGTTTATAAAAGTATCGCCAGGCTTGTAGCCCTGCTACAATAGTGGTGGTGGTCAATGTGTTTTGCTATGTGCATCTGGTCATCAATCAGCAATAGAGAACTAAGATTCTCTGTTTGCACCTAGTCATGTTCCAAAATGCTCCACTGTTTAAGTGAGTCGGTTGGAACCAAAATCGAATCTGGTATAGTATGGTTGCAAAGTAGTTTCATCAATATCTGAAATGAACAACGTGTTTTATGGTCAGCTTACACAAATTTAATCAGTTGTGATTGTAAGCTAGAAAAAAAAATGGCTGGAATATGAATGGGTAGCGTTCGAAAATAGTATAATATTTTAGGTAGCAGTATCATCTTATATGCCACTAATCTACTGGACCAAGAAAAGGAAGATTTTTTTTAATCGAGTCAACTCTGGTTGAATTGTAGTAAGAAGTGGAAGAAAGGTTAGTTTTAAATAAATTGCCAGTGGAAGGGGTTAGTTTATTTCCCAGGTGTTGTAACGAATCCTCATTCCACTGAAAAGGAAATCTGTGTTGCAACTTACTTTTAGTGGCATCATCGATGGACATGCCCAATATATTGGACATGCTAGCATTGATTTTATAGTAGGAGACCATAGGAAAAAAAATGAGAACATTGTATACTGCAGGAAGGAATTTAAGTGGATTAGAGAGCGATAAAATAATGTCATCTCCAAATAACATAATGGTGTGTTGTTAACAACATGATACTACCCCTTGAATGTTGGGATGTGTTCTAATCCTTTCAGCCAGGGGTTCCATCAACAAAGCAAAAATCAGGGGTGACAAAGGGCACCTCTGCCGAGTGCCATTCATTATCAAGAAGACAACGGAGTACATTTCTTCAGTAAACACACGTGTCAAAGGATTAGAATACAGAGCAGAGATTGGTGAGTGTATTTGACCTGTAAGACCAAATCTGTCCAAAACTCTGGACAAGTAACCCCAGTGTATGCTGTCAAAAGCCTTCTCTGCATTAAGGGCTAGAATCAGAGAAGGATCCCCCAATTTTTCTATCAAATGGATGAGATTTATCATCCATCTGCTTGCATCAGGCACTTGGCGTCCTGAAATGAAACCAACTTGGTCCTGCTTCACTAAAGAAGGCATTAATTCAGCTAGTCTATACTCTTGTAACTTGCATATATTTTTAAAACGACAATAAATAATTAAATCGGCCTGAAATTTTGTGGCATATTCGGTTCCTTTCCAGGTTTAGGTAGTTTAACAATAGTAACGGATAAAATTTCTGAAGGGAATGATGCTTTAGCAGCATTAACCAATTCCCGACTGCCTCACGTACATATACATAGTTACATAGTTACATAGTAGGTGAGGTTGAAAAAAGTCCATCAAGTCCAACCTATGTGTGTGATTATATGTCAGTATATACGTCAGCAGGTTGGCAGCCCTTGCGCAAAACGACGTACAGGTACATGGCTCCTTTAAGAGACTTAGCAGGCACGGGGGACCCGATGCACGTGGCTGGCGGTCCCCATGACTGTCGGCCACCCACGATCGCAGGCACAAGAGACAGAACGGGGATCTGCGTAAACACACAAATCCTGGTTCTGTCAGGAGAGGAGAGACAGATTGTGTGTTCCTATTAGTTAGGAACAGCGATATGTTTCCTCCTCTAGTCACTCCCATCCCCCCACAGTTAGAACACACACTAAGGGAACACATTTAATCCCTTGATCACCCCCTAGTGTTAACCCCTTCCTGTGACATTTTTACAGTAATCAGTGGCTATTTTTAGCTCTGATCACTGTATAAATGTCAATGGTCCCAAAAAAGTATCAAAAATGTACGATCTATCGCAGTCCCGATAAAAATCGCTGATCGCCGCCATTGCTAGTAAAAAAAAAAAAAATTATAAAAATGCCATAAATCTATCCCCTATTTTTTAAACGCTATAACGTTTGTGCAAACCACTCAATATATGCTTATTGCGATTTTTTTTACCAAAAATATGTAGAAGAATATATATTACGATTTTTTTTACCAAAAATATGTCCATTTTTTCTTTGACCTGGCTAGCCAAAAACTTTCTTTCTTTGTTGCCATATACATATGATATGGCTTTCATAGTTCTAATGTAGCGATCATGTTGCTGAATTAAAAGTAGCCGTAGGTCATGTCTAGCTTGAAATAGTTGTTCTCTGATTTTTTGGGAGGTAGATGTTAGTGGATTCTAATTTTTGAGTAGTGGCAAGCAAGTTGTTAATCTGGTGCGTTCTGCATTTCCTAATCAGCTAAACTTTATAAGAAGGCTTCTGATGAAAGCTTTGTGGGTATTCCACAGTGTGAAAGGGTCCTCCACTGAAGGGGCGTTGATGGCAAAAAATTCTGTAAGCATTTTAGTTATCTCCGCTTTATGTTCTGGTTTAGACATCGTTGCACCATTCGTCCTAGTTTTGGTTCGGACTCCCCCCACAATGATAGACACTGGAGCATGGTCCAACCACGTTATGGTGTTTATCTCAGATTTAGTCACATTTTGTAATAGAAATTGGTCGACTTGAAAAAGGTCTATCCCTGAATAAGAATGATGTATGTGTGAGTAAAAGGTAAAGTCTCTTTCCATGGCATGTTGGCATCGCCAAATATTAAACAAATTAGACGTAGCGATAAAGTGAGCCAGAGTGGCTTTGTAGCTTTGGGTTGGATCAGAAGTGAACAAGTCCAGGTCTTTTTCAGGAATTGCATAGAGGCAAATATTTTCCACAATTTTCTGCAAAAGGAAAGTTGTTTCATATTAGGAAGATACACATTTATCAAAGTGTATAATGTGTTGCTGACTTCTCAAATTAAAATTATATACCTTCCCAAGTCATCAAGGAGTGCTTCCACTTATTTGAAGTAGACTGTGTCCTTTACTGCAATTGCTACACATCCTTTTTCTTAGGATCATTACAGAGGTAAATATATAGAAAGCGGTGATGATGAAAGAAAGGTGGTTTGAATAAGGAAAAATGCATCTCCTGAAGACATAAGATATCACAGTGTAAGTGACAGGTTTCCTTCCAGGTCCTGTGTCTCTTGGCCAGACTATTAAGCCCTTTAACATTGAGTGATGTGATTGTAAATGCCATAAAGGATATTAACAGTATAGGTGCAGCAGTCAGTAAAATCAGTCAGCTGAAAATCAGCACTTGAAATATAATGAGTCAGTACCTGTGTTGTAGGCGTGGATGGAAGTTCCCACATATGGCCGTCTTCGTTTTTATAGCCTGGGAGTAGTAATGGTTGGTTAGAATGCACAAGGCACACTGTGCATCTTAAGCTAGCCTCTGCACATAAGCTATCCGGATTGGTGTATCCTCAGCAAAAGCTTTGCAGGCTGTACCTGAACCCTACTGGACTGAAGATTGCAGGACTGGCCTGAAATGTGACCTTTGGGAACTGGACTCTGCATTGTGGCACTTTCCAGACCTATTTGTACTGTGTTAGACACAGAGCATAAGCCTCTAGTGTGACCCAGTCTCACTTTGTGAGCAAAGGCTGGTTGGGCTGAAGCACCAGGAATTACCTCACTGTTTTAAAATATACTTGCATAGTTGCCAACATTGCAAAAAAAAAATTCGGGACACTTTTTTGCATGTAGGCAGAGCCTTGCTATAATTAGGGGGAGGGGCATTCGTTTGTAGGCATGGCATAGTACAATAGGAAAATGCAGCGCGCGCGCAGCCGCAAGAGTAGGGTGTGGTTTACGCTAAATAGTGAGCGTGGCTTAAGTGGGCGTGGCTCGGAAGGGGTGTGGTTAGAGTCTGAAATAAATGAGGGAGAAAGAAAGCAAGAAAGCAAGAAAATAGAAATGTGTGTATTCCAGAAAGTTTAACAAATCTGCAGATAAAGATACTCCAAACACCTGGGGTTAGCGCTTCAATCATCCCGGCACCATGGTTGTTATGGTGTCAGGGTGATTGAAGTGCATTATTCCTATTATTACATTGTAATATAAAATGAAATCATTCAACTCACCATAATGCCGAATCAGTAGAAGCCCCGAGTGTGTCACCTGCCACCAGATGCCAGCAGAGTCCGTCCTTGCATCAGTTGCCTCCCCAGCAGAGTCCGTCCTTGCATCAGGTGCCTCCCCAGCAGAGTTCGTCCTTGCATCAGGTGCCTCCCCAGCAGAGTCCGTCCTTGCATCAGGTGCCTCCCCAGCAGAGTCCGTCCTTGCATCAGGTGCCTCCCCAGCAGAGTCTGCCCTTGCATCAGGTGCCTCCCCAGCAGAGTCCGTCCTTGCATCAGGTTCCTCCCCAGCAGAGCCCGTCCTTGCATCAGGTGCCTCCCCAGCAGAGTCCGTCCTTGCATCAGGTGCAACGCGCACTACACTGATTACTACAACATGCATTACACTGTTCACTACACCACCCATTACGCTGATTACCACAACACCCACTACACTGATTACTACTACGCTAATTACCACAACACTGAATACCACTAAGCTAATTACTATAACACGCACTACACTATTTACCACAACCCCCACTACACTGATTACTACACTACACTGATTACTACTACACTATCCACTACACAGCAATACCCAGCAGAGCCGTGTCCAGAAGATGGTAAAATATAAAAAGGACTCCGCGCTATGGTCAGAGAAAAATATAATAATAAAGCTGCTCCCCCAAAGTGTTATAGTGCAGTGGGAGACCGTCGCTATGGAGAGGTGAGTGCATTGGGGGGGGTGTCATTGACAGGTACACAGGGACAGGCACAGGACAGGCACACAACCCCCCACACGCTGGCTCTGCAATGTACTCACCCAGCAGCACACCCAATGTACATAAAAAAAATTTCATCTGACACACGGGGCGGAGGGGCGGCGACGAAGGTGGCAGATGATCACATCCTTGTATTCAATGGAGAGCAGGGAGGGGCCGCCAATCAATGCAGCCTATAGGCTTCAGTGTACAATAGAATTTTCTATTTGTACACTGAAGAGAGAAGTCGATTGGCTGCCCCTCTCCTCTGCACTGAACACAAGGGGAAATAACACTCGTGGTGACGGCGGCGGCCATGTTTGTGTTTAGCCGCTGCCATTTTTTAGCAAAAACATTCCCGATTTTCTCGGGACAAACTCAAAACCCTGTGAAAATTATCGGGTCAAGCATAAATCGGGACGAGGGTCCCAAATTCAGGATTGTCCCTGGAAAATCGGGACTGTTTGCAACTATGTACTTGCCACCTCTGGTTTCACTGCGGTGAGTGTTAAGGCTGGGAGGCTTCTGTAATCAGTTAGGTCAGGTGTTGTATGAGCATGCTCTGCACTCTTTCTCCTGCCTCCAAACCTAGAGGAAGCACCATCCCGCTTTTATTTCTGTTTCTAAAGCAACACATCTCTCAATATAATTAGGATTATTCTCTGTGCGACCTGTATTTTATTCACCCATGGTGAAATACCAAAAAACAAATGTAGTGTTTTAGAAAATGTATGCTGAAAAAATAATTAAATTAATAATGATAATAACATATTTTACTCCTCTGGCCGCTGATAAAACTGATATGTGTTTCCAATACCCAGCTGGATAAGTATATTAACAAGTACTGCACAACCACATGCCCACTATACAAAAAAAAATCACATATATAAATTAACCATCATAAAAGACTACCAAATCATATGTGTCAATTCATCATCAAAAATAAAACACAACGTGACTTGTTTATGCATGCATATGTGATCTCATACACCTTACATGATACAGCATGTAAAAATCCTGTAAAATCCACAATTTTTATGGTAAAGTCCTCATAACCATAACTCAAAAAATAATAAAAGTCCTTTCAAATTGATGCCTTCTTGGGGGTGGAGCCTAGTGACACCATTGTGAAAAATGGAAATGATTTAACAGTCAGAGTCTACCTCCCACTTAAGCTGCAGGTTTTGAAGCTATAGGTCCTCTATCCCCTCTTCTCAGCCTCCTGCATGACAGTGAATGTCAGACTTTCACGTACCTGGCTGATGAGCCCAATGAAGTAGTGGAAGGTCTCCCTTATGTATCTGACTCACAGCCCCTGGTAGAGCAAACAGGAAGCACAGGAGTACAGAGTAGTATGAAAGCCTGGCGGGTTAGTTGCAGGAAGGGCGGCTCTTGGATCCCAGATGCAGGGGAGATGATCACCAACTGAACCACAGACAAGCAGGCAGATGCACAGGCAGATGATGCTGGAGCAGGTGAAGGGCAAATAGGTCAGGTCGCAGGCCGGGTTGATAAAAGGCAGGCAACGAGGTACCAGAGGAGCAGACGGGTTCAGAGTCAAAGGCAGGCCTAGGTCAGGCAGAAGACAAGGAGAATCCAAAGGGCAAGCAATCAGGAGATCAAACATACAAAACAGGTAAACAGGAGCAAGGGTCGCAGGGAGCTGCAGATCAGACAGATCCGGCGTGCACTTCCAGTTAAAATTGACTGATTGGCACCAAGTGCCATGGGAGCACGCGCACCAGCAAGCACAGGCGCGCCACAGAGTGGCCAGCACTACGTCTTCCATGAGGACTTTCCTGACAGTGAACCTCTACTTCTGCAAGTGGGGGGCTGTATGCTTTTCCTGTTTGGAAAAGCTGCAGTCATTAAGCAAGGGCAAATAAATGGCACTGTCTTAATATGGTTGGTGCACATTTGTAAAGTGGATAGCGTAGGGACAGGATCCCCACTGACTAGGGACAGTGTATTTACAAACCCAATTCCAAAAATGTTGGGCTGGCGTGTAAAATCTACAAAAAACAGAATGCAATGATTTGCAAATCTCATAAACACATATTTTATTCACAATAGAAAAGGAAAAACATTAAATGTTTAAACTAGGAAAATGTACCATTTTACCGTAAGAAAAACAAATAAGGTAATTTTAAAATTGATGGCTGCAACACATCACAAAAATACAAGGTAACAAAAAGCTGGCAAAGTAAGGGCTCTTTCACATGGGGCGGATCAGTGATGATCCGTCCCGTGAACATCCGCTTGCTCAGCGGGGATCTCTCCGCCGATCCCCGCTGAGCAGGAAGATGACAGGTCCGTTGCTGCACACTGTGCAACGACAGACCTGTCAGAGCGCTGCTCTCCCCTATGGGGGATCGGGTGATGATGGACCGTAGAGTCCGTCGTCACCCGATCCGATCCGAAAACGGATGGAAAAGTAGGGTTTTCCTCCGTTACACTTTTTCGGATCGGAGCGGGTCGGATGTCACCGGAGCTTCCTTAAAACTTAAAAAAAGTATCACAGAAGCATCAAAAAAGCATGTTGAAGTGGTAAGCCCTTTAAAGCAGTAGTAAGCTGCTGTGTGTTTTTTCTTTTTTGTACCCTGAAAGGTAATATCATAATGTGCTAGTATGCATCGCATACTAACACATTGTTGTAAACTTACCTGAAAACGAAGCAATCCAATGCAGTGCTGTCACCACTGCAGGCACTCCCATCTTCACCCGGTCTTCCTTCGCGGACTCTGGCATGCGCGTGGGAGCTGCCGTTTATGGCACAGAACCCCGGCCGTTCCTTCAGAGCACATGCGCTGGTAACGTCACCTGCTCAATGTACAGTAAATATCTCCTAAACCGTTGCACGTTTAGGAGATACTTACAGTACCTATAGGTAAGCCTTACTATAGGCTTACCTATAGGTAAAAGTCAGAGATGAGAGTTTACTCCCAATTTAATGTGTGTTAAAGTTGAAGCAAATGCAAACAAACCCTTAGCTTTTCATTGCAAGTGACAAGGATAATACATACCGAATGTAATTATAAACCATTTGGAAGAACACATAAAACTATTTGGTCAAATAGACACAAATCAATTTACTTTTCAGACACTCTTCTTATTAGGAAAAAGAATCACAAAGAACCTTTAGTACCCAAGGTCAGCACAACCACTTTTACTATAAATTCATTGGGGTTGATTTACTAAAGGCAAATAGACTGTTCACTCTGCAGGTGCATTAATTTTCCCCAGAACTTAATAAATTTGGTAAACCTCTGTTGATTTCCATCATCCAGTCACGCACAAGCAATGAAATGCTGCTTTTTTTAAATTATTTTCCTTGCACCTGATTGGGTGTTCTTTGCAAAATGAATCTTTACCACATTTACATTTATTAAGGAAAATTAGTGTAACTGTACTTGCAAAGTGCACAGTCTATTTGCCTTTAGTAAATCCACCCCATTGCTGCTTAAACGACAGTTCATTATTACTTTCTCCAGATTACTACTGTACATTTATAATAAATCAGAACAAAATAGGATCACTAGCTGTTATAATACATATAAAACATAATATTAAAAAAATATAGTCTGAAGAAAAGTAGACAAAACTACTTAGCCAATTTGCAATCCCTCTCATCCTTCTGTGAATTCATTGACTTCTCCCTCTAACTTCTTTATTTTATTTAAATCTTTCCCTAACTAGTCAATTTTTTCAGATTTACAAATTCAATTTACCATTGTGCAAAAATATTACTTTTCTTTGGCAAGGCTGAAAATTATGAAATATTTAATAATACATGTAACAAACAGCTAAAAAAAAATCTTAAAACTATATGTTGGGCTAACAGTGTATGGATGCTAAGTCTTTCTTTGACTCCTCTGGTGTATCTTTTACAGCTTGTCAGAGTCTTCATTAGTTAGATACTTTTACTTTATTGACAGCAGAGCCATTAACATCCAGTGAAAGTGGAACTTCACTCTCTGAATCAACATGGACTATTTTTAATTCTTATGCTGCTAGCATTAGTAAAATATATAGGAAAGTATATCATATTTACTTGTTTTAAAATTTTCTTTACAGTTCTTCATTTACTTCCTGTTTTCCAGGCCTAGGCAAATGATGCCATACATCCCAGGAACCTTCAGGAGGGGAGGGAGGGTTCTCAGCTAAGCCAATGCCTGAGCCAAGGGCAGATGGATTCCAGGAAGTAAATGCTACATGAATTATCTGCCCTTAGTTAAGATGGCCACTGCCATAAATATCAGAGGGTGTTTTTCAAAATGGGTGAATTTGATTTAAATATTAACAATGTATGAAAATTTTTTGTTTGTGGTGCTCAGATGCAGTGCAGTTAGACTTTAATAAACAAAGTTGCAGCTTAGGTACTGTAACAATTTACACTTTTGTACATAACATTTCTCTGAGACATCACAGTCCCCATGGCAACAACCTTTCAGTAGATGTGTAAATGTTTTTAATCACAGCAAATTTGAATTTGACTTATTTTTACAGGCAGCTTGAATGATGACAAGTGGCATGGTTCCTATAGTAGTTAGACACTATTTAGAGCATTATTCTGCACCAAAGTTGCTTGTGTCTGATGTCAAAAAGCAAAAGGATTAGGTATAATATGTTGGGTAGGGTAGGGGAAGGGTATCATTCAGATTGATACTCAAACACTAAATAACTAACAAAATGCCCATAAAGGCTTTGACATTTTCTGCTGATAAAACTCAGAGTATTAGTAATGTGACCTAGAATTAAAGAAAAACAAAATGTCTTAATAAATTGAAAAACCTATTGCCATCATTATAATGCGCTATTCAGCTGGCAGTAGAACTGAACTGTTTTCACTATTCTGGACCTAAGTAAAAAATCTGTTATAAACATTTGACCTAAGTTGATATCTGATTAATGCCCTAGGAAAAATGTATTGCAGTAACATTCTCATCGATTTATTAAAATCCTTTGTATAGTGGAGGTATAAAAATAGAATAACAATTACTCAATGCAGTCTTAATCAAAATTCCATCTAACATCAAAAGCACTATAAGACTGAGAATGCTTATTCATCCTTTCACTGGTAAAAAGGGGATTGCTGACTTACTCCTATGTAAGGGTATTGGGAACTCCTATCGTGAATGTACTCCACCAGTTGCAGGGATCGTGATCTTCAACCGAGCTGTTGAAGTTACAGGTGGACTTATGCAGCAGGACAACTTACAATATACAATCTACAGGAATGCCTAGCTGGACTACCTCAGACAGACAGAAGCAAACTCAATATGGGTCAGATCAGAGTATACAGCACAAAATGACTAGCTCCAAACACAGAACTAGACAAAGTAGGAACTGCTAGAGTCAGTACAGACACACTCAAACAGATGCACCAGATTTAGCTAACAAGGGACAGAATACCCAAGCAGCTACAAAACAGGCAATATACATGTGAAAACAACATGTGAAAACAAAACAGTCCTAACAGGGAAAACCAAACTAATCAGGGAAACAGTATTGATAGGAATAACATCATTTCAATAAAATTCTACAAGTACTTTTTCCAGTATTCAATATAATGCAACATTAATGATGCAGGATTTGGTAGTATTTAGGACAGCATTTCTCAAGCAGAGTTCCATGGAATCCTAAGTCTTTTTCTAAACTTTCTAGGGGTTTCTTGAGCAGAAAACAATGACAAACTGAACCTACACCAACACCTATCATCACTAAAAAGAGTAGGTGATTAGTAATGTTAAGGGCTAGCACTTTTTTTTTTTTTTACTGTACGTGTTTATTTTCTATATTTATTAATTTCCTTTTAAGATAATTACTGAAAATAATCTTGTTGTATAGACAAGGGGGTGTTAAAAAATGCTTTGCCCAGGGTGCCAAATACTCTAGGTAAAGCCTAGTAGACATGCCGGGGTAAAGTCTAGTTCACATGTCGAGCTAAATGTCGGGCGTCATCGGCTGGTTCAATAAAAACCGGCTGACATTCGGCCCATGTGTATGGCAGCCGGTCCAACAGAATCCAGCCGTTTTGATGAGCATACAGAAAACCAGCAGCCGACCGGCTCCCGATCAGTGCTCTCAGCCAATGGCCGACATGGAGTGTTCTAGCGCTGTCAGAACACAAAAAAACAGCAGGGGAGATCGCTGCACTAACGTCAGTTCATTAGTACAGCGGCTCCGACCGGAGCTGTCACTTTTTTTTTCATTCAACCCGCTGGTGTGTACCAGGCTTTAACCTAATTCTTATATAAATCTTTCTAAAATTTACTGAACAAGCTAATATACCATGAGCAGTAGATTTAATCATTTTTAGCAGGGGTACGATGAGACCTGAAATTTATTGTAAGGGTCCTACTGGGGTAAAAAGTTTGAGAAAATCAGATGTAATTGTAGTATCGTGCAACAATTGCAATAACAGCTATAGTAATAATTAGGCAAAGCTCTGAATGGTCAGAGAAAACTACAGTACAGCTCTATTTTTCAACACAAATTAAAGGAAGGAAAATAAAATGGCAAAGGGCCAAATATACAACAGGCCCCCAAAGGGCAACATTAAAAAAATTGTCCCTAATAAATGACACATACATTGTTAAATCCCCCATGGAGAAATTATATTATATGCTTTTTCTGATTTAGAAGCTAGACTGCCCATCAATGCAACCTAAGAAATAAGCATCAATAAATGTTTTTAGTAAAAAAAAAAGTTCCATTTTAACTCCTAAAACTAATGGTTAAAGGCATGACAACAAATATACAAGTTCTTAAACATTTATTTCCTAATTGCTTTAAAAGTGCACGTTTTGCTGTTACCAAATGTTGCCAAATGTTGATGAGCTGATACTAATTAATATCACATGAATTATATTCGTTATGTTATACTTTTTATTTTAAGGACATTCACCATAAATACAATGAAAAGTCCAAATAACATTATAAACACATTACTATTTGTTTACAATGATTATATACTTACAGATTAAACTGCAAACCTCATTTAAATTGTCTTGCCAGTAACATAAGCAGATCAGAGCAAATAACACACAACAATGTACTATTTGCAAATATTTTAGGTTTTTATTTTTTTTTATTTTACTCAGCTAGTAACCTGCCTCAAAATATACAATTTACCCTTAAAAGAGAAGTATGAGAATATAAAAAAATAAACATTTATACTCACCAAGGTGGATGAAGCATCGGTCTGAAACTCACAACTAATGCCGTGTAAACACGGCCGGATTTGCGAACGGTCTAAACTCCGTCGGCATTCCCGACGGAGAGATGTAGAACATGTTCTATATCTGAGTCGGTCGGAAATGCCGACAGAAAAAGTCCGATGGGGCATACACACGGTCGGAATGTCCGACCGATAGCTCCCATCTGACTTTTTCTGTCGTGAAGTCCGGCCATGTGTATGCGGCATTAGTGATCAAACAACACTAATTACTCACTTCTTGGTCCTCCATGAGCAGAGAGTCGGTGACTGACAGTCACGACTCTCTGTTCGCACCCCCCCTGCCCCCCCCATGCTCGTTGGAGTTCTGGGCTGTGGAGGGGGCCAGAGCAGCTCACTCAGGGTCTCAGCTGCCGGTCCAGTTGAGATCGATCCAAAGCCTGGACCAGCTAAGTGACGTAAGCCGACTGTGGACTTTAGCTATCTGTCAGCTGAAAACAGGTCACAGGAGTGCAGAACAAAGTGCACTCCTGTGACCCACAGGAGAAGTAAGGCCAAAGAAGCTTAAGTCCTACTTCTCATTTAAAGTGGATGTTAACTTACTCTGGTGAGTCTACCTCCCCTGCTCCCTCCCCCACATTCTGAAACCCCTCTAGCCCTTTTTTCACCTGGTTGTTCTCACCCAGGCAAGAATAATGTGTCCTGCTGCTCTCACAGCTTCCTGGGATATCTACATCTCATATCCAACTGCAGGAGAAAGACAACTAATTGCCAGTAGGCAGAGTACTAGGCAGAGTTGGTACACATCATCATGGGATAGCTGTCTGAACATGGGAGAGGCAGCTGGCTCACAATGAAGGAGGAGGACCAAGGTGGCAGCATATGACCCAGACTGTCAAATCTGAGCAGAGGTTTGCAGCAGGGCAACATTGGATCTGCTGGGCAGGTGAGTATGTGAGTTGAGGACAGAGCTGCATGACGGGTAAGAGGGGATAAAAATAAAGAAAAGCAGGGGGGAGTGAAGTTCCTCCTTAAAGACATTGCAATAAAACCTTTGTTAAAGTGGTGGGGTCAGTATTCAGTGGGCTGTCAACAACTTAAATTGTGAGACAGCACTGCTGATTCTTCATAACTTAACATCAGTGTAAAAAAAACATTTTGCCTAGTTTCTACTATTTCAATTGCTTTTCTATCAATTTTAATAAATAAATTTACCTACTTTCTGCATCGGTTGTAACTAAAATGGCTAAATAATTTGCTACTAAAACAAAAATGTTTATATTCCTGATTTTAGACTTGCAAATTTCCATGATTTACTTTTTCCAAAATAAGCAATGAAACATATTACTTCTCCTCTGATAACATTTCCCACGTTCCCAAATTTAAATGTGAAAAATGACTACACATTGCATTGATGATACTACGATTTCAGCATGTTTAACTTTTTAAAGTAATTTAATTTTAAAGTCACAATTTATAGAAGCAAAAGATTTTTTTTTTGCTTCTGTACGATCAGTTGCCATAAATAGCACAGCACTGATAATTTATAACCATTTATGATTTTCTATTGTCTGTTCACACCATTTTACAGCACAAGTAACGAGTACAAACAACAAATTATAATTTAACAATATTTATTCAGTAAAGTCAAATATTAGACTGGTACAGCATTTTAACAAAATCATCACATTTAACTGAGCCAACACAGTATCCATAGGTTCCACACAAACACAACAACCTCTTGCAGTAGCAAATCCTGGTCATTTCTTTCTTTGATTTCATAATGTTGTATATATTTGAGACAAAAGGACCCATTTTCCATTGTTTTTCAATTCAATTTTTTATTTGACATAACATACAGTAAGCTCCTGTCACAAATCACTATCTCCTGTTTGACATGAGATATGAGTTATACATCTTGCCATTGTCTGATCTGTTTAAAAGGGGGCCTCACGTCAGGTTTAGAGTTCAATAAGCTAACATTTTGGCCATAATTAGTAAAAGCTACCTAACTAGGCAGGGGACTTTACAGTATTTCAGTGATATAACATCAACCAGATTATCCTTGAATTCCTGCTGGAATCCTCACAGGCTTTCCATAACTGGAGGAAATTACCTTCCTTCTCATACCACAAGTAACTAGCTCGTGATGTTCCCCATGCTTGTCAGTTATGCACAAAAAATGTGAAACTTCTGTTAGGTAAAACAATAACAGAATCACCAAATGATTCATAAGAAGGAGTGACCCTCTTTGAATTCTTCCCCCCTTTCAAGCATCTAAAATGCTACACATGTCCTGTTTTAAAAAAAAATATTACTATCTCATATTGTATTTATTTACCATCCGTATAAAAACTGCCATTCTGACACCACCCCTCACTCATTATGGCTTATACTGTACAGACATTGCACACTAAACAATATGCTTTCTCTGTGTTACATAATTAATTAATTACACTCCATTCAAGAAAGGATAATTTGATTTGCATTTTTACTTATCTGCAGTGGTATAACTGGAGGACGAATATAAACATGTAACCACATTACACCTTGCTGCAACAACATTCTTATTTTCCAAGTCCTTATTTATATTTAAAATAATTCCCAAAGCTAGCTAAATTGAAGGTTCCCTGAATAGGGATTTGGCAACTGCAAGCTGTAGTGAATTCACACAACCTGAGTAAAAATCCAGCTATCCAAAGACCTCCATAGACATCGTAATGTCCCCAGTGGGATTCTGTGTATCCTTTAGTTTAGTTTAGTTTAGACTTCCACTGAGTTAAAAAGTTGCCTATTCCTGCAGGTCAGTTGTACATTTTCACCAAATGTTCTACTCTTATCCATATCTGTTTCACCCATGTATATCAAGGTCTATTACATGGAGAGATAGGTGCTGCTATACTAAAAAACTGCTATATTTACAATCAGTCATATACACTGTCAGTGTGTGTTGGAGGCATGGAGCAGATAGGGAGAGATCACACAGTCTTTGCAGGGAAAGATTGTTACTGCTATACCTAAAACTGCAATATTTCCAAATGTTTTTACAAAGACTGCATGATTTATCCCTATCTGCTCCAAGTCTGTGTGTATTGTGAACTGTAAATATAGCAGTTTTCAAAAGCAGTATGGCATAGTGGTAGTATACCAGCATCTGACTCTCCCTAAATATACCGTATCTCCCTCTTTTTGCTCCAACTCTCCAGCACACAGATGACTGTGTATATGATTGACTTTAAATGTAGCAGTTTTCAGAAGCAGTACTGTAGAATGGTAATATAACAGCAGATAATCTTTCTATCTATCAAAGTATCCAATGCACACAACTGACTGTAAATACAGCAGGTTGCAGCAGCAATACTGTATAGTGGCAGTGTAGCAGCCAATATCTCTCCCTACAAACATTCTGTCACCTAACTGGAGAGTGCAAAATCTGGTGCGGTTCTGCATTAGAGCCAATCAGCTTCTATCTTCAGTTTATTCAATTAAGCATTGTAAAAAAAAATAAAAAACTGGAAGCTGATTGGTTTCTATGCATAGCTGCACCAGATTTTGCACTCTCAGTTAGTAAATCAACCCCATAGACTGTGTATATGACTACCTGTAAATACAGTCATTTTTAGCAGCAGTAACTATCTATCCCTGGAAACACATTGGGATCTGTCTCTATCCACACAAAGGGGCTTATTTACTAAAGGCAAATCCACTTTGCACTATAAGTGCCCTGCAAGAGCACTTGGAAGTGCAGTCACTGTAGATCTGAGGGGGACATGCAAGCAAAATAAAAAACAGCATTTTTGCTTGCACATGATTGGATGATAAAATCGGCAGAGCTTCCCTCATTTCAGATCTTCCCCTCAGATCTACAGGGACTGCACTTCCAAGTACACTTCCAAGTGCACTTACAGTGCACTTGTAGTGCAAAGTAAATTTGCCTTTAGTAAATCAACCGCCATATCTCCTCCAACAAACACTGCCAAAAGTCTGTTGGGAACCCCTACTCTTATATAGAGGGGCTGAAACATAAGAAAACCCCAGGTTTGGCACTTCTTAGTCACCTGACAATAGTTCTAAAGGCAGGAAGTGTATTATTGGTAATTGGCTGATATAGAGGAGAATCAAAAAGGGGGGAGTTTGGGACTTTAAATTAGGCACATTATATTTTCCTCCGTCCCGAGTACGTAACCAAAAATATATATAGAGGAGAATAGCCACATTAGTTGGTCATTTTCTTGAACCACAAAACAACTTGGGTTTAAGTGAATCTCGTGTTTGTTTTAAACTCAACCCTGATATTAATGCATGTGCAATAACACAGCATTTTATCATAGACCATGCCACGCTGCATAAGGGCAACCGTTCATTTTTAATTGGCTTACAGCACAGCTTAATAGACATGAACATTGATATAAAATATTTTTTTTAATGCAGTAAGCCACAACACACAAAGAGTTCACAGCGATGTGTTACAGTGCACTACAAGGAAGGTGTTGTATACTGCTTTGCCTAAGTGTGTTGGGCAACCATTCAAAAGAAATGTTACAGCAACACACTGAGCTGTGTGTAACGTATTGCTGCACCATGTAAATGAGTCCTACGGGATCCATTTATGAATAATTTGATGGCCTATTAGCCCAAATTCATTGGAAATTCAAGTAATATTCTTTGGGCAACATTCACTCTATTTATAAAACAAAATTAGTGGACATTTTCCCAGCAAAATTACACTCCAAGGCAACAAACTGTGCTTCAATAGGAGAATGTCTTTTTTGTAACAGACTTATTTTTAAGTATGACTGCTACCTCCCCTGCACAATCACCTGACATTCCCTCAACCTGTAAATAAAATTCACTTGGTTAAGCTGTCAAATCATTGCATTTTCAGTAGATCCTGTGTTTTTTCAAGTATGGGTAACTGTAATAATAATAAAAAAAAGGAACAAATAGAAAAGAGTGCCCACCCTCACCCAGAGATAATCAGCCTGTAAATACCAGACAATGAACATGCAGCCCTCATGTCCTTCATCATGGGGAGAGGGCTGTTATGAGAGGGGTTTCCCTACAAAAAATGGGGCACACCTCCCAAAGATCTAATATCAGATATGTATGTTGTAACAGCTTCAACACTACAGAAATCTCAGGCTAGCTAACTGTATTTATGACATTTACTGTAATTGTTCACTGGCTGCCACAGTCAAGGTGAATGTTATTTTGGCTTGTCAGGCAAATCTGATTTAGTAGCTCTAAGAGAATAACCATTAATATTTGCCATTCACTAGGAATGTTTTTCAGTAAAACTACCAAAAAAAAACCTTCTTAGTATATAGCTAGTTTCCTTTTCTGGCTTACTTTTAGGAGCTGTATTCTGAACTGTGGCCATGATCTGGGAGCAACCAAAGCCGCCTGCCTGCAGTCATAGTGGGGTTGATTTACTAAAGGCAAGTAGACTGTGCACTTTGCAAAGTGAAGTTGCTCCAAGGTTTAATAAATAAGGTAAAACTTCACTTTGCAAGGAATAACCAATCACGTGCAAGGAAATAAAAAAAAACTGCATTTTTGCTTGCACATGGTTGGATGATTGAAGTCAGCAGAGCTTCTGCTCATTTACTAAACTCAGGAACAACTGTACTTGAAGAGTGCAACTGTACTTTGGAAAGTACACAGTCTATTTGCCTTTAGTAAATCAACCCCATTGTGTCTGCTTTGAGCAAAAGACCCCAAAAATATGATCTGCAGGTAGGCAGCTACAGGTTGTCCTAGTGTTATCATCAGTTAGAAAAAAATTACTGAGATTGGGTCTAATCGCCACCGTTTAATTCAGTTATTGCTATATTTTAAAAAGTAATATATTTTTAAACACAACACTGAACACAACTGTACATACAAAACAGAATGCTTTGTGAAAAACTGAAGCATTGTAATGACATCGTCACCATGCTTAAGCTCCTTCATTTTCTAACCACTGATGGAGGTAGGTGGATCCTAGACCAGTTAATGCTGTTCAACTGTAGTAGAGAGATGTCATGGAACTAAATAGAAATGCAAACTTTTTGGCAGGTAAAACAGATTCTGTATCTGTATTTTAATAGCATATTTAGCTTTTTGCGTAAAGTTTAGTTCTAATATAATTTCTGCAAAGTAAACATTGATTTTTATTATCTTGAAAAATAACTGACAAATGAGAGTGTTAAACTGTAACGCTATTATTGCAGGGAAAAAACAAAACAAAAACAATCTTCTTCAGATCATTTTATATATTTTGCAATGATTTTAGTGAAATTCATTGGAGAATCCTACTTCTTGCTGATCTGTTGAAATTGACACATTGATTCTCCTTACTTCCTACATCTTGAGTGCTAAGATGGAGGTTCTACCTTCTGTAGTGATATGATATGTCCCGGGGTTGTTATCAGACAAACACTACTGGGAAAAGCAGTGAACCTGTTGTATGAACAAGAAATTACATTTCTGGGGGATGTTAGAAAATTATAACTTCCTGCCAAAGCAAAAGGTACCTTTAACCTCAAATTACAAAATAATTTGGGTAGCATTCCTTTGTTTTGTATAACTTTTTAAACTCTTGTTGATCATATAACACATATATTCAGCAGCAAGAAAAGTGGGTTTTAAAGCTTAGCTGTTGCACTTATGAGTCCATAGCGTCATGAGGCTTCTATGCCTAGAGTGCAGTATCAGCACTCTAACCAAGTTGCAGGGTTGCCAAAGGTCAGTAAATTTGTTGACAGTTTGTAAAAATCAGTGACTTTTACAACTGTCCGTAAATATCAGTGGCTGAGGCTGTATTGACGTATCACTAATTTACTAACAGACATATCAGCCTGGATGTCACGCCACATCTTTCCAAAAACCGAGGTTATCATTTTTTCCTCCCACACGTGCCTCTTCCCCTGATTTCTCTGTCAAGATTGATAGCACTACTATCAGCCCCCCCCCCCCCCACAAGCCAGGGTTCTAGGTGTAATCCATCCACAACTCGGCCCCCGGCTACATCACTCACCTAGTCTCAAAATACCAACCAAATCTATCTCTACGTTCCTCCCAAGACCTCCTGCACTTTAGTTCTCTTGTCACCTCCTCCCATGCTCAAATCCAGGACTTTTTCCGAGCCTCTCCCATCCTCTGGAACTCCATACCTCAATCTGTCTGACAATCTCCTACTCTGTATGCTTTTAGACGATCCCTGAAAACTCTTCTCTTCAGAGAAGCCTCCTCTGCCCAACCTCACAACTGTACATTTTCTCCATCAGATCGTTCCTGACAGTTACTACCTTTTGTATCACTTGACCCTCCCTTCTAGATTGTAAGCTCTAACAAGCAGGGTCCTCTGATTCCTCCTGTATTGAATTGTATTGTAACTGTACTGTCTTCCCTCATGTTGTAAAGAGCTGGGTAAACTGGTGGAGCTCTATAAATCCTGTATAATAATAATAATAATATTGACTTTTGTAAGTCTAAACTATGCAAATGACTTGTTATGTGTATTGTCAATGTCTCCATATCGTGTTTATGCTAATAAAATTTGATCATCTTAGTTTTAAATAGGAGTTCTGCCATTTTTCAAGTTGTCAGTAAAAAAATGTGCTTCATCAGTAAATTCCCCATGTTTTGTCAATAAAAAATACTGTGCGAGGTTGGCAACTATCGAGCTGTCACCATCACTTCTCGTTCAAGGCTTCTGATTGGGAACCAGTTGGAGGGGTCCCAATCATGTGACCACTGTGAGAGCCAATCACAGTGGTCACATGATACAGAAGCCTCTACAACCTCACAGGCATTAAAGCTTACCTAAAAGGCCACAAAGAGGCAGTGTTAAGGGGTTAAATAAGAGTAGAAGTGCAGTGTCTCTTTAAAGTTTTTTTTAGGTTTTGGGTAGGCAATGTTTAAAACTCCTCTCAGACTTACTTTTTTCCTGTTTTTGTCATGACAGGGAGATTTTCTACAATTTGTATTTTCTTTATTATTTTAAACCCCAAAGTTAGTGGTTACCAGGATGAATAGAAAGGTAAATCTTGCTAGCAGAAATACAGAGAGCAACAATAACCTAACAAGGGGTTTGATTCTTACCTGCTCTATCAATAACAAAAAGAGAGGCTGTAAATATACTTTAAATGAGTCACAGGATCTGGATAATCTCTTAGATATATTAAAATTGTATATCATACCTGTAACCCAACTCATACTTATATGCACTCATAAATTCACTAATCTGAGCATCCATGCTTGTAGCTTAGAACATCATAGTTTCAGTAGGTACACCCCTTTACCTCACAGGAGCAGGCAAAGGAAAAATACGATTTATATATTAGATAATGTGTCATAACTTTTATACATTTTTAGCCTACATTGTGTCATTACAGTGAAATAAGAACAAGTATTTTTATCATTTATTAATTATAATCAAATTAGTTATTGTTCTATTGATACAAAAATGTTTTTTTCTCTTTTAGGTGCACTTTTATTATATGCTCCTTCAATAAATTGTTATACTCTCCCATATTTATCATGCACCTTTACTAGTCTGTGAATAATTATGAAACACAATTTGTTTTCAGCTACAATTTTTATAGATTACTGTTTACCAGGGACAAACCCTGGTTTTGAAGGTTTGCACCTGAACTAGTGCTGTACAAATATTTCTGTTTAACATTAACTTAACTGAAAACCATTTATTTTTTTATATATTCTTTATTTTATTTTGCAATACAAAATATATAATACCAAACTCTTTACAATCCTTATAAAAAAACACATATTGTTTACCCCCCCCCGCTCCCCCTGCTACGAAAATCAAGATTGAACCCCCCCATCCCCCCTCACTCTCCCCACCTCTATGTTTTCATCAACAGCAAGTACTTCTCTGTGATCCTAAATTCCAGCCATTTCCTTTGATATTTCTCTCATGAGTCTTCAATCGAGTGTATTGATTCTTCCATAGCTCTCACCCACTTCACCCTTGTTATCCAATCCTTTAACCTCGGGGCATCCTGGTATTTCCAAGAGCATGGAATCAAAGCTTTGGCAGCATTCAGAAGGTATGGGACTAATGACTTTCTATATTGGGGCACTTCCTTCTCTGTATCATGGAATAAGCACGTCCACGGATTTTTTTTAACCCGTTCCCCCGTTATCTGTAGAATCACTTCTATAATATCCTCCCAATAGAAATATACTTTAGGGCACTCCCACCAGAGGTGTGCAAAAGTTCCCAAGCCTCCACACCCCCTCCAACAAGTTGGAGAGTTCTCTGACGCATACTCATGCGCCCTTTTGGGGGGTCACGTACCACCTTGCCATTAACTTATAACCCATTTCATATATCTGCATGTCTCTTGCTGATACATACATCATTTTAAATATCTTAGCCTTTTGCTCCTCATCTCTCAGATGCCCTATTTCTCCTTCCCACTTATCTAGATAAGATGGAAACCTATTTCCCACTTCCCCCCTGAGTATTTTGTATATTTTTGATATACTACTAGTTATACACGAGGGGGAGCTTTATAATTTTTCTATTTCTCTCAGTTGGCCTCTGCCCCTCAGTGGTTGTGGAAGTGATCGTATAAAGTGTTGTAGCTAGGCATACCTCCATTTATCCAGTGGTTTGTTTCCCCATTCCTGTGTAATTTTTGTGTACGTGCAAAATCTACTTCCCTTCATTATATCTTGCAATTGTATCACTTCTTTTTTAGCCCACCTTGTAAAATATAAGTGCTCCTCCTTCCCTGGTTTGAAATAATTAGTGTCAGTTAGTGATATTAATGGTGAATTGTAGTCCCAGTGAAACCTCCTACTTAATCTATCCCAAATCTTGAATGTGGTGGAATCCATATCATCTTTTTTATTTCAACACTACTTTGTGCAATTTCTATATTAACTCAACTTTTCTCTATTTTATTATACAACCAATCTGCAATTCTAGCAATAGAAATCACTTGGCAATACAATATAAAATCTGGTGCTGCCAACCCCCCCTGCTTTTTTTCCTTGATCAAAGTATCGTAAGCGATCCTGGGTTGCTTATGTGTCCAAATATACTTTAATACCATAGATTGCAATTTTCTAAAAAAAAATGGGGGGAGCGCAATTGGAATCATCTGGAAGGTGTGGATTAGCATTGGCAGTACAAACATTTTAACAGCGTTTATCCTGCCAATCCATGATAAAGCTTTATACCTCATCTTATTAAGTTGGAAAGCCATTTATTAAAACACATTGTATATTTTCATTTTTTAACATGTTAAGAAGCAGCATACTACAAATAAAATGTTAATAAAAACATTTTAAGGCAAATAGTATAGAATAGGGGGAGTGGCTTGGCGCACGACTTGGATGGCAGCACACTAGAGGAGCTCCGGCGATCACACAGCCTTGCAGCCTGATACCCAACCCCTGAGCTACCAATCCCAGGTAAAAAGCTCTACAACGCCCCTCACTCTCATTCCCGCCGCTGACCGGTGACCACTGCTGCACGGAACATATCGGATCTGTTTAAACAAAAGTCTGCGGCTCACTACAGCGAGGCCTGCTTCAAGATGTCACCGGCTCACCACGAGGAGGACTTCAGTGGGGATTCTGAATCAGCTCCAGAGAACACAGGTAGGGGACCATCCTGCTCTGACAAACCCCTGACCTATGCTGACATGTTCTGCTTCACGGCAGATATTAAATCCAGCTTCTCTGCTGCCATTACGGACTTTAAAGCCAACCTCGTGTTCCTCACTGAGAATCTGGTTTCAGCAGAGCATGCAGGGAGACAGAGAGACAAGGCTATCCACAGGCTGGACAGGGTCACTGTCTCACGCTCCCAACACTTCATTGAAATGAACAGGCACTTGGAGGACCTCAACAATAGAGGAAGGAGGAACAACATTAGGGTGAGGGGCATACCAGAAACTGTAGAAAACTACCAAATCATCACTGCTCTCCAAAGAGTTTTCAACAGCCTGTTAAAAAGACAGGAAGATATGGAGATAGAATTTGTTTTGGTCCCACAGGGCTCTCAGACCAAGGGGATCAGACACTGCCCCCCCCCGAGAGATATAACCTGATGTCTACAGAGCTTTCCACTAAGAGAAGATATAACAAGAAAGGCCAGGAGAAATGATTGTATCATTTTTAATGGAGAAACTATAATGCTGTTTCAGGACTTGTCCCAAATCACCTTAGAAAATTGCAAGGCACTGTGATCTCTCCTGGATAAGCTGAAGGACAAGGACCTAAAATATACCTGGCGTTTCCCATTTGCACTCATTGTGGTTGCTAATGGCCACCAACATGCGCACCCCGGCAGATTTGCCAGATTTCTCTCAGGGGCTGGGTCTGGGCCCAGTGGATCTTCCGGACTGGTACACTGCCACCTCTAGACAGAAGTCCAAACCGATCTCAATTTTCCTCCCTGGAAAAGAGGATTTTCAAAAAGATGAAACATAACCAAAGTGGAGGCTCTAAAGCTGGCACCCCCAACTCAAGACCTGCGGCTGTACAGGATCAAGAGGAGGGTTAATGGTCGGGCTAGACTGTCAAGTCCACCCATACTCCATACTTTGTTCTGTGTTTGCAAGTTTTTTCAGTTCCTGAATTGCAGCTCTGATATGCTAACTGACCCCCGTTTCTCTTCTGAAGGTCCAACTATGAACATGACAATGGGGATATAAAGGAAATGTATTTTGGACCATATGCTGTAACTCACGATTACGTATACCTATAGATAAGGTTCTTATTCTTTATCCCAAGGATCACGGCTGTTACCTCTGGCTTTACTATAATTGAAGCTACTGTTGAAGTCAATGACTTTATTCTGTAATTACTGCACTGCTGCAGAAAGTTAAAATGTTAAGGCCGAACTGCCAGCCAGGACAGGGCGAACACTCGCCCTGTCACTTGTATATGGCTGACTTTGATAAGCATCGTGGCGGGGCGAGCTGATGGGACACATCATAATTATCTGCAGAGGACTGGTAATACTCTGTCCTTTTGTTTATTTACGAGCAATTTGCTCATTATATAGTTGAGTTGATTTTTCAGCACTTTATACTGTTGCCCTTAAGGCTTTGTGTTTTGTGAATGGGTGGCTTAACTCGTTAAATTTACGTATTACCTTTATACAGTGTATTTATGATATCTGTTCATTCACTCTTCAGATAGTGTTATATTTAAAGGTAGATTTCTATTTCTCCCTCTTCCTCGCTCCGACTCTCTTCTTTTCTAACCTGTAGCATCTTTGATTGACCACTTTGCCTACATAACAGTGTTTTTTTCTTATTTTATTACATTCAGTTAATAATACCGAGTAAATATAAGTTTGTTTTCCAGAAACTGCATCGGCACATCTCTTCCTGAGTCATCCTTATAGCGTATGTGAGGGGGCTGAATGTCCCCGAAAAGCATTTCATGCTACTTAGGAAACTCAAAAAAGGTAGGTCACATTTTGTGTTTCTACAAGAAGCTCATTTCAAAACCCACCACGTCCCTAGACTCACTGATTCATTATTCACTAGGACATTTCATGCAATGAATGACCATGCTAAATCCAAGGGGGTATCAATTTTAGTAAGTACTGAAGAGCCCTTTGAACTGACAAGAACAACTGATAGACCCTGAAGGCATATTCACATTTCTGAAAGGGACATATGGTGGCAATAACATCATGGGCATAAAGCGAGCCAATAGCAGCCTAGATGTTACCACAGAGGCGATCGCACAACATTTCCATACTTTTTATTCAAACTTATTCAACTGGTTGTCTGTGTTGCTTACCACAGCAACACAGACAACCAGGCATGGTTGGAGATTATCCGAGACTATCTGGACAAAAGTGGCCTACCTGTCCTGGATGATCTAGACTCTACCTTGTTGGAAAACCAGATTTAAACATCAGAAATTAGACAAGCTATTAAACATTTGAAATTGGGTAAAAGTCCTGGCCCAGATGGCTTCACTTCCATTTTTTTTTATAAAACCTTTGTAGACATCTTAACAGACCCACTGACGGCAGCCTTGAACTCTATGTCCCAACCTAAAGAGGTAACTCCAGGTCTACTTTCAGCCTTCATAACGGTCATTCCAAAACCTGATATGGACCCCTTGGAATGTGCTAGCTACCGGCCTATATCTCTGCTAAACCTAGATGTTAAACTATTTGCAAAGATACTTGCCAACAGACTGAGACCCTTCCTACAGAAGCTTTTTGGCCCAGAACAAGTGGGTTTCGTGCCAGGCCGAGAGGCTAAAGATAATGTGACTAAGCCCCTGCTTTTAATTCACTCCGCCCGAGCACAAAACATCAAGGGCCTTCTCCTGTCCACGGATGCAGAGAAGGCCTTTGACCGTGTATCTTGGGACTTCGTGCTGGCTGCCTGCAGACATGTAGGACTGGGTTCCCGGATGATGGCCTGGATCTTGGCTCTCTACCAAAATCCGACGGCAAGATTGAAAACAAATGGCACACTCTCTGAGAGGGTCCATATCACAAATGGTATGAGACAAGGCTGTCCACTGTCTCCCTTGCTATTCATCCTCTCTAGGGATGAGCCGAACACCCCCCGGTCCGGTTCGCGCCAGAACATGCGAACAGACAAAAAATTTGTGCGAACACGTGAACATCATTAAAGTCTATGGGACTCGAACGTGAAAAATCAAAAGTGCTAATTTTAAAGGCTAATATGCAAGTTATTGTCATAAGAAGTGTTTGGGGACCCGGGTCCTGCCCCAGGGGACATGTATCAATGCAAAAAATGTTTTAAAGACAGCCGTTTTTTCGGGAGCAGTGATTTTAAGAATGCTTAAAGTGAAACAATAAAAGTGTAATATTCCTTTAAATATTGTGCCTGGGGGGTGTCTATAGTATGCCTGTAAAGTGGTGCAGTTTTCCCGTGTTTATAACAGTCCCTGCACAAAATGACATTTCTAAATGAATAAAAGTCATTTAAAACTCTTGTGGCTGTAATGTAATGTTGCCCCCCAACCCATTACCAGGCCCTTTGGGTCTGGTATGGATATTAAGGGGAACCCAACACCCAAATTAAAAAAAAAAGGCGTGGGGCCCCGAGGCCCTATATACTCTGAATAGCAGCAGTATACAGGCTGTCCCCGGGTTACAAACATGAAAGGGACTGTAGGTTTGTTCTTAAGTTGAATCTGTTTGTAATTTGGAACAGGTACATTTTGTAAGAGTAGCTCCAGCTAAAAAATCTATTTTTAAGATTTTTGGATAACATAGGGAAGGGTTATCATCACCCCTGTAACATTTGTTTTGCTGTCTTTGCCCCTGTTCAGAAGATTTCACCTCACTTTCTGTCTCAATGACAATTGGATTTAGAAAATTTTGGGTTAGTAGGGAAACAAGGATTGGTGATAAGGCATCAGTGTAGACACCTTTTTCCCATATTCACTCTTACATGAGAGAATTTCCCTTCCTAGGGGTAGATTTCCTCTTGTTTCCTGTTGTTTCCCTCCGTTTCTAAGTAGGAGTCATTTGTAAGTCAGATGTTTGAAAAAAGGGTACTGCCTGTGTATACTATATGGCCTGCCCTATACACTCTGCGGAAAATTGGGCCTTAGGTGTTGGTGGTACCAGAACACTGTAAGCCCTCACAGTTACTCTTGGTGGATGCTGGAATGGGCCCTGCTGTGAAATGTTATATCAAGAATTGTAATTACGTGCCACTGTTAAACAGGGGCATAAAAATTGGGCCTTAGGCGGTGGTGGTGGCACAACACTGTAAAGTCTCACAGATACTTTTGTTGAGCGCAGGAACAGGCCCTGCTGTGAAATATTAGATTAAAAATTGTAATTACGTACCCCTGTTAAACAGGGGCATAAAAATTGTGTCTTAGGCGGTGGTGGCACAACACTTTAAAGCCTCACAGATACTTTTGTTGAGTGCAGGAACAGGCCCTGCTGTGAAATATTAGATTAAAAATTGTAATTACGTACCCCTGTTAAACAGGGGCATAAAAATTGTGTCTTAGGCGGTGGTGGCACAACACTTTAAAGCCTCACAGATACTTTTGTTGAGTGCAGGAACAGGCCCTGCTGTGAAATATTAGATCAAAAATTGTAATTACACGCCTCTGTTAAACAGGGGCATAAAAATTGGGCCTTAGGCGGTGGTGGTGGCACAACACTATAAAGTCTCACAGATACTTTTGTTGAACGCAGGAACAGGCCCTGCTGTGAAATATTAGATTAAAAATTGTAATTACGTGGGGGCATAAAAATTGTGCCTTAGGCAGTGGTGGCACAACACTGTAAAGCCTCACAGATACTTTTGTTGAGTGCAGGAACAGGCCCTGCTGTGAAATATTAGATCAAAAATTGTAATTACACGAACCTGTTAAACAGGGGCAGAAAAATTGGGCCTTAGGCGATGGTGGTGGTGCCCTGAAAGAAAATATTCCTAGAAGCTATCATCATGAAGATTGAGGAGGAATAGGATAGTCACTCAGCATAATAGGATAGTCACTCAGCATATGCAGTCTTCAAGGGATCCCACATCCATAGAAAAATCAATCGGTTACATCAGCATCAGGTGCTTGGTCACTGGTGATCCAAGACTGATTCATTTTTATGAATGTGAACTGATCGACAGAGTCTGTGGACAGGCGCACTCTGTGATCGGTTACAAAGCCTCCAGCAGCACTGAATGTGCGTTCAGAAAGAACGCTGGATACATGACAGGCCAGCAGCTCAATTGCATATTGAGCAAGCTCTGACCAGTGGTCCATCCTCAAGACCCAGTAACCCAGTGAATGTTCTGGTGCAAAGGTCTCCAAGTCTGATCTTGCCCCTAGATATTCCTGAACCATGTAATTCAGATGCTGGCGATGGTTGTTGGAACTGATCAGACCTGGGCGCTGAGGACTGAAGAATTGTCTGAAGGCATCGGTCAGCCGGCCACCTTCTCCACCGCTCTTTCTGTGACTGAACGAAGCCTCAGCAACACATTGTCCAGCACCAGGAAATTGTAACCTCCCAGGCTCTGGAAACGCATTGCACAAACCTTTCTGTAAGGCATCCTGAAGATGTTTCATTGTCTGCTCCCTCTGCGAAGGCTGAATAAGTTCTGCAACCTTACTCTTGTAACGTGGATCAAGAAGGGTTGCCAGCCAGTAATGATCCCTCTCCTTGATACTTCGAATCCTAAGGTCCTTTTGCAGGCTTTGCAGGATCAGGGAGGGCATGCAGCGTAAGTTTGCAGAGGCATTGGATCCTGAGTCCTCTGTGTCAGTAAGGATCACATGATCCTCAACCACCTCCTCCCAGCCAGGTACAACTCCATGGGTTTCTGGGGACCCCAAACGATCCCTTGAAGACTGCTGCTGATGCTGAGTGTTATCCTCCACCTCCATGCAGACACAATCCTCCTCCTCCTCTTCTTCCTCCTGTGTAATCGGCGGGCCTGCAGGAATACTAGTATCTGGATAAAGGGGGCCTTGAGAGGTAAGGAAGTCCTACTCTTCCTCCCGCTGTTCTGCCTTAAGTGCCCAGTCCATTTTTCCAGGAAGCGTGTGCTTCAACAGGAAGACAAGAGGGACAGTATCACTGATGCATGCAGTGTCACTGCTCACCATCCTCGTGGCCTCCTCAAATGGTGACAGGACAGTGCATGCATCCTTGATCAGTAGCCACTGGCGTGGCAAAAAAAAAGCCAAGCTCCCCTGACCCTGTCCTGGTGCCATACTCACACAGGTACTCATTGATGGCCCTCAGCTGCGTATGCAGCTGCTGCAGCATTGCCAACATTGAGTTCCACCTGGTAGGCATGTCACAAATGAGGCGGTTCTTGGGCAGGTTGCATTCTCTTTGAATGTCAGCCAGCCAAGCACTGGCATTATATGACCATTGGAAATGACCACAGACTTTCCTGGCCTGCCTCAGGAGATCCTGTAAGCCAGGGTACATGCTCAAGAACCGCTGCACCACCAAATTCAGGATGTGAGCCAAACAGGGAACATGGGTCAAGTGTCCTTGTCAGAGGGCGGAGAGAAGGTTGGTGCCATTGTTGCATACAACCATTCCTGGCTAAAGCTGGTGTGGCGTCAACCACCTATGAGCCTGCCCCTGCAGAGCTAACAGAATCTTTGCTCCAGTGTGGCTCCTGTCCCCTAAGCAGACCAACTCAAACACCGCATGGCATCTTTTTTCCTGAGTGCTTGCATAGCCCCTTGAATGCCTACGGAGCACCGGTGGTTCAGAGGAGAAATCTGCAGAGGAAGAGACCATAGAGGAAGAAGAAGAGGAGGGGGTGGAGAAGAGAGCTGTGGCAGAATCACCACTAGCATTTTGGAGGCATGGTGGCGGAACAAGCTCCAACAATACTGAACCCTGTCCTGCATCCTTTCTAGCTGCCAGCAGATTTACCCAGTGCGCCGTGAAAGAAAATTAACGTCCCTGTCCATGCCGACCGGACCATGAGTCAGCAGTAATATACACCTTACTGCTGGCTGCCCTTTCCAAAGAGGCCAAAACATTACCTTCCACATGCTGGTAGAGAGCCGGAATGGCCTTCCGTGAAAAGAAATGACGTTTGGAAACCTGCCACTGAGGTACCGCGCATTCCACAAATTCACGAAAGGGGGCAGAGTCTACCAGCTGAAAAGGCAGCAGTTGCAGTGCTAGCAATTTGGCCAAGCTAGCATTTAGACGCTGGATGGCTGGGACCGAATTTCTTTTGATGGTTTAGCAACTAGCGTGGGAAAATTTGCCTGCTAAAATTCGATGTTGGTGTACTGCTAGCAGATTGGCCACATGTACTTGGGACACCTATTTCTATACCTTCATTCCTCTCAATGCAAGTTTCTGAGAGGACTGCAGGTATAGTGGGGTTGGAAATCCCAGCTGATGAGGAGCAAGGAGAGGTCCGCCTTGTTCTTTGATGTGGGTCTTTTAAGTGCTGTTGCCAACGGACTGCATGGGAGGTCATATGTATGGTCAAGCATGTGGTGCCCAAGTGGCTGCTGTTTTGTTTTGATATGCTTCAGACATATGTTGCAAACAGCAATGGTGCAATCTGCTGCACACGTGTCAAAAAAGGCCCACACCAAAGAAGTTTTCAAAATATGTGGGGAGTCAGCAGCGCCCCGCACCTGCTAAGCTCTGCGGTGTGATGCAATAGGGTGGCTGCCCTTAAGCTGCCCCCTGAAGGGCATCCTGCCTCATTGGAGATGTACCTCCTCCTCCCCTCTTCTATCAGGCACCCAAGTAGAGTTAGTGACCTCATCATCCCCTCCCTCCTCTTTACTGGAGCAAACTTGGCAGTATGCTGCAGCTCGGTGAACATGACTGCCAGTTTTCTGACCTTCTTGGGCACCCCCTCTCTCTAAGCTCACGTTACTCCCTTCCTCAACCTGGGTACCATCATCAGAGCCTTCAAATCGCTGTGCATCCTCTTGCAGCATGTACCCAACACTGTGGTCGAATAGTTAGGGGGAATCCTCCGTGCATGATGGTGGGGCTAGGGAAGGAGTGACTGTTGACATGGAGCCGATGGAATAGGCTACTTTGGCAGCTGCATTGGCAGGCAAACTACTCTGAGCCAAGGTGACAGAGGATGAGGAGGATGAGGAGGATGAGGAGGGCTTTGTTATCCATTCCACCAACTCTTCTGCATGTTGTGGCCCAATACCATGGCCAGCTGCAGAAAAAAAGGACAAGCGTGCCCCACAGCCACGTGCTGAGGATGCACCGTGTCCATGACCAGCACTGTCAACTGTAGACACAGAGCCTGCTTGCCTTCTTTAAGTGGCCTGTGAGCGCCTGCCTCTCCTTGGTGGCCTTACGGACATGCTGTAAATTTTGTTTCGCAAAACCACACTACACTGTATTGTGTACTGTGTACACCACCAGAAAAGTAGTAGCAAGTGCACTAGGGGTGCACGGTACTGTGTACACCAACAGAAGTGTAATAACAACTATGGGTGTACTGTATGTATTGTTTACTGTGTACACCACCAGAAAAGTAGTAGCAACTGCGCTAGGGGTGCACAGTACTGTGTACACCAACAGAAGTGTAATAACAACAGGGGGGTGTACTGTATCCTGTACACCACCAGAAAAGTAGTAGCAACTGCATTAGGGGTGCACGGTACTGTGTACACCAACAGAAGTATAATAACAACTATGGGTGCATTGTATGTACTGTGTACACCACCAGAAAAGTAGTAGCAACTGCACTGGGGTGCACGGTACTGTGTACACCAACAGAAGTGTAATAACAACTATGGGTGTACTGTATGTACTGTGTACACCACCAGAAAAGTAGTAGCAACTGCACTAGGGGTACACGGTACTGTGTACACCAACTGAAGTGTAACAACAACTATGGGTGCACTGTATGTATTGTGTGCACCACCAGGAAAGTAGTAGCAACTGCACTAGGGGTGCATGGTACTGTGTACACCAACAGAAGTTTAATAACAACTATGGATGCACTGTATGTATTGTGTACTGTGTACACCACCAGAAAAGTAGTAGCACTAGCAACTGCACTACGGATGCACGGTGCTGTGTACACCAACAGAAGTGTAATAACAACTATGGGTGTACTGTATGTATTGTGTACTGTGTACACCACCAGAAAAGTAGTAGCAACTGCGCTAGGGGTGCACGGTACTGTGTACAGTGCACCAACAGAAGTGTAATAACATCTATGGGTGTACTGTATTGTGTACAGCACCAGAAAAGTAGTAGCAACTGCACTAGGGGTGCACGGTACTGTGTACACCAACAGAAGTGTAATAACAACTATGGGTGTACTGTATTGTGTAAAACACCAGAAAAGTAGTAGTAACTGCATTATGGGTGCATTGTACTGTGTACACCAACAGAAGTGTAATAACAACTATGGATGTACTGTATTGTGTACACCACCAGAAAAGTAGTAGCAACTGCACTATGGGTGCACAGTACTGTGTACTGTGTACACCGCCTGAAGTATATTAGTAAAAGTACACCAGGAACAGCCTGCAGTCAGATATAGCTAAACTGGATACAGTGGATATATATACACGAGATTGTCTGTAGATATATATATATATATATATATATATATATATATATATATATATATATATATATATATATTTATTAAATACACTGCAGCTAACTGCATAACCTGCCTGCCTGCTCAATCTAAATTACATTCTCTCTCCGTCCCCGCCAACAACACACTACACGGGGCCGACGTGCAGGCAGCCTTATATAGTGTGGGGAATGGACTTAGTCCTTCTGAGCCATGATTGGCCAAAGGCACCCTGCTTTTGGCCAATTATGGCTCTCTTAGCTGAGGGCGCTGGGATTGGCCAAAGCATGCACGTCATGATCATGCTTTGGCCAATCATCATACAGCAATGCACTGAGCTCCCGCAGCGCATTATGGGTCGTTATGCACTGCTCGAATTTGGCGCGAACGGCCCATAATGTTCGGTTTTCGGCGAACGGGCGAACAGCCAATGTTTGAGTCGAACTCATGTTCGACACGAACAGAAAGCTCATCCCTAATCCTCTCCTTGGATCCCTTTATTAGAATGATTAATGCAGACACCTCCATAACAGGGATGAGCCGAACACCCCCCTGTTCGGTTCGCACCAGAACATGCGAACAGGAAAAAAATTCGTTCGAACACGCGAACACCGTTAAAGTCTATGGGACACGAACATGAATAATCAAAAGTGCTAATTTTAAAGGCTAATATGCAAGTTATTGTCATTAAAAGTGTTTGGGGACCTGGGTCCTGCCCCAGGGGACATGAATCAATGCAAAAAAAAGTTTTAAAAACGGCCGTTTTTTCAGGAGCAGTGATTTTAATAATGCTTAAAGTCAAACAATAAAAGTGTAATATCCCTTTAAATTTCATACCTGGGGGGTGTCTATAGTATGCCTGTAAAGGGGCGCATGTTTCCCGTGTTTAGAACAGTCTGACAGCAAAATGACATTTTGAAGGAAAAAACACATTTAAAACTACCGCGGCTATTGCATTGCCGACAATACACATAGAAGTTCATTGATAAAAACGGCATGGGAATTCCCCACAGGGCAACCCCGAACCAGAATTTAAAAAAAAAAATGATGTGGGAGTCCCCCTAAATTCCATACAAGGCCCTTCAGGTCTGGTATGGATATTAAGGGGAACCCCAGCCAAAAAAAAAAAAAAAACGGCGTGGGGTCCCCCCAAAACTCCATACCAGACCCTTATCCGAGCACGCAACCTGGCAGGCCGCAGGAAAAGAGGGGGGGACGAGAGTGCGGCCCCCCCCCCTCCTGAACCGTACCAGGCCACATGCCCTCAACATTGGGAGGGTGCTTTGGGGTAGCCCCCAAAACACCTTGTCCCCATGTTGATGAAGACAAGGGCCTCATCCCCACAACCCTGGCCGGTGGTTGTGGGGGTCTGCGGGCGGGGGGCTTATCGGAATCTGGAAGCCCCCTTTAACAAGGGGACCCCCAGATCCCGCCCCCCCCCCCCTGTGTGAAATGGTAAGGGGGTACTTACCCCTACCATTTCACTAAAAAACTGTCAAAAATGTTAAAAATGACAAGAGACAGTTTTTGACAATTCCTTTATTTAAATGCTTCTTCTTTCTTCCTTCATCTTCTTCTGGTTCTTCTGGCTCTTTTGGTTCTTCCTCCGGCGTTCTCGTCCAGCATCTCCTCCGCGGCGTCTTCTATCTTCTTCTCCTCGGGCCGCTCCGCACCCATGGCATGGGGGGGAGGCTCCCTCTCTTCTCTTCATCTTCTTCTCTTCTTCTTCATCTTCTTCTTCTTCTTCTTCTCTTCTTCCTTCTTCTCTTCTTCATTTCTTCTCCGGGCCGCTCCGCAGCCATGCTGGCATGGTGGGGGGCTCCCTCTGTGTGACGGCGTCTCTTCGTCTGACGGTTCTTAAATAACGGGGGGCGGGGCTACCCGGTGACCCCGCCCCCCTCTGACGCACGGGACATGACGGGACTTCCCTGTGGCATTCCCCGTGACGTCACAGGGAAGTCCCGTCAAGTCACCGTGCGTCAGAGGGGGGCGGGGTCACCGGATGGCCCCGCCCCCCATTATTTAAGAACCGTCAGACGAAGAGACGCCGTCACACAGCGGGAGCCTCCCACCATGCCAGCATGGCTGCGGAGCGGCCCGGAGAAGAAATGAAGAAGAGAAGAAGGAAGAAGAAGAAGATGAAGAAGATGAAGAGAAGAGCGGGAGCCTCCCCCCTCATGCCATGGGTGCGGAGCGGCCCGAGGAGAAGAAGATAGAAGACGCCGCGGAGGAGATGCTGGACAAGAACGCCGGAGGAAGAACCAGAAGGGCCAGAAGAACCAGAAGATGAAGGAAGATAGAAGAAAGAAGAAGTATTTAAATAAAGGAATTGTCAAAAACTGTCTCTTGTCATTTTTAACATTTTTGACAGTTTTTTAGTGAAATGGTAAGTACCCCCTTACCATTTCACACAGGGGGGGGGCCGGGATCTGGGGGTCCCCTTGTTAAAGGGGGCTTCCAGATTCCGATAAGCCCCCCGCCCACAGACCTCCACAACCACCGGCCAGGGTTGTGGGGATGAGGCCCTTGTCTTCATCAACATGGGGACAAGGTGTTTTGGGGGGCTACCCCAAAGCACCCTCCCAATGTTGAGGGCATGTGGCCTGGTACGGTTCAGGAGGGGGGGGCCGCACTCTCGTCCCCCCCTCTTTTCCTGCGGCCTGCCAGGTTGCATGCTCGGATAAGGGTCTGGTATGGATTATTAGGGGGACCCCACGCCGTTTTTTTTTTTGGCGCGGGGTTCCCCTTAAAATCCATACCAGACCTGAAGGGTCTGGTATG
Organism: Lithobates clamitans; assembly: GCA_037952925.1. Lineage (NCBI taxonomy): Eukaryota > Metazoa > Chordata > Amphibia > Anura > Ranidae > Lithobates > Lithobates clamitans. The sequence continues at coordinate 1,030,285 of JBBGZY010000965.1, read as the reverse complement.
GAATTTAGGGGGAACCCCACGTCAATTTTTTTTTAAAATTTTGGCTGGGGTTCCCCTTAATATCCATACCAGACCTGAAGGGCCTTGTATGGAATTTAGGGGGACCCCCACATCATTTTTTTTATTTTTTTATTTTGGTTCGGGGTTGCCCTGTGGGGAATTCCCATGCCGTTTTTATCAATGAACTTCTATGTGTATTGTCGGCAATGCAATAGCCGCGGGTAGTTTTAAATGTGTTTTTTTCTTCAAAATGTCATTTTGCTGTCAGACTGTTCTAAACACAGGAAACATGCGCCCCTTTACAGGCATACTATAGACACCCCCCAGGTACGAAATTTAAAGGGATATTACACTTTTATTGTTTGACTTTAAGCATTAATAAAATCACTGCTCCTGAAAAAACGTCCGTTTTTAAAACTTTTTTTTGCATTGATCCATGTCCCCTGGGGCAGGACCCAGGTCCCCAAACACTTTTTATGACAATAACTTGCATATAAGCCTTTAAAATGAGCACTTTTGATTTCTCCCATAGACTTTTAAAGGGTGTTCCGCGGCATTCGAATTTGCTGCGAACACCCCAAATTGTTCGCTGTTCGGCGAACTTGCGAACAGCCAATGTTCGAGTAGAACATGAGTTCGACTCGAACTCGAAGCTCATCCCTACTCCATAAACGGCTTCAAGGTTCTGAATAGGGAGTTCAAGGTAGCCATCTATGTGGATGACTTACTGTTTTTCCAATCCTCAAATTACACTTCCCAACCTAGCCAAAGCGTTCGCACACTACGGCTTTGTTTCAAATTTAAAGATAAACTACTCTGAATCCGAAGCCACGAATGTGTCTCTACCTGATAACATTCTTAAATCAACTAAAGAGAATTCCTCATTCAAATGGGATTCCAAGGCACTGAAAAATTTAGGTGTAAGGCTGACGCCGCAGCTATCACTGATTTACGAACAAAACTTCCCACCGCTGCTTAAAACTATAGAGAAAGATCTCAGCAACTGGCACTCAGGCGCCTTTTCATGGTTTGGCCGTGTGGCCATCATCAAGATGACCATCTTACCTAGGCTACTATATCTCATGCGCACATTACCGGTTAAACTACCCCAACGCCTGTTTAAATCATCGCGCTCCATCCTTTTGAGGTTCCTTTGGGCTCACAAGAAACCTAGAATCAGTTTTGATCTCTTAACCAGACTAAAAGAACACAGTGGGATGTGTTTACCCAACTTCAGGGACTACTACATGGCCTCGCATCTCACAAGAATCATAGACTGGTATTGCCACATAGACACTAAAGAGTGGGTAACCTTGGAGATGGTCCTAAATACCATCCCCTTACAACACGCCCCATGGATCTCATGGCACAGTTATCCTGACAGCTTAAAACACCATCCGTTGACAGGGACCACCCTAGAGATTGCCCATAGATCCTCTTCACTCAGCTTGCTAACCCCTCTAAAAGACAACCCAGACATTATCCCTGGTGTTGGCAATTAATTATTTCAACCAACACATCAAAACAAACCACTTCTAGCTGGAGACTGCTTCCATCAGGCCAAGATCAAAGATTTGATTGACCTAAAACGAGAAAATGACCTCCCTCAACTACTCTTCTGGTCATCTACAGTTGCGTAGCAATCTCTATGGTAAACCCCAGGTAGGCAATTTCACTAGACCCTTAATGGAGTTTCAATCAGTTTGTCGTACAGGTGATCAATTTTTTAGGGCAACCTCAGCTGCGTACGCATGGTTATAGGAGGTCAAATCGCCGGTGGATGACAGACTTAGGAGGAGGTGGTCCGAGGCATGACTGATGGTCATAACAGACAAACAATGGAAGAATGTGTGCATTCTAACACATAAGTGCTCTATCAGTACTAAAACGCAAGAAACAGCATACAAGTTGTTGACACATTGGTACTTGACACCAGCAAAACTACATAGTTGGAACCCCCAGGTAAATGATAACTGTTGGAGGTGTTTGAAATAAAAATTGTCCATTACTAACACCATTCTGGAACAAAGTTAAGGAAATGATCATTCTGATCACTGAGACTAAACTCATACTTAATGCTGCATGTTGTCTACTTCATATATCAAACTTACCTTTGAAGAAATACAAACATTCTCTATCAAAGCATTTATTAAATGGTGCCAAATCCCTAATTCCAATCCACTGTACTCCCTCCGGGTTCCCTCAATAACAGATTGGTTACACAAAGTAACGGACATTTGTGAAATGGAAGAGACACTGGCACAATCCAGTGACCAAGTAGAGAGGTTCCATAAAACATGGCAACCCTTGTTCTTTAAATACTTTAAATACTCTCAGGAATATACAAACATTGTTACTGAATAATACCCTTAACCTAGTGTTAGCTGAATGACTTTCTAACGTAACCCAGGTCATAGTACATTTGGTTTTTGTACCTACCTCAACTAAACTACATAATGTGGTCGATCTCTTTTCATTTTCCTTTAAGTCTATCTCTACTAACTTTTACTATTGCTGAATGCAAGTCAGGTGAACGCATGTACTTTATTTTACATATGGTACTGTTCTAAATAGAGATGTGGTAGCCCTAAATAGCAGGCCTGATTTCCACTATAGTTTTTCTGTTCAAATGTTGAAAAGGGCTTATGCCGCGTACACACGATCGGAATTTTGGTCGGAAAAAGCTATGATGGTTTTTCCGACGGGATTCTGCTCAAGCTTGTCTTGCGTCCATATGGTCACACCAAATTCCGACCGCCAAGAACGGGGTGACGTACAACAAATACGACGATACTAGAAAAAAGAACTTCAATAGCCAGTGTGCCACCCTTTGGGCTCCTCCTGCTAATCTCGTGTTAGTAGAAGTTTGGTGAGAGACGATTTGCGCTTTTCAGACTCATGCTTTTTCAGATCGTTTTACTGCTGTTCAGTTTGTGCTTGTGGGTTTGTATCTGTTTTTCAGTGCGTGTAGTCAGTTCGTATTTGTTTTTCAGTGCGTTCTTGTCCGCTCGTTACTGATTTTCAGCTCGCTCTTCACAGGCCTTGCTGTTCTTCAGTACGTTCTGTTTAGTTTGTTCTGACCAGCCGACCGTTTTGAAGCCATGTTGCGGTTATGTTCTCGTTGTAGAGTTCATGCTGTGCAGGGGCTTGGTGTTGGGGTTCTTACTCTGACCCAAGCCCAGTCCATGAACAGGGTGGGGAGGAGTTCATGCACCAGGAATTGGTTACTCCAGCGTGACCAATTCTTTCATATGCCTTTGCTGTGGGAGATCCAGGAGAATAACCCTGATGATTTCAGGAATTTTCTCCGGATGACGGACCCCGTTTTTCACCATTTGTTGGCTTTGCTCACCCCTTATATTATGAAGCAGGACACCTGCATGTGGAAAGCCATCACTCCCGAGCAGAGGCAAGTTGCCACGTTGCGGTACTTGGCGACGGGGAGAAGTCTACTGGACCTCAAGTTCTCTACAGGTATCTCCCCCCAGACTCTGGGGATCATTATTCCAGAGACCTGTTCTGCCATCATTTAGGTCCTGCAGAAGGACTATATTAGGGTAAGTTTTCTTCACTTAAGGACCAAGCCTCTTTCTGAGATTTGTTGAGTTAAAACTGTTTTTTTTTGCTAGAAAATTACTTATAAACCCCAAACATTATACATTTTTTTTCTAACACCCTAAAAAGAATAAAATGGCGGTCATTGCAATACTTTCTGTCACATCATATTTGCGCAGTGGTCTTACAAGCGCACTTTTTTTGGAAAAAATACACTTTTTTGAATTAAAAAATAAGACAACAGTAAAGTTAGCCCAATTTTTTTTATATCATGAAAGATAATGTTATGCCAAGTAAATTGATACCCAACATGTCATGCTTCAAAATTGCGCCCGCTCGTGGAATGGGGACAAACTTTTACCCTTAAAAATCTCCATAGGCGACATTTAAAAAATTCTACAGGTTGCATGTTTTAGGTTACAGAGGAGGTCTAGGGCTAGAATTATTGTTCTCACTCTACTGATCGCAGCGATACCTCACATGTGTGGTTTAAACACCGTTTTCATATGCGGGCCCTACTTATGTATGTGTTCGCTTCTGCACGCAAGCTCGTCGGGACGGGGCGAGTTTAAATTTCTTTTTTTATTATTATTTATTTTACCTTTTATTTTTTATTTTTACACAGTTTTTTTTTTTAAATGTCACTTTTATTCCTAGTACAAGGAATGTAAACATCCCTTGTATTAGAAAAAATGACAGGACCTCTTAAATATGAGATCCCAGGTCAAAAAGACCTCAGATCTCATATTTAAAATACAATAAAAAAAATGTGCAATTTAAAAAAATTATTTTAAAAAAAATGGCCCTTTATGAGCTGTGGGCGTAAGTGACCTTTTGACGTCTCTTCCGGCCAGCAATTGTATGGAGAGAGGTGGGGGCCATCTTCCCCTCACACGTCTCCATACCTGACAGGAGAACAGACGTGAAGCGGTAAGCGGCTGAGGGCACCGGATCGCGGCGGGAGGGGGGCCCCACCACCGATAAAAGTGGTCTTGCGGCAAACACGCCGCAGAGACCACTTTTATCTTGTAGCGGAGCGCTCGCTGAAGATGGGGATACCGGGGTTATGGCAGCTACAGTAGCTGCTGCCATAACAACGATATCCTCCTTCAAACAGCTGCCATATAACGACGGCGACAGTCCGTAAGTGGTTAACATCACATTATATGTATTTGATGTTTGCTTATGTATTGTATTTCTTTCATCATTCCATAATTACCCTGATTGTAATATGCTGTGAATGTCCTCTTTATCCTCGTGCATGCTGTAATCCTTTAATGCTCCTTTTTTGTCCTTCATGCATATTTGCCTTCACTAACCTCCCCAGCATGCTATCCTGGGCCCATATACACCTAGCCTAGTCACTTAACAATGTATTTTGTCAGCTCCATTGTAGTGCTTTACCATAAACACCCCCTAAAATGTGTCCAAATGTTTTTGTTGTCCTTAAATTCAGGCAGAGTGCCAGAGGCTTTTTGTTGGTTCCCAAACTCATTTAGAACCTTCCCAAAATTTTTACAATGGGCCATCAGAGGGGGTGAGGAATCTGATAAATCTGACCTTTATACTTTTGTCTTTAAATACTCCTGAAAATAAATGTTATACTGATGTTAGCCAAAAATATTTGCATCTAATCTGCTTGCAATGTTTATGTGCAAAATTACTAATTTTTTTTTGGTTTGACTCCACAGTTTCCTCCAACGCCACAGGAATGGCAGACTGTGGCCTCCCAGTTTGCTCATCATTGGGACTTTCCCAACTACGGAGGGGCAATTGATGGGAAACGCGTCCACATCGTTCCACCACCCCATTCAGGGTCATACTATTTTAACTATAAGGGGTTTCATAGTATCGTGTTGATGGCGGTGGTGTCGGCGACATATGAGTTTCTCTATGTGGACATGGGGAAGAATGGCCGGATGTCGAATGGTTGAGTCTTTGCCCAGACCAAGTTCTACGGACGTCTCCAGAGTGGTGGCTTGGGATTGCCACCTGCGGAAGAGAATGTCAGAGGACACCCATTTGTTTTTATCGCTGATGAAGCATTTGTTCTGTGTGATCACATGATGAGGCCATTCCCCCAGAGGACCCTCACCCCAGAGAAGAGGGTTTTTAATTTCTGGCTGGCCAGAGTCAGAAGAGTGGAGGAGAATATCTTCGGGATAATGGCCAGCCGGTTCCACTTATTTCTAACAGCAATTAACATGGAAGAATACAAACTTAACCACATTGTTTTATCCTGCTGCATACTGCACAACTTTTTAAAGCGAAATGCACCTGGTTATGTTGCCACAGTTGGGCCTGAGGACGGACTTCATGAGAATCCAATGACGGCCCTGTAAGCTGGCCATCCTGGCTTGCTCACCCAAAGCGCCCGTGAAGTGCGTGAAAAATATGTGGAATATTTTACGGGTAGGGGGGCCATTGCCATGCCAGCTAATTTTTAAATATTTTTAAATATAAAAAAAAATTGATATGATAAAATCTTGATTTGGATTTACTGCTTGTGTTTCTTTTATCTGTCGCCTAGGTTCTCCTAGTGCACCTGTAGTGCCAAGTGGTTTTAACATTATTTAAATAACACCCATTATCACTGTAAACACCAACTTAATACAAAAAAGGTTATTGATCATTGAAAGAATGAGCCACACATTGTTGAGTAGAAAGCCTTTTACTCCATGCACATTCACATGTGTGTTCTAAAACATTTTGTGGTAAAAAAAAAACACACCTTTTTTTTAAAAAGTTTTACCTTGAAATTTTTGAAAAAGTATAGAAACAGGCATGTTTCCAAACATAACATACACAACTCTGGAATTTACAAAGTTCAACATTGCAAAAATGAAGGCAATATCAGACATTAGTGTGAAAAATGTCTTGATCTTGCCTTCATCAGATGGGGTGAAGTCACCCCTGTAAAAGCCAAATTTAGAAGATGCACACAAATTGTGAGTCAAAATGGGGATTTCCTTTCTGATCCCATACCTAATGTCAACATGTGCTATCTCCCATCATGGGGGATCAATGGAGGTGTTTTGGGGGTGCAACCACTTCCTCTCACCTACTAGAGTCGGGAGGAAGGGGTTGCACCCACAAAACGCGTACATTGAAATCCCCTGATGGCAGATAGCACATGTTGACACACTGTGTGCATCTTCCAAATTTGGCTTTTAAAGTGTAATAAAACTTTAGATAAATTTTATTTAAAAAAAAGGTGTAATCTTTTTGGGATTTAGATTCTCCCTAGTACATCAATCATGTTCTTCAGTCTTTGTTCAATCTCCTTGGTTTTTTCGTTGACAAGGTCTAAATCCAGACTACACCACATTATGTCCTGGATAAGCCGTTGTGCACTGTCACTGGTGAAATCAGTAGATTGTTCTTCCACAACCTGCACATCACCTAAAATAAAAATACACACCATGTATTATAAATATGCAGGCATACATCTATTACCTGAATCTGTGGTGTCAGACATTGACCTGTTGTGGTGACAATTTCAATCACTTCTTCCACCTCTCCTTCCTCCACATCCTCAGATTGTGGTGTCCTCTGTTCCCCTTCTTTCAGAGGTGGGGGGTTCCTGTTGTCCTCCGAGATCCCGAGTCTTTTCTCCCCTATGAGAATGAAACAAAAGGTATACTTAGCACACAGGTATTTGTGGCCAGAAATATGAATGTGAAACATTGCTTGGAAGTGGGGTACAATTGTCTGTTTGGGCAGAGTTCCAAGTTGAAGACATGATTAATTCCCTTAACCAAGCTGGAATACTTTCCTTTTTTGGACAAATTTCACACATGTAGACACCCCAAGTATCCACTGGAGTACTTGTGTGGGACACCCTAAAAAGTTTGTTCTTGTGTCCCACACTAGTGCTCCTGAGTACAAATGTGTAAACAGCTGCTGAGCGTCCTCTCCTTACATTCCACTGAATCAAGTTTTCATCAATTCATTCTAGTTACAAACACATCTAGACAACAATGTCCTAAACTTCTTTTAATACAAATTAGCATGAACAAATGTAGTTAACCCTGTATCTGCCCAAAACATCGTATTTAGTTGGCAAACGAACAATGTTTCTTACGACCGATTACTGTGCCCACGAACATGAAAGTAGCCATTTTAAACTGTACAACAGTAAAGAAAAGCACATGGAGCAGCATGCAAGTAATAATAATAATAAAAACACACAACTACTTACTTTTTAGAAGCACTTTCTTGAGCCTTCTGTACTGATCCTGCTCCCTCAATTTGAGGTCTGACCAGCTTTTCCTCAATTTCTCCTTGGATCGTCGTACCCTAAAATTCCGACGCAGACTCTTCACAACTTTAGTCATGATCTTGGCCTTTCTCACATTTGGGTTTAGGTACGGTCCATACTTCCCATCATAGTCAGCCCTTTTCAATATGTCCACCATCTCCACCATCACCAAAGGACATATTGGAGGCCTTAAATCTTCTCCTCCGGGATCGGGACATTTTTTGCTCCGGGCTTTCCTCCTCCTCGTTACTGCTATTATGCACCTGCTGTGTCTCCACAATGTCGTCTCCCACTGAGCCAAAAGAGAAGGGGCGGGGAATATTCTAGAAAGAACATCAGGGGCGGGCGATGCGGGCGGAGTTTCACGCATACGCAGTGTATATAAAGCTAACACGCATGTGTCATACGTATGATCTGTGAGTGGAGGAAGCGCCGAACGTTATAGCGAAGGTAACATTTTAACTTGGGACATCAGTGGCCTATGCTCATTCTAGATTGAGGCCTATATTGGGATAAGATTAGTAGAGTTTAGCCTGATATTAGTGTTTTTGTCTTGTGTTTTGTCTTTTAGCAAATATGAAACAATTCAAAGACCCTGAATTCATGGGCCAGTTCTTCGACAAATACAGGGATATGCGAAATTTGTGGGAGGTTAAAAACCCCTTATATTGCAATAAACCAGCTAGGAAGGCATTGCTAGAGAAAATGCTGGAATTTGTGAAGACGCAGGTCCCCGACGCAGACATCGAATTTATGGAGAAGAAAATTGGTAGCTTGAGAAGCACATATAGGAAGGAGCTTAATAGGGTCCAGGCTTCCATGAGATCAGGAGCAGCAGCAGAGGATGTATATGTACCCAGTCTGTGGTACTACAACAGGATGCGGTTTCTGGAAGACCAGGTTGAAGGCAGGGGATCACTTTCCACACTTCCATTCACCGTTCCCTCAACCCCAGCTGAAGCTTCCGAGGACCAACCAGGGCCTTCCATCCTGGAAGATGTTGAGAAGCTTAGCTTATGCCTCCCCTCCGCCTTACAACAAAAAGGGTCAGGAGTGGGAGTAACGTGGAGGAGGCAGCACTGGGCCTCATTAAGGATGCTAATGCGGCCCTAAAAAGCCCCCCTTGACGCTGAAGAGGCCTATGGCTGCTATGTAGCTGCTAAATTGCAGCAAATGAAGGAGGGCCAACGCCTCAGGTGTGAGAAATTTATTTTTGAGGCCATTCAGAAGGGGTTAAGCAGCCAAATAAGTGATAACATGTACTTGTGTGTGCTCGCCCACCCTCCTCATCCTCCTGCCACAAGTCTACCTCCAGAGCCACAGCCTTCAAGGAAGGATGCAGGGAAGGCTGCAGGGGAGGCTGCATGGAAGCGTGGAGGGAAGACAAGAAAGTGATGGCCTGGGTTCAGTCTGGTCTGACAGAAGATGCAGGCGGTTGTAGTACCACAGCCTGGGGACATATATGTCATCTGCTGCTGTTCATGATCTCTGGGATTCCTGAACCAGATTGTGCTCCCCATTATATGGACTTCTCAAGCTAACAATTTTATTTTCTGAATAGTTGATGTGTGCCCTGGGGTAGAAAGGCTTCGCAAATTCCAGCAGTTTCTCCAGCGTTGCCTTCCTCTTTACTTTGTTATCAGCCAGAATAAATGGAGATTTTTTTTATCTGAAAATACTTGCCTATGTGTTTTTCCTCAAATCGGACAGTTTGTGAGTAGGCAGGTACATTTCAAAAATACAATGTCAAATTAACAAGGGACACTAACCAACGTCCTTGAGCTTTAAAAATACAAGATAATAATGTTGTGTAAACTTGACACACACAAAAAAAAAAAAAAATATTGAGATGACTAGAAAAAAATTACAAAATATTCAAAAAAAAAAGGAGTTCTTGAATAAAAAAAAAATAAAATGACAATAAAAAATAATTCCAAACATTATTATGGAGATCCGGCTTTAAAAACAAAAACAGATTATTCATGAGATCACGAGAAATGATAAATAAAGAAGTTTGTGAGAACTCTGAATATGAGCAGCAAAACAACTTCATGCTTCTAGCATTATAAAGAAGAAGAGAATGCGCTGCATTAAACAATTAAAAAATTTCAGCGTGACGAATGTGCCATCTCCATTACGAACGGTAGTTTTACCAGATCGAGATATCTCCTAAACCGTGCAGGTTTAGGAGATATCCAGGGTAGCTACAGGTAAGCCTAATTATAGGCTTACCTGTAGTATAAAGTGGTTGTAAAGGGTGTACAACCACTTTAAAAAGGCAACAACCTTGTGTTCAACTAAAGCCTAAATTCAAAAATTCAAAAACAAAAATGCTATACGGTTTATTATTGCAACTTACCCGTCCTTAGGTGAGATGGCATTGGGGTTGATTTACTAAAGGCAAATAAACTGTGCACTTTGCAAAGGGCAGTTGAACTCTGCAAGTGCAGTTGCTCCAGAGCTTAGTAAATGAGGTAAAGCTTCACTTTGCAAAGAGTACCCAATCACGTGCAAGAAAAATAATAATGATAATATAATGAAAGTCATCATAGCTTCTGCTCATTTACCAAGGGGACATGTTAATGATAGAATAATAGATGGGAGAGATTGTTGGAGAAATGAGTAGTGAATGAGGTTAGCAACTGAGGGGGTAGCGCAGTGCCATAAACTGGATACATTTTGGAGGGGGAAGCTGAGAGTGGAGAATGGAAGACTGTGTTTAGCCAGAAAAGTTATCCCTCCTCTCCAACCTTTCTGATGTCTGCAGTTATAGCATCACCTTGCTGTTGTAACTACTCTTTATATTATATCCTCCTATATGTCATCTCACCTCCTTGACATATCTGCACTTATAACATCAAAGTCAAAGATTGGTTATTAAAGGTAAACATCATTTACAACATGAAAGAAACCCTAGCCATGCAAAGAGAATCTACCACCCACGTCCATAAATTGTGGAGAGCCGGGAATATCTTCTCTTTCTCTGATGAGTTTAAAGAAATCACAGGATCTTGAAATATCCAAATTATACAACTAACTTGCTTACAACCCCCACATTCCTTACAGGAACATGCAGAACACCACCCGACTGTCTGAAGGTATTGATCATAATACTTTAAATAACAAAGGTACCATATCAGATTTACACTTTTTCCTATCATATTGATGGTATAGAGCTAAATAAAACAACTGTTCATGACATAAATGTTCTAGATTGGCCATACTGCATTAGCTAGTACACTTACGCATCCATTTTTTAAAAAACATTCTAATACTTTTATCCTCAAATATTCTATTCACCATATTCATTACTCCATCACTCTAACCCCTTTTTTGCATTTACTATGATTTTTGTTAATTTTTCTTGTTTGTAGCAAATTATTATTTGCTAATTGCCTGATCCAGACTATATATTGTTGTCACACACCAAAAAGTTCTCTACTAAAGTTTATGCCTTTTCATGTCTGTATGCACTTGTATTAAATACTGTATATTGTACATTGGTGTGTACTGTCTTCTTGTTTCAATAAACTTTTATTGTGAAAGAAAAAGGAAAAAGACTGGGAAAATATGTCGGCGGCCAACAAGGGAGCTTGTGGGCATCACACTGCTGAAGGGGAGGTGAGACTTCTTATGTTACTTGACCTAAATAGCCTCTTGGCACCTTCGAGTATGCAAATATGCAGCCTTTCGGCAGGTGGGCTTTGACTCTGAGACTCACCCTGCACACTCCCAGCACAGTTACTGACACCTAACAGAAAGCTCCCGATTGCTTCTTGCGATTGGGAGCTTTCTGATCATCTGACCACTGTGACGGACAATCACGGCGGTCACATGATCATAAACCCCGCCCTGCCTCCCGGCATCAGAAACCCCTAGAGGGCTGGGAGGCAGCAGCGTTAAGGGGTTAAACTAACAAGACACTAGTTATCTATAAATATATTTGACTTCAGTGGATATACATTTTTGGGACTTTTTTTTTCTACATCTCTAAAACTCTTATTTCAAACTTTGGTACCAAAGAAGGAAACAAGAATGTAGTTGGGAAGCAAGCCATTAATTGTTGCTAAGGTATATGAAAAGCTACTTTTAAAGGCAAACTCTACTATAGAGTAGACTCAAAGTTCGATATTACCACAAGGTTAGGGAACCTAACATAGTACAGCAGACAACCAGTGTTGGGTGCTTTTATGGAGAATGTGTACATCAGGTCACATTTGTGTACTGCACTCCTGAATATAGCATATGGACTTTCAAGAACACTTAAGGAACCAGCAGAGAATATAGTAGCAGAGAAAGTGACAGCAGACAGCTCAGCAGAAGAATGTGTCATTGAGGGCCAATGGACCAACTGACATCATAATATCTCAGACAGATGGCCATGCTGCAAAAAAAAAATATATTGCGCATTAATGAAACAGAATAAATCAACACCCTGCTCCCGTCGGATTGTGATTATTCTTTCGTTGGTAAATTATTCCCTATTCTGTAGACATGTACTGTATGGCATATGTAACTTTTTGTTTATTTTTATTGTGATTTTGGCAACAGTGCAGAATTGCTAAAAAATGGCAAACCATATAACTGTCTCAGTTTCTTTAAGAAATATTTTTTTTTCTCTTTCTCCCTGTTAAACATTGGGCTGTACAGTATACCTTTGTTTTCTGTTTTAGTTCAACCAATCAATAATCGTGCAGCTAGAAGACATAGAAGAAAAGTCTGCAACATTTATAATTGTCATATTTTGGCCAATAGGGAGCTGAAATCAAAGCTAGTAAATAAAGTTTTTTGTTTAACTTTATTTGGTAAGCAGTGTTGGGTAAATTGTTTTTTACCTGTCATTTAAAATGTAATTTTGTATTTGGAAATTATGTTTAAAACTAACTAGGATTGTCAAATATGTACCTTTAAGAACTTTTGCACAAAGTTACATTGTAATTTAATTATATTTTTCTGTATTTTTGTTTATCTTAGCATCACCACAGTTGTTGTTAATAGAAGCATTTTTGAAATGTGACTGCCGTTTATGATATATTTTAAGTTAAAGAGGAAGTAAACCCTGATGGGTTTTACTTCCTCTTTTGTTCCCTGCAAAGTAAAAGCATAATGGGCTACTATGCATCGCATAGTAGCCCATTATGTGCCACTTACCTGCAAACGAAGCCCGCGATGTGCAAGATGTCCTCGCTGGTGGCCACATCCATCTTCACCCCTCTTCCTTCCGGGGGCCATGGATTCCAGTTCTGTGACTGGCCAGAGTCGCGTGAGGTGCGCGGGAGCCGCCGGTCATGGCATGGGCCCTTTAGAAATGGCATGATCGTGCCCTTTCTAAAGTGCACATGCACCGATGATATCGGGGCAAGCGTATATGGTAAATATCTCCTAAACCATACAGGTTTAGGAGATATTTCCAGTACCTACAGGTAAGCCTTATTATAGGCTTATCTGTAGGTAAAAGTGGTGTAACTAAGTTTACAACCACTTTAAGATCTCTATGCTTTTTGGTAATGATTCTTATTGTCCTAAATAAATCTTCATTTCTGAAGATAAAAGCATCTGTTGCCCTTGACAAGATGTTAGGTGTGGTCTACAATATGTACAAAACAGAATTTTGTATCAGATAGTTACTGTAATTTTTCCTTTCCATATGTCTATCAATGGCAGCATACTAGGCAGCATACTTTGGATGGCAAGAATATGAATGCAGTCTATTCACTGGGGGGAGAACCTCTGGGGGAATCTAGAATAGAAAAGGACCTGGGGGTCCTAGTAGAGGACAGGCTCAGCAATGGCATGCAATGCCAAGCTGCTGCGAGCAAAGCAGAAATAATATTGGTATGCATTAAAAAGGAGATTAACTCCAGAGATAGAACGATAATTCTCCCACTATACAAGACACTGGTCCGGCCTCACCTGGAGTATGCTGTCCAGTACTGGATTTTTTTCAAAAAAATGGAGTAGGCGTCTCCCTAAAATCCCTGGGTCTGGTATGGATATTAAGGGGAACCCTGCGCCAACATTTTTAAAAAATGGCGTAGGCGTCCCTCCCAAAATCCATACCAAACCCTTATCTGAGCACGCAACCTGGCAGGTCGCAGAAAAAGAGGGGGGTGAGAGAGTGCCCCACCCTGAACCATACCAGGCCCCATGCCCTCAACATGGGGGGTGCTTTGGGGTCACCCTCAAAGCACCTTGTCCCCATGTTGATGGGGACATGGACCTCATCCCCACAACCCTTGCCTGGTGGTTGTGGGGGTCTGTGGACGGGGGGCTTATTGGTATCTGGAAGCCCCCTTTAACAAGGGGATCCCTAGATAACGGCCCCCCTATGTGAATTGGCAACGGGTACATTGTACCCCTGCCAATTCACAAAAAAAGTGTCAAAAATAGTAAAAAAGACAGGAGACACTTTGGAACAAGTCCTTTATTAAAATTAAAAAAAAAAAATATCCCGTGATGTAAATGCATCTCACGCCATCCAACAAACAAAAAAAAAATGCAACAGCTCCGCCTCCAACAGCTCCCGCCGAGTGATGCTTCTAATCACTGACAGCTGTTATATAGCTGAGGGCGGGGCCACCCAGTGATGTAAACAGGCGACCCCACCCCCCGATGCCCCATGACATCAGAGGAAGGCGGAGTCCCCACCTTCCTCTGACCTGAAGGGTCAGGTATGGATTTTGGAGAGGACCCCTAAGCCATTTTTTTTTAATTTGGCGCAGGGTTCCCCTTAATATTTATATAAGACCTGAAGGGCCTGGCATGGATTTTGGGGGGACCCCCATGCAATTTTTCTTTAAAAATTTTGGTTTGGGTTCCCCTTAGTATTCATACTAGACCAAAAGGGCCTAGTAATGGACTGGGGGGGGAACCCATGCCTTTTTTTCTATGAGTTTTAACTATATTGCCGAGACCCGACAAATCATTACTGCCGCGATCAGTTTTCTTCCTTCTTACTTTTTTTCCTTAAGAACTGTAATTTTGCTGTGGTACTGCGCCACTTTACAGGCATACTATAAACACCCCTCCCACCCGGCACGATATTTAAAGGAATATTTAATTTTTATTGTTTCACTTTAAACATTTAAACATTATCAAACTTTGTTTGCATTGATACATGTCCCCTGGTGCAGGACCCAGGTCCCCAAACACTTTTTATGACAATAACTTGCATATAAGCCTTTAAAATTAGCACTTTTGATTTTTCATGTTCGTGTCGTATAGACTTTAACGGTGTTCGTGTGTTCGTCCGAATTTTTTGCCTGGTTGCAAGTTCTGGTGCGAACCGAACCGGGGGGTGTTCGGCTCATCCTTAATCTAGGACAAGAGAATGATCCCATTGGGAAAAAGTGTTTTTTTCAAGGGTCAGATTTTGAGAACTACCTTAAGGAATTGATCCATCATCTGATCATGATAACAGCAGAGATGTCAGCCACTTTAACTTTAAGGGGGTTTAGACCAAAATCATCCAAAATCCAAATGCATTTTGAGGAGAATGAAGAAATAGGGTTAAAACCTTGACCTTCTGTAGAAACCATGAATTTATCCCAGATTTTGGAGTAAATGTTGTTAGTTAATGTTTTCTAAGAAGTTAATAGTGTTGTAATTACTGTTAAAGAGTAGCCTAGATCAGGGATATGCAATTAGCGGACTTCTGGCTGTTGCAAAACTACAAGTCCTATCATGCCTCTGCCTCTGGATGTCATACTTGTGGATGTCAGAGTCTTGCTATGCCTAATGGGACTTGTAGTTCTGCAACAGCTGGAGGTCGCTAATTGCATATCCCTGGCCTAGATCTTCCAACCTCCTCCTCTCAACTTCCAAACTTGAATGGCTAGCCTTTCTGGATGCATATTTGAAAATTCTCTGTGCTTTAGGAGTTGAGAAAAAGTTAGGAGAGCGAAATAGAAAACACACACTGATATGAACTGAGGGAACTCAAGGCCTGTGTGATCAATAGGAAAGAATTACAATTTAAGATCTTTTGTTGTCAACCTTGTTGAAAATCTCACGATGAGAAAAAAGAGGAAAAATATAGGCTAGATTACACTTTCTTGGGTAGGAGGGAGCATCTACTCCTTAGGACAAGGGATTTGGTAGCCGTAACTAAAATCTCAGAAGCTTCTGGTTGCCCGGTGCTGCAAACAGATCCAGTTGAAGGAGACACCACACCTGCGTGATCTGTCTGAATATGTGGGGTTGAAAAGTCCACTCATGGTCTGGGAAGCGTGTAAAAAAATGAGCCACCTCTGTATTTTGGCCTGCTAGGAGGTAATTTGTCCTGAGTTCTCAGAGATTTGTTTCTGCTTAGGAAATGATGGCTCTCCTTTCTTCAAGAGCACATGACTATAGATGCCCTTATGTTTCTGTAGGAGACCACTGCCCTGTTGTCCATCTGCAGAACTCTTGGTTTCACCATGCTGGTTTCCTACCAGGGTTGCTCGAATCTTCAGTACATTGAACACTATTTCCCGGGATTTGAACTTCCACCTCCTTTGAAATCAGGTGTTGTTGCAAAGGGCTCCACAGCTTTCCTTAACAACTGACCTGCATAAGAGATTTTTCTTGACCTCCTATCATTTGTCTGAGATGTTGTTTTATTCATTGCACCAAAAATCTCTCTGAAAGTGTCTGTGTTCCGGGTATCATAAGAATGCACCATGACATAGTCCTCAGCAAACTCAAACATTGAAAGGCTGACATCTGAATGGGCAAGAGTACTTTTTGGATTTTCCCTGATGGCCAACACTTTCTATGATGGTAGGGAGATGCAGCTGTTGTTGAATTGTTGAAGCTCGCTCCCAGGCGTTATTTGCTGAGAATGAACCACTTGTAGTTGATTATTACCACAAAATTCTGTAGAGCTGCTATCAGAATCTTCCTATGAACCAGGGTCTGGTCTAGATCATGGGCTGGCAAGAGGCTATCACCCAGATAAGGGTGAATAAAAGGGCATTGTTCCTTGAAAGGGGCTAGCACCACAATAGGACCTTGGTGAAAGTTCTTGGGGCAGCATGTCCGAACAGTAAACTTTGAAACTGGAAATTAACTTGACCTAGTATGAATCTGAAGTGTTTCTAAAAGAATGATAGGGTGAAAATAATTAGTTACATCTTAAACTTCTCAAAATGTACTGTATGTAGCGATTGAGCCTCTTTACCCCTTTAACTACTTCAGTCCTGGAAGGATTTACCCCCTTCCTAAACAGAGCACTTTTTGCGATTTGGCACTGTGGCGTTTTAACTGACAATTGCACGGTCGTGTGACGTTGTACCCAAACAAAATTGGCGCCTTTTTTTTCCACAAATAGAGCTTTCTTTTGGTGGTATTTGATCGCCTCTGCGGTTTTTATTATTTGCGCTATAAACAAAAAAAGAGCGACAATTTTGAAAAAAAATCAATATTTTTACATTTTTGCTATAATAAATATCCCCCAAAAATATATAAAAAACATTTTTTTTTCCTCAGTTTAGGCCGATATGTATTCTTCTACATATTTTTGGTTAAAAAAAAATTGCAATAAGCGTATATTGATTGGTTTGCGCCAAATTTATAGCGTCTACAAAAAAGGGGATAGATTTATGGCATTTTTATTATTATTTTTTTTTTTTTTAGTAATGGCGGTGAACTGCAATTTTTATCGGGACTGCGACATTATGGCGGACAGATCGGACACTTTTAACACTATTTTGGGACCATTGGCATTTATACAGTGATCAGTGCTATAAAATGCATTGATTATTGTGAAAATGACTCTGGCAATGAAGGGGTTAACCACTAGGGGGGCGATTAAGGGGTTAGGGAGTGATTCTAACTGTGGGGGGGAGGGGCTACAACACACATGACAGCGATCACTGCTCCCTATGACAGAGAGCAGTGATCTCTGTCCTGTCACTAAACAGAACAGGGAAATGCTGTGTTTACAAAAGCATCTCCCCGTTCTACCTCTCCATGACACAATCGCGGGCACACGGCGGACATCGAGTCTGCAGGACCCATGGTCATGGAGAACGCGGCGGGCACACGTGGGCCCGTGAGCCCGCATCGCCGCTTCTTAAAGGGGACGTACCTGTACGCCCTTTTGCCCACCAGTGCCATTCTGCCGACATAAATCTGCGTGCGCTGGTCAGGAAGCAGTTAACTGGTTTTCAATCGCAGTCTTTTTATAAACTAGAAAAAGCCAAAACTAGAACCCTCTGAACTTTTCAGAGGGAGACTGAAACTTCTACTGGATCTGCAATGTTGACAGGTACTGATGACACCCATGTTCCTTTTTAGCGATACATGCAATCACATTGTACTTATAGCTCTCCTTAATTCTTTAGTATGTACAAAAGCATGTACTGTACATTATTTATGTCACAATTATTTATGTCAAATAAATACACACAGAGTATAAGTATAGTATAGTATAGTAATTGGCCCTTAGGGGGGGTTCCCGCGGGAGCTGCAGTCTATGGACACTGGCTTGTACACATAAAGTCTATTGATAAATTGGTAATATTAAATACTGGGATCACTAGTTGCTACTAGTTGCTACTAGTCTTAATGTTCTGGCATTTCTGCCAGAAATGAGTGATCCAAATCTCTAGGAAATTAGCCATGAAGTCGGACGCTGCATATTAATCAAATGTATTCAATTTAATTCAATTGATTTATTTATACAACCATTGCGGACACTTCTTGGGGCATCAGGCGTGTAGTTCCGCCTACAATACACCATGATAGGTGCCTTCGTTCATGAGGGGCGGGACCGATATGGCTGCTTCCCTATTAAATGACGTGGTGCATGGCGTGCGGGCACCTTCGCTGTAGACATCTATGATGAAACGCGTACGGCGGCGCCACACACGCTACGTCATTTCCGGAACTTAGGCCGGTGGAACGCAGGTGGAGTGCAAACAATCAGGCCACTTCCACCTTGCGCCACAGGCTGCCCGGTTTAGTTTTCTATATATCGGGGCAATATTGTGCTAGTCACATAGAGTTCGGAGACAATTGCCTTTGGTATATTTTTTGCTGCTGGATTATTATAGCCAGCTGCGCTGGACTGTAGTATTTTTATTGGAAGTATTTTTTATTGGAATTTTTTTTTGTTGGAATAAATTTAATTTTAATTACTACACTATGGGAGTCAACTATTCCTTCCTTTTATGAGTGCTAAAGCTCCATCCTCCTGTGAATGCTGAGGACCATCCCGGGAAATCCATCCACTACGCTGACAGGGAGATCGTGGAGGCTACAATTATATGCGTGGTACCCCTTTGGGGTGAATGGATCTGGTGAGTGGGGACCCTTGAGGGGGAGCACTAAGTCACCAAGGATTGTGAATGCACTCAAGTCACGCTTTTGAGATTTCCTTTTCACCGCGTTGAAGACACTTTTATACTTATGGACTGCCTATTAATTATGGATTGCTCATAAACATTTAAAAACCAATTAAGTTTTAAATGATTTTTGTTCTCTGATTATGTCCATAGATTTATAATTTGGTAGATGTATAATACCTATTTAGGTGCTCAATCATATGGTCACCTATAGGCTTACCGCTACCTTTGGTTTTTTTTTGTTTTTTGTTGTTTTTTGTTTTTTTGAGGCTATTATCTGCAATTTAGTCACAGGTTTTTACTATCTAGTACCAAAGTTGTACACTTATGCGGAAAGTTTTTTATAGATAAGGCATTATGTATAGTATTATTCACATATAATGAATGCATAATCAGGGTTAGTCACACCTGCTAACATTATCACTTATGGTAAGGAGATTGCACGTATAATAATATACCTGATCATACGCACAAATCCGCAGCCAGTAGGATATTTCTATTGCATTGGCCTTTTAGTATTATTTATTCATTAGCCGTTCACTTGTACACTGACCTATGCTCACAAACCTATTATAAGGAGCACCACCACCTCACTGTTTTGTGCTTATCCATATATGTATTGGCACTGTTGGTCGTATATACAACCTGAGTTGGTGGAGCCAGCACATTGTTCTTTATTATTATTATTTTCATTTTATTTAGTTTGGTTTTTTGATACTTGCTTGCCCAACCAAGTATAGGGAGCGCCATTACCCCATCTATATATCTATTCATACCTGAAGCACCATTTAAGGAGCTTCTTTTGAGGGGGGCTGCATACCTACACACTGTCTTAAGCGCAGTCATTATATTTTATATAACTATATAGTAATAAAAGAGTTTGATGGATAAAGTGGTTCTAAAGGTAAAATGTTTTTTTTTTTTATCTAAATGCATTCTCTGCAGTAAGCTAAAAAACCTTCACTGTGCAGTTCCCCCCAGTCCCCCCTTATACTTACCTGAGCCCGATCTCGATCCAGCATAGTGCATGGGAGCAGAGGCTCTTTCCACTCTCTTCCTCTTCACATGGTAGATTGTCAGCAGCAGGAGCCATTAGTTCCTGCTGCTGTCAATCAAATCCTATGATGATGGACCTAGGGGGCCAAGCCCAGCTGTTTGTGTCCTATAGACGCAGGCAGTGGATCTCAGGATCGAGCCCGCACACGTGCCCCAATAGGAAGCGGCTTTCTATGGTGGGCACTCACCAAAGAGGAGGAGCACTGGTGGGGAACCTCAGAAGAGGAGCATTGGGTCTGCTCTGTGCAAAACCATTGCTCAAAGTGGGTGAGTATAACATGTTTGTTATTTAAAATAAATATTCTTTAGAATCAATTTAAAAAGAAAAGTAAGTTGTTAGGTTCCAAAAGTATTCCTGAAAAACTGTTGGGGGGATAAATAATGTATCTAGCCTTTCCAATGTTCTAAAAAAGCAAAACAAAAAAAACAAAAAAACACAAAATGACAATACAAAACAGTTAAAATAAACATACAATTTAGTTTGCTATATATCTTATTTATCATTAAATTGTGTTTAGGAAGCAAAAACTCATACATACTGTACATTTCTATAGCATTGAAGCATCAGATTGTGGTTTTCAATAAGGAATTGCGAGACAGAGTTGATGATCCTAAATTGTGGGGATAAAAAAGTTGTAAGTGGATATGACTAGGGAACAGCCCGCCAAAGAAATACATCTTTAAAAAATAAATTAAAAAACCCTATGTAAGCAATTCTTTCTGTTTGGGAACTATGACAAATGTTTCCTAAGGAAAAGAGTTCAACTTTAAACACTTGCTCACCAGCTGCCGTCATTATACTGCGGCCACGAGCAATCGTAGGCACGAGAGGCAGAACAGGGACGTGTGTGTGTAAACACACAAATCACTGTTCTGTTCTGAGATGCAGATTGTGAGTTCCTAATAGCTAGGAACCATGATCTGTCATCTCTTATAGTCAGTCCCCTCCCACTACAGTTAGAACACACAGTCAGGAAACACAGTTAACCCCTTGATCGCTACCTAGTGTTAACCCCTTTCCTGCCAGTGACATTTATACAGTAATTCCTTACTCGGATCTGTGATCATCCGAGTCTCCGTGACTCGGTGATCACAGCGCGCACACCGCGCGCCCTGCAGGGTGCGTGCAGTTCGCGTGCACAGGGGAGGGCGTCCCATGACGGCCTCCCAGAAATTAAGTCATTCGGCTATGGCCCGGACCTCAAGTGGTTAATGGCATCCCAGGCTTACTATGTAGGGTTAGAGCAGAGACTGTGAGCTAGGCCTTCTCGTCAAACATCAGTGCCTGACCTCACGAATGCACTTATGGAAGAATAGCCAAACATTCCCATAGACACACTCCTAAACTTTGTGGACAGCCTTCCCAGAAGAGTTGAAGCTGTTAAAGCTGCAAAGGGTAGGCCAACTCAATATTGAACCCTACGCACTAAGGCTGGCATGCCATTAAAGTTCATGTGCGTGTAAAGGCAGGCATCCCAATACTTTTGAAAAAGGTAGACTGTGGGGGGCGCTAAGTCTAGAGAAACGGTAAACTGAATATCATCTAAATTGTTATGTTCAAATAAAATTGATATAAACACATCAGTGTACCATACAAAAATAATAAATATGTGTATAGGCTATATACCACAAGTGCATATGACAAAAAGATGACAACCATGCAATCCTTGCATATAGGGTAAAATAATATCTTAGATACAAACAATAAAAATTCCAATAAAAATGAATGAAAAATTGAATGAATAAAAATAGTCCACATGCAATTGAAGGATAATAGGCAAATCAATATAAATGAATCTTCCACTGTTGCAAGATATATGAATCAATAAAAGTGAATCTTCCTCTGTGTGGTTGAGCAACCTCCACCAGCTGTATTATACACCCAAAGTGGTCAGAGAGTGGATGTCCGCTTACCAGAAGATGTTGACCTTTTTAATTAAAAAGAGGTCAATAATAGCCTTTGCAAAATTTGGCTTGCTGCCATGGTATGGATAAGCCTTGTGGGTAACCTGTTCCTGTCCCCCAGTAGAACAACAGGAAATATAAAGAAGGATACAAGAAGGACTGAAATAGTGTAATCCCATTTATTAAAAACGATTAAAAACAGAAATCCAAATGGCTGCTTACATTTGGGAGTGCCCTCACCCGGACTGAGGCTGAACCGCTCGTATGATCTATTAACTCTGCTCTGCGCATGGTAGCTGGCGTGCGCTTCACCAACAGCTGCTGACAACCACAGGGACCCTCTTTCCAGTCCCTGTGGTTGTCGGCAGCTGTTGGTGAAGCGCACGCCAGCTACCACGCGCAGAGCGGAGTTAATAGATCATACGAGCAGTTCTACCAGAAGCAAAAGTCACTTCTGGTAGAGGTCCGGTTTCATGACAGATTATATGCTACTAGGGACTAAGCACAGAGTAAAAATGTTGACTCTGAGTTTGAGTGCCACACCCTGGTTTCTATTGCTGAAAAGCTGCATTCCAGGCTTGTTGGACAATGGCTGAAGGATCTCCTCATCTACATATAGTTACATAGTTACATAGTTGGTGAGGTTGAAAAAAGACACCAGTCTATCCAGTTCAACCAATGATGTGTGCATGTGCGTATGTGTTTATGTCAATAGTACATCATATATCCCTGTCTGTTGTGGTCATTAACCTCTTGCCGACAAGCCGTTGTCATTATACTGTGACAGGTTGGCACGGCTGCGCAAACCGACTGTCAGCCCTTCCTTCTCTGAGCTGGCCGTTCAGCTGTCGGCTAATTGCCAGCTCCTATCTCTCCACAGTTACTCAGCTGTTGATGATATCCTGCTCGTCAGTCCTGCCTACTTAAGCCGTCCAGTCCAGAGGATCTCTGCCTTCATCTTGGTCAACATCACAGAAACTATCTCCTGCGATCCTGTTCAAGACTTGCTTTGCTGACATCCCTTCTAGCTCCAGATCCTGCTTGCTGTTCCACTACATTGATCCCTGACTTCTGGCTTGACTGACTATCCATTCCGGTTACTGAACTTTGGCTATGTTTTGACTACGTTTGTTCTTTTCTCTTTTATTATTAAACAAGTGTGATTTAACAGTACTTCTGTCTCAGCCTGATTTCATGATTTCTGACAGTAGGCGAAGGCCATGAATTCAGAAGATGCACTGAATCCACTTGTTGGTAATATTTTTTCCAGATTGGATGAACTGGATCACCACATGGATCAGTTTGCCATGGTGTTACAAACGCTCCTGAGTCGAAAGGCTCACCTGGAATCTCCCACTGTGGCCGCCCCGGTAAAACCTGTGTTGCAGGCTGAACCTGCTGCTGCTCCAGTCTCTGTACAGGCACCCACCTCGAGTATTACCTGTACAAGAGGTATGTCTGGTTCCGCTCCACTTCCCCAGTGATTTGGAGGCAATCCAGTCCAATGCAGAGGGTTTCTCAACCAGGCTGAGATATACTTTTTATACGTTTCCCATGGACAGAAGCAAAGTAGGTTTGGTGATATCTTTGCTTTCTGAGAGAGCCTTGGCCTGGGCAAACCCTCTATGTTTTGAGCTACACTGAGTTTGTGGCTTTGTTTAAAGGGTATGTGACATTCCTGTATGCTCCGCTTCTGCTGCCAAGTGCCTCATGTCCATCAAACAGAGTATGAGAACTGTTGCCGGATACGCCATTGAATTCCATACTCTGGCAGCAGAGGTTGTGTGGAACAATGAGGCCCTCGTGGCTGCTTTTTCTCATGGTCTCTCGGATACCATCAAGGATGAGATAGCAGCCCAAGATATACCCACTGAGCTTGAGAAGTTGATCACGTTTGCCATCCTCATTGACTCCAGACTCAGAGAAAGACTCTCTTTTAAGGAGTGCTTGCGGAAGCCTCCTGTACGTTTGTCTCCGAGCTTTGCAGTCCCACCTGTGCCTCCCTCCCCTCCCATGCCTCCTGGTACCGAGTCGGTCAGTGAAGGTGAATCTGTGCACTTGGGTTTCACGCGTCTCTCTGCGGATGAGAGAACCTTTAGGAGGAGGGAGAGATTGTGCCTTTATTGTGGCCAGGCAGGTCACTATTTGAAGTCTTGTCCTACCCATCCAGGAAACGCCCGAACCTTGAGGTCCTGTCACGGACAGACCTTAGGTGACGTTGTTTCATCCCCAGTTATCCAGAAGGATAAGCCACTGGTTTTCGGTCACCCTTTCTTGGGCTGAGTCGTCCATTGAGATACTGGCTCTAATCGACTCTAGGGCTGCAGGCCTGTTCATTGATGCTGCCTTTGTATCGAAGCACTCGATTCCGCTGCAGCTGCGTGACACTCCACTTGCCATTGAGGCTCTTGATGGGAGACCTCTACAGCCTGCCCATTGGTTATCCTCGGTTACAGAGGCACAACCCCTCTTTTAATTGGCTCCATGCTGGGGTTCTCTCCTGGTCGCCACAATGCAGTAAGACATGCTTCCAGAAGGTAGCCACGGTCCTGTGCACCTCTTCACTCTCCTCCCTGCCAGAGTAGTACCGCAGTTCTAGCGATGTCTTTGACAAAGGTCAAGTGTGTAGTTTGCCTCCTCACCGGCCGTATGATTGCGCTATTGACCAACCTGTTGCAATACCCGCTCGTGGCCAAGTTTACCCTTTGTCAGTCTTGGAGGATAAGGCCATGGAGGAGTATGTTGTAGATGCACTTTCTTGAGGTTTCTTCCGCAAATCCTCATCTCCTGCTGGTGCTGGTTTCTTCTTTGTGAAGAAGAGGAGTGGTGAACTGAGACCTTGTATTGATTATAATGCCGTGTACACACGAGCGGACTTTACGGCAGACTTTGTCCTGTGGACTTTTCGACTGACTTTACAACGGACTTTCCGAATGAATGGACTTGCCTACACACGATCAACCAAAGTCCGACGGATTCGTACGTGATGACGTTCGACCGGACTAAAACAAGGAAGTTCATAGCCAGTAGCCAATAGCTGCCCTAGCGTCGATTTTTGTCCATCGGACTAGCATACAGACCAGCGGACTTTTCGACCGGACTCGAGTCCGTCGGACAGGTTTGAAACATGTTTCATTTCTAGGTCCGTCAAACGTTTGAGAAAAAAAGTCCGCTGGAGCCTACACACGATTGAATTGTCCGACGGACTCAGGTTCGCCAGACCAAGTATGCCGTAAAGTCCGGTTGTGTGTACGTGGCATTAGGGTCTTAGTCATTTCACGATTAAGAATGCCTATCCGATTCCATTGGTTACGGAGTTATTTGACCGCCTAAAGGGAGCAACAATTTTCACCAAGCTTCATTTGAGAGGGGCACACAATCTTGTGAGGATTAAGGAGGGCGACGAGTGGAAAACTGCATTTAATACCAGAACAGGCCATTATGAGTACCTCATAATGCCTTTTGGCCTTTGTAACACCCTGGCAATTATCCAGGCAATTATTAACAATGTCCTCCAAGATTTGTTGCAGTTATGTGTGGTGGTTTATCTCAATGATATCCTCATATTTTCCAAGTCCCTGGAGAGCCACCACACAGATGCCTGTCATGTGCTTCAGAAACTAAGAGAGAACAATCTGGGTTACCGGTATGTAATTTCCACTGCTGGTTTTTCGATGGACCCAGAGAAACTTTTGGCAGTCCTACAGTGGCCCCGACCCATGGGCTTACGTCCTCTGCAGCATTTCCTGGGCTTTGCCAACTATTATCGGAAGTTTATTCGTAACTTCTCGTCTCTGGTCAAGCCCCTGACTGATATGACCAGAAAGGACGGTAACCCACAGAGCTGATCTCTGGAGTCCATTAAGGCCTTTGAGAGTTTCAAGGCTGCCTTTGTCTCTGCTCCTATGTTGGCACATCCTGATCCTACGTTACCTTTTATCCTTGAGGTTGATGCTTCTGAGACTGGTGTTGGCACCCTTCTGTATCAAAGTCTTACCTCTGAGAGTGCTATGCATCCTTGTGGTTACTTTTCCAAGAAATTGTCACCTGTGGAGTGCAATTACGAGATTGGTGACAGAGAGCTGTTGGCGATCATTTTAGCCCTGAAAGAATAGAGACATCTCCTCGAAGGTATCACTGTGCCAGTTCTCATTCTTACTGACCATAAGAATCTCATATTCTTATCTGAGGATAAACGCCTCTCTCCCAGAAGGGCGCAATGAGTTCTTTTCTTGTCAAGTTTCAATTACATTGTCTCATTCTTACCCAGTACTAAGAATGTAAGGGCTGATGCCTTGTCACAACAATTTTCCTCCACTTCCAAGTTGGAGTTGGTTCCGGTCCCTGTGATTCCTCCTGATCGTATTCTGGCTACAGTTCGCACCAGTCTCACTTCTCCTATGGTTGACAAAATTCTTGCTGCTCAGGTCCATGCTCCTCCTGAGAGACCTTGTGACTGCTGCCTCATCCCAAAGAGTCTCCGTACTGCCATGCTCCAGACTTACAATTCTCCCAAAGCTGCAGGTCACCCTGGGAGGAATCAACTTTTTGGGCCATTTCCCATCAATTCTCGTGGCCTAGTCTATGTGCTGATGTAACTGCCTTCGTAGATGCCTGTTCCATGTGTGCTCAGAGTAAGACTTCACGACACCTTCCAGTGGGCCTCCTACAACCCATATCCAATGGAGAGAGGCCCTGGACCCACCTGTCTTTGGATTTCATTGTGGAGTTACCCAACTCCCAGGGCAACACAGTTATCCTTATGGTGGTTGACCGGTTCTCAAAGATGTGTCATTGTATTGCATTTAAGAAGTTGCCCACTTCTAAGGAACTGGCTTCCATTTTTGCTTGGGATATCTTTTGCTTACATGGGCTAGCCAAGATGATTGTCTCGAACAGGGGTAGTCAGTTTGTGTCCCGGATCTGGCAAGCCTTTTGTGAACAGTTGGGAATTCAGCTTGCTTTCTCCTCTGCGTATCACCCGCAGTCTAATGGCGCCACAGAAAGAGCCAATCAGTCATTGGAGCAATTCTTACATTGCTATATTTCTGATCATCATAACAGCTGGTCAGACCTATTACCAAGGGCAAAGTTTGCTCACAACAGTGCCTTGAATTCTGCTTCCAGATTGTCCCCGTTTATGGGAATTATGGTTTCCAACCTTCCATGTTGCCTGACTCGTTTGTTCCGCAGAGCATTCCTTCATTAGAGGAGCATCTCCTTGGCCTTTGTTCCACTTGCGCACAAGTCCAGCAGGCTTTGCTACATGCTAATGATAGGTACTGACTCTATGCTGACTGCAAATTCCTGCCTGCGCCTTCCTACCAGGTTGGGGACAGGATCTGGCTGTCATCTCACAACCTCCAACTTTGTGTTCCCACACTGAAGTTCGCACCTTGGTTTATTGGGCCTTTCCGTATTCTTTGCAGGATTAATTCAGTGGCTTACGCATTAGACCTTCCTTCTAATATGGGTATTTTGAATGTATTTCATTTCTGCTTATTAAAACCTTTGGTCTGCAACCACTTTACCACCTCGGTGCCATATCCTCACCCTGTACAGGTTGAGAACCATAAGGAGTATGAAGTACAGTTCATTATTGACTCCCGTAGGTTCCATGGGCGCATACAATACCTGGTGCATTGGAAAGGGTACGGTCCGGATGAATGCTCTTAGGTCTCATTCTCAGACGTACATGCCCCTGTCCTCCTCCGTGATTACCATAGATGTTTTCCCCTCAAGCCTGGTGGTCTTCCGTGGGGGAGGGGTCATTGAGGAGGGGGTACTGTCAGGGCTTGGCTCAGCCCTTCCTTCTCTGAGCTGGCCACTCAGCTGTTGGCTAATTGCCAGCTCCTATCTCTCCACAGTTACTCAACTGTTGATGATATCCTGCTTGTCAGTCCTGCCTACTTAAGCCGTCCAGTCCAGAGGATCTCTGCCTTCGCCTTGGTCAACATCACAGAAACTATCTCCTTCTGGCTCCAGATCCTGCTTGCTGTTCCACTACATTTATCCCTGACTTCTGGCTATGTTTCGACTAAGTTTGTTCTTTTTACATTTATTATTAAACAAGTGTGATTTAACTGTACTTCTGTCTTGGCCTGATTTCATCATTTCTGACACGGCCGTAGGTGTACGTTGGCCGCTTTAGAGCTATAGGGGCACGCGCGTGTACCCGCGGCACAACGTCGAAACGATGCACATAGCCGGCAGCTGTGGTGTGCGCTGGTGACCTGCGATCGCTCCTCAGAGAGCCAGAAAGGGGATCTGTCAATGTAAACAGACAGTTCTGACAGGGAAGTAGAGAGAGATCTGCTGTTCCTAGTGATCAGGAACAGCGATCTCTCTCTACTCCCTGTCAGTCCACTCCCTCCACAGTTAGCAACACCTCCCTAGCAGAAAAATAACTCCTTGATCGCTGCTTAGTGTTAACCCCTTCCCTGCCAATGACATTTATACAGTAATCAGTGGCTATTTATAGCACTGATCGCTGTATAAATATCAATGGTCCCAAAAAAGTGTCAAAAGTGTCCGATCTGTCCACCTGCAATGTCGCAGTCCCACTAAAAATTACTGATCCCCGCCATTACTAGTAAAAAAATAAATAAATAATAAAAATGGCATAAATAGTATAAATCTATCCCCTATTTTGTAGATGCTATAACTTTTGCGCAAGCCAATCAATATACACCTATTGCGATATTTTTTTAACAAAAATATGTAGAAGAATACATATTGGCCTAAACTGATGAAGAAATTTGCATTTTCAACATTTTTTGGGGGGGATATTTATTATAGCAAAAAGTAAAAAATATTGTTTTTTTTTTTGGGGGGGGGGTTTGTTTATAGCACAAAAAATAAAAACCGCAGAGGTGATCAAATACCACCAGAAGAAAGCTCTATTTGTCGGAAAAAAAGAATATAAATTTTGTTTGTGTACAATGGCGCATGACTGCGCAATTGTCAGTTAGCGATGCAGTGCCATATCACAAAAAATGTAGGCTCTGAAGAAGAAGGTGTAACCTTCAAAACGCATCAGCCAGCAGCGGTTTGTACGTCCTCTTCGTAGGATCTGGAGACTGCTACCAGTGGACAGATTGTCACAAGTCAAAGATTATTTTAAGCGTGATTTTCATCTATCTTTGTGAGTAGTTTTATTACGTGTTCTTTTAAATAAACTTGTTGAAGAATAATGCACAAGGCCGGTGCGCCCTCTCTTTTCTGTTTTCTTGTTTTATCACAGAAAATGGCATGGTCAGGAAGTGGGTAAATCCTTCCGGGGCTGAAGTGGGTAAGATGCCCATCTAATAGTTTTTTTTAAACCATTGACGCTCCTTGTTGATACCACTGCTTATGGAAGAGAAGTCCACATCCGTACTGCTTTGACAGTTAAGAACCCTCTACAAAGTTTAAGGTTAAACCATTTCTCTTCCAATTTTAGTGAATGGCCGCGTGTCTTTTTAAATTCCTTTTCACTGAATAGTTTTTTCCCTATGATAGGTTCCCCAGTATGGTATGTGTACATTGATATCATATCCCCTCTCAAGCGTCTGCTCTCCAGAGAGATTAAGTTCAATGCTTGTAGTCTTTCCCCATAGCTGAGGTCCTCCAATCACTTAATTAGCTTTGTTGCCCTTCTCTGGAGTCTCTCCAGTTCCAGCACATCCTTCCTGAGTACTTGTGCCCAGAACTGGACGGCATACTCAAGATCGTTTTATTCTCTGGATTGAATCTCCTTTTGAATGAATGCCATTATTCTGTTGGCTTTGTTTGCAGCAGCTTGGCATTGCATGCCATTGCTGAGCCTGTCATCTACTAGGACCCCCAGGTCCTTTTCCATCCTAGATTCCTTCAGCTGTTCTCCCCCTAGCCAGTATTTTTGACACCTAAATGCATTACATTTTTAACATTAAGCTTCATTTACCATGTAGTTGGCCACCCCATTAATTTGTTTAGGTCTTTTTGCAAGGTTTCCACATCCAGCGTAGACGTTATTGCCCTGATTAACTTTGTATCATCCGCAAATACTAGGATTGAGCTGTTTATCCCATGCTCTAGATCTTTTATGAATAAATTAAACAGAATTGGTCCCAGGACAGATCCCTGGAGGGCCCTACTTTCCATACCAGACCATTCCAAGTACTCGCCATTGCATTTATCACCACCCTTTGGACCCTTGTAGCCAGTTTTCAATCCAGGTACTCACACTATGGTCCATGCCTACATACCTTAGTTTGTACAGTAAACATTTTTGGGAATACAAAAAATGGTATATCTTGCGCTTACTCTAAATGAGCAGCTAACACAACAAAAAGAATATTTGTTAAATTAACCAGTGAAAACAAAGTGTAGCGCTAAAAAATGGAAAGTGATAAAAAAATATAAAATATATATACATAGGTGAAATGAACACATTAATTTAACGTGTCTTATATTAACGTGAAAAAGTTCATCTTTGTAGTCCATAGGTAGATAGGACCATTATAATCATTAACTGTGAGGCCAGTGAAAAACCAACACCAGAATAGGCGAAAATAGTCTGGGCTATCCAGCGCCCCAAAATAACATAAATAGAATAATGTGATGATGGTTATTAATCGTTCATCCAAATAAAAGAAGATTCCCAGAAATCCAACAAAACTGAATGAAATCCACCTCAGTGTCTTATATAAGGATGTGTAAATTTCCCGCAACCAGTGAAGTTGGAGGCTTACCGGAGGGTTTGAACCCGAAACAGTATATACTGTAGGGGTCAAACCGGCTTGTATTGCCCACCGGCAATGAGGGGGATCTTGGCAACCAGGAGAAATAGATGTCCCAAACATTTTCACGGAAATATCCTCTCCACACAGTTGATCACATATCCCAGAGTATGGCCCATATAGAATAAAAAAGGGCCACATAGTGTAATTCCATAAACAAAATGAATCTGTACACAGAGACCCTGCCCTGGGTGGAGGCGCTGGCAACTCTATTATTAAACACATTTTTCCACTTGGTGAAGGTTCTGGTTATCTTATTTACTTACAGGTTTAGTGCAATGTCCTACTTGGAGAGGACCATTTCTAATGCCCCACCCCCAAAAAAGAGGGCTACACTAATCAACTGACTAACTTACATATCTAATATCAAAGTTATTGATTTTACCTCCCAATGACCAAGAATGGGTCATAATGTCACCCTTCTCTGCTAGTAGTTAACCAGGGTGGGTGAACTGTATCTTTACAATGCCACCAACATGATGGGACAAATTGTCAATGGATTGCTCTTGCAGGCAGGGAGGAAGTTGGGAACTTTCAATCATAAAATGGAATATGTTATTGGCTGAATGAAGGGAATTTACACATCATATAAGCGTAAACTTTATTTTAGATAAACCGTGTAAAATAAAGGTGTCAATTCATATTTTAATTATATCTGTAAAAAATGGAAATGTGTGTAAGCCTAATGCTATCATCTTCTATCATGTTTTGACATGGAGAAAAGAAAGTGATAAGACAGGCTGAAACAATTTGTATAGAAAATAAATGTAAATGTATAGAAAATAAAATTATG
Organism: Lithobates clamitans; assembly: GCA_037952925.1. NCBI lineage: Eukaryota > Metazoa > Chordata > Amphibia > Anura > Ranidae > Lithobates > Lithobates clamitans. The sequence continues at coordinate 998,626 of JBBGZY010000965.1, read as the reverse complement.
TATTTTTTCCATTCAATTGTTTTTGCCTAGGTTCACACTGACAGCGGGAATGAAATTGTGCGAGTTCAGCTGAACTTGCACAATTTCATTCCCGCATGTCAGACCCGACTTTGGGGGCGATTTCAGAGACATCTGCACAGATGTCTATTGAAATCTCCCCCGAAGTTACCAATAGTAGCACAGAAAAAACTTTTGGGAATCGGTGGGATGTCGCACTGATTCAAATGGTGCCATTGCCGGCAAGAGCTGCCAATTTGACATGTCTGCAATGTGAACCAGGGATATATCTTACAAAAAGAAAAAAAAATGGCAAGAAAGAATATGTCCATAATTGTTACAATAATTTGAATGGAGAGAAAGAAATCAGCAAACATAGGTTTAGCATGCCAAAACAATAAAAACAAGAAAAAAAACCACTACCCCCACATTCACATTGAAATAAAAAAAGTATAGGTGTAAACATGTGTGTGTTGAAGCACCTACCTTATCTTGGACTACATTTGATTTATATGTAGACCCCGGCCACACAGATGTTAATAATGTATTTCAAAGTGTTTTTTGATTACAGAATTGAAAGCAGGTCTACTGCTTTCAATGGGGGCATCCACGCATTCCTGTTAACATGCCCTGCTTTCAGATCCATAACCATCGGAGTAGAAAATCTGCATCAGGGAACATGCATTTTATGCGCTTACAAGTGTAATTGAATGTATACATAGATGCAAAAAGTGCACAATGGTAAAAAGAGCAAGAGGATATAGAACAGGGGCAGGCAACCTTAATGAGGACGAGATCTACCTGAACAACATTGGTGTCATTACATATACACACCTTTTTGAAAGGCCCCAGAGGCTGCAACACCTAAGCAAGAGGCACCACTAACCAAACACTACCATGAAGACCAAGGAACTCTCCAAACAAGTAAGGGACAATGTTGTTTAGAAGTACAAGTCGGAGTTAAGTTATAAAAAAAATCTAAATCTTTGATGATCTTTAGGAGCACCATCAAATCTTTCATAACCAAATGGAAAGAAAATGGCACAATAGCAAACCTGCCAAGAGATGGCTGTACACCAATACTCACGGACTGGGCAAGGATGGCATTAATCAGAGAGGCAGAACAGAGACGTAAGGTAGCCCTGGAGGAGCTGCAGAGTTCCGCAGCAGAGACTGGAGTATCTTTACATAGGACGACAATAAGCCATACGCTCCATAGAGTTGGGCTTTATGGCAGAGTGGCCAGAAGAAAGCCATTACTTTCAGCAAAAAACAAAATGGCACGTTTTGAGTTTGCAAAAAGGCATTTGGGAGACTCACAAAATGTATGGAGGAAGGTGCTCTGGTCTGATGAGACTAAAATTAAACTTTTTGGCCATCAAAGAAAACGCTGTGTCTGGCGCAAACCCAACACATCACATCACCCAAAGAATACCATCCCCACATTGAAACATGGTGGTGGCAGCATCATGCTGTAGGGATGTTTTTCAGCAGTCAGGACTGGGAAACTGGTCAGAGTTGAGGGAAAGATGGATGGTGCTAAATACAGGGATATTCTTGAGCAAAACCTGTACCACTCTGTGTGTGATTTGAGGCTAGGGCGGAGGCACAGGACAATGACCCCAAACACACTACTAAAGCAACACTTGAGTGGTTTAAGGGGAAACATGTAAATGTGTTGGAATGGCCTAGTCAAAGCCCAGACCTCAATCCAGTAGAATATCTGTGGTCAGACTTAAAGATTGCTGTTCACAACCGGAAACCATCCAACTTGAAGGAGCTTGAGCAGCTTTGCAAGGAGGAATGGGCAAAAATCCCAGTGGTAAGATGTGGCAAGCTCAAAGAGACTTATCAAAAGCGACTTGGAGCTGTGATAGCCACAAAAAGGTGTCTCTACAAAGTATTGACTTTAGGGCGGTGAATAGTTATGCACATTGACTTTCTCTGTTATTTTGTCCTATTTGTTGTTTGCTTCACAATAATAAAAAAAAACATCTTCAAAGTTGTGGGCATGTTCTGTAAATTAAATGATGCAAATCCTCAAACAATCCATGTTACCATGTTAAGTCCAGGTTGTGAGGCTCGAAAAATGCCAAGGGGGGTGAATACTTTATATATATATATATATATATAAGATATATATAGATATATCTATATATATCTATATATAGATATATATCTATATCTATAGAAATGCCTCTGCATGAAAGAAAACACACACACATATATATATATATATATATATATATATATATATATATATATAATATATATATATATCTAGATATATATAGATATAGATATATATAGATATATATATATATATATATATATATATATATATATATATATATATATATATATATATATATATATATATATATATATATATATATATATATATGTGTGTGTGTGTGTGTGTGTGTGTGTGTGTGTGTGTGTGTGTGTTTTCTTTCATGCAGAGGCATTTCTAATGTATTTTATTACAAACTAAGAAAGAATATTTAATTTAACCAGTCACAATGAAATAAGCACAATAAGCTGTTAAAAGCCTTAGCAATCCAGATGGCCTAACAGCATTGAATTATCGAAACTGTGCTCTCTTCTATAGTGCTTGCAAAGATACCTGTATAACATTCTGGCAGTGTGTTTCTGATTGCTTCTTTTTTAGTATATTACCTTTTTAATTGCTTCAAAGTTTCAAAATATAAACAATATTTGTAGGGGTATTTAGAAGAAGGGCATTTAGCTGGAGCTGCTGCTCTGCTTAGCTGTTCATGTAAAGACCTTGTATTCTGCAATAGATATACAGAACCATGTTTAATGCCAAATTACTGCATCTATTGGTCTATGTGTCTTTCTGTGTACAATTATTTTCTAATTTAGCAATGAGCTTATATGTAAACATATGTACTATTTGACATTGAACCTTGAGTCTAGTGAATTACAATCATGTGTGGTGGTGGATTGGCTGATACTGGGTTTTTCAGGGGCATGAATAATAGAAAGTTTAACTTTTTACAAAAATCCCTTACAACTGCACAATAAACCATTTTGCAAATATGTAATTTGGATTTAGCCTTCTACTAGGGATAATCAATGTAATAAATCAATATGATAACACACCAAACTTCTTGGCAACAACTAAGATACTCGCAAAATTGCAAATTTCAAAGCCACACATTCCCACTCTTAGTAATCTTCAATGGCCCCTATGTTAGTTATAACTTTCTGGAGGTGTCTAAGCTTCCTACCGTAATTCATGTCTAGCTCTTACAGCTCAGGCTATCATGACTGCTGAGGCACAGTGAGCCCAGGTACGATTAACTGTAATATAGATGTATAGAAAAACGTTCCCCTTGGCCCCTCACCCCATTAAATAAACACACTTAAAACCATTAGGTTGGAAAAGGCAAGGCCACAGCTTTATTAAATCCAAACATAACATGTGAACACTTTTCAACCAGTGCCAGTCACAGTTTTACTGTGAGCACACAATTCCAAGCGGGGGCCAGTCCTTTCCATAAGTGCTGGACAGGCCATCTACTTCCGATTTCCATCAAGGGCATAGCCCATTACAGCCATTTTATGCTGGAAAGGTCAAGAAACCACCACCTGCCTGTCAGTGGCTAACTGACGGGTGCCCCACCGCAGCCAGGGCCTGTTCCACACCACGCGGAAGGCCAAGGTTAAAGATATCCAATCCGATGTCATTAAGGTGAATGCCATCCAATCTCAGCAGGTCATCATTAGCACCCTCCAAATCCTTGTGCTGGATCCCAAACCACCTGATCAGCTGAACAAACTTGGTTACCTGGGTGTTAAATTTGTGACGGAAGCGTTCCAGGCGTGGGTCAGGTATCTCCAGAGCCCATAGCAAGCGAGGCACGATTTCAGACCAGATGAGAATCAAGTTGGTAAAGACTGCATAACACTGGGCGATATCTCGCTTGATAGCGGAAATTAAGTCCACGGAACGTGTATAACCAACGTCATTCCCACCAGCATGAAAAACCAAGATGATGGGGCCAGAAACATGAGCACGAAAGCGCAAGCTTTTGGAAAGACCTGGAGCCAGCGTAACCCACGGAGCCCAAGCCAGCGGATCCTGGCGAGATCATAGGCAAAACCAAAATTCTTCCTGTAGCTCCGAACTTCCGACCGACGAGCGTCCCAGTAGATGAAGGATGCTGATGCAGATGCTGGAGTTCCATATCAGCGAAACCCATACCAGAAGCAGCGGTGGCAGCACCGATGCAAAATGAGTGGGTCACAAAATCACGCGAAGGGAGGCCCATTATCTCAAGGCAACAGCGAAAAACCCGTAAAAATTGGAACCTACTCAGGCAGGAGGAATCAGCATGGATGAAGAAGGTGGGGGACGGGGGGCACAGGGAGAAGAAAGGGGAGGCTAGCGACACAGGGAAAAAGGGGGCCACCACAAGGGTACAGAACAACCCTTCTACCCTTGCCAAAGCCATCAGTCTTCGAAGTACGCAACAACACAGACACTCAGCGCTCAGAGAAGGATTCATCCTCCGATAGAATGCCGCCCGCCGAGGACGTGGATTTGGACACCAGTTCGCTGATGCGAAAGGCACCAAAAAACACCCAGGAGAAGGCCACTCGAAAAAGAAGGGTCTCAAACACAGAGGAGCACACGGACGGCAACAGGGAAAGGATACCGGAGAGAATCTGGAGGGAAACCGGGCGCCGGAAATCGGGAGAATGGGTCTCCAACCCCGCAGTACCCGTCGGACAGCAAATGCTTTGGTGATGTCCTCCCACCCAAGGAGCTGAAACCAAAAGAACAATGCAGACATGGTCGATGAAACCGTGGAACCTGAAGCACCTTTCTGTAGCAAATAAACTAGATAAGTAAACAAAGCCATGCGTCTGTCATGTAAGGAAGAAATTGAAAACTCACTGCCTTACACTTGGACCCATTCGTCCCACACACGACAGAACGACGCCCACGTCTGCGGAGACAGCGATGCCCGGAGGAGGTAAAGCAAACATCGAAAATGAAGTTCCACAAGTAGGCCAGACAGGGGAGGCCCTCCAGGGAAGCCAACGGGGCCAGGGAGCGAGACCAATTGAGCTTTATCAGCGATATCGTTAGCAGTCCCAGGAACATGCCTAGCCCTAAAACAAATGTTTAACTGCAAGCACTTTAAAACCAAAAAACGCAGTAGCGACATGACCGGAGGGGATCTAGCTGACTGTTGGTTAACCAACTGCACCATGCTCATGTTGTCGGACCAGAAAACTACTTGGCGGTTGCACAACCGTTCGCCTCACAGCTCAATGGCGACAATGATCAGGAAAAGCTCCAGCAGGGTAAGATTGCATAACAAATCCATGCGGGCCCATGAGGAAGACCAACACTCGGCAGATCACTCCCTTTGGAAGAAGGCGCCGAAACCACAGGAGTCTGCCGCGTCAGTGTATAGCTCCAGCTGTGAGTTCGGTACCTCCTCTTGCAGTCAACAAGACTGGCCATTGTAGGACTGGAGAAAGGATAGCCATATCCCCAAGTAGTCTTGCATGGGCTTGGTGATACGGACATAGTGGTGGGGGGCAGCCACCCTTTTTGTGGCTCACGCCAGGCATCCTCAGAAAGCCTTCGGCATGCGGATGACTCTACAGGCAAAGACCAAGTGACCCAGCAAAGACTGAAGTTGTTTCAATTGCAGTTTTTTGGCCCCTCTTGCCAAGCGGACCAGGGAGAGGAGCCTGGCCAGCTTGCCGCTGGGCAGCCGAAAAAACCATTGCCACTGTGTCTATTTCTATGCCCAAAAAGGCTAAAACCGTCACGAGGCCCTCGGTCTTGTCAGTGGACAGTGGAACGGCAAACCGTCTGCATGTGTCCTGAAAAACAGATTGGAGATGCTGACACCAACCACTGTCCACTGGGCCTACGAAGAGGAAGTCATCTAAGTAATTTAGTATGGAAGCACAACCAGCCTCCTGGGCGACTACCCATTCAAGGTACTGAAGAGCTCAAAGAAATAACACGAGATGGCACAGCCCATGGGAAGGCATATGTCAAAAAAGTAGCTTCCCTGAAAGTAGCAGCCCAGGAGCTAGAAGCACTCCGGGTGGACCGGGAGGAGGCAGAAGGCGGACTTAATGTCTGCCTTTGCCAACAATGCCGACTGACCGGCATCCCTAATCAAGCGAAGCGCCGTGTCGAAAGAGGCATAGTGGACCCTGGATTCCTCCTTATCTATGCCGTCGTTGACCGAGGAGCCAGAAGGATAGGAAAGGTGGTGGATAAGGTGTAATTTTCCCTCTGCCTTTTTCGGGACCACATCGAGGGGGGACACCCTCAGGTTGTGGAAAGGGGGAGATCAAATGGGCCTGCCATACGCCCCAACTCCAACTCCTTCTGAAGCTTCTCGGCCACAATGGACTCAAATTCAACTGCACATTTCAAATTAGACGCCATGGTAGGCACATCTGAAGGAGTGAAGGGTATCCAAAAACCATGGTCCAGGCCGTCTTTCAAGATCAAGGCCTCCCTATGAAGGGGGTCTAGCCAGGGAAGCATCTCTAAGACGTTCACTGGCGTCCTCCGGTTTAGAAAGGTCAGGCTTGGCTAACAGCCTGGAAAGTGGTTGCTTTCCCTTCCGGAAACACCGGCTGACGGGGTGAGCACCTCCGCAACTGGAGCACTCGTGCTTAAAATGGCACTCGGTGTCCCCTTTTGCAGTGGCTCTTATTGAACAGCCAGCATAGACCTTTTTTGGGGGCAGCTGATGCTCCAGAGGGAGCGCCGGCCGGGGACTGAAAGGATGAAGGCCTGTGGGGGCACATTAGCAATAACCACAGGCTACCGTCTTGGCAACCAAAACGAAACTCCTTACGTGCCACCATTTTTTGGCAAAACTGGGTGTCATAGTGAAACCAACACTGGCCCCCATAAACCTTATAGGCACCCCAAATAAGATCTAAGTAGCAAAAGAGAGAAAAAAGCAAAAAGCAAAAGAAAGACATAGAGTTTAACCATAGTGCAGTTACAAACTTATAAACACTGCCATTTACTGGTTGATGTATTAGTTGCACAAATTACATGAACAATGTATTCCAACACCGGCACTCAACAACTGCTCCTTATAATAGTCCCATTTCTCAGTTCTATAAATCTGTTTCTTGTAAGTGGTTTTGTCAAAGCATCTGGGACCTTCATCAGCAGCTTTGATCCACTTTTGTTTCTCATGAGTTGGAGTTATTTGCATCTCATCCCATGAATCTGGCTCTGGTTTTAATGCTATGCACGCAACATAGGACAGACGTTTAACTAGGATGTCTTTATTGCTTTTGGTGGATTTGTGAAGCCTCTTGTGGCCTGGTTTCTTCTTTTACAATGTTTCTTGTTGTCTGCGTTAATTTCGATTCCTGTGTCACTTTGTTACTAACACTGACACGTGAAGTGTTTGTGTTACTTCATGACATTGTGAACATACTGAAGTTTCATAGACAATTACACTTTTACTGGTGGTTACCTTGTTTATGGTCTGGTGTAGAATTCTATATCCCTTTTGTGGATGTGTAGATAGGCTTTGCTTCCAAAAATTTGTAGATGGTTCAAATTTTGAGCCCCTCCATTTCACAGTTCATATGGCGTTTAGTCAGTTGATTTTCCTAATAATCAGTTTCTTCTGTCACACTTTCAGGATTTTGTAGTTTAGTTTTTTTTTGCATTCTAGCTTTCCTAATTCTGCAATCAGAGTTTAAATGACCTTGTTTCTTGCACACAAAACATCCATGTGTTTCTTGTTGCATGTTACTGTTACTGTGGCTTTCACATATATTTGCAAACTCTATATTTGAGAGTCTCCAAGTTGGAGCATATATAGAAGTGGATAGATAAAGGGCGGGTTTGCCTGGAGGGGGCCCACTCCTTAAAGGTGCAGGGACAATTAGCAAGAGCATAATATAATAGCTGAGAGCATCCCTGCGTCCCCACGCACAATGTGGCCAACAAGCTGTGCAGATAAGTGCCAACCACACCATTTTATACAATATAATATAATATAACAATAAAACATTTCCTAGCACATTTACCAGCTAGCCTGCTGCCTAACAGTTCATGTTAAAGACAGAGGGTGTAGTTACACACGTTTGCAGGTATATGTGAAAGCCACAGTGCCTCATCAAAGCTGTTCTGTATACTGTGGTCCTAACTCTATTTTTGAAGGTACCGGTTTTGGGTCATCATCATTTTTGTTTCACTACTGTATGAGTTACTGATCTGAAACAAGCAGGCAGCTAGTGCATTATGGCAAACTTGACTTACTGTACAAACTTGTCCATGGGCGGTGACTATGTAGTGAATTTGAATATGATAGCCCTGGATCCACCACCTTGCAAAAAAAAATTCAGCATCGACTCCAACAATTCTTTCTTGACAGCTTAGCAGCATACATTATAATTGACTTAGATCATATGTTGCTTTGGGTTTGTACTGTAAAAACATTTAAATTCTATTTGCATCTATATCTAATTTTTAATTAAGTTAGTAATCTTACCATAACAGTCTATATAAAATTTATTTTACATAGCTGTAGCCTGATATTTTTACAATGCTGTCTCTATGGCTGTAACATGATTGTTTTTCAGAAACAATAAGGGTTAAATGAATGTTGCAATTCTTCCTTCTTACAGAAGAGTGATAACGTTAGTTGTGGTTTTCTTTAGAAAAGGACAGAAGAGAATGACTTGAATATATGATCCGATTAGTGTCCAATTCATGTAGATTGATCAACAAATATAAATATTTCCACAGTTGTTGAAGTTATTTTTTAATTAGCACTTTGCATAGCTTGATTGTGATATTACAGCACCATCTGCCAACTTTGGTTAATAAAACATTGACATGAACTGCTTTAATACCAATTTAAAAATAAAATTGAGTTGATGATGTTTTCTTTACTATGCACTAATATGCATAAAAGGTACTTCATTCAGGGTGCAGGTACATAGGCTTACAGGTTTCAGACAGGTGTGCAGTTAATAACAGTGGAAATGTCCTTCGCACTAATGCGAGAAATAATGGAATGGTGACAACAAAATATCAGACGCTGCTCCTTCTGTTTAATGCTATTTTAAAGTTTGTTAAATGTAAGAGACCACTTTTTAGATACTAATAAAGCAGATATATTCATCCTACTACACCATTGGAGACTTCTTTCTCTTTCCCCCCTTTTCATTCCACCGGGCTGGTGGAGCCTGGGTGGAAAGTGTTTCTGAATAGGTATATCCTCACATGAAGATTGAGAAGGCAATAAATTCAGCCACCAACAGATGTTAAATCCAGATTACCATTACGCTACAATATACAGTGCCAACTAAAGACACCCATTGATGCCTGAATTTACTCCTCCTAAGGTGAGAGTTCTGAGAGCCTGATAATACTGGGACTTTCTATATGAAGATTACTATAAATATCTACTTATCTTTCCTACATATTTGATCCCAGCTTATTCACATTGTCACTTATGAACTTTACACTTTAATATCTATTGAATATCACGTTATTAGGACATTCATTTATTTTTAATAGTGTGTAATTGTTTTCCTCTTTGTTACACTGTATGCATTAGTCACTTTTCACATTATAAGGTGATAGATTTGATGCACAAGATCTTTTTATTTTCACAGTTAATAACAGTGTAATGGTTGAATATGATCTACTTTGGTTTTATGGACAGTATACATCAGAGCCACACAGTTGGGTGGATTGTGAGCTAGGGGCATGTGGTTGGCTAATGCTGTATGGTACCTGGATTAATATTCGTGCTACCTTGCCGTTAGTGGGGTACATAGGCGTGCGCAACCTATTGCATTAGAGTGTGCACCTCAAACCAAAGCTCAAACACACGTGCGTCTGTGTATATATATATATATATATATATATATATATATATATATATATATATATACATACAGGCTGATCCAGATGATAATAGGCCTGTGATAAACAAGAAAACAAATCCCCAAACTCCTCTATGTAGAGATATATAGTCTGTTGGAGGAGCCAGTGCATAATATTCTTTCTGGTGATGAAAGATATATAATATGGGAAACAATTTCCACACACGGCAATCTGGGATGTGCATCAAAAACAACAGAGGGAATGAATACTCTTACCCCATAGCATTGACACACACGCCAGATGGCGGTGGGTCAATCAAGCATGAAATAATCATTTCCAGCAGGCTCTCCAAACAGGGCTATTGCAGTTAGGTGATGTATACCTGCATCTGTCTCCAAGAGGATCGATGGTAGATGTTCACGGTAGGGGCTCCAGCTGATGGGTGTTTGTAGTCATCCGACCGACAACCAATCGACAGCGCAAGTCATGGAAAGAAAGAAAAAAAGGGCCTCCACATGAAGTGCAGATGAATCCAAGATAAAAAAATATTTATTCAATAAAAACAAAATAAAAAACATACAGACCATCAATCAAGATGTGTACATGGAGTGATCACAAAAAATAGTAAGAACAGCGTGGTATAAAAAGCACAGCAGGCTATGTACCCGGCATGTTTCGAACAAACGTTCTTCTACTGGGGTATGCCCCAGTAGAATATATATATATATGCCCCAGTAGAAGGTTTGTTCGAAACATGTCGGGTACATAGCCTACTGTGCTTTTTATACCACGCTGTATATGTTGTCTCACTGGCACTGCTCACCTCACTGAGCCACCCGCATGCTGCTATCCGATTCCAGGCTGAGGCTCCGCTGAGTCCGCTGCTTCTACCAAGGGAAGGGAGAGAGAGGAGGCCGGGGGGGCAGAGTGCAGATGTATATCACTCCACCGCCTGCGGGACACCTGTGCTGAAAGAACTATAGAAGACCCATCGGCAAATGCGGCTGGATCACTCCACCGTGGCTGAGGTCCCGGCGACTACCTTGTCCCTGCAGTGCAGCAAACAGATGTTTTTTCTTACCAGGACAAACCCAGGCCAGTGGTAACAACCCTAACATGGGCAGTAGTCACAATTGCTCGCAGCAGTCACAACTAGGCAATGAGAGCACAGGGATGATTTGGGTGTGCCTGGGCACACCCGGCACACCCCATGGGCACAACTATTGTGGGGTATTTACCTGACTGGATAGGGCTTCTTCCTGATGACCCTTGTACAGTTGGTGATATATATTGTGTTCTGTATTTTCCTTGAGGATACTGTATACCTGTCAAACTTGTATCTTGTGAAGCCTCTAAAACAAGCAGCTCATGGGATCCAAGCAACTGTGCGACATAACGCTATGTAGCCATGCCCCGTAGGGGTTGCTGAATGTAGTGGTTCACCTGTCACCCTGCCCAGCCAGACATCCATTTCTCAATCACTCAGAGACATAGAACAGTCCATAGCTTTGTTTTTGTTTTGTTTTATTTGAGGGGATTAAACTTGGATGGGAAATTGGGATCTATGGGATGCTTAGAAATATTCAGTGCAAACTTGCTTGGGACTTCTATATACACTCCAGTATATACACTCTAATCTTCTCTTCAGCACATACACTTGCTTCACACAGTTTCTCCTCCAGCACTTTACTTGCTACAGACTGTTACTCCCCCACACTAGCTAGTACCGCATGGGTAGGCCTGACACTGCTCCAGCCAGACCTCAATGAACTGGCTTTTGCAGGCAGGGACCCCTGGCCCCAGTGGTGTAGAAATAGTTTAGGTGCTAGCTATCCTCTATTCAGCTACTAATCCCAAATAGCCTGGCTGCAATGACCTCTCTCCACTGCCCTTCCCACAGTCCTCTTTTCTGGTTCTGCACCCATCTCTCAAACTGCAATCTCCCAGTTCTCTCAGGCGTGCCTCCCCAGTCCTCCTGACTGTGCTCATTCACCAGCCCTCCAGGCTGCAACCAGTTGTCCTCCCTGGAGACTCTTAGAAGTGTTCTCTCCTGCTGTCCTCTACTTGCTCTCTCATGTGCTTCTCCTTCCAGGATCTCGTCACTCCTCCTGGATGCACCGAGCCTCAGGCGGTGCACTGAGAGATGGAAGAGGTAAACATCCCCCACCCTCCAAACCACACCGGCATGGACAGCAGTGCAGGCAAGATTGGAAGAATATAAACAAATGAATTAAACTACACTTACAGTGTCATATGGTCCGAAGTGAGCCCCAAAAAAAGCAATGGCCCAGAGGGAGATGATCCAACCATGTATAGGACAAAAAATTATTTGAAAATGTGTGTTCACAATTCACAGGGGAAAGAGTGGAAGAGTCCACTTAAGGATGAGTGAATACAAAAATTAAATAAAAAAAAAAACACAACATAATTCAATGTATGTAACAAGCACACACATACATGTATGCATATATAAACATACATATATACATGCACACATACACATGTATATGGGGTGGTAAAATCCAAGTAAAGACTCCAAGGGAAAGCATCCAAAAGAATCAGTCCCAGGCCTTGGAAAGTTCAATACACCATCCCCATAATGCAAAGATAAGGGACTAACCAAAACTTACCAGATATAATAACTGTGTGGTCCACTGCAAGGTTCCAAGTATCCACACAACCTGCCCAACTGCATAGACAAAAGGTACCCCCCTCCCTGAGAAAGGCTAGCTAATGCACAAACTGTATGCCAATATCATGGCATGGAGATGGAATGGCGCCTGGTAAGTGTGTTCTTTCTTAGTAGTGAAGGTTCACTTGTCTGCATTAAACATCACTGGGGTGGTCCGTGTGCTATACAGTGTCATGCTATGGTCTGTGTTATTTTTTATTTTGTAGGCTGATTGTCAAATTATCTCCCACGGAGTCACGGATCTATGGTATCCAATTGAGGGTTACATCAATTTGTATGCTGAATCTTGATCATGAAAAACAAAGGCCTGGGCTGGGTTAAAGCCATCTGCCCTAATTTGCTTGCTATCTGGTAAGCATGTTTTGGTGGGACATATATCTGTGATTGCATCAGTGTGTTGTCTTCCTTTGAAGTTTTTTCAACCACATACAAACATTGGAACTGTTATTCCCTGCAATTGGATATATGGATTGTAATTAGCGCAATTATTCTCCTTTCTGTTACTCCACTAGCACTTCCCTTGCTGCAGACTGTTACTCCTCTGGACTAGCTAGCACCACATGGGTAGGCCTGATACTGCTCCAGCCAGGCCTCAATGAAATGCCTTTTGTGGGCAGGGACCCCGGGCCCCTGTGGTGTAATAGTTCAGCTGCTTGCTATCCTCTATCCAGCTACCACTCCCAGATAGCTCTCTTTACATCCGTCAGCCAGCCTGCCCTTTCCACAGTCCTCTCTTCTGGTTCTGTACCCATCTCAAACTGCAATCTCCTAATTCTCTCAGGCGTGCCTCCCCAGTCCTCCCAAATGTGCTCACTCACCAGACCTCCCGGCTGCAACCAGTTGTGCTCCCTGGGGACCCTTAAGTGCTGTACACACTATGGGATTTTCCGACGGGAAATGTTAGATGTCAGGCTGTTGGCGGAAAATCCGACCGTGTGTATGCTCCATCGGACAATTGTTGTCGGACTTTCTGCCAACAAATGTTGGCTAGCATGTCTTCAAATTTTTCACCAACAAATGTGTGTTGTCGGATTATCTGATCTTGTGTACACAAGTCCGTCGGACAAAAGTCCAAAGTACAAACATGCATGTTAGGAACCAGAAGCAGTTGGTCTTGTAAACTAGCGTTTGTAATGGAGAATTAACATTCGTGACGTGGCAAATTATGAAATCTCCAAATGCAGCACATATTCTTTTCTTCTTTAATGGGATAATAATGAAGCTGCTTTGCTGGTGATACTGATGGAGTTATTGCAAACTCATTTTCAAAGGCTTTTTTTCTAGTGATATCAAGAATAATATTATTATGTTTTTTTTTTTTTTTTATTTGTGCAAGTTACCACAACACCATTATCTAGTAGTTTTTAAGATCAAAGATACAACTATGTTGGTGTCCCTTGTCAATTTTACATTGTATTTTTTAAAATGTAACTGCCTACTCCCAAACTGTCATTTGAAGTAAAACACATAGCCAAGTATTATTTTCCACAGTTTTTTTTTTATTGTGCATTAAAAAAAAAAATAGACATGCTATCTGCCAATAGAACTTAACCAAAAATTGCATTCTATGCATCCAAAAATATAGAAAATATACCAAATCAAATCATTATTTAACCAAAAAATGAATGTCAAAGCAATAACTGCAAGGCCAACAATAAATAACACGTTATCTCCTCCAATTTCGCAACATGTCTGGTTGATGAACGGCCGTTCAGAAACAAACTGAAAAGCGCTAAATGAAATATGAATCAACACTCAACAAACTTCTACTAACACGAAATTAGCAGAAGGAGCCCAAAAGGTGGCGCTAAAGAGCTGAAAAACCACAAAGTATGTCTAGTACGTCACTATGTTTGTAATTGTTGGCCAACATTTGTGTGACCGTGTGTATGCAAGATAAGTTGGAGCCAACACCCTTCAGACGAAATTCCATGGTTTTGTTGTCGGAAAGTCTGATCGTGTGTAGGAGGCATTAGGAGTCCATATATCTTATGCATACCATAACCACTTACATTTACACATTATGCTCGCCTTTCAACAAATCAGCTGTTGAGTAATGTAGCTAATTTACGGAAGTAATCAATTTTATCTGCCTATGTTCGCTTTATATATCTTTACAGATTTAAGGGTTCAAAGAGCCCATTCAATAGTTGCCTACACTTGTCAAGCAGATTGTGGATTTCTCAAACTTCACTCTTGATTCAATGACTGGACAGATTTATTAAGATTTACCTATTACTATTCGGGAATTAAATATCCTGTTCTCAAGGACAAAGGCATGCGTTGCTTTAGGTTTATTCTGTAATAACATTACTATTCCAGTTGCTACTATGTCCAATTTTTTGAATTCAGCATGCAGTCTCTATTGTAACTGTACATACAGTCAGGGCTGCTGTTAGAAATCCAGGCTACTCGATAGGGTTCTTCCCAAAATATCAAATTACATTTTTGCTAAAATGCCATGGTCCAATGCTATGTTTTGCAGCCATGGAAGAGATTATATACTTGCTTCAGCCACCTCCAGACACCTGTTTTTTTGTTATACTTTTTAAATTGCTGAATGTCAATTTTACATTGTGAGACCACACTGCAACTGTGAGCCAACTGTTTGGCTTGCACTTGCAGACGGCCCCATTCAAGTCAACAGGGAGTTTGGTAGGTGGTGCTGCCTGTCAAACTCTGCAGCCTGTGTTGCCGCAGATGTGAAGTAAAGCATTGCAGACACAGCATGTATACAGCCCTGTCTGACTGTATTGTTAGGATTTTGATTCGTGGTAGGGATAGTGGTAAATCCACAGCTCAGCCTCCCATGTGAAAGAGTCCTTAGGCCGCATTCACACTTTGCATTTCCTGAGCATGTGACAAAGTGTAGGAGAAATGCACGCTTTGCAATACATTTTAAAAATGCAATGCAAACTCGCATAGTGCTTTTGGTGCCATTAATTGTTAATGGCACCCCAAATGTACTTCGCAGACTTGCATTTTGTCATGCGGCAAAATTGCAAAGCTGCATGCTGTTCTAAAGCTTCTATGGTGTGTTTGTCAAACGTAGGGCAGCTCATTCAAGTGAATGAGCCGCCCTATGTGTGAAAAACAAATAAAAAAAATGCGAGCAGGGACACGTGTTCCCACTATGCAAAGCGCGAACAAGGCCTTAGGGGTGGCATATAAAAATGGCTGGTCCAGAGATGTCTGTCACCTGAACGAAGGGGTGTATTCACTGGCCCCTAGCTCCAGCACTGCTGTGTTAGTGTCTACCTACAGTAATAGGCTAGCTCTTGGCACATTCACCCCCTCTCTGCATGCTGAACTTTTTGCAACTTCACTTCCCCCCTTCACTCACCCCCATCCAACAGAAGCACTACAACATTTAAGCACTGCAGGTTACAGGGAACACAGACCACGGTGTGGAGTTCAGTAGAGCAGAGCTCAGGACTCAAGGTGGAGGTGGAGCAGGCAGAGAACTTCATTCCTCGCTCTTTCTTCCTTCCAAGAGATAACACTGCCAACCGCAGGGGAGAGGGTGGTGGGGGAGTTTTAGGACCTGGCAGAGTACAGATTTTCTGACAAAAGAGAGCCTCTGCAGCTGTCCTTGCTGCTCCAAAATCGGGCGCAGCCTGGGACAAAGCTGGCATGGGACAGCTTGCTAAATAAAGGGACTGTAGGCAAGTATGTAGCATTGATCCCTCTACAGAGCAGCTGGGGGAGAAAGCTGGTAGCACTGCAGGGGGTTCCACAAGTTTCCTAATGTAGAACAGCTGGCCTCCCTGCTCGGCCTGGAGGTGCCCAGGCCTGGTACAGGGGGGCCAGCTGTACTGCCTTATCAGTGCCCTGCATACATATATATATACAGTTTGCATACTCAGATCTCTTAACAATTTCATTCCTACGTTGAAAGGTAACAACAATAGTTGTGAATTTCTTTGGGAATTAATAGAAGTGAAGGAATTGAGCACATGATCCCATTAGTGTTGAATTCATGTAGATGGTCTTGGCAAATAATATGTATTGTTGTTGAATTTCTTTCCTAATTATGCCGCTGCTGTGTCATCTGACAACTATGGCTAATAAAACTGTGACATGAATAGCTTTTCTTAATGTCAATTTAAAATTGAACTACTTTTCGCAGTCAAAGCTTTGGTGATGATGAACAAATAAACATAAAAAGTGCTTATCTGTGGACAGGCTACATATGGCAATAATATATTATTATGATAGGTGCAGAGTGACAGCCCTGAGATTTAATTTACTAAAGCCCCTCCTTGAAGTCAGAACTGTAGATGTAGGTACAAAAGCTTACAGCTTTCAATTAAGTGCACAACTTAAATGATCAAAACAATTGAATACTAAAACAAGTTGCTTATAGGGTTTAGCAATGCAACATAAAGTTACCGAATGTGTATCTTTCATCATGGGGGCAATCATCCACAGCAATAAAAATAACAAAGTTCCCTGCTTAAAAGAGAAGTTCTGGATTTAAAAAAATAAACTTACACACACACTTAAGTGGATGCAGCATTGTTCCAATGTTGTTCCAATGCTGCATCTGTCCCTCTGCCTCTGACACCAAGAACTGAGCGATCAAAGACCACTGATTGCTCAGTTCTCAGTCAGTGAGCAGAGAGCTGTGACTATCAATCACTGGCTCTCTGCTCTGCCCCTGCTGAGAGGCTGAGCCAGCTGCCAGTCAGGCATCTGGGTGGAACCTGACAGTCAGGATATTTTCAGAGCCTGGACCAGCTGAGTGACATCAGCCAACAAGTGCACTCCTGTGATCCACAGAAGAAGTAGGGCCAAAAGTGCTTTGGTCCTGCTTCTCCTTTAAAAAGTAAAAAAAAAAAATATTTTTAGCAAGTACAAAAATTACCTCTTGACATTACCAGAAAGGTGGTGTCCTTGTCAGTTCCTGTAAACTGAAAAGACGGAAAAGATGATATTATCTTTCTTGTGTCACCCACAGGAGAAATCTGCTTCTGTATTTATCCTGCTCGTTTCTGTGTGAGTCTTTCCACTGCTATAGACTCTAAGTCTGACCCCTATATACCCCTTCATAACAGGTCCTCTTTTGGTCATCCATAAATTGAGTGAAGGGATGGCTCAGCTGTAGACAGAGTTTTCCTTGTTAAAGCAAACACAGGAATACTCCTCCAAGGGGAAAGGAGGACATGCCCCCTGTGGAGAATGTGGATACTGTCTCAAAGGCAGCTAAGGTCATTGTCCCTGTGCTGGGTTTGTCAACAGTTGGGCCACTGCCAGAAAGGCTGCCCCTACCATACACAGAAAAGGCCATTAAACTAAAATGCCCCACTGTCATGAGTCAAGTAATATGGCTGCAAAGTGGAACAACTCCCCATCCAAGAATCATAGATGTGGTAGTCAACTGTCCTGTTGTGTCCTGTTGTGCACTGATGCTTGATCAGCCAAGAGGTTGAGTGTACTTAAATACCAGCTTTAAAGTCACTACTTGACCAATACTTTCCTAAGAAGAAAATAAGCCTGGACATGCCATGGATTTCATTTGCAGCCTCCAATGAGCTTCCCAGAGAAGTTTTCAGGTTTACCTAGATAACAATTTTGCTGTGGGTGGAAGGACCAGAAGGGCGTAATAATCATGCATGCTTATACAGGTTGTATAACTCACAGGTTGTTGCTATATGGTAAATATTGGGGTTGGGCACAATGTTCAAATGGAACGTAAGTTTGACTCAAAACATTTGGTGTTCACCAAATAGCGAACATTATGGGGCGTTCGCGGCAATTTGAGCACCAATCATTGCTCAGGGGACTAAGTCCATGCCCCACACTATTTAAGGCTGCTTACACGGTGGCCGTATATAGTGTTATAATTGAGAGAACATTAGTTAGAGGCAGGTTAATGGGGTGCAGGCAGTTTGGTGTATATATATATACATATATATAAATATATATATACAGTGCAGTCCGTGTAGAATATATATACAGTGCAGGCAGCTTAAAATATATATATATATATATATATATATATATATATATATATATATACCATGCAGTCAGTGTACAGTAGTATTGAAGTGTATTGAAGTGGTTAAGCAGAACCCTATGACAGAATTAAGAAAAAAATGGCATTGGCCCCCCAGTCCATACCAGGTCCTTTGGGTCTGGTATAGATTTTAATGGGAACTCCAAGCCAATTTTTTTTTTTTTAAAGCATGGGGTCCCCCCAAAAATCTATACCAGGCCCTTATGCCCTGTGCACATGACCGGTTTTGCCGAATAAACTCTGAAGGTTTTTCCTACGGAATTCCGACGGAATTCTGCTCAAGCTGTCTTGCATACACACGATCACACCAAATGCCAACCATCAAGAACGCGATGACGTACAACACGTACGACTGGACAACAGGTACGACGTCTCGTACTTGCTTCAGAGCATGCGTCATATTTGGTACGCATTTTTAAAGCATGGGGTCCCCCCAAAAATCTATACCAGGCCCTTATGCCCTGTACACACGACCGGTTTTGCCGAATAAACTCTGAAGGTTTTTCCTACGGAATTCCGACGGAATTCTGCTCAAGCTGTCTTGCATACACACGATCACACCAAATTCCGACCATCAAGAATGCGGTGACGTACAACACGTACAACGGGACAACAGGTACGACGTCTCGTACTTGCTTCAGAGCATGCGTCATATTTGGTACGTCGGAACAGCATACAGAGGAGCGGTTTTCCCGATATAAAAATATAAAACATGTTCTCTATCTAAGTCCGTCTGAATTTTCGACGTAAAAAGTCCGATGGGGGATACACACGGTCGGAATATACGATGTAATTCCAACTGTGTGTACGGGGCATAAGGGTCTGGCATAGGTTTTAAGGAGAACTCCACTCCAAAATTTTTAAAAAATTGGCGTAGGGTCCCCCTAATTCCATACCAGACCAGACCCTTTTCCGAGCAAGCAGCCTGTACAGTACATTGTACTCCTACCCATTCACCAAAAAAAAGTAAAAACCACAAAAGACAGTGTCTGACAATTCCGTTATTAAAAAAAAAAAAAAAAGTGTCCCGCGATGTCCATCCATCTTCAATCATGTCACCCGACGGACCCGAACAATAGAAAAAAAGAGTTCCCCATACCAGACCCAAAGGGCCAACGGGGGGATCCCTGCCGTTTTTTTGCTTGATTTTTTATCTATATTACCGGGAGCTGGCAATACGTTACAGCCACAAGCAATTTTAAATGACATTTTTTCCTTTGTCAAATGTCATTTTCCTGCTGCACAATAATACACATCACACAGATGTGCCCTTTTACAGGCAGACTAAGGGGACCCCCTAGGCACGATATTTAAAGGAATATATCATTTTTATTGTTTCACTTTAAGCATTAAAATCACTGCTCCTGACCAGGGTCCCTATATACTTTTTATGGCAATAACTTGCATATAAGCCTTTTGCATGTTCACACAAATTTTTTGCCTGTTCGCATGTTCTGGTGCGAACCAACCGGGGGGGGTGTTGGGCCCATCCCTAGTAAAAATGAATATAACTACGTGAGCTGGGAGTGGGCAGAAGAGCAAATATTACCAAATATTACCAATCCAACAACTGACCACTGTAGAAGTGAATACTCCTACAGTTCTTTTAATGATGTCAAGCTGATGCTAGCATAGATGATGCAACAAGGGCTGAAAAAAGAGGATAAAAACCCTTGAGCTGCTCCAGCTATCTTGGTAAGAAAGCAGGATGGCACCCTTCTCTTTTGTGTGGACTATAGATGTCTGAATGGTGGTATAATGAGGGATGCCTATGCTTTTCCACAGATCAAGGAATCCCTTGCCACCCTAAGCCATGCCAAATTTTTCTTCACTCTTGATCTCATCAGCAGGTATTCCCACGTCTTTCTGGCCAAGGTGGATCGACCAAAGACCGTTTTCATGAATCTCATGGGGTTGTGCCAATTCAAGAGAACATGAACCTGCAAAGGATTTTGATCTATCTAGATCTATCTCTGCAGCTGTAACAGGACCATCTATTGTAGCCTCCCTGATGGTATTCCCGAGTGTAGCCACACTCGGAATTGCGTTGCAGGATCCTGGTACAGGTTACTTACCTTGTCTCCAGGATCCTGCAATGTCCCCCCGTTTAGTCCATGGGCTCTGTCCTCCTCCTGAAGCCTCTGTGTGCCAGGCTCCATTCCCTGTGAGTGTCGCAACGCACAGGGGTGGAGCCTGGCAGCAAATTAAAAAAATGTAAAACACAATCTTACAGATTACAGTGCTGTATGAAATCATTTCACATCCCTTTTGTCCCCAATGCTTTGTCCAATGCCCTGCATGCAGTTTTATATTATATATACTGTTCTTTCTTCCTGGAAACTTGAGATTGTCCATAGCAACCAGAAAGTGTCCCTTTACGTCAAAAGTGGCTTTAGACCAGCTAGAAAGCAGCAATAGTAAATTAGAACACTTGCAGAATGAGCGATAGTGAATTGTGGGGAAATTTATTTTATTATTATTATTATATTATTATTTTTTTTAATTATTTACATTTATTTATTATATTATAATTTATGATTTTGTGTTTCAAACTTCATCATACCCGGGATATCTACTAGACTCTTGTTTGGACAGATTTAAGTGTGTTATGGCTAAGAATTACAGGCCTACAATATAAAACGCCAAATTTCCATGCAAAATAATTGTAACGCTTTCAGCACCTAAAATCCAACATAATCATACCGCCAGGGAGGTTAAGAGGGGGGACCCTTTCACTGGTGACCTGGGGTACTGTTTCATCAGTGGTGAGAGACTTCTTGGTCTGTACCAGGCTCTTTAGGTCTGTACATCTTTTAATTTTTTCTGTCCTGTTCTGTGGAGTATAAAAAGGTGCTGAGACCCAGATTCCACCTTTGGGTTGGCACATGTCTGCCCCAATGGAAGTACTGACCATCAACATTTCAGAAGACAGATACAATCTATTTGTGGTTGACCACTTTCCAAAGTTTGCAGTGGCAAGCTACCCCATACCTCCCACATGGCAAAATTGCATTTGAGGAGTTCAGTGTACCCTAATGCAATTGAGGATAGGCTTGGACTGTTAGAAATGAAGGAAATTAACCCATTACTTAGCCAAAGATGTTTGGGAAAAACAGCCATTCCTTATTGTTCGATGTTTCTACCTGCATTGTTCTGAATTGGTGATAGTCTTTTCTAAAGTGATTGTAAAGTCTATTATTTATTTTTCAAATAACTAACATGTTATACTTACCTGCTTTGTGCAATAGAATTGAGCATAGCGGCCCAGTCCTCCTCTTCCGGAACTGAGCTACCTGCATCCATAGACACAGCTTGTCACTTGCCACGTCACCTGCCACCAGATGCAGCTTGTCACTTGTCTTGTCACTTGCCTTCAGATGCAGTTGGTCACTTGTCGCGTTACCTGTCTTCAGATGCAGCTTGTCACTTGTAATGTCACCTGCCTTCAGATGCAGCTTGTCACTTGTCACATCACCTGCCTTCAGATGCAGCTTGTCATTTGTCTCATCACCTGTTTTCAGATGCAGATTGTCACTTGTAACATCACCTGCCTTCAGTTGCAGCTTGTCACTTGCCACCTTGCCTGCCACCAGATAAAGCTTGTCACTTGTCACATCGCCTGCCACCAGACGCAGCTTGTCACTTGCCATGTCACCCACCACCAGATGCAGCTTGTCACATGTCATATCACCTGTCTTCAGATGCAGCTTGTCACGTCACTGGCTTCAGATGCAGCTTGTCACTTTCCATGTTGCCTGCCACCAGATGCAGCTTGTCACTTGTAATGTCACCTGCCTTCAGATGCAGCTTGGCACTTGCCACGTCGCCTGCCACAAGAAGCAGCTTGTCACTTGTAATGTCACCTGCCTTCAGTTGCAGCTTGTCACTTGCCACGTCATCTGCCACCAAATGCGAATTGTCTCTTGCCACGTCGCCTGCCACCAGATGTGGATTGTCACTTACTTGCCACATCATCTGCCACCAGATGCGGATTGTCACTTGCCACGTCACCTGCCACCAGATTCGGATTTTCATTATCCTGCCACTAGCTGAAGCTTCCCACTGTTGCCTGCCACCAAAAAATACCAAATGCAGCTTGTCACTATTAAAAATGTAAGGCAATTTGATGGCAGGCAACAGTGACAGCAGATCTGGCAATCTCCCCCCAGCTTTTCAGAACATTGCTCCCAGAGTGGAGGGCAGCGAGAGATTATGTAATCTCTCTGTTGCCCGTGGCTGCACAGTGAGTGCAGAACTGCGGTGATGCAGGGCAGGTAGTGAGAGATGATGTCATCCCTCTGCTCGCTTGCCTGCCCACCAGCTTGCCCACCGGCTGGCCCACTCGCCAGCCCGGTACACTCAGGCCCGGCTGCAGAGAGGCCACGGCCTGGTACCGGGTCGCAGCCCTGTGGTTGGGGACCCCCAATCTAGTAAGTAAGTAAGCTGAAATATATTACATTTTGTTTTTAGATTTAAATATATTTTAACAAGAAAACTGCTTCTTCCTGCCAAGCATTCTGTGTAGCCTTGCTGCTTCCAGAAGACTACAGGGCAGAGAAGTTCTAACAATTTATTTTGAATGGTTAGCATGAAAATAATTAGTATGGACTCCAGAACAACATACTCAAAGAGGTGCTGGGAACTTTTACACTTGCACCTGCAGTCAGATGAAGGAAAACAACAAAAAAGCTCAGTAGCTCTGGTGAGGTGGCTGCCACACAGTAAGGCTTTTCTCATTAGCCATCCAACAGTAGTTCAAACCATAGCTATACAAAAGGGAGTGTCAGACCAAAACAGGATGTACGAGTCCAAGATAATTCTAATTTCTCGTACACACGAGAGGACTTTTCGACCGGATTGGTCCGACGGTCTATCCGACGGACTTTCGGCGGACTTTCGATGGACTTTCCGAACAAACGGACTTGCCTACACAAGATCACACCAAAGTCCGACGGATTCGTACATGATGACGTACGACTGGACTAAAATAAGGAAGTTGATAGCCAGTAGCTAATTGCTGCCCTAGCTAAAAGTCCACTGCAGGTCCGATGAAGCCCACACACGGTCGAATTGTCGGTCCGGTCGCAAAGTCTGCTCATGTGTACGCGGCATAAGGGTTGGTTAACACCAGAATGCAGTGTGTTCTGTGCACATTTCCCACATTGCGCTCAAAATTCACTGCCTTTGTGATCTGCTGTGGGTGCCTATGTAATGTTAACAGTACACTACAGTACCATGCAATTTGGAGTGGTGCATTATTTAAAAGTAGTGCATGCACTGCTTTCTCCATGTTCGATCCCGGATCTGTGCGATCTCGGAGTGAACTGGCCCTAAGTGTTTTACCAAAAATTAGGCCTCATACACACACAATATTTTTCTCCTCCCCTGGACACTTATGCTCCGGGGGAGGAAAAAGCAGTGTTAAAAATGCACCTATAGCCATTTGGCATGTTTAGGCACGTCAAGCGCTTGAGAATTCATTCTTTCCATTGGCCAGAATGTTTATTTATTTGGGTCAATGGAATTAATTAAGTTTAAATTTAAATGAATGTGCTTGACGTGCTTAGAGCTAAAGTGTGATTTGTAAGGATGGGCGAACGGTTCAGACCGAGCATGAGTTCGGGCCGAACATTGGCTGTTCTGAAGTTCTCCGAAAAAACAAATTAAAAGTTGGTTGGACTGTTTGTTCGGCCCGCCAAATGACCACAATGCACTGCGCTGCCACACAATGCATTGAAAGCCCTGATTGGCTGAAGCAATGAAAGCTTTGCCCAATCAGGGCACAGAGCACTGTCAGAGCCATGATTGGACACTGTCATGATACTGTATCCATTCAAGGCTCATTGCTCCCAATCTTGCCCCACACTATCAAAGTATTCTTTCCATAGAGGCCATTTGTAGTGTGAGAGCAGCGTGGAGAGAGATAGAACAGGGCTCTGTTCAGTGCTATTAGACAGTTAGTGTGATATAGTGTGCTATTCTGATTCTATCACCAGTAAAATATCAGTTTAGTGTGCATCTGTGCAGTTTAGTGTGCATACTGCAAGTTTAATGCCATATATTCCATTGCGTTACTGAAAGTTTAAAGCCATATATTTGTGTGCGTTACTGCAAGATTAACACCAAAGAGTTCTGTGCATTACTGCAAGTTTAACGCCATATATTTTTTTGACTTACTGTAAGTTTATCGCCATATTGTTCTGTGTGTTACTGCAAGTTTAACGCGATATATTTCATTGCATTACTGAAAGATTAACGCAATATAGTTCTATGCATTACTGCACCTTTAACGTCATATAATTCTGTGCATTACTGCAAGTTTAAAACTGTATATTTCATTGTGTTACTGCAAGTTTTTAACGCCATATAGTTTTTTGCATTACTGCAAGTTTAACGCCATATAGTTCTGTGTGTTACTGCAAGATTAATGCCATATAGTTCTGTGCATTACTGCAAGTTTAACACCATATATTTCTTTGCATTACTGGAAGTTTAACGCTATATATTTCATTGCATTTCTGCAAGTTTAATGCAATATAGTTTTGTGCATTACCGCAAGAATAACACCATATAGTCCTATGCATTATTGCAAGTTTAACACCATATATTTTATTGCCTTACTGGAAGTTTAACGCCATATTGTTCTGTGTATTACTGCAAGTTTAACACCATTTAGTTCTTTGCATTACTGCAAGTTTGCAAGTTTAACGCTGTATATTTCATTGTGTTACTGCAAGTTTAATACCATATATTTCATTGCGTTACTGCAAGTTTAACGCCATATAGTTCTGTGTGTTACTGCAAGAATAACATCATATAGTTCTGTGCGGTACTGCAAGATTAACGTTATATAGTTCTGTGCATTACTGCAAGTTTAACACCATATATTTCATTGCATTACTGCAATTTTAACACCATATAGTTCTGTGCATTACTGCAAGTTTAATGCCATATAGTTCTGTACATTATTGCAAGTTTAATGCTGTATATTTCATTGCGTTACTGCAAGTTTAACGCCATATAGTTTTGTGTATTACTGCAAGACTAACATAATATAGTCCTGTGAATTACAGCAAGTTTAACGCCATATATTTTATTGCCTTACTGGAAGTTTAATGCCATATTGTTCTGTGCATTACTGCAAGTTTAACGCCATATATTTCATTGCGTTACTGAAAGTTTAACGGCATATAGTTCTATGTGTTACTGTAAGTTTAAGCCATATAGTTCTGTGCATTGCTGAAAGTTTAACGCTATATATTTCATTGCATTACTGCAAGTTTAACGCAATATAGTTCTTTGCATTATTGCAAGTTTAACACCATATATTTCATTGCGTTACTGCAAGTTTAACGCCATTTAGTTCTTTGCATTACTGCAAGTTTAACACTGTATATTTCATTGTGTTACTGCAAGTTTAATGCCATATATATCATTGCATTATTGCAAGTTTAACGCCATATAGTTCTATGCGTTACTGCAAGTTTAACGCCATATAGTTCTGTGCGTTACTCCAAGTTTAACGTCATATATTTCAATGCGTTACTGCAAGTTTAACGCCATATATTTCATTGCGTTACTGCCAGTTTAATTCCATATAGTTTTGTGCGTTACTGCAAGATTAACGTCATTTAGTTCTGTGCGTTACTGCAAGTTTAACGCCATATAGTTCATTGCATTACTGCCATTTTAACGCCATGTAGTTCTGTGCATTACTGCAAGTTTAATGCCATATAGTTCTGTGCATTACTGCAAGTTTAAAGCTGTATATTTCATTGCATTACTGCAAGTTTACTGCCATATATTTCATTGCGTTACGGCAAGTTTTATGCAATATAGATTTGTGCGTTACTGCAAGTTTAACCTGCATATATTTCATTGCGTTACTGCAAAATTTTATGTCATATAGTTCTGTGCGTTACTGCAAGTTTAACGCCATATATTTCATTGCGTTACTGCATGTTTAACGCCATATAGTTGTGCTTTACTGCAAGTTTATTGCCGCATATTTCATTGCATTACTGCAAGTTTAACGCCATATAGTTTTGTGCGTTACTGCAAGATTAACACCATATAGTTCTGTGCATTACTGCAAGTTTAACGCCATATATTTTATTGCCTTACTAAAATGGCAGTAATGCAATGAAATATATGGCGTTAAACTTGCAGTAATGCACAGAACACTATGGCATTAAACTTCCAGTAAGGCAATGAAATATATGGCGTTAAACTTGCAGTAACGCACAGAACTATATGACGTTATACTTGCAGTAACACACAGAACTATATGGTGTTAAACTTAAAGTAACGTATAGAACTATATGGCGTTAAACTTGCAGTAACACAATTAAATATATGGCATTAAACTTGCAGTAACACAATGAAATATACAGCGTTAACCTTGCAGTGATGCAAAGAACTAAATGGTGTTAAACTTGCAGTAACGCAATTAAATATATGGTGTTAAACTTGCAGTAACGCAATTAAATATATGGTGTTAAACTTGCAGTAACGCAAAGAACTATATGGCGTTAAACTTGCAGTAATGCACAGAACTATATTGCGTTAAACTTGCAGTATTGCAATGATATATATTGCGTTAAACTTGCAGTATTGCAATGATATATATTGCGTTAAACTTGCAGTAATGCACAGAACAATATGGCGTTAAACTTCCAGTAAGGCAATAAAATATATGGCATTAATCTTGCAGTAATGCATAGGACTATATGGTGTTAATCTTGCGGTAATGCACAAAACTATATGACG
Organism: Lithobates clamitans; assembly: GCA_037952925.1. Classification (NCBI taxonomy): domain Eukaryota; kingdom Metazoa; phylum Chordata; class Amphibia; order Anura; family Ranidae; genus Lithobates; species Lithobates clamitans. Next base: position 971,269 of record JBBGZY010000965.1, on the reverse strand, counting down.
TTAAACTTGCAGTAATGCAATGAAATATATGGTGTTAAACTTGCAGTAACGCACAGAACTCTATGGCGTTAATCTTGCAGTAATGCACAGAACTATATGGCGTTAAACTTGCAGTAACACAGTCAAATATACAGCGTTAAACTTGCAGTAATGCACAGAATTATATGATGTTAAACTTACAGTAATGCACACAACTATATTGCGTTAAACTTGCAGTAATGCACAGAACAATATAGCATTAAACTTACAGTAAGTCAATAAAATATATGGCGTTAAACTTGCAGTAATGCAAAGAACTATTTGGTGTTAATCATGCAGTAATGCACACAACTATATCGCTTTAAACTTGCAGTAATGCAATTAAATATATAGCGTTAAACTTGCAGTAATGCAATGAAATATATGGTGCTAAACTTGCAGTAATGCACAGAACTATATGGTGTTAAACTTGCAGTAACGCACAGAACTATATTGCGTTAAACATGCAGTAACGCAATGATATATATTGCGTTAAACTTTCAGTAATGCACAGAACAATATGACGTTAAACTTCCAGTAAGGCAATAAAATATATGGCGTTACTGCCATAAAGCTGTATTTTTCATTGCATTACTGCAAGTTTACTGCCATATATTTAATTGTGTTACTGCAAGTTTAACGCCATATAGTTCTATACGTTACTTTAAGTTTAACACCATATAGTTCTGTGTGTTACTGCAAGTATAACGTCATATAGTTCTGTGCGTTACTGCAAGTTTAACACCATGTATTTCATTGCATTACTGCAATTTTAATGCCATATAGTTCTGTGCGTTACTGCAAGTTTAACGCCATATATTTCATTGCGTTACTGCAAGTTTAACGCCATATATTTCATTGCGTTACTGCAAGTTTAATTCCATACAGTTCTGTGCGTTACTGCAAGAATGAGGTCATATAGTTCTTTGCATTACTGCAAGATTAACGTCATATAGTTCTGTGTGTTACTGCAAGTTTAACGCCATATATTTCATTGCATTACTGCAATTTTAACGCCATATAGTTCTGTGCGTTACTGCAAGTTTAACGCTATATAGTTCTGTACATTACTGTAAGTTTACCGCCATATATTTCATTGCGTTACTGCAAGTTTAACTGCATATTTTTCATTGCATTACTGCAAATTTTTATGTCATATAGTTCTGTGTGTTACTGCAAGTTTATTGCCATATAGTTCTGTAGATTACTGCAAGTTTAACGCTGTATATTTCATTGCGTTACTGGAAGTTTAACGCCATAGTGTTCTGTGAGTTACTGCAAGTTTAACGCCATATATTTCATTGCGTTACTGCAAGTTTAACGCCATATAGTTCTGTATGTTACTGAAAGTTTAACACCATATTTTTCATTGCGTTACTGCTAATTTTTATGTCATATAGTTCTGTGCGTTACTGCAAGTTTAATGCTGTATATTTAATTGCGTTACAGCAAGTTTAACACCATATAGTGTTATGCGTTACTGCAAGACTAACATAATATAGTCCTGTGCATTACTGCAAGTTTAACGCCATATATTTTATTGCCTTACTGGAAGTTTAATGCCATAGTGTTCTGTGCATTACTGCAAGTTTAACGCCATATATTTCATTGCATTACTGCCATTTTAACGCCATGTAATTCTGTGCATTACTGCAAGTTTAACACCATATAGTTCTGTGAATTACTGCAAGTTTAAAGCTGTATATTTCATTGCATTACTGCAAGTTTACTGCCATATATTTAATTGCGTTACTGCAAATTTTTATGTCATATAGTTCTGTGCGTTACTGCAAGTTTAACGCCATATATTTCATTGCGTTACTGCACGTTTAATGCCACATAGTTGTGCTTTACTGCAAGTTTAACGCCGCATATTTCATTGTGTTACTGCAAGTTTAACGCCATATAGTTTTGTGCGTTACTGCAAGATTAACACCATATAGTTCTGTGCATTACTGCAAGTTTAACGCCATATATTATATTCCCTTACTGGTAGTTTAACGCCATATTGTTCTGTGCATTACTGCAAATTTAACACAACATATATCATTGCTTAACTGCATGTTTAAGGCAATATAGTTCTGTGCGTTACTGCAAGTTTAATGCCATATAGTTCTGTGCATTACTGCAAGTTTAACACCATATATTTCATTGCGTTACTGCAAGCTTAACGCCATATAGTTCTTTGCAATACTGCAAGTTTAATGCTGTATATTTTATTGTGTTACTGCAAGTTTAACACCATATATTTATTTGCATTACTGCAAGTTTAACGCCATATAGTTCTGTACGTTACTGCAAGATTAACGCCATATAGTTTTGTGCGTTACTGCAAGTTTAACGCCATATATTTCATTGCGTTACTGCAAGTTTAATTCCATACAGTTCTGTGCGTTACTGCAAGAATGAGGTCATATAGTTCTTTGCGTAACTGCAATATTAACGTCATATAGTTCTGTGTGTTACTGCAAGTTTAACACCATATATTTATTTGCATTACTGCAAGTTTAACGCCATATAGTTCTGTACGTTACTGCAAGATTAACGCCATATAGTTTTGTGCGTTACTGCAAGTTTAACGCCATATATTTCATTGCGTTACTGCAAGTTTAATTCCATACAGTTCTGTGCGTTACTGCAAGAATGAGGTCATATAGTTCTTTGCGTTACTGCAAGATTAACATCATATAGTTCTGTGTGTTACTGCAAGTTTAACGCCATATATTTCATTGCATTACTGCAATTTTAACGCCATATAGTTCTGTGCATTACTGCAAGTTTAACGCTATATAGTTCTGTACATTACTGCAAGTTTACCGCCATATATTTCATTGCGTTACTGCAAGTTTAACTGCATATTTTTCATTGCATTACTGCAAATTTTTATGTCATATAGTTCTGTGTGTTACTGCAAGTTTATTGCCATATAGTTCTGTACATTACTGCAAGTTTAACGCTGTATATTTCATTGCGTTACTGCAAGTTTACTGCCATATATTTCATTGCGTTACTGCAAGTTTAACTGCATTTTTTCATTGCGTTACTGCAAATTTTTTTGTCATATAGTTCTGTGCGTTACTGCAAGTTTAATGCTGTATATTTCATTGCGTTACAGCAAGTTTAACGCCATATAGTGTTATGCGTTAATGCAAGACTAACATAATATAGTCCTGTGCATTACTGGAAGTTTAACGCCATATATTTTATTGCCTTACTGGAAGTTTAACGCCATAGTGTTCTGTGAGTTACTGCAAGTTTAACGCCATATAGTTCTGTATGTTACTGAAAGTTTAACACCATATTTTTCATTGCGTTACTGCAAATTTTTATGTCATATAGTTCTGTGCGTTACTGCAAGTTTAATGCTGTATATTTAATTGTGTTACAGCAAGTTTAACGCCATATAGTGTTATGCGTTACTGCAAGACTAACATAATATAGTCCTGTGCATTACTGCTAGTTTAACGCCATATATTTTATTGCCTTACTGGAAGTTTAATGCCATAGTGTTCTGTGCATTACTGCAAGTTTAACGCTATATATTTCATTGCATTACTGCCATTTTAACGCCATGTAATTCTGTGCATTACTGCAAGTTTAACACCATATAGTTCTGTGCATTACTGCAAGTTTAAAGCTGTATATTTCATTGCATTACTGCAAGTTTACTGCCATATATTTAATTGCGTTACTGCAAATTTTTATGTCATATAGTTCTGTGCGTTACTGCAAGTTTAACGCCATACATTTCATTGCGTTACTGCACGTTTAATGCCATATAGTTGTGCTTTACTGCAAGTTTAACGCCGCATATTTCATTGTGTTACTGCAAGTTTAACGCCATATAGTTTTGTGCATTACTGCAAGATTAACACCATATAGTTCTGTGCATTACTGCAAGTTTAACGCCATATATTATATTCCCTTACTGGTAGTTTAACGCCATATTGTTCTGTGCATTACTGCAAGTTTAACACAACATATATCATTGCTTAACTGCATGTTTAAGGCAATATAGTTCTGTGCGTTACTGCAAGTTTAATGCCATATAGTTGTGTGCATTACTGCAAGTTTAACACCATATATTTCATTGCGTTACTGCAAGCTTAACACCATATAGTTCTTTGCAATACTACAAGTTTAATGCTGTATATTTTATTGTGTTACTGCAAGTTTAACGCCATATATTTATTTGCATTACTGCAAGTTTAACGCCATATAGTTCTGTACGTTACTGCAAGATTAACGCCATATCGTTTTGTGCGTTACTGCAAGTTTAACACCATATATTTCATTGTGTTACTGGAAGTTTAACGCCATATAGTTCTGTGCGCTACAGCAAGTTTAACGCCATATAGTTCTGTGCATTACTGCAAGTTTAACGCTGTATATTTGATTGCGTCACTGAAAATTTACCGCCATATATTTGATTGCGTTACTGTAAGTTTAACGCTATATAGTTCTGTGCTTTACTGCAAGTTTAACGTCATATATTTCATTGCGTTGCTGCAAGTTTAACCACTTCAGCCCCGGAAGGTTTTACCCCCTTCCTGACCAGAGCACTTTTTACAATTCGGCACTGTGTCACTTTAACTGCTAATTGCGCGGTCATGCAATGCTGTACCCAAACGAAATTTGCGTCCTTTTCTTCCCACAAATAGAGCTTTCTTTTGATGGTATTTGATCACCTCTGCCATTTTTATTTTTTGCGCTATACACGGAAAAAGACCGAAAATTTTGAAAAAAAATGATATTTTCTACTTTTTGTTCTAAAAAAAATCCAATAAACTCAATTTTAGTCATACATTTAGGCCAAAATGTATTCGGCCACATGTCTTTGGTAAAAAAAATGTCAATAAGTGTATATTTATTGGTTTGCGCAAAAGTTATAGCGTCTACAAACTAGGGTACATTTTCTGGAATTTACACAGCCTTTAATTTATGACTGCCTATGTCGTTTCTTGAGGTGCTAAAATGGCAGGGCAGTACAAAACCCCCACAAATGACCCCATTTTGGAAAGTAGACACCCCAAGGAATTTGCTGAGAGGCATGTTGAGCCCATTGAATATTCATTTTTTTTGTCCCAAGTGATTGAATAATGACAAAAAAAAAAAATTACAAAAAGTTGTCACTAAATGATATATTGCTCACACAGGCCATGGGCATATGTGGAATTGCAAGTGTGTGTGTGTCACCGGCGCAAAACCAATATCTACTATTTACTTTAATAGTACTTGCCTTAGCTGCTGCATCCAAAAAAACTTCTCATAGGAATAAATTACAGATACTGTGTGTGTGAATGCGCTGCTACCATCTAAATACGCTTATATCCTCTCTATAAAGTGCCAACTTATTCCATATACATCATGAATACATATAGAATGATTACTTTAAAAATTAATATATCAAAAATTATATTTAAAAAATGCAATAGTTCAATGATGTGTGTCACATATATGGCAAAGTCTCCCAGTGATGTAGTCAAATCTTCTGTCAATTGCCGTGATTGGCGTGCTTAAGTGCTAATTCAATGTGCTAGTGACTTAGTGCTCCACCTCCACCTGTGAGATTGGCCACTCACCAGATATTCCTTTAAAACTACACCTACACTACATCACGGCAATTGACAGAAGATTTGACTACATCACTGGGAGACTTTGCCATATATGTGACACACATCATTGAACTATTGCATTTTTTTAATATAATTTTTGATATATTAATTTTTAAAGTAATCATTCTATATGTATTCATGATGTATATGGAATAAGTTGGCACTTTATAGAGAGGATATAAGCGTATTTAGATGGTAGCAGCGCATTCACACACACAGTATATGTGGAATTGCACAAAATACATTTAGCTGCTTCTCCTGAGTACGGGGATACCACATGTGTGGGACTTTTTGGGAGCCTAGCCGCGTACGGGGCCCCGAAAACCAAGCACCGCCTTCAGGATTTCTAAGGGCGTACATTTTTGATTTTACTCCTCACTACCTATCACAGTTTTGAAGGCCATAAAATTCCCAGATGACATAAACCCCCCCCAAATGACCCCATTTTGGAAAGTAGACACCCCAAGCTATTTGCTTTGAGGCATGTTGAGTCCAAGGAATGTTTTATATTTTGACACAAGTTGCGGGAAAGTGACAAATTTTTTTTTTTTTTTGCACAAAGTTGTCACTAAATGATATATTGCTCACACAGGCCATGGGCATATGTGGAATTGCACCCCAAAATACATTTAGCTGCTTCTCCTGAGTATGGGGCTACCACATGTGTGGGACTTTTTGGGAGCCTAGCCGCGTACGGGACCCCGAAAACCAATCACTGCCTTCAGGATTTCTAAGGGCGTACATTTTTGATTTTACTCCTCACTGCCTATCACAGTTTCGGAGGCCATGGAATGCCCAGGTGGCACAAACCCCCCCCAAATGACCCCATTTTGGAAAGTAGACACCCCAAGCTATTTGCTGAGAGGCATGGTGAGTATTTTGCAGCTCTCATTTGTTTTTGAAAATAAAGAAAGACGAGAAAAAAAAATTTTTTTTTCTTTTTTCAATTTTCAAAACTTTGTGACAAAAAGTGAGGTCTGCAAAATACTCACTATACCTCTCATCAAATAGCTTGGGGTGTCTACTTTCCAAAATGGGGTCATTTGGGGGGGTTTTGTGCCACCTGGGCATTTCATGGCCTCCGAAACTGTGATAGGCAGTGAAGAGTGAAATCAAAAATTTACGGCCTTAGAAAGCCTGAAGGCGGTGCTTGGTTTTCGGGGTCCCGTACGCGGCTAGGCTCCCAAAAAGTCTCACACATGTGGTATCCCCGTACTCAGGAGAAGCAACAGAATGTATTTTGGGGTGTAATTTCACATATTCCCATGGCATGTTTGAGCAATATATCATTTAGTGACAACTTTGCGCAAAAAAAAATAAAAAAAATAAAAAATTGTCTCTTTCCCGCAACTTGTGTCAAAATATAAAATATTCCATGGACTCAACATGACTCTCAGCAAATAGCTTGGGGTGTCTACTTTCCAAAATGGGGTCATTTGGGGGGGTTTTGAACTGTCCTGGCATTTTATGCACAACATCTAGAAGCTTATGTCACACATCACCGACCCTTCTAACCACTTGAAGACAAAGCCCTTTCTGACACTTATTGTTTACATAAAAAAATAATTTTTTTTGCAAGAAAATTACTTTGAACCCCCAAACATTATATATTTTTTTTTTTGGCAAATGCCCTACAGATTAAAATGGTGGGTGTTTCATTTTTTTTTTCTCACAGTATTTGCGCAGCGATTTTTCAAACGCATTTTTTGGGGAAAAAACACACTTTTTTACATTTTAATGCACTAAAACACACTATATTGCCCAAATGTTTGATGAAATAAAAAAGATGATCTTAGGCCGAGTACATGGATACCAAACATGACATGCTTTAAAATTGCGCACAAACGTGCAGTGGCGACAAACTAAATACATTTTTAAAAGCCTTTAAAAGCCTTTACAGGTTACCACTTTAGATTTACAGAGGAGGTCTACTGCTAAACTTACTGCCCTCGATCTGACCTTCGCGGCGATACCTCACATGCATGGTGCAATTGCTGTTTATATTTGACGTCAGACCGACGCTTGCGTTCGCCTTAGCGCGAGAGCAGGGGGGACAGGGGTGCTTTTTTTTTTTTTTTTTTTTTTTCTTTATTATTATTATTTTTTTATCTTATTTTTAAACTGTTCCTTTCATTTTTTTTTTTTAATCATTTTTATTGTTATCTCGGGGAATGTAAATATCCCCTATGATAGCAATAGGTAGTGACAGGTACTCTTTTTTGCAAAAATTGGGGTCTATTAGACCCTACATTTCTCCTCTGCCCTCAAAGCATCTAAACCACACCAAGATCGGTGTGATAAAATGCTTTCCCAATTTCCCAATGGCGCTATTTACATCCGGCAAAATCTAAGTCATAAAATGCTCGTAGCTTCCGGTTTCTTAGGCCATAGAGATGTTTGGTCTCTGATCAGCTCTATGGTCAGCTGGCTGAATCACCGGCTGCATTTTCAGGTTCCCTGTTGAGACAGGAGAGCCAGAGAAAAACACGGAAGACGTTGGGGGGGGGGGCATTCCCTCCCACTGCTTGTAAAAGCAGTCTAGAGGCTAATTAGCCACTAGGATTGCTTTTACATGAAAGCCGACCGCTGGCTGAAAAGAATGATACCAAGATGATACCTAAACCTGCAGGCATCATTCTGGTATAACCACTCAAAGTCGTGAATGGCGTACCTGAAGACAAAGAAATGGTTAACAATAAAGCACAGAAACGGTAAGGTATAAAAAATTGCATACCTGAAAAACAAACATGATAAAACATAATAACAATAAAACATTGCAGAATAGAATACAGTAAAAAAGAGCAGAACAATAGAGAGAGAATAGAGAGAGAGAGAACAATAAAACGACAACTATTTTTTTTTATGTTATATTTTTGTATGTGTTTTTTTTTATTTTTTTTTTACACTTTTTTTTTGTAACTAACTTTTATAACGGTAACCGGTTCCAGGTTCGGGTCTCTCAAAATGCGATGGCATCTTGGGAGACCCTGTGAAAGTGTGTCCTAGTCTGTGCAATGCTGTACCCTACGCTAATACTCAACTAGTGAATGGTAGCGTTCAAAACATTCACCAATGCAAAGACCAGGATTGTCAGGACAGGAGGGACAATAATAGCGGGTGTCACGCCTATATCCGCGCTTGCTGCAGACACAACATCTTTTTTGGGGGGGTTCGCTGGGTAGGGGTACTCGGGAGGACATAAAGAAAATGCCTCTCATGCAGCCGACTGCATTTGGTTGGGGATGTGAATGGGGGAAGTACGGGCGCTGCAGAAGCGGTGGGTTCCCAATTAGGATTGGCGAATGCAGCAGGAAGGGCACTATGGGCACGACGGGCCTGTGTTTGTCTTTTTGGTGGCAGCGGGACACTACTTGTGCTTGCCACCTCACCAGCTTGAACTGCACTTATGGGACTCGCCACGTCACCAAGTGTTACTGCAGTGCTGGTTTGACTATGACCGGGGTGTACTAGGCCGCTGGCGCTTGCCAGTTCACCAAAACGCTACCAAAAAAACTGTTAGCGATCGCAGGGATCAGGCCTGACTCTGCGAACGCTGCAGTTATGCGTTTAGTGTTTTGTAAGTGACAGTGATCGATCGATACTGCACTTGGGTGGGCTGGGCCGGGCGGAGGGGCAAAACGCAGGTGCTAGCAGGTATCTGGGCTGATCCCGCTAACACTGCGTTTGTGGGAACCCTAAACTGCTGGGGACGCCAGTATAGATCTGATCGGATCAGATATTGATCCGATCAGATACTATACCACTAAGGGAGGCGTATGCTGCGTGCGTGGGTGTTAGCGGTACTGGCGCTAATCTGACGCTGCCTGGGGCTGGTGCTTGCCAGTTCACCAAAACGCTACCAAAAAAACTGTTAGCGATCGCAGGGATCAGGCCTGACTCTGCGAACGCTGCAGTTATGCGTTTAGTGTTTTGTAAGTGACAGTGATCGATCGATACTGCACTTGGGTGGGCTGGGCTGGGCCGGGTGGACGGGAAAAACGCAGGTGCTAGCAGGTATCTGGGCTGATCCCGCTAACACTGCGTGTTTGGGAACCCTAAACTGCTGGTGACGCTAGTATAGATCTGATCGGATCAGATATTGATCCGTTCAGATACTATACCACTAAGGGAGGCGTATGCTGCATGCGTGGGTGTTAGCGGTACTGGCGCTAACCTGACGCTGCCTGGGGCTGGTGCTTGCCAGTTCACCAAAACGCTACCAAAAAAACTGTTAGAGATCGCAGGGATCAGGCCTGACTATGAGAACTCTGCAGTTATGCGTTTAGTGTTTTGTAAGTGACAGTGATCGATCGATACTGCACTTGGGTGGGCTGGGCTGGGCCGGGCGGAGGGGCAAAACGCAGGTGCTAGCGGGTATCTGGGCTGATCCCGCTAACACTGCATTTTCGGGAACCCTAAACTGCTGGGGACGCTAGTATAGATCTGATTGGATCAGATATTGATCCGTACAGATACTATACCACTAAGGGAGGCGTATGCTGCGTGCGTGGGTGTTAGCGGTACTGGCGCTAATCTGACGCTGCCTGGGGCGACGCATATCACCGCCGGGCGATCAGGGGGCTAAACCTTCATTCGGTAATAAACGGCGGGTGCCCTGACACTATAAAAAATAAACGAACTAACCAGCGTCACCCGTAACAGTTATACGGTGATCAGTGGTGAAAGGGTTAACTAGGGGGCAACCAAGGGGTTAAAACATTTATTAGGTAGTATATGGGGGTCCCTGTCGCTATAAAACGCTGACGGCGAACCTAAATATTTACGTCCCTAACTAGCGTCACCAGCGACACTAATACAGCGTTTAGAAAAATGATCGCTTAGCGACACTGGTGACAGGGGGTGATCAAGGGGTTAAAACTTTATTAGGGGGTTAGGGGGGTACCCTAGACCTAAAGGGGGGTAATACTCACTGCCCTAACACTGTAACTGTCACAAACTGACACTATGCAGTAATCAGAAAAAAAAAATACTGCTAATGTCAGTTTGTGACAGGGGGGGGGTGATTGGGGGGGGATCGGGGGGCGATCGGGGGGGATCGGGGGTGTAAGGTATGCCTGGCATGTTCTACTGTGTGTGTGTGTGTGTTGTGCACTCACTTGTCTTCTCTCCTCGGCGCTGGGACGGAAACTGCCAGACCGAGGAGAGATGACATCACTTCCTCTGCCTGTGTGAAACTACACACAGGCAGAGGAGGATTCCCATTGGCTGGGAGCGATCGCGAGGGGGGGCCACGATCGCATGGTCTCCCTCTCGCTTCCCGACGCTCCCAGTCAAATGCCGACCGCCGCTGGCACCGGGGGGGGGTCCGATCGGACCCCCCGCCCGCGGGAGGCAGATCACGTACGGGTACGTGATTCTGCCTGCCCGTGCCATTCTGCCGCAGTATATCTGCGTTAGGCGGTCGGCAAGTGGTTAACACTGTATATTTCATTGCGTTACTGCAAGTTTAACGCCATATAGTTTTGTGGATCACTGCAAGTTTAATGCTGTATATTTCATTGTGTTACTGCAAGTTTAACGCCATATATTTAATTGTGTTACTGCAAGTTTAACGCCATATAGTTCTGTGTGTTACTGCAAGGTTAACCCCATATATATCATTGCATTACTGCAAGTTTACTGCAAGATTGGGAGCCTGATCCCTAGTCAGGCGACCAGAAAGTAGTGGGGGCATGTTGGACTATTGCGGTACAGTACAAAAAAATAACAGTATAGAGAATATACCAGTGATATAAAATGTATAGTCCATTTTATTGATGCAAAAGACAAATCATTGGTAATACACTACAGCAAAGTAAAAATAAATAAAAATAAAAATAGATAAAAAACCAATGGGGTCATTATTATACAATAAGACAATTGATCTCAGATATCATATTCCTCAACTAGTTTTGCGGACATAACTTATATGCAAGTTTACCGCCATATAGTTCTGTGCATTACTGTAAGTTTAATGCCATATAATTCTGTGAGTTACTGCAAGTTCAACGCCATAAAGTTCTGTGCATTACTGTAAGTTTTATGCTGTATATTTCATTGTGTTACTGCAAGTTTAATGTAATATAGTTCTGTGCGTTACTGCAAGTTTAACGCCATATAGTTGTGTGCCTTACAGCAAGTTTAATGCTATATATTTCATTGCGTTACTGCAAGTGTAATGCCATATATTTCATTGTGTTACTGCAAGTTTAACAACATATAGTTCTGTGTGTTACTGCAAGTTTAACCCCATATATATCATTGCATTACTGCAAGTTTAACGCCATATAGTTCTGTGCAATACTGCATGTTTAACACCATATATTTCATTGTGTTACTGCAAGTTTAATGCTGTATATTTTATTGCGTTACTGCAAGTTTAACGCCATATATTTCTTTGCATTACTGCAAGTTTAACGCCATATATTTCTGTGCGTTACTGCAAGATTAACGCCATATACAGTAGTTCTGTGCGTTACTGCAAGTTTAACGTCATATATTTCATTGCATTACAGGAAGTTTAACGCCATATAGTTCTGTGCGCTACAGCAAGTTAATGCCATGTAGTTCTGTGCATTACTGCAAGTTTAACGCTGTATATTTGATTGCGTTACTGAAAATTTACCACCATATATTTTATTGCGTTACTGCAAGTTTAACGCTATATAGTTCTGTGCTTTATTGCAAGTTTAACACCATATATTTCATTGTGTTGCTGCAAGTTTAACGCTGTATATTTCATTGCGTTACTGCAAGTTTAACGCCATATAGTTTTGTGACTCACTGCAAGTTTTATGCTGTATATTTCTTTGTGTTACTGCAAGTTTAACGCAATATAGTTCTGTGCCTTACTGCAAGTTTAATGCCATATAGTTCTGTGCCTTACCGCAAGTTTAACGCTATATATTTCATTGTGTTACTGCAAGTTTAACGCCATGCAGTTCTGTGCCTTACAGAGAGTTTAACGCTATATATTTCATTGCGTTACTGCAAGTGTAATGCCATATATTTCATTGTGTTACTGCAAGTTTAACACTATATAGTTCTGTGTGTTACTGCAAGTTTAACCCCATATATATCATTGCATTACTGCAAATTTACCGCCATATAGTTCTGTGCATTACTGTAAGTTTAATGCCATACAATTCTGTGCGTTACTGCAAGTTCAACGCCATATAGTTCTATGCATTACTGCAAGTTTTATGCTGTATATTTCATTGTGTTACTGCAAGTTTAACGCCAAATATTTCATTGCATTACTGCAAGTTTAACACCATATAGTTCTGTGCGTTACTGCAAGTTTAACTCCATATATTTCATTGCGTTACTGCACGTTTAGCACCATATAGTGGTGCTTGACTGCAAGTTTAACGCCATATAGTTTTTTGCGTTACTGTAAATTTAATGTCATATAGTTCTGTGCATTACTGCAAGCTTTCCGATGTATGTCTCATTGCTTTACTGCAAGTTTAACTCCATATATTTTGTTGCGTTACTGTTTACATATCGTTTTCTGCTGTTCAGTTTGTGCTTGTGGGTTTGTATCTGCTCTTCAGTGCGTGCAGCAAGCTACGCATGACTCAGTCATTGTGTTCTTGTTCGTTTGTTACTGTTTTTCAGGTCGCTCTTCACAGGCCTTGCTGTTCTTCAGTGCGTTCTGTTACTTTGTTCTGAGCAGCCGACCGTTTTCTAGCCATGTTGCGTATATACGTACTCCTCGTAGAGTTCGTCCTGTGCGGGGGCTTGGTGTTGGGGTCCTTACCTTGACACAAGCCCAGTCCATGAACAGGGTGGGGAGGAGTTCATGGACCAAGAATTGGTTGCTTCAGCGTGACCAGTTCTGTCATATGCCTTTGCTCCATGAGATCCGTGAGAATAATCCTGATGATTTCAGGAACTTTCTCCGGATGACGGACCCCGTATTTCACTGTTTGTTGGCTTTGCTGACCTCCTATATCAGCAGGCAGGATACCTGCATGAGGCAAGCCATCACTCCGGAGCAGAGGCTCGTCGCCACCCTGCGGTACTTGGCGACGGGGAGAAGTCTGCAGGACTTGAAGTTCTCAACAGGCATCTTCCCAGGCTCTGGGGGATCATTATCCCAGAGACCTGTTCTGCCATCCTACAGGTCCTGCAGAAGGAGTATATTAAGGTAAGATGTTTATCCTTTAATATCACATTTTATTGTATTTAATGTTTGCTAATATATTGTATTTCTTTCCTCATTCTCTAATTACCATGATTGTAATATGCTGTGAATGTCCCCTTTGTCCTCATGCATGCTGGATTTTTATGTAATTATTTTTGTTGTTCTTCATACATATTTGCCTTCACTTACCTCCCCAGCATGGTCTCCTGGCCCTACTGTATATTGACCTCATGTAGTCACTTAACAATGTATTTTGTCAGCTCCATAGTAGTGCTTTACCCTAAACACCCCCTAAAATGTTTTGAAATGTGATTTGTGCTTTAAATTCAGGCACACTGCCAGAGGCTTTTTTTGGGTGTCCCCAAATCATTTGGAACCCTCCCTCCCCCCAACTGCTAAGTCAGATGATAACAATTCTCTATCTATCCTCAATCATCTATCTGCTGACTTTGCCAAACCCATACACACTATACTCATCTCTTTTGTGCTCAGATGTATGGAAGAATTCCCCAAAGCATGTAGTGCATGGGCCTGCTGCCTGTATACTTTCCAATGGTACTGTTTAAAGTTTTTGTATCCTATTATTATCTTGATAGGTAATAACAGAATGTCCAAATGTGCTAAAATGTGTACAGTGTGTATTTATATCTTTGTATTATGACAATTCTTACCTGTCCAGTGGGCTGCCAATTGTGTATCTAAGGAGGGGCTGGCCAAAGTAAGACCCATTATTTAGGTATTCATCTCTCAATGAAGTGGAGAGGGTTACCTGTCCAAGAGCTCCCCCCCTATAATGTTATAAATGGCCCATGAGAGGGGGGAGGAGGAATCTGATAGTTGTACCTTATACTTTGGTCTTTAAAAACTCCCTCCAAAAAATGTTATCTTGATGTTGGCCAAGAGTCTTTGTGTGTAATCTGCTTTCCCTGTTTATGTGCAAAATTACTAATTTTTTTTTTGTTTTGACTCCACAGTTTCCTTCCACACCACAGGAATGGCAGACTTTGGCCTCCCACTTTGCCCAGCGGTGGGACTTTCCTAACTGCGGAGGGGAAATTGATGGGAAACACATCCACATCCTCCCACCACCCAACTCAGGGTCGTACTATTACAACTACAAGGGGTTCAATAGTATTGTGATGTTGGAGGTGGTGTCGGCTACTTATGAGTTCCTGTATGTGGACGTGGGGAAGAATGGCCGGATGTCCGATGGTGGAGTCATCACCCAGACCGAGTTCTACAGGCGTCTCCAGAATGGCAGCTTGGACTTGCCACCTCCAGAAGACAATATGGAAGGACTCCCATTCGTCTTCGTTGCGGATGAAGCATTTGCACTGGGGGACCATCTTATGCAGCCATTCCTGATGAGGATCCTCACCCCGGACCAGAGGGTTTTTAATTACCAGCTGGCCAGCACCAGAAGAGTGGTGGAGAACACGTTTGGAATCATGGCCAGCCGGTTCCGCCTATTTCTTACACCCATACATATGGCGGAGTACAAACTGAATCACATTATCCTGGCGTGCTGTGTTCTACACAACTTTTTACGACAACATTCTGCCAACTATGCTGGCTCAGTTGGGCCTGAGGCCGGAAATCAAAATGAACCAACCCTGACGGTGCTTGAAAGTGGTCGTCCTGGCTTGCCCCCCCTGAGTGCCCGTGATGTCCAGCTAAGATACCTTGAATTCTTTGCGGGTAGGGGGGCTATCAATATGCCAGACAATGTCTAAAACCTTTTTCAAATAAAAAAAATAAATAAATAATCAAATCTTTGGGGACATTTACTGCTTGTGTTTGTTTTAGCTGACCCTGAGAGAAATGTGGTGAGTCCTGAAAATGGCGTGATTGTGTAACATTACAAAGCACTGTTGGGTGTTATTTACTAAAGGCAAAGATACTTTGCACTACAAGTGCACTTGAAACTGCACTTGTAGTGCAAAGTGGATTTGCCCTTAGGAAATAACACCCATTGTCACAGAACACAGCAATTAGAGCACCACAAAAGTGTTGTAGCGTTGAGACAATAATCCACACATTCTTGATTAACAATCTTTTTAATACCAGCACAATCACATGTGCATTTAGAAAAGGTTTTTAAAACAAACAAACATGTTTGTTGTATAACAATTTTTGGGGTCACATTAGAAAAAGTAGAAATGTCCATTTAAGATAAAACAGGCATGTTTAAAACCAACATGAAAGACACAAATCTTGAACTTACAAAGTTCACATTTAGTAGAACTTGAAGGCAATATCAGACATGAGTATTTACAAACTGTGTTTGATATTGCGTTCAGATAGGGTGAAGTCACCCCAGGAAAAGCCAAATTTTGAAGATGCACACAAATAGCCGAATGTCAACATGTGCTAGCTGCCATCATGGGGGATCAAGGGACGTGTTTTGGGGGTGCAACTCCTTCCTCTCAGCTACTTTATTATTGAGGAAGGGGTTGCACCCCCAAAACGTGTCCATTGATCTCCCGTGATGGCAGATAGAACATGTTGACACACTGTGTGCATCTTCAAAATTTGACTTTTCTCCAATTTGTCAAAAAATGTAAAAAAAATTGTAGCACACTAAAACACAAAGGAATTTGGAGGGGTTTTAAACTCTCCCTAAAACATGAATGATGTTCTTATTTTTTTGAAGAACATCATTGATGTTTTTCTTGATGTTTTCCAAGTCCCTATTACACCCCATGATCTCCCTGATCAGGATCTGTGCACTTTCCAAGGTGAAAGGATCTGGATCCACAACATCACGATCACCTAAAAAGATAGAAACCAAAAAAAATTAATGCCGGCAACCATCTCTTACCTGAGCCTGTGGTCGCAGACATTCACCTGTTGTGGTGCCAATTTCCACCACGTCTTCCTCCTCCTGCTCTGTTTGTCTTGGGTGGATTTCCCCTTCTTCCAGAGGTGGGGGGTCTCTGGTCTCCTCGGATGAAGGGTGTCCTCCGAGTCTTTTCTCCCCTATGTAAAAAAAAAATGGTATACTTAGCACACAGATATTTGATGTCAGAACTATAAATATGAAATATTGTTTGGAAATGGGGTACAATTTTTTTTGTGGGCAGAGTTCCAAGATGTAGCATTTTTCTTGTCCTTTGTCAAGCTTGAATACTTTACCTGTCTTGTACAAGCTTCACAGATGGAGACACCCCTATAGTATACACTGGAGCACGTGTTGGCCCCCTAATAAAAAGGGTGTTCTTGTGTCCCACACTAGTGCTCCAGCGCCCAGATGTGAAAACTGCTACTGAGTGTCCTCTCCTTACACAGAATATGGTTTGTATTCCATTCTAGTTACAAACCCATCTACACAACCAAATTAGTTTCAGACAAGTAGGCCCTAAAAAATGTGGCCAAATGCATATGGCCAAAACCATGGTGTTTTCTAGGCCGAACGAACAATGTTTGATACGAATGAATAATGTGCCCATGAACATGAAAGTTGCCATTTTAAACTGGACAACAGTTAAGAAAAGCACATGGAGCACGAACGTAATAAAAATAAAGAATAGGAACACAGCACAACTACTTACTTTTTTGCAGCACTCTCCAGGTCTTTCTGTACTGCTCATGCTCTCTTAATTTGAGGTCCGACCACCGCTTCCTGAGCTGATCTTTCGATCGTCGTACCCCGAAATTCAGGTGCAGACTTTTGACCACTTTCGCCATGATCTTGGCCTTTCTGACATTGGGGTTGGGGTAAGGTCCATACTTCCCATCATAGTCAGCCCTCTTCATTATGTCGACCATCTCCAACATCTCCCCAAAGGACATATTTGATGCCTTAAATCGTCTCCTTCTGGATCGGGACGTTTCAGGCTCTGGACTTTCCTCCTCCTCCTCCTCATTGGTGTAATTATCAGACACCTGCTCTGTCTCCGCCATGTGCTCTTCCCCACTGCGACGAACGAGAAGGGGCGGGGAATAGACTAGAAAGAACGTCAGGGGCGGGCAGAGTTTCACGCATGCGCTGTGTCTATAAAGTGTAACACGCGTGCGTAGTACGTACGATCTGTGAGCGGAGGAAGGAGTAACGGAGGCGCTGATCGTGATAGCGAAGGTAAGATTTAACATTGGGCCTATACAGCTTCTAGATTGAGGCCTGTATTTGCACAAGTTTAGTAGACTTTAGGCTGACATTAGGGTTTGTCTTGTGTTGTGTCTTGCAGTAAAAATGGATATCTTGAAAGATAAGGACTTTATGCCAATCTTCATTGATATGTTCAGGGAGCTGCCTTGTCTGTGGCAGATAAACCACCCGGAATATAAGAACCAAACAAAGAGGAAGGCAGCGCTGGATAATTTTCTGCAATTTGTGAAGTCGGTGATCCCCACAGCAGATATCATCTATTTGAAGGTTCTAATTGGTGGCCTGAAGGCAACTTATCTAAGGGAGCACATGAAGGTCCAGGATTCCCAGAGATCAGGAGCTGTAGATGACATTTATGTCCCCAGGCTGTGGTACTATGACAGGCTGCATTTTCTGGCAGATCAGACTGAACCCAGGCCAGCACTCTCCACTCTTCCTTCCACGCTTCCTTCCCCCCAACTGAGGCTTCTGACGCCCAACCTGGGCCTTCCAGGCAGCAACATGTGGAGGAGCCCAGATTGAGCCAGGTATAGCATTCCTCTAAATATTTCTGGTTATCCAATCAATGATGTTAACTAGATGTTAGATTGGAGTACTAATAATTTCTGATTGTGATTGATGAAGCAAAAACTAAAACCATGTCCCTTTTTCATACACAGGGAAGTCTCAGCCAGGAGGTGGCCGGGCCAAGCAGGCTGCCTGATATCCAGGTCCCTCCCCTACACCTTCAAAGACAAAGTGCCAGGAATAGGAGTAACCTGGAGGAGTCTGCCATAGGCCTCTTTTGGAAGGCTACAGAGGCCCTGAGAACCCCCTACACTGTGGAGGAGGACTTTGCTGGCAAGATGGAGGAGGGCCAACGACTCCTGTGTGAGTTCCTAATTTTGGAAGCTCTCAATAAGGGGTTGAGGGGCCAAATAACATGTGCTACCCACATTTGTGACCTCACACATGGTACTCCTCCTCCTCCTTCAGGTCCTACTCCTCCTCCTGCCACATCTCCAACACCAAAGCCACAGCCGGGAAGGAAGCATGGAAAGAAGACCAGAGAGTGATGGCCCTGGGTTCAGTCTGGTCTGGCAAAATATGCAGGCTCTTGTAGTACCACACCCTGGGGACACAGATGTCATCTGCTTTCTGGATCTCTGGGACTTCTGGACCAGACTGCACTCCCTTAGATAAGGACTCCTCAGGCCACCAATTTTGCTGGAAAATAATTGATGTATGCCCTGGGGGTCAAAGGCTTCACCAATTTCTACTGTTTCTCCAGTGTTGCCTCCCTCTTTGTTTGGTTCTGAGCCCTTAATAAAGGAATTTTTTTTCAATTATACTTGCCTATGTGTGTTTTCCTTCAAAAAGGACAGTTTGTTTGTGAGGAGGCAGGTACATTTCAAAAATACAATGTGAAAGTAACAAGAGACACCAACACCAACCAATATTATGGAGTAAAACACAAAATAAAAAAATAAAAAAACAGCCTTGAAAAAAATACAAACCCAAAAAACAAAAAAACCAGCCCTGAGAAAAAAGGACCAATTTTTACGCACCTGTTTGACAGGTGTATATCATTAAAATTTTTGACAGCAAGACTAATTCTTGCTTTCATTAAGAGTACTCCTATAGGGTTAAGGTGTGGGGGCACCACCGACACCCAAAGAACAAATTTTCCACACCAGTTTGACAGGTGCATATCATTAAAATTTTTGACAGCAAGGCCAATTCTTGCTTTCATCAAAAGCACCTCTATAGGGTTATGGTGTGAAGGCGCCACCGACACCGAAAGTACAATTTTTCCGCACCCAGTACAAAAGTAGAAATCCAAAGTCTGTGGTATAGACACCAGAATTTATCCAAAAAATCTCTAATCTTGTTCCCCGTGCACTACATTGCGGCCTCATGATACAGACTGGCTCCCCAAGCCGTTGCTTACAAAATAAAGCTTGCAGGAAAAATGTCATTTTTTAGGCTTTATAAATGCAATTATTGCTGCAGCAGCTTTTATACACAGTACAGATGTGCCACTTTAGAGGTGGACTAAGGGACCCCCCCAGGCACTATATTGAAATGAATTTTTAATTTTTATACTTTCATTTTAAGCATCAATAAATCACTGCTCATTTAGAAATGAAGTTCCTTCACAACCTTTTTTCTCATTGATACATGTCCCCCAGGGCAGTACTCGGACCCCATAACCATTGTATGCCCAATTACTTGCATATAAGCCTTCAAAATGGGCACTATTAATTTTTCACGTTCGGGTCCCATAGAATTCAATGGGGTTTGTTATTCAGTTCCGAACTTTCCCGATGTTCGAAAGTTCTGGTGCGAACCGAACAGGAGGTCGTTCGGCCCATCCCTAGTGATTAGACATGTTTAGGCACGTAAAGCATTTTTTTGACGCTCGAATGCTCCTATCCTGAACATGCTGGCCCTGGTTTTTTCTTTCTGCTTTTAAAGATCCTGCCTCTAAATGCCTTTAAACGCCTATGTGTGCATAGACACACATACTTTCATTGAGGGGTGTTTAAAGGCAGAGAAAAAAAATGCAAATGCCTTTTTAAGTGGAGTCAAAAATGTCCTGTGCACACGAGGCCTTAAAATAATCTGGAATCTTTCATCCTGTTTAGGTCTGGTGTATTTCCATAATTAGAATGGTTGTGTATATTTAGAATGGATGTTCTATGCTTCCCTTATCTTTCCCATCCAGTTTGTTATGTCTTTAACAGGTCCCTTTCTAATGAGTTGATAAAGTAATTTGATTTGGTCAATTATATTACAAGTCACAGCACTCTCTATCACCGAATTTCCAGCAAAACACACTTACATGGTGCTTGTAGGTCAAAAAGGTAACTTGTAAAGGGATCTGAAAGTCCCTTTTATTTTCCGCTTGGTAGTTTGGGTTTTCTGGTTTTTGCCCTGAATCTGGTAACAACCTCAGCCCCTCTAACACACCAGGTTAAGCGAATAGATACTGCAATACTGTTGAGAGCACAAATATAAAAACTCTGCCCACAGCTATAATTCAGTATCAAGAATTAAACACCAGACTAGCTTGTGGTAAAGGAATTCAATGTATTGGCAAGGATTAAAGTAGATCGCAGAATAAGCATAAATGCACGGGTAGAGAATTAGATCAGTCACAGTTCACTAGACAATGTACCCACTTGTTATAAAAGTGTAGAATGGAGCTCTGTATGGCTGAGAGAATCTATATCTGATAACCTGCAAACCAACAATAATCAATGGCATACTGTTCTGCTTAGAGTGCACTCTATAAATAAGACCTAGGTCTTACTGCAGTAGTCTCTCCTTACTTGAGTCAGCAAATTAAGTCCTAATAGAACAGCTATCCAAGGAGGCACTCCTTTGTCCTAGTTCTTCAGCTGGCTAACGTTAGGGCCAAGTCTTTACGGTGGTGCACATAAATGCAGTCTCAGTAAAGTCTGCATACAGTGGTAAAGGCTGCTAGTCAAATGTCCAGTCTCTATTTGCTCAGTCCCTACTTGTAGCAACAAGGTCTATGGCAGCTGTGACTTCTCACAAGTCCCAGCGGTATGGCAGCAATGGTCCCGTTGTTCAGATGTTCTCTGGATCTGCCTGCAATGGCTATGATCCTCAGCCCACTGGTGTACAGCACTTAGGTCTCTATGCAGCTAAGGTCTCTACCGCACCAGTATCTCAGTATGCAGCCTCTGCGCACTCCAATCTTCTTTCTCTCTCTGGTCCCCAGCACACAGGACACTGATCACTGGCTCAGGTTGTGAGCTTTTGTCAAGTGGGGACACACCCAGAAAAGCAGTTGTTTTCACTTTGGTCTCCATGTGGCAAAAGAGAAAATCCCTGGGTTTACAGCTCAGAAAATACAGCAGTTCCTCCTCCCTCTATCTCCTTCTGGGTTCTCTAGTACAATGGTCCATAGGATTCCACAGCATTTCTTCCATTCAGGACTTCAACTCCCACAGTTCAATGCGGCAGTATACAAGTCTATGGAGCTCCCTGGCTTTTCTTCTACCCATGCTGGCAGCATTGTGTTCTAACTCATTCTCTATTTACCCAAGCACCTGGCTACATACAAGGAATGCTGAAAAGTTTTCAGCCCAAACAAGAAGGAAATGACTGGCAGCAATGAAACTTGCCTGTTCTTCTACATATTCTCCCCTAAGTTCAACACAACTAGCACATCATCTGCTCTCCATAAAACTATTCTGTTGCTGCTATGACCTCTCAATCTAAATAGGTAATAGTTGGAGCAGAGCCAAGTCTGGTGAATAGGGTGGATGGTCTATGCAATGAAACACTAAATCCTTCAAAACAGCCAGTGTCTTGTCTTCCTTGTGTGAGGGCGCATTGTCCTGCAAAAACAGCACACACTTCTTCTCCACTATGGATCATTCAATTACCTGCAACAATTGAAAAAAAAACACTCTAATCCTCCAAATTGACATATTATCATATGAAATGTCAACTACAAAAACAAATGTTACAGGTTGGGAAAGGAATCGGGCCTAGAATTTTTCAGCTACCTCTAAAAGATGCTTTTTGCTGAGATTGTCTTCCAATGATTGTTTTATTTTCCAAATATTGTAAAAGCAAAATTAGATATGAAAAAGGAACGCATACAATATTCAAGTTATGGTGGTTTAGAAAAATAACTTGCAGACTGCATGAACTTAGGCCTATATGGTAGCCTCCTCCCCTCTCATTCTAAACTGCAAGGCCTAAAAAAAAAAAAAAAAATCTATCTTTGAATAGGGAAGGGTGACGCCACTCTGGGTTCTCACAAGGTCCTTAGAAAGCTGAGAATCAGCCTTGGGGGGCCAACATCGCGGGCTGCCTGGACAGGTAAGTGTCCTTATTAAAAATCAGCAGCTGTGTTTTCAGCTGCTGACTTTTTAAAAAAAAAATTTTGCAGCTGGAACTCCGCTTTAAGTTAGCTGAAGTCCTGTATCCTCTCGTAATATATCTTACAAAATGCATAGTAGTTACAAGTTGCCCCACATTAATAACTGAGATGGTTAATAGATGACTCAGAGACAGTAAAGATTACATTAATTAAATTTCATTTCAAATGTACCAAAGATAGAGCTAGTCCCTAGCTATCTGTATTTGGTTTTTCTAGTTCTTTTTCTCATTTCCCTGTATCCTGTATGTATTGTATCCTCTTCTTTAGACCCTTTTAGTGTAAAGTTTTTATATGGAAAATATTATTTCTCTCAGGTTACATGTATAGCTTCTAGTCAGGTTAGTATCAGTGGCGGCTGGTGATTCTCTTTTTTGGGGGGTGGCAAACAACCACCCTTTCCCCCCTCCCCGAGCTGCTGGCGGCATCTACCCCCTCCCCCTGTTGTTGTTTTCCCAGTCGGTCCAGCACTTACCCCAACTAGGCAGGTGGCAGGCAGTGTGCAGCGGCTCTGTGTCCTCTCCTCCATCGGTGGCTTCTAGCGTGCGGCTCCTCCCCTCCTCCTAGGCGTCCAATAGGATTGCCTGTCCTTTCAGCCAATCGGGTGACGGGTGTCAAAACCCACTTCCTGATTGCCCGGGAGGAGGATCAGTGGCCTATTCATTTGCTGTTGTAACACAGCTGGGTGGGCTGTGAGCGGATTCTCTGCCCCCTGAGCCCACCCTATTTTGAGACTCGGCTGATCACAGAGCGGAGTAAGGGGTCGATCCCAACCCCTTAAAATACAAAAAAAAGAGAGAGAAAAAAAAAAGCCGATTACCGGCACCTCTCAGAGGGACATCGGTCCCGATCAAGGAGAGCTCCCGACAGCTCATCTGTGCCCACCTGTGCCACCTACCAGTACACAACAGTGCCGCCTACCAGTGCCCACCAGTGCCACTTACCAGTGCCCACAGTGCCACTCATCAGTGCCCACAGTGCCACCTATCACTGCCCACAGTGCCACCTATCAGTGTCACCAATCAGTGCCTCATCAACAGTGCTGACCATCAGTGTCACCTACCAGTGCCCATCAGTGTCACCTACCAGTGCCCATCAGTGCCACCTATCAATGCCACCTATCAATGCCCATCAGTGCCATCTATCAGTGGTACCTATCAGTAACATCTAATAGTGCCCATCAGTGCCACCCATCAGGGCCTATCAATGCCATCATATCAGTGGCCATCAGTGCCGCCTTATCTGTGCCCATCAATACCGCCTTATCTGTCCCCATCAGTGCTGCCTTATCTATGCCTATCAGTGCCACCTTTATCTGTGCCTATCAGTGCCCATCAGTGCAGCCTATTAGTGCCCACCCGTGCAGCCTATCAGTGCCCACCAGTGCTTCCTCATCAGTGCATATCAATGAAGGAGAAAAATTACCTGTTTGCAAAATTTTCTAACAAACTATGAAATCCAGCTGTGATTCAATACCACCAAAAGAAAGCTCTATTTGTGTGAATAAAAATATAAAATTTTCATTTGGGTACAGTGTTGTATGACCGCGCAATTGTCATTCAAAATGTGACAGCGCTGAAAGCTGAAAATTGGTCTGGGCAGGAGGGGGGGTTTAAGTGCCCGGTAAGCAAGTGGTTAAGCTCCTTTTGGAAGCTAATATTTGTACTAATCTCCTCTATCTCTGGGATACCTTCGACTCTCACTCCCTCCCTGGCCCTGGCATGTAGGCTTAGAAAAATATCCTCCCATTTCCCGGGTCGCAATCATACACTTATTGCTAGCTGCGAAGCTAATTATTGCCAGGTTATGGAAAACCTCAGAAACTCCCTCCATCTCAGAAACGTGCAGATCTTAAAGTGGACCTTCAGTCATTTTTTTCATCTTTCCATTTTAAAATTATCTGCCCCTTTTGTTTTAACCTTGGATAGTACATTTTTTTTTCTGTCAGTATACACCTTATACAGCCCACTTCCTGTTTCTTGCTGTGTCTGGTCATTAGCCTAGGCTTATGACATCATGCACAGCTCTCTCTCTCACTCTTGTGAGAGTTTGCCAGGAAGGGGGGGTCATAAGAGGGCCAATGAGAGCTGCAGGACTGCAGAGCGGGAGGTGTGCCTCTGTGTGTCTGTGTAAATCCAGGAAGTGAACAGGCAGCAGCTTCAGCTGCCCACAGTTAAAATGGATGCAGCCAGACTCAGTGAAGGGAGATTTATGCAGCATATTTGGCAAGTACATAATCACAGTTTAAAAAAAACACCCACCCTACATTGGAATCCATGCGGTCGGCGTCTTGAAAGGGGCGGACACATGGATAGGGGGGAGGCAGCGATGGATAGGGGGGGTGAAACCCGTGTGTCCTTAATGGACGGGCCGCCCCTGGTTAGTATGTTTTAATATTACCAGAAATGGCTCAGCCAACAGCTGTAAATAGATAACAGTAAGCTAACCTGAACTTATACTGGTGACAGCGCTACAGGCCCAGAAAGGCAGATATGTTGTTTTTTTTTAGACACATTTAGGGGCATTTTTTTTCAGCAAGGCTAACCTGGTCAAAACAAGACAATTCTGAAAGATCAGTGAAATCTGTATAATATTAATTACAGGCTTTACATACAGTAATTAACCTGTTTTCTTATATACATGTCTGAGTGGAATGTGCCTCTAAACCTGAATTGAATGATACTTAGTCATACATGATTAACATTTTTTTTGCCTAAAATACTATTTTCATCCTTTTTTATCATTTCATACAAATACAGTGCTGCTGATCTCCTCCAGCCTCTTTCAACCATTTCCTGTCTACTTGCACTCAAGTGTCAGCTGCACATTATTGCACAATTGGTAGACAGTTGTGACCCATAACAGGAAATGTCTGACCAAGGTACTTTATGACAGAATAAAAAGTAAAAAGTTTTAGAGGCACTTTAAAGGATAACAATCAAGAAAGAAAATAAAAAGCTTCTCTTCTCATGTGTTATATATATATATATATATATATATATATATATATATATATATATATATATACATACACACAGTATGTATGTATACACAGTGCAGGGATGTAGATAAGGGGGGGGGGGGTTCAGAGTTTCTGTCAACATAGTAGCAGCTGGGCTAGTACACACCAGCCTGTCTCCTTCATGCTGCTGATGAGCAGGGCTACCCGGTAAGGAGGCTGCACATAAGGGTTGCCATGCTCCCCATTTAGCACAGGATCGAAATTATAAACATTATGTATGTGTTCCTGGTCTCCCTCATGGTAAGCTAACATCGGGAGATCTGGAGTGATGTCAGAACTTAGGAGGGAAGGACTGAGGCAGTAGGGGGCGGTGCCACTGCCTCCTCAGCCAATGGGTACACAAAGTGCACTTTACATCACTTCAACTCCAAGTCTTCAACCTTTGCCTGTGGGCTTTGTCTTCTTGCAGATGCTGAATGAAGCTGTTCTGCTGTTGGGAGAAGACTGCACAAAAGAACCAGAACCAGAGGAGAGAGCAAGAAATGGTTTTGCCCCAGCAGAAATGAAGGGGAAACAGTTTGCTGCTAGAAGTGCCTGTACACTGCATAGCCTGTATCCAGGCCTGGACTGGCCATAAGGCACACCAGGCACTTGCCCAGTGGGCCGGGGCTGCCGGGCTCAACCACGAGGCCGCGGTCCAATGCCTATTGATGATCGGGCCCCACAGTGGGAGGTAAGCGGCAACCGCAGCCTGGAGAGGGTTAACACAGGCCGTGGTCACCGCTCACCCCTCGCTATGCAGCCGTGCCTCCTCTCCAGGCTCTCCTGCCCTGCTGACGATGTCACATTATCAGCAGAGTAGAGGCAGGAGGAGCGGGAGATCTGTACATTGAGTGCAAGGATCCATGGTAGCTAGGAAGTAGGTCGGATCCAATTAAAACAGCGATCGCTGTCTGTGCACGCGAGCTGTGGCCAGCAATAGCTAGGCAACGTGGGACGCTGCCAGAGTTGGGGCCACTGAGACGTCAGGAGACCCCGCCCACCTACTGTAGGCAGATTACATCCATTCAAAAAACCAAGGGGAGTAAAGGAGACAGTAAACGTGAGAAGTGTAAGTGCACAGAGAGAAGTGAATCCATCCGATCAGGAGTGCATACAAGGAAAGGAGACACAGAAGGAAAACGGGTAAACGAGAAAAAAGGCAGACCAAGGAATAATGGAGGACACAGGAAAGTGTAAATAGATAAAGATGAATGGCAGCAAAAAGGAGATAAGGAAGGGGGAAGAAAGGGGGAAGGAGGGAAGAAGAACGGATAGAAAAAAGGGGGGATATATAAAGAGAAAAGAAGAGAAAGAGCGAAAAAAAGGAAAAATAAACAGAAAAAGAGAGGCAAAGGAGAGGAAAATAAGAGAAAAATATGAGTGAAAAATAAAAAAGCATAAAGACTACTCTGCTGATAGGATGACATTGTTGGAGGGGTGGGAGAGCCAGTAGAGAACACACAGGCTGAATCCTGCCTCTGCAGGAGGACTGTGCAGGGGAGGCAGAGAATTAAAGGGGCCACTGTGATTAGAGAGACAAAGGAGGGGGCATGATTGCAAGAGGCACTGTGATGGGGGGCTGAGATTGGTAGGGACACTGTGATATAAAGGGAACTGCACTGTAAAGGGGGACTGTAATCATTACAGTTTCCTTTACAGTGCAGTCCCCTTTATATCACAGTGCCCCATTATATTACAGTGCGGAGGACCGACTCTGTGATTATCCTGTCACCAACCACCGTCGCGAACGGGCAGTTGCTGGAAAATTGGCTGCTCAGTCTAAATTGCCCGGGCCTATTTTTTGTCCCATCCGGACCTGCCTGTACACCTCTTTAAAAACAGTTATTGTAACACCACCCATATTGCTCTTCTGTTAATGGTATTACAATGCCTGTTATTAGGCTGAACAGTAGCCACCTTTAATATATAAAAAGTCCTTAAAAAGCACAGCAATCACAGTGAGAGCAGGGGGAAAAACTGTTCATGCATTTCACACTAAACCAGCGCTTCAACTCAGTGTGTTATGGATGTGTTATGAGTAAGTGCTGATTCAGCATGAAACGCATCAACAGCCCTTACTCATAACACATCCATAACACGCTGTAAGGAAGCGCTGGTTTAGCAGGAAATGCATCAACGTTTTTTTCCCCTGCTTTCACTGTGATTGCTGTGCTTTTAATGACTTTTTGTATATTAAGGGGGCTACTGGAGTGCAGCTGTCTGCAGTTTCTGCTTTTCTATACTGCACAGTTACGAGCTGAGCCAGCACCTGTGAGTGGCAGATTGATGTGGACTTATCTGCAGCGGCGCTCATCTTTTTGTTATTAGACTAGGTTTACACCAGCCAAAGCTCTGAAAAGTGATATGCAGTGGATTGCATTTCAGTGTGCAGCTAAGCAGCTGCTGTCAGCTGTTTAGAAAGCAATCCTGTTACCCATTGAATGCCTTTTTTTGTCATAACTATAATAAGTAATAACTAAATAAGTTCATAACTGTGCTAATTCGTCAAAACCACAAGCCAAGTGTTTGGCTCACAGTTGTGGCACAACCCAGTTGGCTTTAATGGCCAGATTTGGTAGTCAATTTGACATGCTGCATTCAGTTTTCTGTGGGCCTCCTCCAGCTGTATTTGAGACTTTAGGTGGGTGGCCAGGTGAAGTAAAACTAGGGCTCAGGCACCTGTTCCTACTGGCTCCAGGCCACCCATGTGAAAGAGACCTAAAGGGAGGCAAATTTATCTGTCTGCAAATGCTGACCCTTTAAAGACCAATAGATGAGCATGCATTTTGTGCTTTATGCACTCCTGACCCATACCCTCTGTACATTAAACATTCCTGACCTCTGAACTCTGTGTATTACCCAGTCATGAGTCCTGCACTCTGTGTATTACATAGACCTGACACCAGGGGCGGACTGACAACTCATGGGGCCCCCGGGCAATAGGAGATTATGGGGCCCCCGGGCAATAGGAGAAGATTATGGGGCCCCTGGGCAATAGGAGATTATGGGGCCCCCAGGCAACAGGAGATTATGGGGCCCCCGGGCAATAGGAGATTATGGGGCCCCCAGGCAACAGGAGATTATGGGGCCCCCAGGTAATAGATTATGGGGCCACACAGTATACACACACACACATACAGTATACACACAATATACACACACAGTGTACACACACAGAATACACATACACACACTGAAAAGGTACTGGAGAGGTGGGGCAGCTATAATCTTGGGATTTAAAAAAAACACAGATTTTTACATACTGTCCCTGGTTTTATTGAGGCTGGCAACACTGATGGGGCTCCTTAGTGGCATGGGGCCCTTGGGCAGTGCCCAAGTGCCCGAATGGTCAGTCCGCCCCTGTCTGACACCTACATCCTTCTGATTCCTGGACTCTTTATGTTGGCCTAAGTTTTAAGCCCCTTAACCTCCCTGGCAGTATGATTATTTTGGATTTTAGGTGCTGAAAGCGGTACAATTATTTTGCATGGAAATTTGGCGTTTTATATTGTAGGCCTATAATTCTTAACAATAACACACTTAAATCTGTCCAAACAAGAGTCTAGTAGATATCCCGGGTATGATGAAGTTTGAAACACAAAAACATAAATTATAATATAATCAAAAAATATCAATAATTAAAAAAAATAATAATATAATAATAATAAAATACATTTCCCCAGGATTCACTATCGCTCAATTCTGCAAGTGTTCTAATTTACTATCGCTGTTTTCTAGCTGGTCTAAAGCCACTTTTGACGTAAAGGGACACTTTTTGGTTGCTATGGACAATCTCCAGTTTCCACGCAGAAAGAACAGTATATATAACATAAAACTGCATGCAGGGAATGGGCCAAAGCACTGGGGACAAAAGGGATGTGAAATTATTTCATACAGTAGTGTAATCTGTAAGATTACACTACTGTATGTGTTATGGTTTTTAAATTTTTTAAAATTTGCCTCCAGGCTCCGCCCCCGTGCTTCGCGACGCTCGCAGGGAACGGAGCCTGGCACAGAGAGGCTTCAGTGGAGACAGACCCAGCAGACACAGCGGGGGACATCGCAGGATCCTGGGGACAAGGTAAGTAACGCCGCACCAGGATCCTGCAATATAATCCCGAGTGTGGCTCGGGGTTACCGCTAATGGGACTGAAATTTAACCCCGAGCCACACTCGGGAAAACCATCAGGGAGGCTACAGCGTTTGTTACCCTAAAAAATTTTTTAAAAATGATCCACTTTAGACCCTTAATGACCAAGCCATTTTTTGCGATACGGCACTGCGTCGCTTTAACTGACAATTGCGCGGTCGTGCGATGTTGTATCCAAACAAAGTTGATGTCCTTTTTTTCCCACAAATAGAGCTTTCTTTTGGTGGTATTTGATCATTTATTTTCTGCGCTATAAACAAAAAAAGTGCGACATTTTTGAAGAAAATTTTTTTTTTTACTTTCTGCTATAATACACATACAAAAAAAAAAAAAACATTTAAAATCGAATTTCTTCATCAGTTTAGGCCAATATATATTCTAAGTAAAGAAAAAGGGGGTCAAACTGCGCTAACAGAAACCCAAACCACAAACAAATGAACAAGTGAACAAGTGAATATAAAAATAAATCATAAACAGCAGCAATTCTCCTGAATAACATAAATACAGTGCAAAATATAAGAAAAACGATAGAATCGCACTAAAAAGATAATCAAATATGGATTGAAAAAATCAAACTGTGATATTAGTATATGAACAAACATATAATAAATGCAGTGATAGAATCTTAGGCAACCCACTTATTCATGTGTAATATCACAGTGCTGTGCCATGAAAAGTGCTAAATGTGGGAAGCTGATTTGAATACAATAAACAGTAATAAAAAACAAGGAGTTAATCCCTGTGAATAAAAAGTCCCTTTAAGTAGAGTGATTGGTGCAAGTAAAATCTTGAGAAGGAGGGATCCACAACCGGTAAAGAAGGGGTGACTGCTTACCGGAGCCCCATGATCCCCCACTACAGAGGATCCGGGGAAGCTGGTATGTAAACACTTCTGCAGAGTATAGCCAACGAGACAGCTGCTGGACTAATTAAGGGATGATGTCCGTTTCTAAACCTCCTCGGCAAGGCTCCTGGTGTTCCCAGGTCTCCTCATAGTAAAATGGACTCAACCATGGATGTACATAGTGAGAAAGAACACAGGCGCTCCATAGTGTAAAATCTCTTGGTTTATTAAAAATAGGTAAAGTAAAAGACTTACATCAATTCAAAATTTAGCAAGCCTTGTTCGTCTGGTACACCGGCCGGTAGCACACAGACTAACCCATCCTGCTGAACGATCAGTGGAAGACATGTGGTGACGTCAGCGCGTTGCTCGCCCTACGTGGCGTTTCGTGATAGGTCACGTCGTCCAGGGGCACGGGCGGCACGCTGCGTCACCTCCCTAAATACCCAAACATTTAACCAGACCTCGTTCTAAAATTAGCCACTCATTGGGCATACACATCAGCGCTGCAAGCTGATGATATCTACAGGTTCCCTGCAGCCAATTAGAACTCGGATCAGTACTGACCAGCAATTTCGTAGATATCCAACTTAACAAACATCCTTTGAACAGCCAAAGGAGGCTGGCAGTGAAAATTCTAAAACAAAAGTCTATTTAAAAAACTTTATAAAGGACAACATATTCTACTGAACCGGAAGCCAGCTGAATATTCTCTGCAGTGTAACCATAACCACCACACTAAGGGCCACCAAGTGATTAGGTTTGGTATTACAACACATTGAGGTAAATTAAAAGACACAATGATATGTTGCAAGGATTATTTAAAAACCCTTTAATAATCCAAAAAAATAATTTATCTAAAAATATATCTAAAGATATGTATGAATTTATTAATATATAAAATTATGAATAAAATTATATGAATAATAAAAAAAGAGAAATGAAGGTAAATTTAAGATAACCCTAAAACTACACCAAAAAAGGAGGGAATTGGAGAGCAAAGGGGAAAAGAATTCCCAAAACAGGCACAAAGAGAAATTGATGTTCAGCCCATAAGGTATGATCATGGTATAACATTTTCTAAGGCAAACACCAAATCCTAAGATTAGTAAATTCACACCAAAAGATCTGAGTTACATCCAGATAAGCCAAGCCCAGAATTGAGGTCTGATCAAAGGCCCTAATATAAACAAATATTCTCATGTTATATATGTTCACTCACTACCTCCAAAATCTCATTGCCAGTTTCCAGATCATTACTGGTTAATTATAACAGAGATACGACAGTAAAAATTGTATTTATTTGCTTATTGGTTTGCAAAAATGTCGACTTGCGAGAACTCGTCATGCATTAGAGATGAAGGCATTCACATCCGTATCGACATTCAAGCCAAAGGCGGTATAAGTCTTGAGTCTGTAAATCCAGGTTATCTCTTGTTTAGAAATTTCTCGGACCAATGAGCTTCCCCTCCAGTGGGGTCTATATTTATCTATTCCTACGAAAAGAGTTTTTGATGGATCCCTACTGTGCACTAAATCGTAGTGCCTAGAGACAGGGTGCTTGTCAAAACCTCTCCTGATATTGCCAATATGTTTGTTCAATCGTACGTGCATTGCCCTTTTGGTCCTCCCTACATATTGTAGCCCACAAGGGCACTGTATGAGGTAAACCACCCCCTCAGTTGAACAAGTAATGAAGGATTCCACATCAAAGGTCCGCAACGTGCTAGTTGATGTAAAGGTACAGATTTTTTTGTCCTTACACTTATTGAGGGAACATACCTGACAGTTCCTACATCTGTAGTAACCTGTGAGGTTTTGAAAAAGGTATCTGTTGTTTTTTGGGGGGTCCTGAACGCTCGGAGCAATTTTTTTGGCCAGAGAGGATGCCCCTTTGAAAACAATTTTAGGTCTAGTGGGCAAAACCTTACCAAGCACCTGGTCATTAGTAAGCAGATGCCAGTGTTTCTGGATAAGTCTCTTAACACTACGGTGTTGTACCGAAAAGGTGGTGATAAAGGGAGCAACAAAAGAGCTAGAGTCTTTAATGGATGGTTTATCCGCCAGAAGCAATGTTCTATCTCTTTCCCGCGCTACCTGGACCGCCTGAGACCAAAAATTACGATCATATCCCTTCTCTACAAACCTATTAGAGAGGATAGCAGCCTGATTTTCAAATGTGCCAATCTCAGTGCAGTTCCATCTGAGTCGTGTAAATTGGCCCAAGGGGGCTGCTTTAAGCCAAGGTTGATAATGGCAGCTATCAATTGAGATGTAAGAATGTCTATCTGTTAATTTGAAATACGTTGATGTCACAAACCTACTCTCCAGGATCTGGATTTTCAAGTCAAGAAAGTTGATTTCTTCCTGGCTAGCCTCAAAAGTTAGGCGGCACAGTGGCGTAGTGGGTAGCACTCTCGCCTAGCAGTAAGAAGGGTCGCTGGTTCGTATCCTGACCACAACACTACCTGCCTGGAGTTTGCATGTTCTCCCTGTGTCTGCGTGGGTTTCCTCCGGGTACTCCGGTTTCCTCCCACACTCCAAAGACATGCTGGTAGGTTAATTGGATCCTATCTAAATTGACCCTAGTATGTATGAATGTGAGTTAGGGACCTTAGATTGTAAGCTCCTTGAGGGTGTAGGGACTGATGTGAATGTATAATGTATATGTAAAGCGCTGCGTAAATTGACGGCGCTATACAAGTACCTGAAATAAATAAATAAATAAATAAAATAAAAAATCCCTCTAGTGTTGTTATTGAGGCCTGCCCTAAAGTCAAGAAAATCAGACCTGTCACCATCCCATAGGAGGAGGACGTCGTCGATGTATCTAGCCCATAAGACCACCTCCGGTCTCCTAGGGGCATCAACGACGTCCTCCTCCCACTTGGCCATGAAGGGATTGGCCAAGCTGGGGGCATATTTAGCCCCCATCGCCACACCTCTATCCTGTCAGTAGAACTGATGTTCAAACCAAAAATAGTTATGGCTTGCAGCATATTGTAGTAGTTCCATAATAAATTCAATCTGGAGTGAGGCCAAGCCAGGCTCCCTATCCAGAAAGAACCTAACTGCCTCAAAACCCAAATGGAGTGGTATAATGGTGTACAGAGAGGTTACGTCTGCGGTGACCATCCAAAGTCCTCTCTTGGGTGTTATATTGGCTAGTAGATTAATTACCTGTTTGGTATCTTTGATATAAGATGGGATTTTGCAGACTAGGGGTTGGAGGTAATGGTCAATATACTTGCCCACCCGGGACAAGAGGAAAAATTAACCCCGCACACTATTGGTCGCCCCGGGGGGCAAGTTTGGTCTTTGTGTATCTTGGGAAGATAATATATGACCGGCATGCGGGGAGCATTCGGTACCAAAAAAAGTCTCTCTTTATCACCCAAGATAACCTTACGAAAACCGCTGTCCACAATGGTTTGGAGTTCCCTCTTATATTTCAACATAGGGTCTCTACTGAGGATGGTGTATGTATCATGATCATTCACAATGTAATACATCTCTTTTAAATAATCATCGCGATCTAAGATGACGATCCCTCCGCCCTTGTCGGCTGGTCTGATCACCAAAGATTTATTCTTACATAGCGATTCCAAACCAGCCTCCAAATCTTTCTGCATTTTCACCCTTCTGACTTTCATCTGGTCTAAGTCGCGTAAAACCACGCCTCTAAAGACCTTGATGGAAGGTGCCAAAGAGCCTGGTGGATTAAAGAGGGATGAATTGGAAAGATTAGAATGTTGATATTCTGATCTGATCATGTTACTCTCCTTAATGGGATTGGAAATCATATAGCGCTTGATATTTAATTTATGGACGTACTTGTGTACGTCCATGTACGTCTGAAACTTGCTAATATTTCTAGGGGGAGCAGACCTTTATCAAGCAGTTTTTTTCTCAGAATCGGATAAAATTTGTTTGCTTAGATTAAAAATCCCAGTTCCTAAGTCCTTTTTCTCTTTGATTGCTTGGAGCCGCCGCCCCCCTCTGACTCCTCTCTTTGTTCCACGGGTTGTTTTATGCCTCGTGTATCCCTGTGAAAACCCCAATTCTGATTATCCCTATTTACAAGGGGATCAGGGTATTGAGTGGTTCCTTGTGCGTTATAGTCGTGGTCAAAATAGCCAGACTCATACATATCGGGTTCCTCTCAGGTCCATGTCATTCCCAGCCTCAATATCAGAGGCAAGTTTTTTTTGCCAAATAAAAACTAAACCCGACTGATAGTCCTGTTTATCTCTAATGTATTTTTTTCTCTTCTTGATCTTTTGATCTTTGTCCTCTTTTTCTAGGGTTTTCAACAAATTTTTAGAGCATTCTTTGTATTCCTCACTATTGATTGAGGGGGTCAGTCTCTCTCTAATGGTCTTATTCTCCTGATCCAGACGGGCGAGTTTCTCACTCTTCCTCTGGATAAGAAATCGCAGAAGGCTAATCCCTGAATCGTTAAAATATTTGAACCAGCCTTCTAGGTCAGGTTCACCCCTATGTGGGGTAACCTCCCACCTTAGACCTCTAGGGACCATGGCCTCCTTGATATAGGTTTCCAAGAAGGCGATTTACCTTCATTTCTCTTTTTTTATTATTCATATAATTTTATTCATAATTTTATATGTTAATAAATTCATACATATCTTTAGATATATTTTTAGATAAATTAATTTTTTTGGATTATTAAAGGGTTTTTAAATAATCCTTGCAACATATCATTGTGTCTTTTAATTTACCTTTAATGTGTTGTAATACCAAACTTAACCACTTGGTGGCCCTTAGTGTGGTGGTTATGGTGACACTGCAGAGAATATTCAGCTGGCTTCAGCCCTCCCTACCAGTCCATCCACATAAAGGCCTCAACCGGGTTAAGGTCGCAAGCTCCTTTGGGCTTGACTTGTGGTAAGCGCGCATTTCTTATTGAGCTATCACTCTGGTGCGGTGGAGGAATGTTTTACCCAATCATTTATTTATTCACTCTGAAGACCGGAATTTGAGCCTAGGCCTTCTCACAACACTTTTTATGGACTAAAATGTCGCCTTGTTAATGCTATATCACTTAATTAGTGTTGGTTTAATATATTAAGTTTATTAGTACACACATTTTTGTGTTAATATTTTTTGGTAAAATTTTAAGGTTAATTTTACATTTAAATATTATTTGCTCACCTTAGGGATATTAGCGCTGCTACCTCTGTTACTATATTGTACAATAGATGCTGATTGCTCAATAGTCACTGTCATTTAAGTTCTTCAAGGTCGGCTGTGTGCAGAAAAGCATATATTTTTTAAGGATTGCACAGAAGGAGTGGTGACTACATACAAAACAAATTAAATTGGATCGTTTTTTCAATTTTTTGTTTTTTAATATATTTTTTCTTTTGAGGATATACCATGTAACAAGGACTGTATGGTTCATATATACTCACTTGTCACTCTATTTATGAAAACTGATATTAGGATTGTTGTGATTTATTGTGAGACAAGTTGACAATATTGCATATTTTTTTATATATTTTTCTTTTTTGTTTTGTTATTTGCACACACAGATTAATTACATAAGCACTTGATGGTATATGTGCATTATAGAGTGATACATAGTATCTGTTTAGAAGGAGGTTTTAAAGTTGGTTTAGAAACACAGCACATTGATTGAATTATATGTAATGGTAGTGTTTAATGTTTTACAAATCAGTGTGCTGAGGTTTGTACATGTCTGTTAGACTCTTGCTTGTAGAATAGTAATATAAACACATTTTTGGGGTACGGGACTGTGACATATGTTACCATGTACACAGTGGGGGAGATTTACTAAAATTGGAGAGTACAGAATTTGGTGCAGCTTCCAGTTTTTTTTGTCAACGTCTAATTGAACAAGCTGAAGTTAGAAGCTGATTGGCTACCATGCACAGTTGCACCGGATTTTGCACTCCCCAGTTTTAGTAAATCACCCCCACTGAGCAAGGTCAAGTTTTAAACCTCTCCCACTGTTAACACAATTTGGCCACAACCACACAGCTCTAGGTACCAAAGACTGAACCCCCCCCCCCAGTAAAAATTATCTACAGCCCTGACACACTGTATATTGTCTACTCATATACAGTATGCAGTAAAAAGATTGTGACATTTGTAGAACACACTTGCTATTAGTCCAAACCCCTTAAAACTATTGGCAATTATTAAGGACCATTGTTCATGATATGCCTTCTGTTAATGAGATGCAGACCTGCGTTAGTTTCTATTTCACTTTGAAATAGAAACTGGTATGGGTGGTGCAGATAGTCTTATAACAGGTCTATATGCTTAGCTACTGTAATGTGGTGCACGCCACTCCTCACAGTTTCCTGTGCCATTATAATGGCATAGAAAGCTTAGGTAATTTCCTGGAATGAACTTGTGGGGAAAGAGGTGGAGATTTTGATGCAAAATTATTAAAACTTGAAAACAGGTGGATCTATAGATTTAAAATAGAAGTAATGGCTAAAATAAGCAAAGTTTAAAACCTCATCTTCCTCACTGCCGATAAAAATGCTACATACGGTTTATAATAAATCTCGCGATTACACAGCTCTATCCTCTGTGTCAGTAAAAGGCTTGACAGCAGGGCTGAATTATCGTCATGACATCAACTACTGACTTCCAGTGTGCTATCCGTTGTCAAGGGGGAGATAGTTTCCTCCCACCAACCGCAGCAAGCCTTTGCTTCTACTTTAAGGTGAATTTTCCTCCTGGTCGTAATGATGCAATCAATTTTGCATACAGACATACCCCACTTTTAAGTACACAATGGGGTTTATTTACTAAAGCTGGAAAGTGAAAAATCAGGCTCACTGCTGCATAGAAACCAATGAGCTTCTAACCTCAGATTGTTCAATTAAGCTTTGGTAATAAAACCTGGAAGCTCGTTGGTTTCTATGCAGAAGTGAGCCTGATTTTGCACTTTCCAGCTTTAGTAAATAAGCCCCATTGTGTACTTAAAAGTGGGGTATGCCTGTACTTTTTTTTAGATGTTTTTCTGATTCTTCTGATTTAATATAGGAATGTAAAATATAAAGTACGCTTCAAATGTTCCCTCTGTCTTTACTAATGCTGCGCCCTGTATGTAATAAGCAATGTAAATACCTTTCTGTTTTCCAGTGGTAACACGACTATACAGTTCTGGGTCCAAGGTCTTGCCTTATGCCTTGTTCTAATGAATAGGTGACGTGCATAAGTGTACTTGCATGGTTTAAGCATATGATTCATTGGACTCCCTGCATAACAACGTATTGTATCAGTGGTGTGATATTAGCCATTTATTCCAGTTGTTGTTAATATTATCACTCTTTATGTTTGGGTCTTCATCTAGGGACTATGATACTGCATCATTATCTCTAAAGGCATGTAGTGGGAGTACCACTCTTTTGAGTATATATCATTAAATATGTATGGCCCATCATGCAATTGATTAATCATTATGCTTCATTTACAGGATTTTGCTATATGCACTATCACTGAATAATTGGCAGTATTTCTAAGAAGCGTTTTGCCTGGTCTATTGGTGATCCCCAGGAGGATGTTTATGAGCAGTTTCACTTCAGTGCTTGACTTATGTCTGCTTCATAACTGTACTTTGCAATGTGCTACTAATCAGTATTCATCTACACACGATTCACATTATTTACAACAATGGCAACAAAGCAACAGCTGAATTATATATTCTGACTTGCATGATTCGAGTTAAGGGGACACATGTATTTTGGTTTAGCCTGCAGTTGCAATGATATACGTAAATTATCCTAGTTAAGAATTTACACTGAAATTGACTACTTTTCTGTTGCCTAATTATTTGCAAGTCTGTGGGAGTGAGAGGAGGTAGGGATAGTGGTTTATAGGGTTCGTTTTTTTCTTTTTTACAGTTTCTGCTACATTTTGTATGAATATGTGTACAGTATAGTTTTTGTTTATTACATTTTTTTCTTTATTGAGTAAGCTTTCCTCAAGAATTCAATCCTATTTTTTAAAGAAAGGAACCAAAATACTTTGCAAACTTTTGTCAAAAGAAGAAAAAAGATGACCTCTCTCACTGGTAAGTGTCTGGTTTTATTAGTTGGTATTTTATGGATGTTTAGTATTATATACAATGTTTAAATGTATTATATACAATGGATGTTTAGTTTATATACAAAACGTCTTTCTTTATAGTTTTTTCTGATAGATTTTGATGCTATGCGGATATTATACTTTCATTCTATACCTACTTTTGAACCAGCCATATATTTAAACATATGCAACTCAGCAGGTGCATAAGGGATCTCACCAGTTTGGGATATTTTGGTGTTAATTTAGACCCCTTTCACACTGAGCTGCCCTGGGCATCAGCGGTAAAGCGGTGCTATTTTTAGTGCCGCTTTTCCAGTGTTTTAGCCGCGCTATTCGGCCGCTAGTAGGGCTGTTTTAACCCCCCCGCTAGCAGTCGAAAAGGGGTTAAATCTGCCTGCAAAATGCCGCTGCAGCGGCACTTTGCCAGCGGTATCACGGCATTGCCCCATTGTTTTCAATGGGCAGGAGCGATGGAGGAGTGGTGTAGGAGCGGTGTATTCACCACTCCTAGAACCGCTGCAAAGAAGCTGCTGGCAGGACTTTTTGTGACACCCTGCCAGTGCAGCACCCCAGTGTGAAAGCACTCGGGCTTTCACACTGGGTTTGCAGCTGAGACATTTTTCAGGCGCTGTGCAGGCACTATAGCGCCTGAAAAACGCCTCCAGTGTGAAAGGGGTCTTACCCTTTTTATTTTCAATGTTGTTATGGGAACCCTCTTTCTTGTTATGGTAGGATAAAAGTTCAGCCGCCTTGCCATGACTTCCACAGGGGGAGTAAAGGAGTACAGGGTGGGAGATAAGGGAACACCATCACAACAGTATCAGTTAAAGGAGATAAACAGCTATCAGTTCAAACCTGCACCTTACACTTTGGGTGCCTCAGCCATTGTGACCACTTGGTTGTAAACTTTTGCACCTGCAAATTCTTTCTAGCCGCCATTTTTTCCATTTCACATTGAAGATTAAAGAGGAACTGCAGTCTGCTCACATGATTTGTAATAACAAGATCTTTGCCATTCTGAAGCTTCCCTCCAACCACTTTGCAAACTATTTTATTTATAGTGTGATTCTGTACTTGCCAAATGTGCTGCAGAAATCTCCCTCCACTGAGTCTGGCTGCATCCATTTTAACTGTGGGCAGCTGAAGATGCTGCCTGTTCACTTCCTGGATTTACACAGACACACAGAGGCACACCTCCCACTGCAGCTCTCAATGGCCCTCTTATGACTCACCACCCCCCTCCCTTCCTGGCAAACTATCTTGAGAGTGAGAGAGAGAGCTGTGTGTGATGTCATAAGCCTAGGCTAATGAACAGACAAGAAACAGGAAGTGAGCTGTATAAGGTGTATATACTGGCAGAAAAAAAATGTACTATCCAAGGTTAAAACAAAAGGGGCAGAAGGTTTAAAAGATGGAATAATGAAAAAAATGACTGAAGGTCCACGATTAGATCTGCAAGTTTCTGAGATGGAGGGAGTTTCTGAGGTTTTCCATAACCTGGCAATATTTAGCTTTGCAGCTAGCAATAAGTGTATGAATGCGACCTGGGAAATTGGAGGATATTTTTCTAAGCCTACATGATGCAGGGCCAGGGAGGGAGTGGGAGTCGAAGGTATCCCAGAGATAGAGGAGATTAGTACAAATATTTGCTTCCAAAAGGAGCTTAAAGACCCGCAGAATCACAAGATATGAGCCATAGACCCTACACTACCACAATTCCCCCAGCAGTCAGGAGAATGTCCGGAGTACATTTTTGAAAGGTGATACAGAGTTAAGTACCACCTGTGAATGTTTCTTTGGTAGGATTCCCAACAGTTGCTGCAGCAGTATGCCTCAAAGGTTAATCTAAATGCTTGTTGCCACATAGCTTGAGTAATAGGGGTGCTTAACTCCTCCTCCCAATTGTTTAAAGTTGCAAGTTGGGAGCAGGGTCGGTCATCGTTAAGTGTAGAGTATAGTAAGGATATACCTTTCTTAGTATAGGAGGTACAGGAGTAGAACTGAAAGATGGGCTCAGGAATAGCTACAGAGGGAGGAAGTTTAGAGATGTCTAGGAAATGGGTAATCCTCGCATGCATGTATGCCTCGGAGTTTGGAAGGTTAAAATCACTTTGAAGCCTTTCAAACGTTTTAATAGAATCATTTGTTACAATGTCACCCACTGCTGTAATACCAGCAGATTGCCAGTGGGAAATGTTTAGGTCGGGAAGGAGAGTGTTTCAAGCTCTAAGGGTTATTTAGTGGTTGAGAAAGAAGCCCAGGAGAGTATATGGCTAGGAGCTTTTGCTATGCTGAAAGGGAACCTATAATTGAGGGAAATGCATTCGGTGTGGAGGGAGATGGCCTGCTGTTGAAAGTTTGAGAAAGTCAGTTAAGGTTTTTTTACGCTGGGAAGATGCGGTTTCTGTAATGGACCATAACTTCTTGTGTGTAGGGTTCCACCAGTAATAGAGTTGGTCCAAGATTATGAGTTTGTTTTTATACATATTTGGAATAATAAAATGTATTAATTGTATTTGTGTGTTCTTGCTAGCACCTTAAAGTCCATCTTGTTCTTTTTCCTCTTTTAACTGTAGTATAGGCTGTTCGTGCTATTTGGCAATCCTCAACTTTTTCACAAACAAACTAGCAAACTTTTATTTTGACACACCCAGAAAGTGTTTAGTTATTTTAAGCTGGAAGTTCAATTAGGCTTCAAATTATGGGAAACAAGAACTTGTTTACTGTAACCTGGATCCATGAAAAAGCATTTCATGAAATTTGCAAATATATGTCCATATTTAAAAAAAGTTTTGTTTTTTTTTTAATGCCATG
Source organism: Lithobates clamitans (assembly GCA_037952925.1). NCBI lineage: Eukaryota > Metazoa > Chordata > Amphibia > Anura > Ranidae > Lithobates > Lithobates clamitans. Next base: position 929,582 of record JBBGZY010000965.1, on the reverse strand, counting down.
GTAAGTTGGATCTAACTAATGACATTATCATTGTAAAAAAAAATATATATGTTATACTTTTAAACTAGGTAAAGTGAATGTGTAAAGGCTTTTAGTTGTAGCACTTAATAAAACCTTGCAAAAGAGTTTGTGATAAGTCAGTAATGACTGCAACTTCATTTCCGTTTGATGTGAGGGATTGCATTTACCCAAATCTCTATTTGCTTCAACACTGAATTAGTTTAGGTTATTACATTTTATGTTATTCTAATTAGGTCACTGAGCTACTTGCTTTGCTGAGGTGGCATAAAATTTATAGTCTTTAGTAATTAACCCCAAAGTGTATGTGATCGTTCAGGGACATTCCAAGCATTAGAGTATTCCTCAATGATAGTAGGCATATTACTTCCAGCACTAGCAATGTTAACAAACTTTATTATTTATATTTACTCAGAGGATGCATTTACATTCAAAGAAATCAGGCCTTTAGTTTTATGCTTCCAGATGTAAATGATGGTTGCTCTTTTTATAGAAATTAGATCTGGGTATATAGCATTAATGTAGTGAATTATTTCTGAGAATGTTCTGTTTGATTTTTTTTCCTCTATGATGTTTACGTAAAAGTGAGCTTCAGGCAAACTGCTAAAAACGCAGGTGAAATAGACATATTAGAACTGTGTTATCTGCATACCTCCCAACTTTTGAACTTGAGAATGAGGGACATTTCAGCGAGATAGTGACCAGTGCTGCGTCAAAAAAGTGGGTGTGGCCAAACATGATAGTAAGAGGGGCTTAAGGGCCATGTTTAAACAAAACCTGGGCTTCCTCTTACTATACAATATGCTTTTATTGCTTCCAATAATAATAATGCAATACCATGTGGCTTGCTGGGCGCAAACACGCTGCCATTAACAACTAATGGCACCTGCATGCGTCTCACAAGGGCAGCATGGTTGCATGCAGTGCAGGAAATACACGGAATGCCTGTTTCCTGCATTATGTTCCAGTGTGGACCAACCCCTAGGGCAGGGGTCAGCAACCCGCGGTCCACAGGCCGCACCCAGCCTGCCACCGCCAGATGTCTGGCCCGTCAGTGCCCATGATTAATTCACGGGCACCTGACCCGCAGACATTTTCACCGCTGTCCTCTTTATTGGACAGCGATGAGCGGTGGTATCACAGGGCTTGATGGGGGTGGGAACCGATGTAGTTAACTTTTTACATTACACAGCAGGTTTGGTTGCAATTGTAACAACCAATCACCAGCCTGTTAATGTTAAAAGTTAACAAGCAGTTCCCGCCCCCATCCAGCCCTGTGTTATCGATCTCTGCTCTGCTCGCTGTACACCTTTGTAAGGTAGGTGAGTTCTACTTACACAGTGTATGTGTTTGGGGTGGAGGGGGACAGAGGACACTATGGGGGGTACAGAGGACACTATGGGGGTACAAAGGACACTACTGTGGGGGGTTGCAGGGGACATAGGACACTGCTTGGGGGGCACAGGAAACTTGCTATGGGGGGCAGGCGGCAGAGAACACTATGAGAGTGATGTGAAGGGGGGGCAGAGGACACTGCTATGGGGTACAGAAAACACTGCAATGGGGGGACCCTATTAGGGACCCCATCAGCCCTGGGGACAGGGACCCCTTCTCACCTGGGGACAGGTTATCCATCTTCCTTGGGCACAGGAACCCCTTCTTCCCTGGGGATAGGGACCCCATCTCCCCTGGGGACAGGGACCCCATCACCCCTAGGGACAGGAACCCCATCTCCAGACCATGCTGGCTGGCAGGGCTAACATCAGCCATCCTTGGGTGCCAGGATGGGGGATGGGGCAGTAAAATCCGAATTGCCAGCCACATGCTCCCTCAGGGTGAACAGGCTTTGTATTAGTGAAGCACCTTAAAGCAGGGGTCAGCAACCCACGGCCCGTGGGCCGCACACGGCCTGCCACCGCTTGATGTCTGGCCAGTTAGTGCCCGTGATTAATTGACGGGCACCCGGCCCGCGAACATTTTTTCCACTGTCCTCTTCATTGGACAGCGGTGAGTGGCGGTATCACACTGCTGGATAGGGGCAGGAACTGCTGGAGTTAACTTTTTACATTACACAGCAGGTGATTGGTTGCCAGGCGATCCTAGCAACCAATCATCAGCCTGTTAATGTGAAAAGTTGACTGCAGTTCTCGCCCCCATCCAGCACTGTGAGATCTCTGCTTGCTGTACACCTGTGTAAGGTACGAGAGTTCTACCTACACTGTGTGTGTGTGTGTGTCTGTGTGTGCGTGGGGGGTGGAGGGGGGCAGAGGACACTATGAGGGGTATAGAGGCCCCTCTAGTGGGGATGGGGAGTGTGCAGAGAGACCTCAATATGGGATGGGATGGGTTGGGGGGTGCACAGAAAGACCACAGGATGGGGGAGGGTGTACAGTGAGACCTCAGGATGGGATGGGGGGTGCACAGAGAGACCTTGGGATATGATGGGGGTGCACAGAGAGACCTCAGGATGGGATTGGATGGGATGGGATGGGGGTGCACAAAGAGATCTCAGGATGGGATGGGGGGTACACAGAGAGACATCACCTCAGGATGGGATGGGATGGGGGGTGCACAGAGAGACCTCAGGATGGCATGGGGGGTGCACAAGGAGTACTCAGGATGGGATGGGATGGGGGTGCACAGAGAGATCTCAGAATGGGATGGGGGTTCACAGAGAGACCTCAGGATGAGATCGGGGGTGCACAGAGAGAGACCTCAGAATGGCATGGGGGTGCACAGAGAGACCTCAGGATGGGATGGGATGGGGGGTGCACGGAGAGGTCTCAGGATGGCATGGGGGTGCAAAGGAAGACCTCGGGATGGGGGGTGTACAGAGAGACCTCGGAATGTGAAGGGATGGGGATGCACAGAGGGACCTCAGGATGGGATGGAAGGGGGTGGTGCACAGGGAGACCTCAGGATGGGATGGAATGGGGGGGTGCACAGAGAGACCTCAGGGTGGGATGGGATGGAGGGTGCACAGAGAGACCTCAGTGGGGGATGGGGGTGCACAGAGAGACCAAAGGTTGGGATGGGAGGAGGTGGTGCACAGAGAGACCTCAGGATGGGATGAGATGGGGGGTGCACAAAAAGACCTCAGGATGGGATAGGATGGGATGGGGGTGCACAAAGAGACCTCAGGATAGGATGGGATAGGGGTGTGCACAGAGATACCTCAAGATGCGATGGGGCGGGATGGGGGGTGCACAGAGAGATCTCAGGATAAGATGGAATGGGGGTGCACAGAGAGACCTCAGGATAGGATGGGATGGGATGGGGGGTGCACAGAGAGACCTCAGGATAGGATGGAATGGAATGGGGGGTGCACAGAGAGACCATAGGATGGGATAGGATGGCATGGGGGTTGCACAGAGAGATCTCAGGATGGGATGGGATGGGAGGTGCACAGGGAGACCTCAGGATTTGATGGGATAGGGGGTGCACAGAGAGACCTCAGGATGTGGGATAGTGGACAGAAAGACCTCAGGATGGGATGGGGGTGCACAGAGAGACCGCAGGATGGGGGGGTAAACACAAAGACCTCAGGATGCGATGGGATGGAGGGGGGTTCACAGAGAGACCTCAGGATGTAGGGGGGGTGGACAGAGAGACCTCAGGATGGGAGGAAGCGGGTGTACAGAAAGATCTCACTGCAACAGCATAACTCCAGCAACTTTTCTATCAGGCACACACTAACTTTTCTATTAGGCACACACTCACCTGCCTCCCGACCTTTAGCATAGATTGGCATGTGAACCCGCCCCCCACAGCACAAAGTGAGTAGCCAGTACAGGATGACTGCTATGAGCTTCAGCCAATCACCATGATGCAAAGCAGCAAGGAGGTCCAATCGAAGAAGGTTTTCACACACAGTGAGAAAGCCAGCCTGCGGGATTCTGCCTGCATCTGTGGGATAATGGGACAGCCTTCAGTTTCTAGGACGGTCCCAGTGGTTCAGGGATGGTTGGGAGGTATGGATCTGTGAAAAGATTTGTATTTATGTCCAGCCATTTTTTATATTTGTTGCACCTCTGTCAAACAGCACAGCTACAAAGGTGATACAGCTTTCTTTGTTAGAGTTTAGGAAAATAGTCATAAAACCTGGCTTTCACAGTCTGTTGATTGTGTTGTTTTTCCTCAGGTTTGCCAACCCCTGACAACTTTTTTTATTGACGAAAAATGGAAAATTTACTGATGGAACACATTTTTACTGACATCCTGAAATATGACAGAAACTCATATTATACAATGGATATTTAAGCAGTATAAGCAATGTCAACATTAAAGTGGTTGTAAACCCCATTCATGACATTTAAACTAAGCAAATACTGTATATCTGTAGTGTTTACTTGTCTCTCTCCAAAGCTCTAAGTGCCGTTTCTCTCTGTGGCTTCGTTCCTCTTTTATTAGCATGAGTCACTTCTGAGAAGTTCTCTGATACATGAGATAACATGAGCTGAAAATTTGTGTCGGGGAGGGAGCTTAGAGGGAGATCAGCAGGGAGCTTGTCTATTCAAACTACAGCTCTGCATGTCCCTTCGTTCCTCTGCCTGTGTGGAGGGGTGGGATGTGTCCCTTTCCTCCAATCAGCTCTCACATAGTCCAGTCTCCCCACCCACCAAAAGATTTTTAACATCATCTGCATTTTTCAAAGGGTGTAGAAAGGGAAAGACTGCAGATATACAAGTAAAACTTATGTAAGGCGATTTGTTTAATCCCTGTGTATAATCTGATTTATAGGAGGAACCCTCAAAAAAAAGGGGGGGAGAGGAAACTTTGAAGGCGAACAGTCACAATTTATTTTAAAAACATTATTTATTTAGAAAATTTCTTAAAAAAGCATGATAATAAAAACATGATGACAATCTGTACATAACATTAGTATACGTCACAGTTTGCATATACTCTATTGTCTATAAATTCCAAACTGAATCCTATTTTCTCCATAAACCTAACATGTTTAAGGATGATGTCCCTTCTTCAGAGGCGTTTTATTGGAGAAAGAGATGAGTATATTCTGAAAAACAGGCAGAAACAGAGACCTTAGATGCCACCTGGATGCATGTAAAATGGTATTTTCAGCAGACTCTTTGCGATAGAGACTGCTGGATAAGAAATCGTTGCAAAGAGACTGCTGGAAATACCATTTTACATGCATCCAGCTCGCATCCAAGGTCTCTGGTACTGTCCATTCCATATGGACAGTATTTAAGGCTTATACGTAATTGCTCCATGGATACGGAATTTATCCGTGAAGCTAATTTATTAAGAACAAGATTACTGGATCCAGGCTTTTCACCTACATGCCTTAAAAAGGCTTTCAAGCGTGCACGTGGGCATCAAAGACAAAACATACTGTTCCCTAAAAAAACACCTGCCGATCCAAAGCCAATTACGAGATTAATAACCACTTATAATAAACAACATAAAAGTATTAGAAACATCTTACTGTTATGTACAGATTGTCTTAATGTTTTTATTATCATGCTTTTTTAAGCAATTTTTCTCAATAAATAATATGTTTTTATAATAAATTGTGACTGTTCGCCTTCAACGTCCCTTTGTACCGGGGGGTACAAGTGTTCCCTTTCCCCCCTTTTTTGTTGAGGGTTCCTCCTATAAATATAATTCGGGATGTTGATTTTTGAATTTATTCTTTTCTCGTTGTGGTTCATCACTTTACTATGTATCATCTGAGGCTATTCACTTCATTGGGTATATGTGAGGGTTTACAGACACTTTAACAATACTCAGAACAAGTAATCTCCTGCCTTTGCAATGGAAAACTCAAAACAGAGTGAAACGTGTGGTCATGACTAGGATTTTGAATGGCCTGGGGTAAAACAGAAAAATAATCAGTAAACAGCGATCAGCATGTATGGCCAGATTCTGCATAACAGTGGGAGGGGCTTAAAGGGGATCATTAACCACTTCAGCCCCGGAAGATTTGGCTACCCAATGACTAGGCCATTTTTTGCGATACGGCACTGCGTTGCTTTAACTGACAATTGCACGGTCATGCAATGTTGTACCCAAACAAAATTGATGTCCTTTTTTTCCCCACAAATAGAGCTTTCTTTTGGTGGTATTTGATCATCTCTGCGGTTTTTATTTTTTGTGCTATAAACAAACAAATGAGTGACATTTTTAAAAAAACACAATATTTTGTACTTTTTGCTATGATAAATATCCCCATTTCTTTTTTTTTTAAAAAGGAAATTTTTTTTCTCAGTTTAGACCGATATGTATTCTTCTACATATTTTTGGTAATGAAAAAAAAATCACAATAGGCCAATATTGATTGGTTTGCGCAAAAGTTATAGCATCTACAAAATAGGGGAAAGATTTATGGCATTTTTATTATTATTTTTTTTTACTAGTAATGGCAGTGATCTGCGATCTTTATTGGGACTGCAACATTATGGCAGACAGATCGGACACTTTTGACACATTATTGGGACTATTGGCATTTATACAGTGATCAGTGCTAAAACAATGCACTGATTACTGTGTCAATGTCACTGGCAGGGAAAGAGTTAACACTAGGGGGTGATCAAGGGGTTTACTGTGTTCCCTAGGAAGTGATTCTAATGCCCCGTACACACGGTCGGACTTTGTTCGGACATTCCGACAACAAAATCCTAGGATTTTTTCAGACGGATGTTGGCTCAAACTTGTCTTGCATACACACATAGCTTTCATCTCTTTATTTATTCTGAGCATGCGTGGCACTTTGTCCGTCGGAGTTGTGTACACACGGTCGGAATTTCCGACAACGGATTTTGTTGTCGGAAAATTTTATATCCTGCTCTCAAACCTTGTGTGTCAGAAAATCCGATGGAAAATGTGTGATGGAGCCTACACACGGTCGGAATTTCCGACAACAAGGTCCTATCACACATTTTCCGTCGGAAAATCCGACCGTGTGTACGGGGTATCACTGTGGGGGGAGGGGACTGACTGGGTGAAGAGACCGATCATTGTTCATAATTAGTATTAGCAACAGATCGCTCTTCTCACCCCTGACAGCACGGGTGCCTGGCGGACATCAGCTCCAGCGTCACTCCGTTGGCGCGCACGCGCCCCCTAGTGGTCAGAAGGCGAACCGACACACAGTTAGGTTGGTTCGCCCAGGGAAGCCAACCTGCCGCAGTACAACTGCGGCGGCTGCTCGGGAAGGTGTTAAACAGAACCTGTCCCTAGTCACTATATACACTGCACAAATATAGCACAGTCCTTGTACCTACAAAATGCTGTACCACAACTGACAGCTTCACATGCACAAATGAACCACAGGACAAAGGATAATTTTTTGAAAAGTAAATGTTTCCATTATATATGCTTTTTTGGACACAAAAAGGACTGACTGACGAGTCTACCTTAAAGAAGACATTTATTAAAATCAGCAACCATTGGGGCAATCAACACCTTTGTCAGGACTGTGTAATGTACAGCATATTGTAAAGAGGTATAGAATGCAGGGGTCAGGAGTAAGTAACATACAAAACAACAAAAATAGTCAGGATAAACCCTGTGTTCAAATCATAGTTCCCCCTAATATCAACGACCCCGACATTTCACTATACATCAGGGTTCCAGGAGTCCCTCCTTAGATCAGAGTCCACAGAGTCCCCCTTTAATTCAGAGTCTCTCCAGCATCCCCTTCTTGCATCAAAATCCACATTTTGCCCTCACATCAGAGTACATAGAGCTCCCTCTTGCATCAGGATCCACAATGTTCTCTCTTACATTATATTCCACAGAGTTTCCCCTTACATTGGAGTCCACAGAGTTTCCCCTTGCATCATAGTCCACAGAGTTCCCCCTTACATTAGGGCCCACAGTATTCCCTCTTACATTTGATTCCTCCCTTACATCAGAGTTCCCAGTGTTCCCAGAGCCCCCCTTACATCAGAGACCCTAGAGTTCCCCTTCACACCAGGGTCCGCAGAGTTTCTCTTACATCAGGGTCTCCATTGTTCCCCCTTTAGGTCAGGGTCCCTGGAGTTTCCTTTACATCACAGTCTCCAGAGGTCCCCCTTACATCAGGGTCCCCAGAGTTCCCCCTCATGTCAGGGTCCCTAGAGTTCCCCCTTACATCAGGGACCCTAGAGTTCCCCTCTTACGTCAAAGTCAAAAGCGTTCCCCTTACATTAGAGTCCCCAGATTTCCCCTTTGAGTCTGCCGGGTTCCCCCTTACAGTGCAAGGGGGAACTCTGAGGACCCTGATGTAAAGGGATACACTGCAATCCCTGATGTAAGAGGAAATGCTGCGTACTATGGTGTAAAGGGGAACTCTGATGTAAGGGGGTCTCTAGTCACCAGAGCCCACCCTTTACATCAGAGTTTGCAGAGTTCCTCCTTACATCAGAGTAGGCATAGTTTTCCCTCGCACTGTAAGGGGGAACCCTGCGGACTCTGATTTAAAGGGGTACTCTGAGGATGATGAAAGGAGGAATTTTGAGAGCTTCATTTAAAGGTTGAAAGCTGGGAACTCTGATGTGTAGGGGTGACCAGGGACCCCCTACATCAGAGTTCCCCTTTACACCAGAGTCTACAGAGTACACTAACACTAACAGTGGGGCACTGATGTAAGGTGAAATCTTTCTATCAGTGTTCCCCCTTATATCAGTGACCCCCCACACAGAATGACTGACTGACTGCCCAACACTCTGTTAGGCAGGGCAGTGGCCTGGAGCTATCATCCTGTAGGCAGCAGTACTGTACTTACTGTACTGCAGCAGAAATTGTCTCCTGTGGGCCACTGAAGGCAGGCTCCTCTCCTTCCGCTCTCCCTCCTTGCAGTCTCTTGTTCAAAGTTGAAAAGGCACCCCCAAGCCCAGGATAGCAAAGGCCTTTCTCTCCCCCCGGGCCAAGGCCCATTCCACTGCCTAAGCTATTGCCTGCCCCCCTGCCAGAGCTGAGGCCAAGCCGATCTGATGCAAGGTAAAATCAGCTGAATACTAACAGGTCACCCCCAGAACTGCTCATGCGCAGTTTCAGAACCGTGGGCAAGTGGGATTTTTACGGGCACTTTTCTGCTGTTTATGGACATTTACAGACAGCATATAAGTGTCCCGTTTTTTTACAAACTGTCTGTAAATTTGCAGGCAGTTAACTCTGTTTTGCATTTTTTTTAATACTTACCTTTTCAGATGTCTTCAGATGGTCACCTGACAAGCTCCTCTTCCTTTTTCAATGTGATGCCAGTGCACCTCATCAGCCCTTTTCAGCCCTTTTCTTTGCATCATTGTATGTAGAGTGCCATGGTGATGTCTCTTTGGCAGTTAGATCCCTGATGCTCTGCACATACAGTGCCATGAAAAAGTATTCATACCCCTTGAAATTTTTCACATTTTATCTTGTTACAATCAAAAACGTAAATGTATTTTATTGGGATTTTATGTGATAGACCAGCACAAAGTGACACATAATTATGAAGTGGAAAGAAAATGATAAGTGCTTTTCATTTTTTTTTACAAATAAATATCTGAAAAGTGTGGAGTGCATTTGTATTCAGCCCTCTTTACTCTGATACCCCTAACTAAAATATTGTGGAACCAATTGCCTTCAGAAGTAACCTAATTAGTAAATAGAGTCCACCTGTGTGTAATTTAATCTCAGTATAAATACAGCTGCCCTCAGAGGTTTGTTAGAGAACCTTAGTGAACAAACAGCAACATGAAGGCCAGTGGAACACACCACAGGTCAGGGATGAAGTTGTGGAGAATTTTAAAGCAGGGTTAGGCTAAAAAAAAAACTTTCCCATGCTTTGAACATCTCAGGAAGCACTGTTCAATCCATCATCCGAAAATGGAAAGAGTATGGCACAACTGCAAACCTATCAAAATATGGCTGTCCACCTAAACTGACAGGCTGGACAAAAAGAGCATTAATCAGAGAAGCAGCCAAGAGGCCCATGGTAACTCTGTAGGAGCCGCAGAGATCCACAGCTCAGGTGGGAGAATCTGTCCACAGGACAACTATTAGTCGTGCACTCCACAAATCTTGGACGCACGCCTTTATGGAAGAGTGGCAAAACGAAAGCCATTGTTAAAAGCCATACAAAGTCCTATTTTCAGTTTGCGAGAAGCCATGTGGAGGACACAGCAAACATGTGGAAGAAGGTGCTCTGATCAGATGAGACCAAAATTGAACTTTTTGGCCTAAAAGCAAAATGCTATATGTGGTGGAAAACTAACACTGCACATCACCCTGAACACAGCATTGTGGTTGCAGCATCATGTTGTGGGGATGCTTTTCTTCAGCAGGGACAGGAAAATAGGTCAGAGTTGATGGGAAGATGGATGGAGCAAAATACAGGGCAATCTTAGAAGAAAACCTGTTATGCCTCGTACACACGATCAGACTTTCTGCCAACAAAACCGTGGAATTTTGTCCGAAGGGTGTTGGCTCAAACTTGTCTTGCATACAAACGGTCACACAAATGTTGGCCAACAATTACGAACGTAGTGATGTGCTAGACATACTATGTGGTTTTTCAGCTCTTTAGCGCCACCCTTTGGGCTCCTTCTGCTAATTTCGTGTTAGTCGAAGTTTTGGTGAGTGTTGATTCGCGCTTTTCTTTTCACGTTTTTCATTTCACGCTTTTCATTTCACGCTTTTCAGTTCGTTTCTGAACGGCCGTTCATCAACCAGACATGTTGCGGAATCGGAGGAGATAACGTGTTATTTATTATTGGCCTTGGAGTTATTGCTTTGACACTTTTTTTGGTTGAATAATGATTTGATTTGGAATATTTTCTATATTTTTGAATGCGTAGAATGCACTTTTTGGTTAAGCTCTATTGGCAGATAGCATGTCTAATTTTTTTTTTAATGCACAATAACAAAATTGTGGAGAATAATACTTGGCTATGTGTTTTACTTCAAATGACAGTTTTGGGAGTAGGCAGTTACATTTTAAAAAATACAATATAAAATTGACAAGGGACACCAACATAGTTGTATCCTTGATCTTAAAAACTACGAGATAATGGTGTTGTGGTAACTTGCACAAATAAAAAAAACAAAAAAAACATAATAATATTATTCTTGATATCACTAGAAAAAAAAAGCCTTTAAAAATTTGTTTCAATAACTCCATCAGTATCACCAGAAAAGCAGATTCATTATTATCCCATTAAAGAGGAAGAGAATTGTGTGTTGCATTTGGAGATTTCATAATTTGCCACATCACGAATGTTACTTCTCCATTACGAAAGGCTAGTTTACAAGACCAACCGCTTCTGCTTCCGAGCATGCGTGTACTTTGGACTTTTGTCTGGCAGACTTGTGTACACACAATCAGAAAATCCAACAACGCACATTTGTTGGCGGAAAATTTGAAGACATGCTAGCCAACATTTGTTGGCGGAATGTCCGACAATTGTCTGATGGAGCATACACACGGTCGGATTTTCCGCCAACAGCCTGACATCCAAGATTTCCCGTCGTAAAATCTGATCGTGTGTACGGGGCTTTAGAGTCTACAAAATACTTGAGACTGGGGTGGAGGTTTACCTTCCAGCAGGACATCGACCCTAAACATACAGCCAGATCTACAATGAAATGGTTTAGATCAAAGCATATTCATGTGTTAGAAAGGCCCAGTCAAAGTCCAGACCTAAATCCAATTGAGAATCTGTGGCAAGATTTGAAAATTGCTGTTCACAGATGCTCTCCATCCAATCTGGCAGAGCTTGAGCTATTTTGTGAAGGATAATGGGCAAAAATGTTACTCTCTAGATGTGCAAAGTTGGTAAAGACATACCTAAAAAGCTGTAATTGCAGCGAAAGGTGATTCTACAAAGTATTGACGCAGAGGGGCTGAATATAAATACACACCACAGTTTTCACATATTTATTTGTAAAACATTTTGAAAACCATTTATCATTTTCTTTCCAAATCACAATTATGCACCACTTTGTGTTAGTCTATCACATAAAATCCCAATAAAATACATTTACATTTTTGGTTGTAACATGACAAAATGTGGAAAATTTCAAGGGGTATAAATACTTTTTTAAGGCACTGTATAGGATGTTCTTGGTCCGCTTGGTCCTTTGAACATCATTCAACTCAGAATACTGAGTGAGGAAATCTAATGACTGAAAGTAATGACCTTAGGGAACAATATAGAAGAGAGGGTGTAGGGGGGACGTTTATATCAGTTTTAACCCTTACACTAGTGCAGCCAGGGTTTCTATTTTTTTTGTTTGCTTTAAAGTCACCTCTAGGCACATGCGCGACTTCTAACATAGAGGAAGTCTCTTGAGTGAGCTCCGGGCTCCGTCGGACCTCCGAGACCCCCGCTCAGCTATACAAGCAATCTAAAGCACCGGGGGTAAGCCTAATCATTCGCTGAACCATTTAAGCACCCCATGGGAAAGATTGGCCAGCAGCAGAAGCACTACAACCCGCTGTTTGGGCCGCACACCGGGCCGCACATGGAGCGGTACATCACTAGGCCGCAATCCGTGGCCTCGATTTCGCCCGCGGATCCCTTTGCCGCCATGGACCCGTTCCTGGGGACAGATGAAGCTGAAAAACAACCTTTAGCCACCACACAGAGCTTGGCCCTCTCCCCTACTTCTTCACAGGAGATTCTTTCATCAGCCATCCTGGATGCAAAGCTCGATTCCAAGCTGCAGCTTCTCCTTCAGCAGATCACACATACTGTCTCCACAGAGTAGGGATGAGCCGAACACCCCCCGGTTCGGTTCGCACCAGAACCCGCGAACGGACCGCAAGTTCGCACGAACGTTAGAACCCCATTGACGTCTATGGGACTCGAACGTTCGAAATCAAAAGTGCTCATTTTAAAGGCTAATTTGCATGGTATTGTCCTAAAAAGGGTTTGGGGACCCGGGTCCTACCCCAGGGGACATGTATCAATGCAAAAAAAACTTTTAAAAACGGCCGTTTTTTCGGGAGCAGTGATTTTAATGATGCTTAAAGTAAAAAAAAAAAAGTGAAATATTCCTTTAAATATCGTACCTGGGGGGTGTCTATAGTATGCCTGTAAAGTGACGCGTGTTTCCCATGTTTAGAACAGTCCCTGCACCAAATGTCATTTTTAAAGGAAAAAATCTCATTTAAAACTGCTTGCGGGTTTAATGTCATGTCGGGTCATGGCAATATGGATGAAAATCAGTGAGACAAACGGCATGGGTACCCCCCAGTCCATTACCAGGCCCTTTGGGTCTTGTATGGATATTAAGGGGAACCCCGCACCCAAATTAAAATAAGGAAAGGTCCCTATATACTCTGAACAGCAGTATATAGTATCCTCCTCCTCCTCCTCCTCCTCTCTCCTATCAGGCACCCACGTTGAGTCAGTGACCTCATCATCCCCTCCCTCCTCATCACTGGAGCAAACCTGGCAGTATGCTGCAGCAGGGGGAGCATGACTGCCAGATTGCTGTCCTTCTTGGGCACCCCCTCTGTCCGTGCTCATGTTACTGCCTTCATTGAGCTCAGTATCATCATCAGAGCCTTCCAAACGCTGGGCATCCTCCTGGAGCATGTACCCAACACTGTGGTCAAACAGTTCGAGGGAATCCTCATGAGGACATGGTGGAGCTAGGGAAGGAGTCACTGATGACATTGAGCTGAGGGAAGAGGCCGCTGCTTTGCCAGACAAAGCACCCTGGGCATGGGTGAGAGAGGATGAGGAGGATGAGGACGGCTTGGTCATCCACTCGACCAAGTCTTCCGCATGTTGCGGCTCAACACGGCCAGCTGCCGAAAAAAAGGCCAAGCGTGTCCCATGGCCACGTGCTGATGAGGATGCACCGTCTCCACGACCAGCACTAGACACAGAGCCTGCTTGCCCTCTCTTATTGGCTTGTGACTGTCTGCCTCTCCTTCTTGGCCTTCCAGACATACTAATGGCCTGTAGCTGCACTAAGCTGGGATAGAACACCTGTAATTTTCTTCAGGTAGCTTTATATACTGTAACCAGACAAGCCTGCCTGTCAGTAGGAAGATAACAGGAACGGATCTAGCTGAACACTGTGAGCAGGACACACTGTACTAAATGTAAATAGTCTAGCTGCCTGACCGTGGTACTAATAGGATCAAAAAGAACACCTGTAATTTTCTTAAGGTAGCTTTATATACTGTAACCAGACAAGCCTGCCTGTCAGTAGGAAGATAACAGGAACGGATCTAGCTGAACACTGTGAGCAGGACACACTGTACTAAATGTAAATAGTCTAGCTGCCTGACCGTGGTACTAATAGGATCAAAAAGAACACCTGTAATTTTCTTAAGGTAGCTTTATATACTGTAACCAGACAAGCCTGCCTGTCAGTAGGAAGATAACAGGAACGGATCTAGCTGAACACTGTGAGCAGGACACACTGCACTAAATGTAAATAGTCTAGCTGCCTGACCGTGGTACTAATAGGATCAAAAAGAACACCTGTAATTTTCTTCAGGTAGCTTTATATACTGTAACCAGACAAGCCTGCCTGTCAGTAGGAAGATAACAGGAACGGATCTAGCTGAACACTGTGAGCAGGACGTACTGCACTAAATGTATATAGCAGGAACGGATCTAGCTGAACACTGTGAGCAGGACGCACTGCACTGAATGTAAATAGCAGGAACGGATCTAGCTGAACACTGTGAGCAGGACGCACTGCACTGAATGTAAATAGCAGGAACGGATGTAGCTGAACACTGTGAGCAGGACGCACTGCACTAAATGTAAATACCAGGAACGGATCTAGCTGAACACTGTGAGCAGGACGCACTGCACTGAATGTAAATAGCAGGAACGGATCTAGCTGAACACTGTGAGCAGGACGCACTGCACTAAATGTAAATACCAGGAACGGATCTAGCTGAACACTGTGAGCAGGACGCACTGCACTGAATGTAAATAGCAGGAACGGATCTAGCTGAACACTGTGAGCAGGACGCACTGCACTGAATGTAAATAGCAGGAACGGATCTAGCTGAACACTGTGAGCAGGACGCACTGCACTGAATGTAAATAGCAGGAACGGATCTAGCTGAACACTGTGAGCAGGACGCACTGCACTGAATGTAAATAGCAGGAACGGATCTAGCTGAACACTGTGAGCAGGACGCACTGCACTGAATGTAAATAGCAGGAACGGATCTAGCTGAACACTGTGAGCAGGACGCACTGCACTGAATGTAAATAGCAGGAACGGATCTAGCTGAACACTGTGAGCAGGACGCACTGCACTGAATGTAAATAGCAGGAACGGATCTAGCTGAACACTGTGAGCAGGACGCACTGCACTGAATGTAAATAGCAGGAACGGATCTAGCTGAACACTGTGAGCAGGACACACTGCACTAAATGTAAATAGTCTAGATAGAAGATAACAGGAACGGATCTAGCTAAACTGAATACAGTGTATATATATATATGCAACACCTGGGATGCATATATATACACAATACACTGTAAGTGCAGCTAACTGACTGACTGTTCTGCCTAATCTATCTAACTCAAATCAAATGACACTGTCTCTCTCTCTCTCTATCTCTCAGCACACCGGAACACACACTACACAGGGCCGCCGTGCAGGCGGCCTTATATAGTGTGGGGTGTGTACTAAATCCCCTGAGCCATAATTGGCCAAAGCCACCCTGGCTTTGGCCAATTACAGCTCTCTCTACTGACGGCGCTGTGATTGGCCAAGCATGCGGGTCATAGTGCATGCTTGGCCAATCATCAGCCAGCAATGCACTGCGATGCCGCAGTGAATTATGGGCCGTGATGCGCCACACGAATTTGGCGCGAACGGCCCATATCGTTCGCAATTCGGCGAACGACCGAACAGCCGATGTTCGAGTCGAACATGGGTTCGACTCGAACACGAAGCTCATCCCTACCACAGAGGTGAGCAAGTTAGCTGCAGAACTAAGAGGGGAAATAAGCCAAATTGGGGAACGCACTGACGCCATTAAACACAAGTTTGATGAAATGGTTGACTATGTACAGGCTATGGAGGAGAAAAACCATAACTTAAGACAGTCAGTCTCCCAACTACAACTACAGCAAGAGGATTTGGAAAATAAGGAGAGAAGGCAGAACTTACGTTTCAGAGGTATCCCTGAAAATGTGAGAGACTCTGCATTGCGCCCCTTCCTCCTGGGTCTTTTTAATACCATGGCCCCCACGGTAGTAGATGTGGACTGGCGCCTTGACAGGGCTCACCGCTCTCTGGGCCCAAAACCTCCAGCTGGAGCCAGGCCCAGAGATGTTATTGTGAGGTTCCACTATTATGAGAGCAAAGAGGCACTAACCCTGGCCACAAGAAATAAAGCTCAGCTCCTGTACAAGGGGCTAAACTACAAATTTTTAGTGACCTCTCTCCCATCACCCTCCTTTGCTAAAAGGAGGAACCTACATCCAATCACATCCCATCTGCAACGTCATCAAGTACCTTACTACTGGGGACCCCCCCTATGCTGGAAGAAGACCTGCTGCCTCCTCAGGCTCAAGCCCGCCCGTTTCCCACTACCCCTGGTCAAGTTTGGACACCGATGAGGAGTCGATCAAAGAAACAACTATCCACACCTCAATGACCTCGACTCTCCAAACAACCTCCTTGATGCTCCTACAGGCGACTTTCGGGCTCAAGGTCGTATTTAGATTATTCGTAGTCCAAGAGAATAGCAGTCTACTGCTCTGGACTAAAGGTTTATAAGTTACCCTACGCGTAAGTTGGGGTTATGTCTTTCCCAACCCATGGGATTTTATTATTATTACTATTATTGTGGTCTTTATTACACCAGCAGATTGAAAGCAGTTCCTATTTTATTTTTCCTTTTTTTTTTTGCTGACTTTATTTTGACCTATTAGGACTCATCCTGTTTGACACACACAGCTACTGCCATGTTCACAAGGAGGATTGGCGGTCCCCTCCCCTTACTCTCTGGATTCCCCTGATGGTGGTCCACATGTGCCCCTACTTGGCCTCTGTTGTCTTTCAGGGCCTCCTGAGATATGGCTAAATCTCAGGCACACAATTTAAAGTTTTTCTTTTTTTTCTTTTTTTTACTGATGCTGTTTTTTATCCATGATTTTGATCTTGTTGTTTTTTCTGTGTCCATACTCAGATGCCAGCTCAGTAGTTTGAGGTCACAAATGTTTTTTTTTTTACCCTTATCTCTTTTATTATTTTTCATACTCCTTTTGTCTTTTTATGGTATGTTTGCTGTTATGCAGGTATTCAGGGGCTAGATCTATATGATTGTAATCATATCCAACCTTATTCCCTTAGCTTTGTCCTTTATGTTCCGTTTCCTCCTATATTTTTCCATGTTCCACGAGCTTCCATACACATAACATGCTTATGGCTTTAAGGATAATGTCATACAATGGAAAGGGTTTGGCCTCCATTCGGAAACGTTGGATAGCTCTGAAGGAGTTCAAATCCTCTGGGGCAGATGTCATAATGGTTCAAGAGACACATTTTCGTGCAGGTGGTTCGCTCAAGTTTGCTTCAAAATTCTTCCCCACCTCCTACCTTGCCTCTGACTCCACAGGTAGGGCAGGAGTAGCAATTTTAATTTGGAAATCATGTCCTATCAGGGTTAAGAAGGCTCATGTAGACCCCCATGGGAGATTTCTAATCCTTGATTGTGACTATATGAATTCTTCCTTCACCTTAGTCAATTTATATGCTCCCAATACAGGCCATATTGACAAACTTTTTGACTCTCCTCATTATCATTCTCAACCTTTCATGATTGTAGGGGGAGACTTTTATCTGGTTATGTCTTCTACTAAAGACAGACAAACTTTGTTTGAAGATACTCCTTCAAGAAAAATACTGTCTCAAGCCACTTCATTTCCTAAATGTATTAGATCCCAACAACTTTTTCATGGAGGATTAAACATCCCTCCTCTAATCAATTTACATTTTATTCAGCAGCTCATAAAATGTATCCCCGCCTTGACCATTTCTTTATTTCTGCCCCTCTTCCTCCTTATGTGACAGAGTCTGACATTTCTCCCATTACATGGTCTGACCATGCTACTATTATATTAGATCTTGCTCTCTCCCAGACATTTACTAGGTCATGCCATTGGAGGCTCAATGATCACCTTTTACAACACGAGGTCTCACGTAGTAAACTGGCCAAAAGCTTAATGGAATATTTTCAGCTCAATGTAGGATCTGTGCCTGATCCCTCTACGCTGTGGGAGGCCCACAAGGCTGTCTTCCGGGGAGAGTGCATAGCAGAAAACTCTAGTCTGAAAAAAGACAGATATAAACATTTACAGTCTCTATCGGCTGATCTGATGTCTGCCGAGCGACGGCTATTGTGTATTGCCCCCAAGAGATGTCCAAAACTTTTGGTGCCTTCTACCACAAATTGTATAATTGTCTGACTCCTGACAATAATTTAATTTTTACTCAGAGCAAATTTAGGGAGTTTTTCTCTAACAGAAACTTCCCACAATTGTCCTTCTCTGATCTAGCTAGCTTTAATTCAAATATAACTGCAGAGGAACTTCTTTCTATCATTAAACACCTTCCTCTACACAAATCCCCTGGCCCAGATGGTTTGCCCTATTTCTGCTATAAAACCTTCTTTGACATACTGTCTCCCCACATGTTGACTCTCTATGAATCTATACTCAAAGGTCACTCCCCACATTCCCAGTTCTCCCATTCTTATATTTCTGTTATCCCAAAACCTGGGAAGGACCTCTCTTCCAGATAATTACAGGCCCATAGCCCTTTTAAATTCAGATTATAAGATATTCACAAAAATTCTTGCTTCCAGATTGTCTAGACTTATTCCTAAGTTGATCAATAGAGACCAAGTGGGCTTTGTCCCTGGCAGACATGCTGGAGATAATCAAGATTCTATAATGGGGGATTCTATAATTGGCGCTGTTCAAACACGTGTACAATAGGTATTAATCATAAATATAAAGATAGATGAAAAGTAATGAATAAATATAAGAAATGGATAAAAAAAAACGTATATAAGTGAAAATATCCCAAAGCGTTACACTGTACCATAAAGTGCAAAGTGCTAGACACTTCTATTTGTACCCATGTATGGACACTTCTATTTGTACCCATGTATTCCATACTTTAGCTTATATATGTGTACTTTCTGTAATACTGTTTTGTTTTTTTCTATGAACAAAAATCTAATAAAAAAATACAATTATAAAAAAAAGTCACCTCTGAGGAAATTTAAAAGAAAAGAATGCTAGGAATTGGGTTTTAAACTCCAGCAACAAAAAAAAAAAAAGAATAGCCCAGTCTGGGTTGAACGGTGCCCCACTTCCTCTAAGCTCAGGCTGTCATGGATCTTTCCTCTGGGGGTGGATGTGGTGTTGCACAGTAGTGCAGTAAGAAATGTCCAGGTCTTGAGAGGAAGATTTTGTTTTGTGACAACATCAGCTCTGCAGAAGTTAGCGGTGATTGGCTAACAAAACACGTCAGTGTGACGTCAGCACACATGTGAGGTCTCTCGGGATTGTAGCTCGCGGGCAACTGCAGATGGTGAGGCGATGGTCAAATGATTCCTGGAGACAAGGCTGTAGATGGAGACACCAGGGCTAACAACGTGGTGATGTGAGGGAAGTGTAGTGATTCACAACACAGAGCAGAGCGGGAGTTGGCGGCACAGCGGAAGCGGTGAGACCCCCCAATTCTCTGACTCACACTCACAAGTATCATAGTGGGATATTGAAACAGTGTACATACAGTACATCTTCTCTCCCCCTCCCTTTCCTCTCCCAACATATCCGGTGAACTCACACTAGAACCTTAGCCCAGCTTTGAAGACTTTCCCCTGATTGTCACCAGACATCTATCTGGTTAGCGTCAGGTATTTGCCTCACCTCAATGAGCATCAGCTCCTGTCTCCTTATGATAGAGACACCATGGATGGACTGTCCATGACTGAATTACATCTTAGAGCTGTTCAATTAACTTTAATCTGCCAGCCTGCGCCTGACATCTTGCCATATTGCAATCCTTACTCCTGTTTTGTTCCAGAATGAGATAGTTTGAAGTTGGTCAATAATAACCAAGGAACCTAATTTTCCAATAGGGGTGTGCTGGGTTGTATGTATGGGTGCATGCGCAGCTGCGAGTCCTGTTCAGCAGACAACGTTATCTTTTTAATTGTGGTTTGAAAAGGTCAATTCACTGATTTTTGTCTTTTTGTAATTTGCACGGTGCAATTCTTTCTATAATAAAGATGTTTTATAATCAACCATAGTGTTCCACTGATGTTACCTTCTTGGTAGGCCCCCTCCTTTGATATATGCTAGCTTAGTCACATGGACTGCACCATACATAATGTAATATTTGGTGATTGGTTGATATAGCTCTGACAGTAACGGTAACTTCAAACTGTCTGTCAGTTATAAGCAGTGGATCCAGGCTGTGCTCTTGCTATTTTATTTTTCAGACAACATCAGACTGGCCAGAAGACCCTTGAAAAAAAGGTATGTATATATGTTTTTAAAATTGTGGGGTAGGACTCAGTGGGTAGGGTGTATTTTTTTTTTTTAATACACTTCCACCTTAATTATTTTTAAAGCAATGCACAACCTTATTAAATACGCTTTTTTCATATCTACCTGAAGTTCACTTTTAAAGCTTTGTGCAGGAAAAAATAGTGCAGATAGCATTTTGTTATAAAGTTAAAAGGAAATCCTCCAGTCATAGATATCAGTCATAAGAAAAAATGTAATAGGTCCATTTCACATTTCTTTTTTATATGAATGACTGTAAATATACAAATGTTTGGTGATAAGACGTTCATGTATAGCCTCTAAGCCATAATGGTGGCAGGGGTCATTTTTCCTTTTAAAATAGAATTTGCCAGGTTCTTGCCAGACATGCTTGCCAGGCATGCTCATAAAAGAAATTAGGAGAAAAAAATAGTAAAAGCAGAAAATTTTCTAAAACACAACAACGGGTTGCAGGAAAGAAATTTGCTTGATTCCCCCATCAACACAGACAGCTTTGATGCAGGAATCCCTCCAGCCAGACCATTGTCTTCTACCGATGGGGGGGCAGGAGAGGGCAGGGAAAGCCGCCCCTGCCAGGAAAAGACGGTGATTATTGCTATAACAGCCACTAGCGATAATCACAGGTAAAACCTGGCATGCTGCTTGTACCCAAGATGATCGATCTATCAACTTGGTACTTTCAGCCTGCCCATCGTGTATGGTCTGCCTCACATAAAAACGAAAGAAAACTTCTCTGTAATTAGTTACCTTTAATTAATTTTAATTACCTTTTTAATTAATTTTAATTTTAGCAAAGGTGCCTTTAAAGTGATACTAAAGTTGTTTTTTTCTTTAATTTGATGGTTTTGCAGATCCTCCTCTTCTTGGGTCCCTCTTCGGTTCTTCTGGCACCTCCCTTCTGTCAAGTGCCCCCACAGCAAGCAGCCTGCTATAGGGGCACCCGAGCCCAGCCACATCTCCATGTGTCCATTCAGACATGAAGCCGTGGTTTGGCCCTGCCCCCTCTCTCTCCTGATTGGCTATCTGACTTTGACAGCAGTGGGAGCCAATGGCACCATTGCTTTGTCTCAGCCAATCAGGAGGGAGAGTCCCGGATGCTCGAGGCACTCATGCAGATCACTGGATAGAGATGGGACTAAAGTAAGTGTTAGGGGCGCAGAGGGGGGCTGCTATACATTAAAGGCTTTTTATCTTAATAAATAGAATGCATTAAGATAAAATCTCTTTCCCAATCTCCCCTGATTAAATCCCACACTGCAAATTGCACACCTTCAACCCTGTGATGAACATTATCAGTATGTGGCCCTGTCCAGCCTTTTTTCTACAAAGACTGTGCAACATGGGACTAAACCACACAGTAAAGATCACTGTAGCTGGGCTAAGGGAAAATATTACTATGCAGGCTACACTGGAGGGGGAGGCTGATGATTGACCCATATTTTTTTTTCAACTTGGTAATACTAGAGAAGAGCACTCTTATGTCACTTTAATGTTTCTGTATGAATGTATGCGCAAAAGCAATGAGCTTTGGTATAACTAGGAGGTGGGTAGGGTAAATACGGATCTTTGAGAGTAGGGGAACCCCTGTATATGATTTTTGAGAGTGTCAACATTTGCTGAATTACCTGCTTGTTTTGCATTTCTATTTTTATAGCAAA
Organism: Lithobates clamitans; assembly: GCA_037952925.1. Lineage (NCBI taxonomy): Eukaryota > Metazoa > Chordata > Amphibia > Anura > Ranidae > Lithobates > Lithobates clamitans. Next base: position 907,402 of record JBBGZY010000965.1, on the reverse strand, counting down.
AATAGATTTTTTTGTTTTGGGTAGCTAATGATTAGTATGTGGAAACAGAAGACTGTATGGTCAGTTGGACATAAAGTGATGGGAATATGATAACAAGGATACATACAGCAATAAAGATTTTACAGTATTTTGTAAAATACAAAAAGGTTACAATGTTTCTTTTATGGGAGATTTCCCTTCACTACTTGCATGGCCACCACTACAAGAAGTGGAAGTTCCTCAATGGGGTATCTTGATAAGTAGATTAGATGTGTAGTGCCCCCCTGGTGCCCCCCTGGTCTTTTGCATCAGGGAGGGCTGGCATTTCACCTCAGGGTGCAAGTTGCTAGGCATATTAAGTTGTGGACAGTAAAGAAAAATGGGCCCCAGTCACTTTTAAGCTGAACAAAAATGAGTTTATTGCTCACACAAGAAACATTAAGGAAGAGAGGAGTAGGGCACAGGACATCCAAGAACAAACGGGCAAGCAGACAAGCAGACTCCTTAGACAAAAATAGAAAGGTAGACAGCAGTACAGAAAAATTGCCTTTGGGCTGTACCCAGCATTCCGTACCTTAGCAGCAACAGCTGTCTCCTATGGCAACAACAACTCACAGTAATGTGCAGGACTTCGTTGGATGAGTCCATCTTTGATGATTTCCCAGGCTCTTCCACATTTCCCCACCTATGTCAGAAAGGCTTCCCCATTTTAGGTTTCCACCCTTTCTTTCATGCATGCAGACAGACCCTCAATTGCAGAACCTAGAGCACATGGCCAGGCCTTAGGCTTCAGGCCTGCCCAGCACAGCTGCTCCTCACACACCCGCACCAGACCAAGGACCCTTATCACTTGACCACCTTGAATATTTATACTTTCTCCCAGCATGCACCAGTGGCCATGAAACTCTTACTGGCTGGCTGAGAGAAGTATGTATAATTATAACCCAGTTTTACTGCAGCTCATCATATTAATGCCAAAGGTACCATTGACACCTACTGATAAAAGGGAGGAACTACAGCTGCACTAAACTTAGGGGAAAACCCAAATGACCACAAAGACTACAAATTAACCAGGTTAACTACAGCCCAGCAAAGATACATTTATTTGTAGCCCCTATTTAGCCCAGTGTGCTACATATGGTTCATTCTAGACAGAGTTAGACTGACAAGAAATGATTGGTTCTTTATTAGCTGCAAGCAGATGGTGTCACTGTAGAATCCAAAATATCATAAATGCCACCAGCACACCCCAATGCTCATTTGGAGATTTTATAGTTAAGTAAAGAACATTCAATATTTCTGAGCTCTTAAAGATTTCCTTACTAGGGCAACAGTAACTTCTGCTGCCTCAGAAACGGGCTCTTTCAATGCTCCAAAAGTTGCAGGTTTCCTAAATGACAATAAAAGCTCCATATTAGCATTGAGGTGGGCTGGTGGCATTTATAAAATGTTGGGTCTCCCAATGGGGGCACAAACAGCAATATCTAACAAGGGTTTAAAAAAAGCTAATAATACAGATAGACTTTTATTTTAATTTTGTCATGTTATCTTTTTGCAATGTTGTTGATGAAAGAAAGGTTAAAGGGGTTGTAAACCCTTGTGTTTTTTCACCTTAATGCATCCTATGCAGTGACCGGCTCCCCAGCCCCCCCGTTTTACTTACCTGAGCCCTGGAATTTCATCCAGCGGGGACATGCTGTCCCTCTTCCCGGGGTTCTTGGCTCTTGATTGGATAGACTGATAGCAGCCATTGGCTCTCCCTGCTGTCAATCAAATCCAATGACGTGGGTGCTGGGGGGCGAGGCTGAGTCATACAGTCAGCGGCTATGGTCGCCGAATGATGGACTGGGGAGCGCGCCTGCAAGGTAACCCCCTGGGGCAGCGCTTCTCCTAGGGGGTTATCTGATGTGGGGAGAAGCCATGAGAGCCGCAGAGGGACCCCAGAAAACAAGGTTCGGGGCCACTGTGCAAAACGAGCTGCACAGTGGAGGTAAGTATGACATGTTTGTTATTTTAAATAATCAAAGCTTTACAATCACTTTAAAGAGCAACCGCACCCTTCACCTAGGGATTTTTTTTTTATTCCTTGTTAATTGTTCTTGTATGTGAATAAAAAAAAATATAACTTTTTTCTCCATGGAGTCCAGCATTGTCCTTCTTCCAGCCCAATGTGCTTAGCAAAGCCGTGCAGCGTGTTTATAGATCCTGTTGCATGTCTGCATGTGCATAAGATTGTGCTGCATATGTCATGATCATCTAGGTGAGAATGCATTAAGTTAAACATGTAAAAAAAAACTATTGTTTAAAAATATTTTTCCCAATTGTGTAAAAGGGAGGGCTAGGATTTGGAGAGGAAAACTTGATATTTAAGGGTTAAGGTCTACTTTATTCTTTACTCTAAAATATTTTTTTTTAAAGAGATTAAAGGTGTCTACTAAAAAATGTTTTTATAAAATTGAGGCTGAGAAGAGTTATGAAAAATTGCAAATTCAAAATGCAAACAATTTGTGAAGATAGATAATTTGAATTTCTACATGATATTAATCTGGCCTTGACTGGATTTATGATTATTATCCCCTGCCAACCTCAAATAGTAGATTACAGTAACCCTGAAGAATATAAAATGATAAAGACTTGCAGCCAATTTATCCAACAATGTAATAGCAGCACTTGTACTTTCCATTTAGGGGAGCTGGAAATCTTCACTATAAGTGAAGTTGATTGAGGCCTGGATTGAGAAAGACATCGCAACATGGAATAAAAGCAGTTATAGATCTTGGCCGCCATGTTGAATAAATCACAGTATCAGTGGCGGCTAGTTTTTTTTTGGGGGGGGCAGCAATCATCCAGCGACACCCCCCCCCGGGTGCGGTCAGCGGCACAGATGCACTCAGCCACCCAACCCCCTCCCTCATCCAGCACCCCTGCCCACTGTCTGCCCGGCACTTACCCCATCTTAGTGGTGGATCAGGCAGCGGGTGAATGGCAGCAAGATGTGTCCCGGGAGCAGCTCTGTTTCCTCTCATAGAGATGCCGCGCGTCTCTTCTCTCCTCCTTGCAGGGCGTCCAATAGGATCGCCTGTACTGTCAGCCAATCGGGTGATGGGTACCAGACCCGCTTTCCGATTGGCCGGGAGGAGCATCAGTGTTGCAACAGCAAATATTTATTTGCTGTTGCAACACACCTGGGTGGGCTCAGGATGCATGCTCTGCGACCCGAGCCCACGCTATTTTGAAACCTATTAGAACCTATGGCCTATGGCTCTATTCAGGTGTTCAAAAAAAACCCTGGCCGCTGTAATTCATGTAAATATCAGAAACAAAAATAAGTGTAGCGCTTTTTTCAAAGGAAAATCAGATGTAAAGTCTATGGACTGACAGTACAAAATGCATGTATTCAAAGGCAAGATATCCTTGAGAAAAAGTTATTTTCTCAAAATCCCCTGGGACAAATCTCTTCAAGGATGTAAACCATCTGGAGAGAAAGCCCACACACCACCACTGAAAATGAGAAGGCTTACCAGACTCGGTGGACTCAACAAGGCGTACGCCAGGTGGAGTCAGACAAGCTTGGGTGGTGCTGGACTGTAGGTGGCCCAGAAGGGCGACATTGGTGAGGTGGCTTCCACGAAGCTGTGTTCCTTGGATGATAAGGAACCCGAGAATATGAGGCAAAACAAACGGGTCACCTACAGTCCAGCACCACCCAAGCTTGTCTGACTCCACCTGGCGTACGCCTTGTTGAGTCCACCGAGTCCGGTAAGCCTTCTCATTTTCAGTGGTGGTGTGTGGGCTTTCTCTCCAGATGGTTTACATCCTTGAAGAGATTTGTCCCAGGGGATTTTGAGAAAATAACTTTTTCCCAAGGATATCTTGCCTTTGAATACATGCATTTTGTACTGTCAGTCCATAGACTTTACATCTGATTTTGCTTTGAAAAAAGTGCTACACTTATTTTTGTTTCCGTTGTAATTCATGTGCCCGGTGACTCAAAAGGGGCCGGACAAATGAATGAGGGCAGCCATGGATAGATTCATGCTATGCATGAATCTATCCACTGCATATAATGGGTGGAGAGGAGAGGGGCCCTCCACTGCACAGTATGGCATTAGCAGTAGAGTGTCACATTTAAAAAGGTAGCAGAGACATTTAGAGGTGTATGTAGCACAACCCCTGTAGGAGCTGCTGGATAGCATGGAACCTCTCTTCTTTGCCTTGACCTTCTCAAGAACCTCAGCTCCTCTGACACACCAGGTTGTGTGTACAAACATACAATATCACAGGAAATCACTAAAAGTTATACTTAGTACCCATTGGTAGTGCTATATCAAAGAAAACAGGCACCAAACCAGGTAGCAAAGGCAAACTTAATATATTGTCACCCTATATAGTTGGTAACTAAGAAAGCAGAAAATGGATTAACAATGGTATCAACACAATTTAGCATACAATGTGATTAACAGTAAGGACTAGGCATAAAATTACATTTTAGTTTATTTATTTTATTTTGGAACTATACTGCTAGAGTGCATTTATGGTGGCAATGCAAGTCCTTGACCAACTGGATATGCACTGTCCAAAAGAAAAAGAAGATGGTAGCGGAGGGAGCATTTGAACAAAGGGGACTTGCAAAATAACTATTACGGGATGCGCAGTCTTTTGGGATGTTCTTCTGCTGGCTATCATTGGGGCCCTTTGGGAGCATCTTTGCATCCCAGCTAAATAGTATGTAGTATAGCTACAGTATAGGTATGGTATAGTCTCGGCACAGGTGCAAGATAAATGTGGTGCACTGTGCAATAAAAAGATTCAGTCTAGGTTTTGAATAAGTGCAGTATTAGGGCAGTATGCATTGGGTATGCTTGGTGTCCTGGTCTCAGTGGCTCAGTCCCTGCTAGCAGTATCAGCAATGAGGGATTAGCCCTCTCCTAAGTCCCTGGGATGCTGCGGTGACCTCCTGCTGTAGAAGAGGGGTGCACTCTTGGTCTCTTCCAAAAAGCCTACAGTGATCAGCGGTGGAAAGCAGAGAGTGAGAGAATGATCCAGTCTCTCTGCTACAGTGGTGCAGGCTCTGTGATATGGGTGGGTGCTGCTCTGCCCCAGGTGTCCTCACTTCCAGTCTCAGGCTTGGATCTTTGCTGGTACGATCACCTGCTGGCAGGTGAATATCTAGACAGACGTGCTCTCTCCCTAACTCCCTCAGTGCCAAGAAGAAGAGCTTCCTTCAGAGTTTATTAAAAATTATTTCTCCACATTTTCTACTACACAGTGCCTATCGGGATCTATACTGTAACCATTATAGTGTAGCCATTATGTGGCTGTGGTCTCAAACTATGGCCTTGCTTAGCTTTAGCTTTCCTCCCAGAGGAAGATGGTGCAGCATAACATATATAATATATAATAATATCACAGTAGTGGGAGAGAGCCAAATTAGGAGCAATGTCTCCTGCGCCATGTTGTTGTTGCCCAGCACGTAGCTACATGTGCTTATGGAGAGGTGCCTTATTATATTGAGACAGATCTCCTGGATCCTGCTGTGGGCACTGACACCATTTAAAGGTCTCCAAAGTAATAGCGAGTAACTGTGGAAACTTGGCAAAAGGAGAAGTTGATTGTGCTACCAAAATAGAGGTTCATGTGATCAAAGTTGAAGTTGGCTCAGAAGTGTGGTTGAGGAGAGAAATCTTACTGCATAAAGCCGCATCTCCAAGATTGTGGCATGCACGCTCACATAAATGTAAGGGTCTCAAAAAATGTAACAGTGAGTAACTATGAAAACATAGCAAAAGGAGGAGTTGAGTTACCGAAGTAGAGGTAAACAGCTTTAGCTGAGACGAGGAACATATTTGTTCTAAATGCTCCTCTAAGAGTAGAGCTGGGTTTAGCTGCAGTTTTAATAGAAGTTCTCACATAGTGTTAAGAAGTAGAATGGCTAAGAGAAAAAGAATGTAGAAACAGTCCTAAAGTATTCTTTAATCACTTCAATACCAGGCACTTAGACACCTTCCCGCCCAGCCCAATTTTCAGCTTTCAGCGCTGTCGCAATTTGAATGATAATTGCGCGGTCATGCTACTCTGTACCCAAACAAATTTTTTATCATTTTGTTCCCACAAATAGAGCTTTCTTTTGGTGGTATTTGATCACCTTTGCGGTTTTTATTTTTTGCGCAACAAATAAAAAAATACCGAAAATTTTGAAAAAAAACAAGTTTTTCTTTGTTTCTGTTAAAATTTTTTGTAAATAAGTACGTTTTCTTCTTCAATGACGGGCACTGATATGGCTGCACTGACGGGCACTGATATGGCGGCACTGATGGGCACCGATGAGGTGGCACCGATGAGGTGGCACTGATGAGGTGGCACTGACGGGCACTGATGATGGGCACTGATAGGCGGCACTGATGGGCACTGATATGTGGCACTGATGGGCACTGATAGGTGGCACTGGTATGCGGCACTGATGGGCACTCATAGGTGGAACAGATGGGTACTTATAGGCGGCACTGATGGGCACTCATAGGTGGCATTGATGGGCACTCGTAGGTGGCATTGATGGTTACTTATGGGTGGCACTGATAGTTGGCACAGATGGGCACGGATGGGCACTGATAGATGGGCACTGATGGGCACGGATGGGCACTGACAGGTGGCATGAATGGACACTGATGGGTGGCACTGATGGCATTACTTGTTTGCAGTGATGTCCCTAAGGGTGGCATTGCTGGGCATCACTGCAACATAATTGTGCCAATCAGTGCCCATTTGTGGGCACTGATTGGCACAGATTTGGCACACTGGGCACATGTGGATGGCCATGGGGTACATACCTGGCCATCCACATGTTGCCCCTTCCCTGGTGGTCCTAGTGGCGATCCCTGGTGGTCCAGTGGTGATCTGTGGGGGGGCTGCGCTGATAAACAATCAGCGCAGACCCCCCCTGCCAGGAGAGCCGCCGATCGGCTCTCCTCTACTTGCGTCTGTCAGACGCGAGTGAGGAAGAGCCGATCAACGGCTCTTCCTATTGACAGCGTGATCAGCCGTGATTGGACACGGCTGATCACGTGGTAAAGAGCCTCCGCCGGAGGCTTTTTACCAAGATCAGTGTAGCAGTGTGTCAGACTGACACACCGCTCCACTGATCGCCGCGATACGTGCCCCCGGGGGCGCGCTGCGGCATGTTATCCTGCTGGACGTCATATGACGCCCAGGCAGGATAACAGAACCACTTCCCGGACGTCAATCCGCTATAGGGCGGGCGGGAAGTGGTTAATAAATATTAAAGTTCTACACAAAATTGAGGCGTCAGACTTTTATATTGTCAAAATTAGGTATATAGAAAATCCGCCCCCTCCTACACCCAAAACGCTGCGCTAGTGGAAATAAAGCCTAAATCTGAGCTGCTGCTTAAAGTATATAAACCATAAATGCAAAAATTTGATTCACCAAAATCTAGCCCCAAGTGAATTCAAATAGCAGCGCTAAATGAAATCCTAATCATAAAAAAAATATAAGCGAGTGTTGAAATTATATAATCCACCAGTGATAAAATTATATAATCACTCCTATCAACTACTGTGCATCAAACTAATGTAATCTATATTCACAAATACAGTGCGCATAACCAATTAAGTGAATATCATAATTGTGCACAAAAAAATATATATATATAAAGAATTGAAGAATATATATATATATATATATAAAAACCAGTGTAAAATAAGTCCACAAATGTGTAAAAAAGTCCAAAAGATCATGAACTCTCCTACATAAAGTGACACGGTTAATTAAGGTCACCACACACACATACAGACAGGATATATTTACCCTTTGCCCCCACCTCGCTGAGGTCTTATCCCCGATTTGTTCTATACACATTTTGGATACACCCAGCCATTCCCACCTTCATTTGGAGGAGTCAGAGATTTCCCAGTCCCCCCTGTCCCATCCCTCCTTCCCCCTCCCTCATGTTCTACCCACCCTTCACACCTGTCTCTCCCTTCTCCCCCAGCCTCATTTTCTCCCACGCCTGGTTTCTCATACCTATTATGAGCCTTCAAACCAATCACGCCTCATTCTACTCAGATACCCAACTTGAATACTATGTATCAGAGATTTAGGAGAGGGTCTGTCACGAAAAAAGTTTGACCCCTCTCCCTCGGACATAGTTTTCCCATTTATACATGCACCAATTACATGCTTCACACCGAAAATATGACAGTGCACAGCACATACTATCGAGGGAATCTATGCTCCTAGGCTTTTAAGACCCTCTCCCAGATAGGTGCTGGGTTCTATATCCCATATTGACATTGACAATATGCTGGCTACCCTCTGGCCAGGTTGGGATTTCTCTGAAAAGGGTTTTATTTTATTTTTTTTTTTTTTTTGTTTTTCTTTTCTCCTTTCTAAAATCATTCTGTAAAAGTGTTCATGATCTATGTTTTCTGATGTTTGTTACACATTTGCTGTAAAATCTTTTCAATCTTCAATAAAATATTTGAAACAATAAGGTGAAAAAAAAAAAAAAGTCCAAAAGTATTGATCCGTGATGTGATACAGTGTAGATCTCCACTTTAAATACTCTTCCACCGCACCTCTGTGACTGTGAATCCACTCCCCTTAGGTTAATATACTCACCAGCTCCTTTCGCCCACACTCTCGTGTTGGGCCACACAGCTTTATCCCACACAGAAGGGGGAAATAAATGGCCTCCAATAGTTCACCTTTACATATCCAGAGTGTAATGATAAAGAGCTCTCTCCACATGAAAAAAAGAAAATGATCCAATAGTGCAATAACGTAATGATATTTATTAAAATAACACACTCCTCCACCATTAAACTTACATCTTTAAAATTCACTTCAAGTTCAAAACAGCACAGCACAGCAAGCTGTCACAGCATAAACTCCAAACAGTAAAACCAGCGTATGGTGGTCACGGCGGACCCAGGTATTGCGTTCTCTGATATCAGTCTCACCCGATCCCTGGTGTTGCTAGGACCCACTTCCCCACTTCCTCGTATGGCGCTCCCTGTCACAGCGTCCTACGTCACAAGCGTTCGATTGCCGTATAGCCACGCCCCGACATGTTTCGTTATGAAGACTTAATCATGGGAACGCAATACCTGGGTCCGCCGTGACCACCATACGCTGGTTTTACTGTTTGGAGTTTATGCTGTGACAGCTTGCTGTGCTGTGCTGTGCTGTTTTGAGCTTGAAGTGAATTTTAAAGATGTGAGTTTAATGTATCACGTCACGGATCAATACTTTTGGACTTTTTACACATTTGTGGACTTATTTTACACTGGTTTTTATATATATATTCTTCAATTCTTTATATATATATTTTTTTTTTGTGCACAGTTATGATATTCACTTAATTGGTTATGCGTACTGCATTTGTGAATATAGATCACATTAGTTTGATGCACAGTAGTTGATAGGAGTGATTATATAATTTTATCACTGGTGGATTATATAATTTCATCACTCGCTTATATTTTTTTTATGATTAGGATTTCATTTAGCGCTGCTATTTGAATTCACTTGGGGCCAGATTTTGGTGAATCAAATTTTTGCATTTACAGACTTTTATATTGTCTAGAGGAATGGTCTACACACTTATCCCCATACACTACAGTTACAATACAATTCAATACAGGAGGAATCAGAAGGCCCTACTCGTTAGAGTTTACAATCTAAAAGGGAGGGTCAAGTGATACAAAAGGTAATAACTGTGGTGAATAAGCTGATGGAAAAAAAATAAAAGTACAGATGTTGGGTGGAGGCAGAACACGCCCCTTCCTAACCAATGACACCACAAAACTTCTAATCCACTCCCTGGTTATTTCTTGCCTCGACTTCTGCAACTCCCTCCTCATTGGCTTACCATTAAATAGGCTATTCAGTTCATCATGAATGCTGCTTCTAGGCTTAGTCCCCTTACAATACACCAGACCAAAGACCCTTGAATATTTATACTTTCTCCCAGCATGCACCATTGGCCATGAGACTCCTACTGGCTGGCTGAGGGAAGTATGTATAATTATAACCCAGTTTTACTACAGCTCATCATACTAATGCCAAAAGGTACCATTGACACCTACTGATAAAAAGGAGAAACTACAGCTGTGCTAAACTTAGGGGAAAAACCCAAATGACCACAAAGACTACAAATTAACCAGGTTAACTACAGCCCAGTAAAGATTTATTTGTAGCCCCTATTTAGGCCAGGGTGCTTCATTTGGTTCATTTTAGACAGTGTTAGACTGACACTAAATTATTGGATCTTCTTTGGCTGCAAGCAGATGGTGCCACTGTAGAATCCAAAATATCATAAATGCCACTAACACACCTCAATGCTCATTTGGAGCTTTTATAGTTAAGTAAAGTACATTCAATATATCTGAGCTCTTAAAGAATCCCTTACTAAGGCAACAGTAACTTCTGCTGCCTCGGAAACTGGCTCTATTGAAGTGGGATGGTGGCATTTATAAAATGTTGGGTCTTCCCAATGGGGGCACAGACAGCAATATCTAACAAGGGTTGAAAAAAAAGCTAATAATACAGATAGACTTTCATTTTAATTTTGTCATGTTATGTTTTTGCAATGTTGTTGATGAAGGAAAGGTTAAAGAGTAACCTTTCACCTTTCAACCTTTAGGGATTTTTTTTTATTCCTTGGTAATTGTTCTTGTATGTGAATAAAAAATAAAAATTACTTTTTTCTCCATGGAGTCCAGCATTGTCCTCCTTCCATGTGCTCAGCAAAACCGTGCAGCGTGTTTACAGATCCTGTGGCATGTCTGCATGTGCATAAGATTGTGCTGCATACATTATGATCATCTAGGTGAGAATGCATTAAGTTAAACATATAAAAAACAAAAAAAAACAAACAAACTATTGTTTAAAAATATTTTTCCCAATTGTGTAAAAGGTAGGGGAAGGATTTGGAGAGGAGAAAGTCATATTTAGGGGTTAAGGTCTGCTTTAAACTCTGTACTCTAAAATATTTTCCTTTAAATAGATGAAAAGTGTCTACTAAAAAATGTTTATATAAAATTGAGGTTGAGAAGAGTTATGAAAAATTGCAAGTTCAAAATGCAAACAATTTGTAAAGATAGATAATTTGAATTTCTACATGATATTAATCTGGCCTTGACTGGATTTATGATTGTCATCCCCTGCCAACCTGGATCTTAAAATACTAGATTACAGTAACCCTGAAGAATATAAAATGATAAACACTTGTAACCAATTTATTCTTTTATTGCCAATATAACTGTGTTTCGTAAACAATGTAATAGCAGCACTTGTATTTAGGGTACTTGTATTTCCAATTAGGGGAGCTGGAAATCTTCTCCATAAGTGAAGTTGGTTGAGGCCTGGATGGAGAAAGACATTATGACAGGGATTAAAAGCAGTGTTCACAAGTCATAGATCTTGGCAGCCATGTTGAATAAATCACAGTATTAGTGGCAGCTTATGTTTTTTTTTGGGGGGGGCAGCAATCAACCAACCACCCCCCCACCGGCGGACTCATCCAGCGAACCCCCCAGATGCAGTCAGCGGCACAGATGCACACAGCCACCCCAACCCCCCCCCCATCCAGCACCCCTGCCTGCTGTCTGCCCGCACTTACCCCATCTTAGTGATGAATGGCAGCAAGATGTGTCCCAGGAGCAGCTCTGTTTCCTCTTATAGAGACGCTGTGCGTCTCTTCTATCCTCCTTGCAGGGCATCCAATAGGATCGCCTGTACTGTCAGCCAAACGGGTGACGGGTACCAGACCCTCTTCCCAATTGGCCGGGAGGAGGATCAGTGTTGCAACAGCGAATATTTATTTGCTGTTGCAACAGACCTAGGTGGGCTCAGGATGCATACTCCGCGCCCCTAGCCCATGCTATTTTAAAGCCTATTAGAGCCTATGGCTCTAATCAGGTGCTTCAAAAAAACCTGGCCGCTGTAATTCATGTGCCCAGTGATCCAAAAGGGGCTGGACACATGAATAGGGGGCGGCCACGGCAGCCGTGGATAGATTCATGCTATGCATGAATCTATACACTGCATATAGGGGGTGGAATGGAGAATCGGAGGCGGCGCCCGGGCGCCTCTAATGGACGGGCCACCACTGCACAGTATGGCATTAGCAGTAGAGCAGGTGCCACATTTAAAAGATAGCAGAGACATATGGCTTGTGGGTTTAGAGGTGTATATAGCGCAACCCCTATAGGAGTTGCTGGATAGCATGGGCCCTCTCTTCTTTGCCTTGACCTTCTCAAGAAAGCTAACAGAAATGTAATTGTCTCAAAAAAAAGTACCAGTGAGTAACTATGAAAACTTTGAAAAAAACGTGTGCTAAATACTGCGCTGTCCAAAAAAAAAGGGGGGGGGGGAGCTGCCAGCACCGCAAATGACAATTGCAAAGAGTAAAAGTGGAAAAGTCATGGTGCAGCGCTAATGACAATCTAAAATATAAATGGGTGATCTAAAGTGCATAGATAACCTGATATACATCTAAATGTATCAAACAAGAATAATTGTGAAGATATCAAACTAACAAAAATGTGCAATATTGAAATAATGATATCAGGTGATGAAACCAATGTATACCATACATATAATTGCAATGATATCAGGTGATTAAACCAATGCATACCATACACATAAAAGACAGTGAACAACTTATTATAAACTCAAAAGCAATAATAGAAAAAAATTAATAAAGGAAAAAGTCCACTGAGTGAGAAAGAGTGCTTGATGAAATGGAAATGTCCAAAACGTATGTGTCTTGACATCCCAAATGGTAATTTTCAAGCCACCGCTGAATGTGCGTGAAAAGGGGATATAGAGCACCGCCACCAATATCACTGAGGCTTACCGGAGAGTATGGATTCAGTAGAACATACGCCCTATGAATCAAACAGACTTGTCGGTGATTCTTCACCAAAAATAGTAGAGCCTGGATGGATATAGGCATTGATACAATTCGATAAAATAATCTTCTCACAAGGACCACCGGTCAACAAGAAAGGAAGCTCCAAGATATATAAAACGTCATGAGGATTCAAATACCTAGGGCCAAAATGGAATAAAAAACACACATAGCGTGAATCCGCATAACACAAAATTTATTAATAAAAATGAAATATTTAAACTCACATTTTGGAAGAGGTAAACCAAGCGCTTGTTAATCGATAAAATTACACAATGGGAACAGTAGGCTTGACCCGACGTGTTTCATCCACAAAGATATCGTCTGGGGTGTCGTCCTGCCTGTCCCACTGCGTGAAAACTATGGAAACTTAGCAAAAGGAGGAGTTATTTGAGTTACTGAAGTAGAGGTAAACAGCTTCAGCTGAGACGAGGAACATATTTGTTCTAAATGCTCCTCTAAGAGTAAAGCTGGGATTAGCTGCAGTTTTAATAGAAGTTCTCACATAGTGTTAAGAAGAGGAATGGCTAAGAGAAAAAGAATGTAGAAACAGTCCTGTTGTAATCTTTAATAAATATTAAAGGTCTACACAAAATTGAGGCGTCAGACTTTTATATTGTTTAGAGGAATCGTCTACACACTTATCCCCATTACACATATTTTTCAAATGGAAAGTCCGGCTATGGCAGGTTTTTAGTATTATTATAATACAGGATTTATATAGCGCTGTTTGCACAGTGCTTTACAACATGAGGGCAGACAGTACAGTTAAAATACAATTCGATACAGGAGGAATAAGAGAACCCTGCTCAATAAAGTTTACAATCTAAAAGGGCGGGTCAAGAGATACAAAAAGGTAATAACTGTGGTGAATAAGCTGATGTAAAAAAAATAAAAGTACAGATGTTAGGTGGAGACAGAATAGGCTTCTCTGAAGAGAAATGTTTTCAGGGTTTGCCTAAAAGTGGAAAGAGTTGGAAATAGTCAGACAGATTGGGGTAGGGAATTTCAAAGGATGGCAGAGGCTCTGGAGAAGTCCTGGAGAAGAGCATCAGAGGAGGTGACAAGGGAACTAAAGAGCAGGAGGTCTTGGGAGAATGAAGAGTATGATTTGGCTGGTATTTTGAGACTAGATTAGTGATGTAGCTGGGGGTCAAGTTGTGGATTACTTTGTAAATTAATGTTAGTATTTTGATTTTAATTCACTGTGTGAGTGGTAGCCAATGGAGGGATTGGCAGAGAGGGGTAGCAGACGCTGAGTGGTTTGTAAGGTGAGGGAGTCTGGAAGTAGTATTCATGATAGACTGAATAGCCTTTAATGGTAAGTCAATGAGGAGGAAGTTGCAGTAGTCGAGGTGAGAGATAACCAGGGGGTAGATTAGAAATTTTGTGGTGTCATTGGTTAGGAAGGGGCGTATTCTGGAGATGTTGAGGAGGTTGAGGCGGCAAGCTTCGTATTGTTCTCTATACAGATTTTCTTTAAACATTTTACAATAGATGAAAAACAGGGTATTTGAGGAATTTTCAAAGCCATATTCTTATAGCTTGTAAATGCCAATATTTTAGGATATATTTTCAAATGTTTTAATCATTTTAGACATTTTTCATGCGTTCTTTGAGTTTCTAGATCAATAGAAACTTTACTTTATTTAATGCGATGTTGAGATTTTGCTGATAGAAAGCTGAGCTAATGAAGCAGTTCACAGGGCTAATGAACTCGCAGTCCTCTAATGAACCTAATACCTGTTTTTCTATCAGAAAATAAGCAGAATGTGTTATTTTGAACAGGGAAAATGGTTTCAAAATTTATTGAAAGCCCTAGTAATATGAAATGTGGTATCTTAGTCATTATTAATTGTTTGAAGACCAGGTTTAATAGTAAATCCTTTATATGATGACACTATAAGGTTTATGATAAAAGTACCTCATTCTTACCAAATATACAGAAAGCATATATAGAGCAATTTTTTTTTTTTTTAATCTCATTCAGAGGCTTATACAGCAATTTGGGTTTAGTGAGTTTAGGGTGAGTGCAGAAATGTTTTTTTATCTATTTTCTTAATCATAAATTGGCCAAAGGGAGAAAGGGATCCTGTGGCACAATGACAATGATGCCACTGTGCCGCAGGATCCCTTTTTGAAAAACACACTATTTTGTACTTTTTGCTATAATAAATATACTCAAATTTCTTTTAAAAAAGCTAATTTTTTCCTCAGTTTAGGCGGATATGTATTCTTCTACATATTTTTGGTAATAAAAATCGCAATAATCGTATATTGATTGGTTTGCGCAAAAAGTTATAGCGTCTACAAAATAGGGGAAAGATTTATGGCATTTTTATTATTTTTCTTTTTTTTTACTGGTAATGGCGGTGATCAGAGATTTTTATCGGGACTGTGACATTATGGCGGACAGATCGGACACTTTTGACACATTTTTGGGACCATTGACAATTATACAGTGATCAGTGCTATAAAAATGGACTGATTACTGTGTAAATGCCACTGGCAGGGAAGCGGTTAACACTAGAGGGAGATCAAGGGGTTAACTGTGTTCCCCAGAGTGTGTTCTAACTGTAGGGGGATGGGACTGACTAGAGGAGATGACAGATCATTGTTCCTAGCTAGTAGGAACTCACGATCTGCCTCTCCTCTCCTCTTGGAACAGAGATTTGTGTGTTTACACACACACACACATCCCTGTTCTGGCTCTCGTGCCCACGATCGCGCGTGACCGGCGGTCAACGCGACTGCCGGCCATGCGCATCGGCACCCCCGCAGTGCAGCGGGCGCACCTGCTATCCCGCTTAAAGGAACCGTTGTACAGCTACAATGGTTCGCGGGATCGTGCTGATCTGCCGCAGTATAATGACGGCGGCTGGTTTGCAAGTGGTTAAAAATGTTTTGAAATACAGTATATTTGAACTAAAAATCTTTGTTTTTATTTATTTTTTTTAAGTTTGCTAGAAAGGGTAAATAGCAGCTTCCAGAGGGTTCATCCAGAATTTTTTGTGTTAACATGTGGTCACACTCCTTTAACACTTGATGATTTATATACTGTACATGTAAACATCTATTGGGATTTGAGCACAGGTACAGCTTACTTCTATTGAATTGTTGGTCAGCGGCCAGACCTAAACCTTGTACTGTAGCTCTCCTACAACTTGGCCCTATATCCACTGGAGCATTTGCATTTTGCAGAACAGAGTAGGACTGGCTATAGAGGGATTGTTTTGATGTAGTTGGCCAGCTCAAACATGAATTGGAATATACTGTATGTGAACTAAAAATCCCTGTTTTTTTTTTGCAAAGTTTGCTAGAAAGGGTATATAGCAGTGTGCAGAGGGTTTATCCAAAATGTTTAGTGTTAACATGTGGTCATGCCCCTTTAGTATCGGCTGAATTACAGTATATACATGTAGAAGCTATTGGGATTTGAGCCCAGGTATCTCTTACTTCTGTTTGATTCTTTTACGAGAAACATTTCAACTATTTTGATATAGTCTAATGAGTTAGCTTTCAAGGTGGCAATGTCAACTTTTTTTGTCAGATTTGCTAAGGCAATTTTTGTACAGAAATTAGCCAACAAGTTCCTGAAAGCACTCAACCTTATGTTTTTGTCACTTTTCTCACTTTGAATAGGAAAGGTAGTAAAAAGACTAATTGATTTTCATTTCAATGTGTTATTTCTTCAGAGTAAAAATATTCGATTAAGCTCCACAATAGATTGACTACTGAGTTGAAATTTTCCTAAGATTTTGCTTTAAGGGTAGCACTATCTCTTTGTAACCATTCCTATAGACTTAATGATACTGCTAGAATTAAACTGACATATTTCTCTTTGCTGTCATTAACTTGAGGGTATATTAGTAAAGCAGACTTTTTATTCTGTCCCCATAATCTATATTCACTTGGTGCACCAATTTAAAGAATAGCTGTCACAAACCCAGGCAACGCAATCCAAACATAAAGTGAAAAAAATAAAGACAGATGTTATGTTTTAGTCAATTAATTTTGGTGTTCTCTCCCTTCTCTAGGGCTAAAAGTTGGTATCAAATAAACAGAGAGGACTATTAAAAATGATATCTAAAATGATAGATTTGTGAAACAATATATTGGACATATATATTGAACATGTAGCTAAAATGTAATAATAAGTAACAGTTGTCTAAGTATCCTAGAAAACGATACTTAGTGCTATATAATGGCACAATGTGGTGTTTTCCATTCTAAATCAATGAAAAACATTATAACGCCACAGGAAATAGCCTAAAAACTATTGTTATTCACCAAAATCAATGTAAATGCACTTTTCCTGGGCGAATGCAAATATTTTATAAGTACACCCTTAGCTGCTTGCCAACCGCTTACTGTATATATATATATATATATATATATATATATATATATATATGTATATATATATATATGTATATATATATATATATATATATATATGTATATATATATATATATATATATATATATATATATATATATATATATATATATATATATATATAAATAAATATATAGTGGCAAGGTGGCTCTCCTGCGCAGGATCAGGTACCTAGTACATGATCCTGCACTTCCAGGTCAGGGGAGTGTGCACGTGCTGCCGCCGCCGCCTGCCCCTGCTGTGATTAGACACAGTGGGAGCCGATCAGCGGGGGCGGCGACCTCAATGTAAACAAGGCAGATCACAGTTCTTTCAGTACAGAAGGCATGGATCCTGTGTCTCTGCTAAGCCTTCCCTTAGTACAAGCACCTCCCGCACAGTAGTAAAGCACTGATCAGGCACAAATTTAACCCTTTGATCGCCCCTAAACCCTTCTCAGCCAGTGTCATTAGTACAGTGACAGTGCATATTTTTTAGCACTCATAACTGTATTAGTGTCACTGGTCCCCAAAAAGTGTCAAAAGTGTCAGTTAGTGTCCAAGTTGTCTGCCGCAATATCGCAGTCGTTGATCATTACTAGTAATAAATAAATTAAAATATCCCATAGTTTGTAGACGCTATAACTTTTGTGCAAACCAATCAATGTATGCTTATTGGGATTTTTTTTACCAAAAATATGTAACAGAATACATATTAGCCTAAATTGATGAAGAAATTCGATTTTTTTTCTGTTTTTTTTTTTTTTTGGATATGTATTAAAGCAGAAAGTAAAAATATTGTTTTTTTTTTCAAAATTGTTTGTCTTTTTTTTTGGTTTATAGCGTAAAAAATAAAAACTTCAGAGGTGATCAAATACCAACAGAAGAAAGCTCAATTTGTGGGAAAAAAAGGACATACATTTTGTTTAGGTACAGCGGCGTATGACCGCTCAATTGTCAGTTAAAGTAACGCAGTGCCGTATCGCAAAAACATGGCCTGGCCATAAAAGGGGGGTAAATCTTCCGGAAGTCAAGTGGTTATATATTTGACCGAGGATGGTCCTGTACGTCATTTAGTATTTGGTGAAGGGTAGTGTTATGTAGTGGTCTAAATTCTTATATGCGATAGATGAATTATAAAGAAATAAGAATACATACAATAACGGTCAAACGTTTTTGAACACAACCCATTTTTCATTTTCTTCTTGAAATGTAAACAGTTCAAGTCCAGTCAATAACCTGGAATGAAAAAGAAGGGGGGGATTTTGGGACTTTGCATGAGGCACATATGTGGTGTGCCTCCATCCCTGGTTCAGAAGATAAGGTGGGAAATTTGGGACTTTAAATGAGGCCTATGGACAAGGTGGAGGTTGATGGAATAAAAGTACATATTTATTGGTCATACAGAGCTGTATAAAGCATATCAGTGAAAGAAACCACATGATGGGGGGGAGATGGGCGGAGCCTAGCAGAGCAGACATGCATTGTTAGAGCTCCACACCGCTGAGGAGAGAAGAGAAGGACAAAGCGGAGCCTGCAGGCCCAAAAGGTATCCATTTGAACCTTTTTGCCCCAGGGAACAAACTGTGAAAGTTTGGGCAGGAAATATGGTACTGGGAGGAAACCGTGGAAGAAATAAAAATCACCTCACAAAGAGCTCACAGGCACTCACTGCAACTAAAGCAGCTCCAGTCACCTCACAATATACAGCATCATGGAGCTCTTACAGACAGAAAATGTCACAGCAAGACTCTCCATTTGAGTCAGATACAGAACAAATCCTCTCACAAACTTCTCCACAAGCCTCCTCAGCATCCCCAGTAATATTATTACAATTTGAAAAGATGCTTAATAAGGCTTTAAAACAAACCTCAGACCAAATAACAAAAAGCCTAACCAAAGAAATAAGAGAGCTGGGAAACCGCACCGCAGCCTTAGAAATAAAAATAGATGAAATTGAAATTACAACCCAAGAAAATATAACAGAATTGGAACAATTAAAAGAAGAGAATTTAATACTTCAAACTAAGCTCGAAGATTACGAAAATAGAGCCAGACGTTCAAACTTGCGCATAAGGGGAATACCTGAAACTGTGACAGACCTGCAATCTACTATTACTGCTCTATTACAAGAACTAAAGCCAGAAATCCCTATTGAACGTTTAGAACTGGACAGAGTACACAGAGCCCTCACAACCAAAAAGAAAGATGGACCCCCACGTGATATAATCACAAAATTTCATTATTACAGAACGAAAGAACAAATACTAATTGCTGCAAGAGAAAAAAAGGAACTTAATTTTCAAGGACACAATTATCAAATTTTTGCTGACCTATCCCAACTTACTATTACTAAAAGACGATCCATGAAACCCCAACTAATTGAACTGCAACGCCACAACATTATGTATCAATGGGGCTTCCCCTTTTCAGTCAGATTTAACTACCAAGGTACAATTTACAGAAGCAGATCAGCAGATGAACTACAACAAACCCTTTTAAAATTAAATCTGACAGAACCCACAAGCAGCAACTCTCCCACACGCTGAAGAATGGCATCATCTTCACCTTCAGGCAGCACCCATAAAATATCAGAACAAAATGGGAATCATCATTCTCACAAAAGAGGCCGTTATGCCACATCATCCATGGACCAAGAAGATTCAATGGACTGACATCCTAATTCCTGATATCTCTTCATTTATTATACTAAGAGATGGTTCTCTATAAAAAAAACCTGTATTTATAACTGAATGTAACTGCATTCTGATAGTCACACACTGTGTGGGATCATGTTACATTCCAGTTATATTTCTTATTACTTCTGATTCATATACCCTTGGAATATATAAGTGAAATAAGGAAATTATTGTTCAGTTATTTATTATCAGGTAATAACAATAGATTTATTACTTTTTAGGACAAATATGTTCAATAATCCAGAAGTAATGGAAGCTTTTTCTTTCTTTTCTTAAAACAAATATATTATTACCTAACTAGTTCCTAGAATTTTATTTTTGTTTATTCTAATCTGAATTTTATGAGTTAACATATCTAAACAGTTACATATGAATAAAATATGTAATTGTTTACTCTAAAAGGGTTAAAATCCCAAAATAATTCAAACTATCTTCATCAATACCAAATTAATTAACAGTACCTTTCTAACTGAATTATTTAGCCTAGGGCAAGACTAACCATATACAACCACCCTGGAATAAACACCATTCCTCTCACATATATTACAAGGGATTAATACACACAAAATAGGAACAGTGATAATGTGTGGGGATTCGAACCAGGTCCTCCTCCCATTTCTAGATAAATCACCTTTTACACCATCCAAAATAACCTCTAGATTACCTTTTTCTCAACTTCTTTCCAAATACAATCTGGTAGATTCGTGGAGAGAAAGTAACCCAATGAAAAAGAAATTCACTTATTTCTCGCACCCTCATCAAACCTTCACCAGAATAGATCATATTTTTCTAACAATAGGAATGATACCAGAAATTATTACATAAGATATAATTCCGATTCCGTGGTCTGACCATAATGCAGTATACACTACTATAGTCTCAGCCATACCAAAAGCGCATGACCCAACGTGGTACTTACCGGACATAATGCTCAAACACCCACTACATCAGAGGGCCATTGAACAAGCTTTAAAGGAATACATATCAATTAATAATACAACAGACATCTCCCCAATAACACTGTGGGAAGCTCATAAGCCTGTCTTGCGTGGTACAATACAAAGACAAATGGCACTATTTAAACGGGAACGCAAAAATCTAGCAAAAAAACTAGAACTCAATTTTAATGCAGCCTACATATCATTCCAAGATAATCCATCTCAGAGTACAAAATCTCATCTGGAAAAATCTAGATTGGAATACGATCTATTTCTCACTGAGTCAGTTGATAAATCCCTCAAACACAATTTCTACATGAATACAAACAAACCAGGTACATATTTGGCTCGGGCATTAAATTCAACTAACAAATCTTTCAAACCAATACGTTTGAAATTATCAAAAAATGTTTATACTTGTAATCCAGTTAAAATAGTCCATAAATTTCACTCACATCTCGCAACTTTATACAAGACAAACAATGAATTTAATCCTACAGAGGCTGAATCCTTCTTCTCAAAAATAACCTTACCTGAGTTATCTCAGAATCAAAAAAGCAGTTTGGATGAGCCTATAACTATAGATGAAGTTGCTAACGCCATAAAAGACCTAAAATTTAACAAAAGACCAGGCCCAGACGGCTACTCGGCTTTATACTATAAAACATTCTCAGAAATACTCTCTCCCATTCTCACTGAAACTTTTAACAAACTTCTAGATGGACATTCTTTTCGGCAAGAAACACTAATGGCAATTGTTTGTATGATTATGATCCCAAAACCCCTTTCTGATGATACTTCCTGTGTGAATTATCGGCCTATCTCTCTGTTAAACCTTGATATTAAATTATTAGCAAAAATAATAGCAAAACGCCTCAATAGCATTATAGGAAAATTAATACATAGAGATCAAGTAGGCTTCATGCCAAATAGACAGGCAGGCGATAATATACGCAGGGCAGTTTTATTGGCACATATTGCTAAAAAACGGAAAATCCCTTTATGTTTTCTATCTCTCGATATTAAGAGGGCATTTGACACAGTATCCTGGCAATATATGCAATATTCATTACAAAAATGGGGTTTTGGACCCCACTTTTTAACATGGATCAAAGCATTATATAATAAACCCAAAGCCTATATAAAATATGCTGGATACAAATCTGATGCCTTTAATATCGAAAGAGGTACCCGACAGGGTTGCCCATTATCTCCCTTATTATTTACCCCTATACTCGAACCCATGGCCCAATACATCAGAACAAACCAAACTATAACTGGCATTGAAGTAGGAGGTATTACACACAAATTATGTATATTTGCAGACGATATATTACTTTTTCTATCATCACCACAGGTCTCTGGTCCTAACTTAATACCAGCTCTTGATGGATTTGCAGCCCTATCCGGCCTTATGATTAATCCTAAGAAATGCCTAGTGCTTAATATTTCGCTCACAAACATGGAATTGATCCCGGCTAGGGCTGCACTCCCATTCACATGGGCAGAAAAATCAATCCCATATCTTGGAATTCATTTAACAGCATCTCATTCTGACTTATTCTCAACCAATTATCCTCCTGTATTAAGACAGATCACAAATCTAATAAAACAATGGTCGCAACTTCCTTTATCCTGGATAGGGAAGATTAATGCAATCAAAATGACTATTCTACCCAAATTGCTTTATCTATTCAGAGTCCTCCCTATTCCAATTCCTTCCTATTTTTTGAGAATAGTACAAAAAAGAGCAACTTCGTTTATATGGGGCTCTTCTAAACCACGTATACCTATACACACACTACATCTTCCCAAAAATAAAGGAGGCCTGGGATACCATAATTTTACTAACTACTACAGAGCAGCACACTTGGCCAGTCTGTCCAAATGCAAAACAGGAAATCCCATTATGGGTATTTATAGAGGCTTCAGAAAATGACCCTCTATTAATATCAAACTTATTATGGCTTGATCCTAAAGACCGCTTTAAAATTCATAATCCCATAACTAAACACTTCTTATCTCTCTGGGATAAACTAAAAACCAAATATCAGTTACAATCTCCACACAATCCTCTCCTTTCTTTTATCAGAAATCCGGCCTTTTATCCGGCATGGATCTACCCAAATTCTTTTAAAGCTTGGACAACATCAGGCATTCAGACACTAAATGACTTCATAGCATCTAAATCATTCCTTTCATTCCCATCGCTTAGAGAAAAATATGATCTACCAAACTCTGAGATATTTAGATATCTCCAAATCAAAAATTTCTATACACCATTCCTAAAGGGGGATACACCATTATCCCAATTATCCATTTTTGAATCTGTACAAAAGATCCATTTGCTAAAGGTACAATTTCATCACTTTATAATCAATTATATGGAGTAGCAAATCTTAATAGACCCTCTTACGTTCAGAGGTGGGAGGAGGACCTGGGACGAACTTTAGAAGACACGGACTCGTCTAACATATGGCTCACATCTAAGTCATCTTCACCCAACATCTTAGCACTGGAAACAAATTATAAAGTCCTAACTCGCTGGTACCTTGTACCCGCTAGAGTGGCAAAATATTCACCTAATACCTCAGCTCTTTGTTTTTGAGGATGCCCAGAAATAGGCACACATTTACACATATGGTGGACGTGCCCAGTAATCCAAACCTTCTGGAAGGAAGTCTTCGTGATTGCATCTAAAATATTTAAAAAAAATAATACAACCAGATCCATATATAACTTTACTTAATCTAAAACCGGAATGGTTAACACTCTCTCAATTCAAACTTATGATCCAACTAATAATGGCTGCAAAACAAACAGTGGCCAAGGCATGGAAATCTCCTACATTGGTACTAGCAGAAACAATTCACAGAATGAATAATACAATGTCCCATACTAAGATGGTAGCCATCGATCAAAATCAAATTCCAAAATTTGAAAAACTTTGGCATCCTTGGATAAAACAACACTTCCTGTCAAACTTCAATGACTCTGTCCTGTTGCCATGGTAACAGATTAAATGACTTACAGAGACACCCATTCTAAGGCTTCAAAGAGAACTAAAAAGAATAATAAACTGACGAGCGGGACAACCTTGTGGACCATACCTCTACCTTTCTACCCTTTTTCTTCCCTCTTTCCTTCTCTCCACCTTACGATTAAAGCTCATTATCAGAATTTATTTGACCTATATACACTCTACCTGTAAACAATTTGTATAGTAGGTATAAATCATTTAAATACCTACAAAAGTGACTAAGGAAATGATATATATCTTTAATTTAGGTTTACGTGAACCGAATGTTTAATATTTGAAATTTCATGATATTTACCTATATAAACCCTACTGTAAAACAATGAGCTTACTTTATAGATCCTTGTAAACTTACTTTATGTATCTTTATAATATTGTATACTCAATAAACTTCTTTTGACAAGGAAACCACATGATGAACAACATTGTAATAAATGTAATTTCATGAATATTCACACACACATACTGTATGTATGCACATGCAATGTAGGAATCAATACATCAAATATATATCAACTAGATGCCACATAATGGTTTAATACATTCAATGAATGCATATAAATACATCAATGCAGCACTTGCAGTGAGAATAAAAAAATATATAAAACCATAAAACCATGATAGATAGATGGAAAGTGTTTTGAGTTGATGGTATGATGTAGGTGTGTGTCTGCATCACAGATTTCCCGACTCGTTTCATGTGAACCACTCATCAGGGGCGGATGCTCAGACAATATCTATAAAGTGTAGTAAAATAGAATTAATCTAGCTGTAACTAATTGTAACAGGGAGAGGTAGGTAAACCCATCCTGAGTACTTACACGGAATCAATACAGGGGGGTGTGGTAGGTATGGAGCCAAGGCCAGAATGGTGGTTTTTACTGGGAGCTTAGGTGATGGAGCCGCGTGCTGGCGGGGCGCATACACAAAACCCCCTGCACACACCAGACCGGGTTATCTGGGTTTCATGATAGAACAAGGTATTGTGCCAGTGGGGACTACCGAAAGGAGTCTAAAGTAAAGGGATGCATAATAAGTGTATCATAATATACTGATAGGGTAAGTAGAAGATAGTATGTATCTAATGAAGAAATGAAAATCAAGAGAATCTGTACAAAAGAATAAAATGAGATGAAAGAGATAGACCACATGCAGATGACCATTGAATGTGGTGTAGAAATCCCCCCTTCTTTTTCTGCATTAGGGATGGAGGTCTATGGACATGGTTCCATGTGTGAGGTTTTCAAGCCTTGGATGGTAACGTACCATATCCAGGTCTTGTATACTGAGGACACAGTCATCATGTGTCCATGAGATTATGCAGCATAGCTGTGACATTATCAACACTCTGGGACTGAGATGTGGCTTCTGGATCCCCTGAGTCGGTTTACTGTCTGATGTCCGGGAGCTGTCCAGGAGCTGCGATGTGCTCTGCGTGTCCCCTCCCCCCTCCCCTCCGCCCCAACCAGGATGGGGGGAGTGTGTACATGTCAGGGGGTGGGCGGGGGCCCACAGCGCATTGGCGCCACGCACCCTGTCTCAGGTGTGACGTCACATCTGGCATCACGATGTGGAGCATGAGGCTTTCTCCATTCAGTCGGCCAGCTGGGAAACATGGGTGTCTTCCATGGGCGGTATTCATCGTCTGTGTCAGAGCCTTTCCCTGCACATGCCGTGCTTGTGTGATGCTGGTGTGGAGTCAGCGTGCACGTATGCGGGATGGGTATATATGGCCTCCCCCCACAGAGTTTGGGTGCCACAAACTGATGATGTTATACTTCACTACAGCACTCGATATTTCCTCTGGGATACATGTAAGCCAATACAAGGTTACTTCACCCACTACTGTGTCAGCCAGTCATTTCTTTTCACCAATTGGTCTTGGCAAATTGGGACTACCTTTGCTTCTTTTTTGAGCTTTTTCTACACCACATTCAATATTAACAGGATCACCTACACTAGGCGACTGCCCTGTAATGGTTAAAAAAACCAAATCCAAGCATTAGAACATTGACACAGTGATCTTTGCAGCAAACAACTGTATATCAGTTAATGGATTAGTAGTCCTACAGACAAATAAAAGCTGTGAGGCAAATGAAACAGACAGAAACATACACAGTAGTTTTTAACCTACTTTGGCAGCTTGTATATTAACAGTAGGGATGAGCTTCGAGTTCGAGTCGAACTCATGTTCGACTCGAACATTGGCTGTTCGCAAGTTCGCCGAACAGCGAACAATTTGGGGTGTTCGCGGCAAATTCGAATGCTGCGGAACACCCTTTAAAAGTCTATGGGAGAAATCAAAAGTGCTAATTTTAAAGGCTTATATGCAAGGTATTGTCATAAAAAGTGTTTGGGGACCCGGGTCCTGCCCCAGGGGACATGGATCAATGCAAAAAAAAGTTTTAAAAACGGCCGTTTTTTTTCAGGAGCAGTGATTTTAATAATGCTTAAAGTCAAACAATAAAAGTGTAATATCCTTTTAAATTTTTTACCTGGGGGGGTGTCTATAGTATGCCTGTAAAGGGGCGCATGTTTCCTGTGTTTAGAACAGTCTGACAGCAAAATGACATTTTGAAGGAAAAAACCCATTTAAAACTACCCGCGGCTATTGCATTGCCGACAATACACATAGAAGTTCATTAAAAAAAAACGCATTGGGAATTCCCCAAAGGGGAACCCCGAACCAAAATTTTTTTTAAAAATGACGTGGGAGTCCCCCTAAATTCCATACCAGGCCCTTCAGGTCTGGTATGGATATTAAGGGGAACCCCGGCCAAAATTAAAAAAAAAAATGACATGGGGTTCCCCCTAAATTCCATACCAGACCCTTCAGGTCTGGTATGGATTTTAAGGGGAACCCCACGCCAAAAAAAAAGAAAAAATGACGTGGGATCCCCCCAAAAATCCATACCAGAACCTTATCCGAGCACGCAACCTGGCAGGCCACAGGAAAAGAGGGGGGGACGAGAGTGCGCCCCCCCTCCTGAACCGTACCAGGCCACGTGCCCTCAACATTGGGAGGGTGCTTTGGGGTAGCCCCCCAAAACACCTTGTCCCCATGTTGATGAGGACAAGGGCCTCATCCCCACAACCCTGGCCGGTGGTTGTGGGGGTCTGCGGGCGGGGGGCTTATTGGAATCTGGAAGCCCCCTTTAACAAGGGGACCCCCAGATCCCACCCCCCCTGTGTAAAATGGTAAGGGGGTACTTACCCCTACCATTTCACTAAAAAACTGTCAAAAATGATAAAATTAAAGAGACAGTTTTTGACAATTCCTTTATTTAAATGCTTCTTCTTTCTTCTATCTTCCTTCATCTTCTTCTTCTTCTGGTTCTTCTGGCTCTTCTGGTTCTTCCTCCGGCGTTCTTGTCCAGCATCTTCTCCGCGGCGTCTTCTATCTTCTTTTCCTCAGGCCGCTCCGCACCCATGGCATGGGGGGAGGCTCCCGCTCTTCTCTTCTTCTTTTCTTCTCTTCTTCCTTCTTCTCTTCTTCTCTTCTTCATTTTCCTCTCTGGGCCGCTTCGTATCCATGCTGGCATGGAGGGAGGCTCCCGCTGTGTGACGGCGCTCCTCGTCTGACAGTTCTTAAATAACAGGGGACGGGGCCACCCGGTGATCCCGCCCCCCTCTGACGCACGGGACATGACGGGACTTCCCTGTGGCATTCCCCGTGACGTCACAGGGAAGTCCCGTCAAGTCACCATGCATCAGAGGGGGAGGGGTCACCGGGTGGCCCCGCCCCCCGTTATTTAAGAACTGTCAGACGAGGAGCGCCGTCACACAGCGGGAGCCTCCCTCCATGCAGCCCGGAGAAGAAAATGAAGAAGAGAAGAAGGAAGAAGAGAAGAGGATGAAGAAGAAGATGAAGAGCAGGAGCCTCCCCCCATGCCATGGGTGCGGAGCGGCCCGAGGAGAAGAAGATAGAAGACGCCGCAGAGGAGATGCTGGACGAGAACGCCGGAGGAAGAACCAGAAGAGCCAGAAGAACCAGAAGAACCAGAAGATGAAGGAAGATAGAAGAAAGAAGAAGCATTTAAATAAAGGAATTGTCAAAAACTGTCTCTTGTCATTTTTAAAATTTTTGACAGTTTTTTAGTGAAATGGTAGGGGTAAGTACCCCCTTACCATTTCACACAGGGGGGGCGGGATCTGGGGGTCCCCTTGTTTAAGGGGGCTTACAGATTCCGATAAGCCCCCCGCCCGCAGACCCCCACAACCACCGGCCAGGGTTGTGGGGATGAGGCCCTTGTCCTCATCAACATGGGGACAAGGTGTTTTGGGGGGCTACCCCAAAGCACCCTCCCAATGTTGAGGGCATGTGGCCTGGTACGGTTCAGGAGAGGGGGGGCCGCACTCTCGTCCCCCCCCTCTTTTCCTGCGGCCTGCCAGGTTGCGTGCTCGGATAAGGGTCTAGTATGGATTTTTGGGGGGGACCCCACGCCGTTTTTTTTTTTTGGGCGCGGGGTTCCCCTTAAAATCCATACCAGACCTGAAGGGTCTGGTATGGAATTTAGGGGGACTCCCAGGTCATTTTTTTTTTAAATTTTGGTTCGGGGTTTCCCTGTGGGGAATTCCCATGCCGTTTTTATCAATGAACTTCTATGTGTATTGTCGGCAATGCAATAGCCGCGGGTAGTTTTAAATGGGTTTTTTCCTTCCAAATGTCATTTTGCTGTCAGACTGTTCTAAACACGGGAAACATGCGCCCCTTTACAAGCATACTTTAGACACCCCCCAGGTACGAAATTTAAAGGGATATTACACTTTTATTGTTTGACTTTAAGCATTATTAAAATCACTGCTCCTGAAAAAATGGCCGTTTTTAAAACTTTTTTTTGCATTGATCCATGTCCCCTGGGGCAGGACCCAGGTCCCCAAACACTTTTTATGACAATAACTTGCATATAAGCCTTTAAAATTAGCACTTTTGTTTATTCATGTTCGTGTCCCATAGACTTTAACGGTGTTCGCGTGTTCGAGCGAACTTTTTTCCTGTTCGCATGTTCTGGTGCAAACCGAACAGGGGGGTGTTCGGCTCATCCCTACTTAACAGCATAATGATTCTGACATGCCATGATAGCCCATGGAAAGCATACCCTGCTCTGTCAGCACCCCTCCCTGACTGGCTCTAAGGGGGGATAGGAGAGGCTCCATTCCTGAACAGGTGCCTGGGGCTCCCAGCCACTATTACAGCAGGCCAGCAGTTACCCCAACATCATCTTGATGTTGACCGGGCCAACTGAAAGCCCGCAGTCAAGCCACGGGAAGCAGACAAGGAGCCATCTTGGAAGGGGGGCAGCCCTAACATAAAATTCCAGCATCTTTAAAAAGGGAAACCAACATACCCAAAGCCAGACTAACAAAATGTGTGTGGGGCCACAACTCATCAGAGAGAAGAGACTGGATCAGTCCCAACCCACCACAAGGCAGAACTGTTTTACCTGCATCCAGAGACCAGTATCCCAGCCCCCCAGTATCCGTACCTGTGGGGTCTCCCTTGTATAAAAGTTTTACAACCAAACGGAGGGGCTTCATCACAGGAAAGAGGCTGAACCTGTACTGCTGGCCAGATGAATCCGGCAAGGTGAGGGAAAAAATAAAAATCTTCTTTGATTCACAGCCATAACCAGTTGAGCATTTTAGGAACAAAAAGAGAATGCCACCTAGGGGGAGGCGACTTATTTATATCCAGTATATCCAGTCCTGATTTGGTGAGGGGCGGAGCCTAACCCATACGTGTATGCTGTCATGCTTGTGTCAGGAAAGGCCTTTTTTCAGGGAAGAAGTAATAGGTTAACAACTCACATCTGTTCTGCAGCAATGTAAGTAAACTAAAGCCTCGTACACAAGTTCAGATTTTCCACAGACAAAGCCTCAAACTTTTGTCCAAAGGGCGTTGGCCCAAAACTTGTCTTGCATACAAACGGCACACAATTGTTGGCCAACAAACATGAACGTAGTGATGTACTAGACATACTACGAGATGAGGAAGTTCATAATTTTGTATTAGTAGAAGTTTGGTGAGTGCTGATTCACGCTTTTCAGATCTTGCTTTTCAGTTTGTTTCTGAACGGCCGTTTGTCAACCAGTCATGTTGCGGAATCGGAGGAGAGAACGTGCTATCATTGGGCTTGAAGTTATTGCTTTGACCCAAGTCCAGTCCAGGAACAGGAGGAGTTTTTGGACCAAAGATTGGTTGCTTAATCGTGACCAATTTTGTCATATGCCTTTGCTGCGGGAGCTCTAGGAGAATAATCCGGATGATTTTAGGAATTATCTCTGGATGACGGACCCCTGCTTTCACCGTTTGTTGGCATTGTTGACCCCTATATTAAGAAGCAGGACACATGCATGAGGCTTGCCATTACTCCCGAGCAAAGGCTCATAGCCATCTTGTGGTACTTGTTGACGGGGAGAAGTCTCCTGGACCTCAAGTTTACGACTGAGATCTCCCCCCAGGCACTGGGACTCATTATTCCAGAGACCTGTTCTGCCATTATTCAAGTCCTGCAGAAGGACTATAGTCAAGTAAGTTTTTCACCTTTAACATCACATTCTATGTATTTAATGTTTTCTAATGTATTGTATTAATTTCTTGATTCCATAATTACCATTATTGTAATATGCTGTGAATGTCCTCTTTGTCCTCATGCATGCTATAAGCTTTTTATACTCCTTTTTTGTCCTTCATGCATATTTTTCTTTACTAACTTTCCCAGCATGCTATCCTGGACCCATACACACCTAGGCTAGTAACTTACCAATGTATTTTTTCTTCTTTTGTGCTTACCCTAAACACCCCCTAAAATGTAGCCAAATGTTATTGTTGTCCTCAAATTCAAGCAGAGTGCAAGAGGCCAGTTTTTTGGGGCAATAACTCATTTGGAACCCTCCCTCCAAAATGCTAAGTCAACTGATACAAATACTCTATCTGCTGACTTTGCAAAGCCCATACACACTATACCTCTTTTGTGGTCATATTTCTGGATGAATTCGCCAAAGCTTGTAGTGCAAGGGCCTGCCTGATTATCTTCAAATTGTAACATAGAAAGTTTTTGTCTCCTATTATCTTGGTAGATAAGTTATGAATGTCAAAATGTGCTTCAATTTGGACAGTGTGTATCCATATTTAGATTATGACACTTCTTACCTGTTCACTGGCCTGCCAATAGTGTAAGTAAGGAGGGGCTGGCCAAAGTATCACACATTATTTATGCATTCAGTTCTCATGGAGGTGGAGAGGGTTACCTGTTCAAAACATCTACCCATTACCTCCCCACACCATAACATTTTTCGAATGGCCCCCAGAGGGGGTGAGGAATCTGATAAGTTGACCTTACACTTTTGTCTTTAAATACTCATTTAAATTTTATACGTATGTTGGCCAAGAATGTTTGTGTCAAATCTGCTTGCAATGTTATGTGCAGAAGTAGTAATTTTTTATTTCTTTTTTGACTCAACAGTTTCCTTCCAACCCACAGCCATGGCAGGATGTTGCAGCCCAGTTCCAGCATCAGTGGGATTTTCCCAACTGTGGTGGTGCTATTGATGGCAAACATGTCAGGATTGTCCCACCACCCAACTCGGGCTCATATTTTTTTAACTACAAGGGCTTCTGCAGCATAGTCCTACTAGCTGTAATGTCTGCAACATATGAGTTCCTGTTTTTGGATGTTGGGAAGAACAGCCACAACTCGGATGGAGGTGTCATTATGCAGACTGAGTTCTACCATCGGTTCCAGAATGGCACCTAAACTTTTTCCACCTTCTGAGGAAAATGTTGAGGGCCTCAATTTTGTTTTTGTGGCAGATGAGGCCTTTGCTCTGGGGGAACATCTTATAAAGCCCTTTCCTATGAGTAACCTCACCCCAGAGCAGAAAATCTTTAATTATAGGCTCTCTTGTGCCAGAAGAGTGATTGAAAACATCTTTGGTAACCTCTCCAGTCGCTTCAGGGTGTTTT
This sequence comes from Lithobates clamitans, assembly GCA_037952925.1. Lineage (NCBI taxonomy): Eukaryota > Metazoa > Chordata > Amphibia > Anura > Ranidae > Lithobates > Lithobates clamitans. Next base: position 875,472 of record JBBGZY010000965.1, on the reverse strand, counting down.
TAACACCTATTAAACTGGCAGAATATAAAATAAACCATGTTGAATTGTGTTGTTGTATCCTCCACAATTTTGTACGAAGGAATGTTAGCAGCTACCTTGCCTCAGTGCCAACTGATGTGGACCCCGTAGTGTCAGGCCCAGCTGAAGAGGCTGCAGCTCGTCCATCGGTGGGCATGATGACAGCTCTCAAAACTGGCCGTGCTGGGTTGCCCTCCCAAAATGCCTGAGATATCCCACAAAACTACATGGATTTTTTTGTGGGTAGAGGGGCAATGGCTTGGTAGCAAACTGTAGCTAATCCAGAATAATATTTTTATTTGATCATAAACTCCTATTTCATTTTAACTACTGTTGTCTGTGTTTCTTAACTGTATAATAGGTTCTCAAATGGCCTTTATTTTGGCCATTTTATACAATAGTGCAAACGTACCTTATTTGCTACATGTGGTGACAATCTCTTCTTCAGCTAACTATTATGTTGTGCTGTGGGTGTGCATTAAGTTCAAAAACATTATGCCTTTTCAACTCCTTTAATTTCTTTGAGGCCATAAAATTGACTGAGTTGGCCAGATTTTAGAGCACATTGTTACTGTTACTACACAAACTTAATGAATACACTGATATTGAGTATTGAAATAATAAGCCACACATTGTTTAGTAAAAAACATTTTTCTCAAAGCACATTCACATATGCGTTTTAAGGTTTTATAATAAACCAACATCTTGGTGTATATCATGAATGTTTGCCATTGATTTTCCTTTTTTGGGGCTAAACGGGCATGTTTGAAAACATAAGATACACATCCCCAACTCATGAACTTACAAGGTTTGAATTTGGTAAAGTGAAGGCCATATGAGACATTAGTATCCCAAGACTGTGTTGATGTTGCCTTCCTCAGATGGGGTGACCTCACCCCTCTAAAAGCCAAAATTTGAAGCCACGTACACGTAGAGGCATAACTGTTATATGTCCCTTATGATCCCCTGCCTAAAATGTATGTAGGTACAAACAGGTTAGTTTCTAAAGCCTCAAAACACACAGTGTGTCAACATGTGCTATCTCCCATCACAGGGTTTAAATGTATGTGTTTGGGGCATGCAACCCCTTCCTCATAACTAAAGTAGGCAAGAGGAAGGGTTGCACCCCCAAAATGCATTCTTTGCTAACATGCTATCTCCCATCATGGGGTATCAATGGACGCGTTTTGGGGGTGCAACCCCTTCCTCATAACTAAAGTAGGTAAGAGGAAGGGGTTGCACCCTTGGAAGACGTCCATTGATACCCCATGATGGGAGCTAGGACATGTTGACCCACTGTGTGTTTTGTGGCTTTAGCAAACTAGATGTAGGTCGAGACACACATTTTTGGCATGGGATCATGAGGGAAATAAGAATCTTTTGGCACAATTTGTAAGCATCTTCAAATTTTGGCTTTGCGATTCTTAAAAACACATAAAGATTACAATTAACATGCTCTTAGGGCAGTGTTTCCCAACTCTCCTTCTCCAGATGCATTCCCAGGTCATGTTTTCTATATTTTTTGGTTTTGTCACAGGTGATGATGTCATTTTCAAGGTTAGCAGTCGTTTTTATACGGAGAAAAATACAGAAAACAGGACCTGGTGATGCACCTAGGGAAGTGGAGTGGAGAAACACTGACCTCGGAAACTAAAGCCTAGGTTCGCATTTGAGCGATTTGTCATGCGATTTGAGATATAAAATCGCATTACAAGTTGCAGCCTAATGGAGGCAATAGCACTGTTCCAATCGGTACAACACCGAATTAGCGGCGCCGCACCAATTTGCCAAAGTAGTTCCTGCACTACTTTTGTGGATTTCAGGTTTGACTTCAATAGACATCTGGGCATGAAGCCACACAAATGTCTATCAATTAGCACCTGAAATCGTGCTGACCTTGCTACTAGGGATGAGCCCGATGTTCGAGTCGAGTGTAAGTTTGACTCGAACATCGGGTGTTCACCTGTTCACCAAACAGTGAACAATATGCAGTGTTCATGGCAAATTTGAAAGCTGCCGAAACACCGTTAAAGTATATGGGACACTAACATGAAAAATCAAAAGTGCTCATTTTAAAGGCTTATATGCAAGTTATTGTCATAAAAAGTGTATCGGAGTCTTATCAGAATCTGGAAGCCCCCTTTAACAAGGGAACCCCCAGATCCTGGCCTCCCCCACTGTGTGAAATGGTAAGGGGGTACAAGTACCCCTACTATTTCACAAAAAAGTGTCCCACGATGTCCATTCATCTTCTATCACGCCGCCGAAGAAAAAAATTTAAAAAACGTGACCGATCCGCCTCCATGGGAGGCTCCCACCGTGTGACGCTTCTTTGCTTGTGACAGTTCTTATATAACTGAGGATGGGGCCACCCGGTAATGTAACCGGGTGACCCCACCTCCTCTGACACCCCGGGGACTTCCCAATGGGTTCCCCGTGGCGTCAGAGGGGGGCGGGGTCACCCATTTACGTAACAGGGTGGCCTCGCCCCCTCTGAAGTTGTGTCTTGTCTTTTTTACCATTTTGACTCTTTTTTGTGAAATGGTAGGGGGACTTGTACCTGTTACCAATTCACACGGGAGGGAGGCCGGGATCTGGGGGTCCCCTTGTTAAAGGGGGCTTCCAGATTCTGATAAGCCCCCCACCCCGCAGACCCCCACAACCACCGGGCAAGGGTTGTGGGGATGAGGCCCTTGTCCCTATCAACATGGGGATAAGGTGCTTTGGGGGGCTACCCCAAAGCACCCTCCCCATGTTGAGGACATGTGGCCTGGTATGGTTCAGGAGGGGGGAGCTCTCTCACCCCCCCTATTTTCCTGCGGCCTGCCAGGTTGCGTGCTCGAATAAGGGTCTGGTATGGATTTTGGGGGGGACCCTACACCATTTTTTTTTAATTTGGTGCAGGGTTCCCCTTGATTTCCATATCAGACCCGAAGGGCCTGGTATGGATTTTAGGGGGACCCCACGCAATTTTTTTTCTTTAATTTTGGTTCGGGGCTCCCCTTAACACTCATACCAGACCCAAAGGGCCTGATAATGGACTGGGAGGATCCCATGCTCTTTTTTCAATGAGTTTTATCTATGTTGCCAACAATTCATTACAGCCGCGATCAGTTTTAACTGACAATTTTTCCTTTAGAAATGTCATTTTGCTGTGGTACTGTTCTAAACACGGGAAAAATGCACCACTTTACAGGCATACTGTAGACACCCCCCCCCAGGCACAATATTTAAAGGAATATTTCATTTTTATTGTTTCACTTTAAGCATTAAAAAAATCACTGCTCCTGAAAAAATGGCGTTTTTAAAAAAAATGTTTGCATTGATACATGTCCCCTGGGGCAGGACCCAGGTCCCCAAACCCTTTTTATGACAATAACTTGCATATAAGCCTTTAAAATGAGCACTTTTGATTATTTATGTTCGTGTCCCATAGACTTAAACGGTGTCCGTGTGTTCTGCCGAATTTTTTGCCTGTTCGCATGTTCTGCTGCGAACCGAACAGGTGGGTGTTCGGCTCACCCCTACTTGCTACTTAGAAATTGTGCAATTGCAAGTGAAGTAGCGTGATTTCCAAGTAGCATCAATATGAACCAGGGCTTACATTGATTTTTGCAATCGCCACATAAGGCTTTGTTGCCTAAACCGATTTGCACCCTAAATTAACAAAGTACGTATTTGTACTTTCCTGAAAACAAAATACAGCATTCATAAAGAAGCAAGGGCAGACACTAGGGATGAGCTTCGAGTTCGAGTCGAACTCATGTTCTACTCGAACATTGGCTGTTCGCAAGTTCGCCGAACAGCGAACAATTTGGGGTGTTCGCGGCAAATTCGAATGCCGCGGAACACCCTTTAAAAGTCTATGGGAGAAATCAAAAGTGCTAATTTTAAAGGCTTATATGCAAGTTATTGTCATAAAAAGTGTTTGGGGACCCGGGTCCTGCCCCAGGGGACATGGATCAATGCAAAAAAACGTTTTAAAAACGGACGTTTTTTCAGGAGCAGTGATTTTATTAATGCTTAAAGTCAAACAATAAAAGTGTAATATCCCTTTAAATTTCGTACCTGGGGGGTGTCTATAGTATGCCTGTAAAGGGGCGCATGTTTCCCGTGTTTAGAACAGTCTGACAGCAAAATGACATTTGGAAGGAAAAAACTCATTTAAAACTACCCGCGGCTATTGCATTGCCGACAATACACATAGAAGTTCATTGATAAAAACGGCATGGGAATTCCCCACAGGGAAACCCCGAACCAAAATAAAAAAAAAAAAAAATGATGTGGGGGTCCCCCTAAATTCCATACAAGGCCCTTCAGGTCTGGTATGGATATTAAGGGGAACCCCAGCCAAAATTAAAAAAAAAAATTGACGTGGGGTTCCCCCTAAATTCCATACCAGACCCTTCAGGTCTGGTATGGATTTTAAGGGGAACCCCGCGCCAAAAAAAAAAAAAAAAACGGCGTGGGGTCCCCCCAAAAATCCATACCAGACCCTTATCTGAGCACGCAACCTGGCAGGCCGCAGGAAAAGAGGGGGGGACGAGAGTGCGGCCCCCCCCCTCCTGAACCGTACCAGGCCACATGCCCTCAACATTGGGAGGGTGCTTTGGGGTAGCCCCCCAAAACACCTTGTCCCCATGTTGATGAAGACAAGGGCCTCATCCCCACAACCCTGGCCGGTGGTTGTGGGGGTCTGCGGGCGGGGGGCTTATCGGAATCTGGAAGCCCCCTTTAACAAGGGGACCCCCAGATCCCGGCCCCCCCCCTGTGTGAAATGGTAAGGGGGTACTTACCCCTACCATTTCACTAAAAAACTGTCAAAAATGTTAAAAATGACAAGAGACAGTTTTTGACAATTCCTTTATTTAAATGCTTCTTCTTTCTTCCTTCATCTTCTTCTTCTTCTGGTTCTTCTGGCTCTTCTGGTTCTTCCTCCGGCGTTCTCGTCCAGCATCTTCTCCGCGGCGTCTTCTATCTTCTTCTCCTCGGGCCGCTCCGCACCCATGGCATGGGGGGGTCTGGTATGGAATTTAGGGGGAACCCCACTTCAATTTTTTTTTTAATTTTGGCTGGGGTTCCCCTTAATATCCATACCAGACCTGAAGGGCCTTGTATGGAATTTAGGGGGACTCCCACATCATTTTTTTTTTTAAATTTTGGTTCGGGGTTGCCCTGTGGGGAATTCCCATGCCGTTTTTATCAATGAACTTCTATGTGTATTGTCGGCAATGCAATAGCCGCGGTAGTTTTAAATGTGTTTTTTCCTTCAAAATGTCATTTTGCTGTCAGACTGTTCTAAACACGGGAAACATGCGCCCCTTTACAGGCATACTATAGACACCCCCCAGGTATGAAATTTAAAGGGATATTACACTTTTATTGTTTGACTTTAAGCATTATTAAAATCACTGCTCCTGAAAAAACGGCCGTTTTTAAAACTTTTTTTTGCATTGATTCATGTCCCCTGGGGGAGGACCCGGGTCCTCAAACACTTTTATTGACAATAACTTGCATATTAGCCTTTAAAATTAGCACTTTTGATTATTCATGTTCGTGTCCCATAGACTTTAACGGCGTTCGCGTGTTCGAACAAATTTTTTTCCTGTTCGCATGTTCTGGTGTGAACCGAACAGGGGGGTGTTCGGCTCATCCCTAGCAGACACAAAGTTGGTTCCTACTTTTTTAGATGTAACTTGGCTAACAGCCACATTTCTTATAAATGTTTCTTAGAAAACTACAAAAATTACAGGTAAACGTGTAACTAAAACTGTTGAAGGTATTCAAGTTTTTGGGTGAAATAGTAATATACAAAAAAGGGATATTTGTACAATGTGTGAAAGCATACCTTCAAGCTTTTTGTACATGACAATACTTTTGGACAAGCTACCCCACCATATTCAACAATGTGCTGTGTCCAATTTGGTGCTGTAGCTGGGGGAGCAAACCACCCTGAGAAATGGACAAAGTTAAAAAAGGATCTGGCAACACGATGATTCCTCTTTTTCTCTGTTTCATCTAAAGCATAATTACTCATCTGAGGAAGGCTGCAAGTGCTGAAACGCATCGGTTTTATCCTGTTTAACATGATGTGGGCAACAAAAAAGATAATGACAAGTCATGGAGTTGCAGGTTCATATATCAATCTTTTGCTAAAGTGAAATTGTACATTCAAATATAACAGCAACTATTACAAAAATGTGCAAAGGTTAGTCAATTTCAAACTGTACAAACACATGTACAACAAAACGAAAAAAATAAAACATGTTTGCTTTTTAAATTTTAGCTAAAATATCGAAGATGTTGATAACTCTGTTTTGGAGATCATGCATGTTTTCTTTCATTTTCTCCAATTCCTATTGCAAACCAAGAGCTCACTGATAAGCACTTGTGCACTTGCACTGCTGAAGTGAGTTTTGTCTTCCACAACATCCACATCACCTAAAAAAATATAAAACACACCATGTATTAGAAATATGCAGGCATCCATCTATTACTTGAGTAGAGGGAAGAAAGAGTAGCGCCGCTCTAAGCGTAATAAATAAGTTAAAAAGGAGCTTTAATAGGCTTAAAATACACTCACATTCTGGCATTTTTAGTCAGGCATTTAGTTAAAAGGTCTGTTCTTCCTCAGCTGTGCTGGGTATTCACCGCCATCACTGGCTGCCCCACCGGGACAGGATAGAGTGAATTGCCCAGCTGATGTGACTGCCTGTGATACCTTCAGCCTCGGAGCTACGGATGCCACTGCAGCGGCCGGGGACTGTTCCATCACTGCTGCCCAGCCAGGAAACCGAGGGAATACCCAGTACAGCTGAGGAAGAACAAACCTTTTATCCAAATGCCTGACTAACATTGCCAGAATGTGAGTGCATTTTGTGCACATTAAAGCTCCTTTTTAACGTATTTATTATGCTTAGAGCGGCGCTACTCTTTCTTCCCTCTTCTCTTGTTATTATAGAGTACTTCTGCTCTCCTGAGCTGGCTGCCACTCCGATTCTCAACCAGAATCTCTAACATAGGTAGCAGGAATGCTTATCTGTTTTGTGCAAGTTTCACACATGGAGATACTCCTAGTATCCACTGGAGTACCTGCGTGGGACACCATAACAAGGGTGTTATGGTATCCCACACTGGTGCTCCTGCATCCAGCTGCGTAACAGCTGCTGAGTGTCCTCTACCGACACTGAATAAAGTTGACATTTCAGTAGTTACAAACACATCTAGACAACAATCTAATGAACTTATGTTACATCAAAATAGGCCATAACAAATGCATTTAACGTGCATCTCCCAATAACGAAATATACGAAATATTATGTTTCATGTCCTGCAAAAGATTCCTGTGTCCACGAAAATAAAACTTGGCATTTTAAACTGTAGAACAGTAAAGAAAAGAACATGAACCAGCACAAAAGTAATATGAATACAGGGCAAATACTCACTTTTTTGCAGCACTTTCCGGATCTTTCTATACTGATCTTCCTTTAAGGTCTGACCAGCATTTTCTCAACTGATCCTTGTTTCGTTGTACTCCAAAATTCTTGTGCAGACTTCTCCCAACTTTATCCATGATCTTGGCCTTTCTGGCATTTGGGTTTCTGTAAGGTCCATGCTTCCCATCATAGTCTGTCCTCACTAAGATGTCCACCATCTCCCACCATTTCTCCAAAGGACATGTTTGTGGCTTTATAGCTCCTCCTGGATCTGGAAGTCGCTTTCTCTGGGGTTTCATCATTGCTGCTCTCACCACACACCTGCTGTCTCGCCGCCATTCGCTCTCCCACTGCTCCAAAAGAGAAGATGTGGGGAATACACTAGAAAGAAGGATGCGCAGTGTATATAAAGCCATAACGCGCGATTGGTTGAACGGCCGTAGGAACGATCTGGGAGTGGAGAACGAATGATCGCCAACACACAAAAGGAGCCATAAAACAAAGGTACAATTGTAAATTGGGGCATCGGTGGTCACTGGTTAGTGGCCTATACTGCTTAGATTGAGGCCTATATTGGGACCAGATTATGAGTTAAGCCTGACATTATGGTTTGTCTTGTGTTCTGTCTTGCAGGCATCTGATAATTATCATGAAGAATAAATTCACTGCGCCCGACTTTTTGCCTCAATTTATAGACCAGTACCGAGAGCTGCCCTGTCTCTGGAAGGTGAAGAGTAGGGATTACTCTAATAAAATCAAGAGGAAGGCAGCAATAGAGAAACTTCTGGAATTGTTGAAGCCTCTGTACCCCAGGGCAGACCTCAATTTTGTGAAGAGCAAAATTGGGAACCTGAGGAGTACATTTAATAGGGAGCAAAAGAAGGTCCAGGAATTACAGAGATTGGGAGCATCAGCTGATGAAATCTATGTCCCCAGGCTGTGGTACTACAACAGCCTGTGTTTTTAGTTCGACCAAACCCAACCCAGGCCATCACTCTCAACAGTCCCTTCCACATCGGATGAGGCCACAGCTCCTGAGGTTCACCCTGGTCCTTTGACACAGGATGGAGATGTGGAGGAGCCAAGCTTGACCCAGGTATAGCATTGTTGAACATATTTGTATCCAAAAATAAAATGATAATAACTAGACATTATTGTTCAAAAAATTCAGCCTTAACAAAGTACTAAAAAAATACTAATTATGTCCCATTTTCATACACAGGTGAGTGACAGTCAGGAGAAGCCCGTGGCCAGCAGCCACACAGAGTCCCAGATCCCTCCCCTACGTCCTCCTGCTAAAAGGGCCAGGAAGAGCAGGAATCTGGAGGAGGCCACAGCTGTCTTCCTCAGTCATGCAACAATTGCAATTCAGTAACGCCCCAGATGCAGCTGAGGCATTTTGCTGTCTGACAGCTAATAAGTTACGAGATATGGATGGTGAGCAAAGGAGGATGTGCGAGGAACTAATCCTGCAGCTCAAATTTCCTCCAAAACCTTTATCTCGGATTTGGATGCCCTACCTCCACCACCTCCACAGCTACCACAGCAACCCCACAGCAACCCCCACTCACCACAGCAGCCCCATCCACCACAGCAACATGGCGGACATTCCAGCTTCAAAACCCCCATCAAGCCCGCTGGGCTGGGGATTTTCAGCCATACAATTACTAATCTGCTTTTTTTTTTATTATGATTTTAGTTATACTTTATTTCTTTTTGTATGCAGAGAATGCACTTTTTGGTTAAGTTATTTAATTTTGATTTTGATGTCAGATAACATGTCTAATTTATTTTATTTTATTTTTTAAATAATGCACAAGAAAAAAATGGCCTCAGCTGATGTGGAAGGGAGCATTGACAGCAATGGCCTGGGTTCGGTCTGGTCTGTCAAAAAACGCAGGCTGTTGAAATACCACAGCCCGGGGACATACCAGTCATCTGCTGCTGCTCCTGATCTCTCGGAGACCAGGACATTCTTGTGCTCCCTATTAAATGTACTCCTCAGGTTCCCAATTTTGCTCTTCACATAATTGAGGTCTGCCCTGGGATACAAAGGCTTCACCAATTCCAACAGTTTCTCAATCGCTGCCTTCCTCTTGATTTTTATAGGACCTTCTTGTGCTTCCTATTAAATAAAAAAAAAATAATTAGAAAGATACTTGGCTATGTGTTTTATTTAAAATGACAGCTTGGGAGTAGGCAGGTACATTTAAAAAATACAATGTAAAATTAACAAGGGACACCAACATAGTTGTATCTTTAGATAATAGTGTTGTGGTAACTTGACCCAAAAAAAAAAATATTCTTGATATCACTAGAAAAAAAAAGCCTTTTTAAATACGTTTGGCAGAACTCTGTCAGTATCACCAGCAAAGCAGCTTCATTATTATCCCATTATAAATATGAAGAGAATGTGCGCTGCATTTCGATATTTCATAATTTGCTGCGTCCCAAATGTGAATTCTCCATTATGAACGCTAGCTTACAAGACGGACTGCTTCTGGCTCATCCTTGCTTCCGAGCATGCGTGTTTGTACTTTGGACTTTTGTCCAACTGACTTGTGTACACACGTTTGGAAAATCAAACAACAGACCGTTGTCCGCAGAAAATTTTAAAGCCTTCCATCCAACATTTGTCCGTGGAAAATCCGACAACAATTGTCCCATGGAGAATACAAATGGTTGGATTTTCCACCAACAGCCTGTCATCACACAATTCCTATCGGAAAATCTGATCCTGTGTACGAGGCTTAAAGCAGTTTTAAACCCAAAGCCAAAAATGTATTATATTGCAGCCTACCAATCATTAAATGTGGTGGCTGCATCATTTTTTGGAGTTTTTTTGGCTTTTTTCCCCTCTCTTTTTAACCCGGTGATCTAGCCAGTAACACACACATATTAATGAGACCCAACCTTGGGGGAATGAGCACAGGATGCATAGCAGACAGCAGCATTGTCAGTCTGGGGGAGGGAGGCATGTTAAATGTATTAACAGATTTAAATAAACTACCAAATTTAAGCCAAACTCCAGCTCACATTGTATAATCAGGTACAGTAAATTGTTTTTTTTTCCTTTTGGGATAAAGGTTTTACATGAATAAATAAAAGCTGATCATTTTGATCACCCTGGCAGTGTTAAGTGGTCTGTCTTATCCATGTAAACATACATTCTGCTGGAGGGATCCAGACCAGACCACCAGATGAAACTAGAAGAAATAAATACTAATAAAGGAAACTAATATAGCCATCATATCTAAGAATTGGTATGCTGCAATTTAACAAATGTTTGCTCTTGGGTTTAATACTGCCATGAAAGTTTATGCTAACAATTTCTACACGTGTCCCAACTTCTTTTGATTACTTACAAACTCTCTGTAAAAAAGCAGTTTTGAAACATACTGTGTTACTACACCCTCTTAGGCATTATTTGGTATTGTACTGTAGAAAGTAGTATATTGCTCTCAAAATGGCGAGAAAACAGCAATTATCAAAGGAAGACAAACAGAAAATTATAACCCTGAAAAGCATAGGTCTTTTCTTTAGAGAAATTGCAAAGAAAGCCAACGTGTCAGTGAGTACAGCTTACTACACCATCAAAAGGCACTCTGAAACTGGAGAAAACTGACAGGAGGAGGTCTGGCAGACCCAAAGCCACAACAGACTCAGAACAAAAGTTTCTGAGAATCAACAGCTGACGTGACAGGAGGCTCACAGGACAACAGCTTTGAGCACACCTTAACACTGATCAAAGTAAGCACGCTTCAACTGTGAAAAGAAGACTTTGAGCTGCAGGTTTGACGGATCGACTGGCCGTAAGAAAGCCATTGCTTAGATGGCAAGATAAGAAAAAGAGGCCTGTCTGGGCCATGAAGCACATCCATTGGACTACTGAAGACTGGAAGAAAGTCTTATGGGCTGATGCATCAAAATTTTATGATCATCAGTTCATTACGTAGGGTTTTGTACGCCGTTGAGTAGGTGTGTGACATCAACTGTCAAACAGCGTGATGGTCTGTAAGTTAGTGGCACCCTTAACCAAAACTATTACCACAGCATTTTGCAATGTCATGCAATGCTCTCCGAAATACACCTAGTTGGTCAAAAGTTCATTCTACAGCAAGATGACCAAAAACATACCTCCAGCTTGTGTCAGAACTACCTTGGAAGAAAAGAACAAGAAGGCAAGCTTCATATCATGGAATAACAAGCACAGTCTCCAGACTGTAACCCCACAAAGACATGGATGAGCAAGTTTTGGGTGGAGGAACTTGACTGGCCTGTACCTCAACCCGATAGAACACCTTTGGGATGAATTAGAGCAGAGACTGCGAAGCAGGCCTTCTTATCCACATCAGGGCCTGGCCTCTCAAATGTGCATCTGGAAGAATGGTCAAACATTCCCATAGACACATTCCTAAACCTCGCCAGAAGAGTTTAAGCTGTTATAGCTGTAAAGGGTGGGCCAACTCAATATGGAACCTACAGGCTAAGACTGGGATGTCATTAAAGCTCATGTGCGTGTAAAGGCAGGTGTCCAATACTTTTGAAAATATATTGTATATTTAGTTGTGTTCATAAGTTTACATACCCTGGCAGAATTTATGATTTCTTGGCTATTTTTCAGAGAATATGAATGATAACAAAAAACTTTTCTTTTAATCATGGTTAGTGTTTGGCTGAAGCCATTTATTATCAATCAACTGTGTATACTCTTTTTAAATCATAATCACAACAGAAACTACCCAAATGACCATGATCAAAAGTTTACATACTCTGGTGATTTTGGCCTGATAACATGCACACTTGTTGAAAGGGGTTTGAATGGCTATTAAAGGTAACCAACCTCACCTGTGATCTTTTTGCATGTAATTAGTGTGTGTGTTTAAAAGGTCAATGAGTTTCTAGACTCCTGACAGACCCTTGCATCATTCATCCAGTGCTGCACTGACGTTTCTGGATTCTGAGTCATGGGGAAAGCAAAAGAATTGTCAAAAGATCTGCAGGAAAAGGTAGTTGAACTGTATAAAACAGGAAAGGGATATAAAAAGATATGCAAGGAATTAAGAATGCCAATCAGCAGTGTTCAAACTCTAATCAAGAAGTGGAAAATTAGGGGTTCTGTTGAAACCAAACCACGGTCAGGGAGACCAGCTAAAATTTCAGCCACAACTGCCAGGAAAAATTGTTTGGGATGCAAAGAAAAATCCACAAATAACTTCAGGTGAAATACAGGACTCTCTGAAAACATGTGGGGTGGCTGTTTCAAGATGCACAATAAAGAGGCACTTGAAAAAAGATGGGCTGCATGGTCAAGTCGCCAGAAGAAAGACATTACTACATAAATGCCACAAAGTATCCCGCTTACAAAATGCCAAACAGCACAGAGACAAGCCTCAAACCTTCTGGCACAAAGTCATTTGCAGTGATGAGACCAAAATTGAGCTTTTTGGTCACAACCATAAATGCTTCATTTGGAGAGGAGTCAACAAGGCCTACTGTGAAACATGGAGGTGGATCGCTGATGTTTTGGGCATGTGTGAGCTACAAAGGCACAGGAAATTTGGTGAAAATTGATGGCAATATAAATGCAGTATGTCATCAAAAAATACTGGAGGAACATTTGCATTCATCAGCCAGGAAGCTGCACATGAGACGTACTTGGACATTCCAACATGACAATGATCCAAAACACAAGGCCAAGTCGACCTGTCATTGGCTACAGCAGAATAAATTGAAGGTTCTGGAGTGGCCATCTCAGTCTCCTGACCTCAGTATTATTGAGCCACTCTGGGGTGATCTCAAATGTGCAGTTCATGCAAGACAGCCCGCAAATTTACAGGAACAGGAGGCTTTTTGTCAAGAGGAATGGGCAGCTTTACACGGTACATGGTACTAAGAACTGGGGTATGTTTACTTTTGATCAGAGTCATTTGGGTAGTTTCTGTTGTGATTATGATTTTAAAAAGATAAACAGTTGATTGATAAAAAATGGCTTCAGGCAAACACTAACCATGAGTGAAAGAAAAGTTTTTGTGTTATCATTTATATTCTCTTAAAAATGGCCAAGAAATCATAAATTCTGCCAGGGTATGTAAACTTATGAGCACAACTGTATACCGTAGTTTGTATAACTTTCCTACAGACTAAATAATATACATTGATTTGGGTTATTTTCATCAAAGAAATGTAGCAGAATACATTTTGGTCTAAATTTATGAAGAAAGATTATTTATTTGCAAAATTTTATAAAAGAAAACACATTTTTTTCTCAAAATTTTCAGTCTTCCTTTTCTTTTATGTTGCAAAAAAATTAAAAAACAGGGTTGATTAAATACCACCAAAAAAAAAGATCTTTTTGTGTGAAAAAAATGATAAAAATTTCATATGGGTACAGTGTTGCATGACCATGCAATTGTTGTTCAAAATGTCACAGCGCTGAAAGCTGAAAATTGGCCTGAACAGGAATTGGCCTGAACAGGAAGGGGGTAAAAGTATGGTATCACCAATATCCATTTGTGCCTGTGGAAATTATAGTGTCATTTATTCCCAGAAAACATTCCAAATATTGCAGTGAGCATGTTTCTCAGTATTAAAGTCTGGATGAAGCAGACATTTCAATCATTTTACTGCACATTCTCCAATCATAGCTTTTAATTCAGGAGGAGGATTTCCACAAAACCAGTAGACAGCAGCACAAGGACACAAGAAACTGATAGAAAGTAACATCCTTAGTGCTGATTTTATTTTTAGTCTTTAAAGCAGTATTAAACCTAAAAGCAAATATGTATTATAATGAAGCTCACCAATTCTTAAATATGGTGGCTGTATTCGTTTCCTTTTTAGGCTTTTTTTCTACTATTTTCATCTATGATCCAGCCAGTAAGTCTGTTTTTTTTTCAACAGAAAAGCTCTCTTGCAGTTACAGGGATGAGACAGACACTGGCAGGGGTGCTTAACATGAACATCTTTTATTTATTTCTGTAAAACCTTTATCCTAAAAGGGAAAAAAACTGTTTGCTGTAACCTATTATAAAGTGTTGTCTGAAGTTCAGCTTCAGTTTATTACTGTATTTAAATATACAAGTACTTATAACACTTCCTTCCCCCAAACTACAGACTGACAATGCTGCTGTCCAGATCTGCCCCCTGTGCTCATTCATCCAGAGTGGTGTCTGTAAAATACAGAATGGCGCTAGTGGCCAGATCACCAGGTGAAAACAAAGCAAAAAAAGCCCCCAAAAAAAGAAAACTAAAACAACCACTGTATCTAATGATTGTTAGGTTGCAATATATTACATTTTTGGTTTTAATACCGCTTTAATTTGTTTGTGCTCAAGTCCAAATATTGTAGAGATAGTGACTCGGTTAAATTGATGATAGGCAACTCCTATCCTCTTATTGATTAGTTGGTTCCAAATTAATAATAACTACTGCAGTAGGGAACAGACACAAAAGATACACTCTGCATCTTTCCAAATAACTGTTCTGCTTTATTATGACGCAATTGAAGGTTTTTATGCACATGATTACGTGGGTATCACATTAATATTACAATTGTAGGTTTATCGTAACAATGGGCGTTACATAGGCAGGCTAATTCTAATCAGGACTCAAAAGAATGTAAACATTTACTGAAAACATTATTAGTGCTGTGTGCACAGTGAGGGCAGTGTGCAATACATACAAAATACAATACAATTATATACAGAACATACTAATTTCCATTACAATAGGTTCCAAGATTTACGTACATTACTTGCATCCCGGTTCCAGTTTAAATAGGATCACCAATAACCATTTTAGATCTAGAAATCAACATTACGGTATCATTTATTACCATAAATAGTGATACTGTAAAGAGTATGTTTCCCATTGTTGTGTTGCTTTGGTTCCAATTCGAATAGAACCAACAGCCACTTTTAAAGTTATGGAGTGAGATCAACATTACAATATAATTTATTCCCAGAAAAAAACATCCCTAATATTCTAGTGTGTACATTCATTCCAAGATCTAATTTTTTTGTGCTTGAATTACCATTTGAATAGGTAAGGCCAACAGTCAATTGTAACTGTGAAAATCAACATTACACAATCATTTTATTCCAGAAAAAATACCCAAATAGTGTAGTGAGCATGTTCCCAGCATTAATTTCTTTGAGCACAAGCCCCAGTTTGGCGAGAACCCCTAACAGCCATTTCTTTATTTGTACAAATTAGCATTACAGTATCAGCTATTCCCTGAACAAACACCTCAAATATTGTAGGGGTACTTTTTTTCTTTTTTAGCAGTAAGCACTGAGCAGTGAGCACTAACATGATCACCTAACTTTCTCTATCCTCTTTCCCTTTAGAAGGCCATAAATGGTTCAAATCTTGGCCAGTTCAGCAGGAATTAGCCGAGATTCAAACCATGTATGGGAAGGCTGAACTTGCAGAAAAAAAAAACACTAATGGGCCCTACACACGATAGGATTTTCTGACAACAAATGTTCGATGTGAGCTTGTTGTCGGAAATTCCGACCGTGTGTAGGCTCCATCGGACATTTGCTGTCGGAATTTCCGACAACAACTGTTTTAGAGCAGGTTCTCAAATTTTCCGACAAGAAGACTTGTTAGTTCAAATCTTGGCCGGTTCAGTAGGAACTAGCCGAGATTCAAACCATGTATGGGAACGCTGAATGTACCCAAGTTGGTTTATCAACTTGCAGAAAAAAAAACACTAATGGGCCGTACACACGATAGGATTTTCCGACAACAAATGTTTGATGTGAGCTTGTTGTCGGAAATTCCGACCGTGTGTAGGCTCCATCAGACATTTGCTGTCAGAATTTCCGACAACAACTGTTTGAGAGCAGGTTCTCAAATTTTCCGACAAGAAGACTTGTCGGAAATTCTGAGCGTGTGTACACAATTCCGACGCACAAAAGTGCACGCATGCTCGGAGTCAAGCAGAAGAGCCGCACTGGCTATTGAACTTTATTTTTCTTGGCTTATCGTACGCGTTGTACGTCACCACGTTCTTGACGTTCGGAATTTCTGACAACAATTGTATGACCGTGTGTATGCAAGACAAGTTTGAGCCAACATCCGTCGGAAATAAATCCACAGTTTTGTTGTTGGAATGTCCGATCGTGTGTACATAGCATTAGTGTTGGCTTAACCAACTTAACTCCCCCATATCTGTTGCAACACACAATAAACAAAAGCTCTTGGGAGCAATGGTGTTGATTTACTAAAACTGGAGCGTGCAAAATCTGGTGCAGCTCTGCATAGTAACCAATCAGCTTCCAGTTTTTTTTTTGTCAAAGCTTAATTGAGCAAGCTGAAGTTAGAAGCTGATTGGCTATCATTCACAGCTGTGTCACATTTTGCATTCTCCAGTTTTAATAAATCAACCCACTAAAGCTTCGTACACACGATCATATTTTTGGATGACCGTTAATCTGTTTTTTGTGGCATGCTAGTCTCATGTCGAAAGTGAAGAGGTTACTCACAATACAAAAATTCTCATATGACAACGTCAGAAGTGACGTAATGTGTCAAATAGTTTTGTATGTATTCTTTAGTTTCTGAGCATACGTAGTCCTGCTCTTACGCTTTTTTTTCGTACGAAAGCTGTACTAAGAAAATTGGACGTTGAGTTCATGTACGACAAAAATTTAATAGTCTGCACATCCAGCTTTTCTCTAACGAAAAACCGGAATGGACTGTCCACCATACTAACGTTCCAAAAATCGTCAGATCGTTCTCCGGACAAAATTTTACTTCTGATTTTCGTATCGTGTGTACGGGTCTTAACCCGAATAGGGAGGGGGTAGGTGTATTGGCAAAACCTCATGATTTACCCTTTCAAGCCACCTGAGCATAGCTCAGAAGCCAGAAAGTGCATGATTAGTGCTGCTCGAATTATTGCAATAGTTTGCCATTTTCCCAAACTGTGCACAGCTAGAAGTCGTGTCAAGTTCATGCTTGACCCAAGCTCATCACTAATTATTATTTAATACCACAAGCTCTATACTTTACCACAGCCATGCTTATAACAAAATTCTAGGACTATAGTGTATTTTATTTCATAACAACAAGCAGCACAGGAGGATTTATTGAAAGATTTGTAATTTATATTTTCACTTTCCTAAATTCTTCACTATTGTTTTCTTTTACATTTGGGCTTACTATGTAATCCCTTAAAGCTACTGTCGTAGTATACGTTATCAATGTAATATTTTCTGAACAACCGGTACGGGTGAGAAAGACAGCGACAGTATTAGTTTTTTTTTTTACTTTTTCATTTTTTAAGGTAATACGAGCTGAGACCTCAAGCTTGTTTTAGATAAGTCCTGAGAATGACATGGCATCTGTCCTGCCTTTATTATGTGTCAGCGTTACTCATTTCAGTGTGTTTAGATCCTCAAATATGGCTCAAACGAATTCTATAGGGGCTGAAGAATATTGCAGGTACATAACATGACAAGAGCTAAAGGGTATTTCTCTGAGCATTTTACAGTGCAAATACAAAGAAATATTTAAATACACAAAAATATATTTTAACTATCTCACCTGTCCAAATCCATTCCATTCATTTTCAAATCCAGACTCTCCTGTCAGGAACTATACAAAATCTTGACCATTAGCCTTTCTACCCGGCTATCAAAGCAATACAGCCTGTAGTAGACAGTGCTATAAGACAGTGAAAGAATAAGAGTTCACTACCGAGGTGTTCTATGGTCTCTCCTCCAGTCACTGAGCTCTGTTTGTAAGATTCACAAGACTACAGTATTGCAGAACCTGATTGGCTTACATTGATCCCCTTCTCAGTCTGAATTCTGAGTACAATGGATTACATGAAGCTAATACAAAGGCAGACTGAGGTATTATTTATAAATATTATAAATATTTATTATTATTATTATTTATTATATTATAAATATATTTAAAGGATAACTCCACTTTTGTGTGGGAAAAATATAGCAAATGTAAAAATAATATTCATGTCACTGAATACTCCCCAAATCTTAATTATTCGGATATCTTTCTCCCCCCCCCCTTACTTCTCAGCCCCTTTACCATACTCTCCACTTTCATTAACGCATGTCATCAGTTCCCCCATCCTCGGATACACCTGAGTCATACTCACCCCCCACACCTTCTCCACTTCCTACCCACCCACCATTCCCCAGAAGTTAATATATAACCTAAGATTAATGACCTGAACAGGATGCCACCAACAACACAACCCACTTATATCCTATCCTGAACAAACTTAGACAGAACGTCGCAGCACCATAATATTGAGAGGAGAGACAAATGATGATACCTCCGGAGTAATACATAGATACATAACTCGATCCACTCCTACTAAACCCCCAATTAAGGATTTTCCCATGAGACAAATCTAACTAGAACCCTTACTGACATTCAGTTTCAATAAGCCTCTAACTGAATATAAACATACTGTCGGTTAAAGTTACGCAATATTATTACAGTTACATGTGTGAATAATGTACTACTGTATGCCCGACTGCTTGTTTTCCCTGTTCGTACTGTTTATGTGAAATATGAATGTTCACAACCGGTTTGTAAACTTACTTATGTGAAAACAATAAAAACCTTTTGAGGAAAATAAAAAAAAATAATATAGTATATATAACTGCAAAACAAGCCACATTGTAGTTTAATGTTATTAAAAATGGAGCACTCGGGGCACTCGTACGGGTACGCTCCCGTGTCCTGCTGCTGAGTCTATTGACACAAACAGCAGGACTCGGCCCCGCCCCTGGCTCCCGCGTCATTGGATTTGATTGACAGCAGCGGGAGCCAATGGCTGTGCTGCTATCAATCTATCCAATCAGGACCTGTGACACCGGCTGGAGCTAGTGTGCTTGTCCCCGTCGCTGGAAAGACTGAGTTCAGGTAAGTAAAAGGGGGGCTCTGGGGGGCAGCTGCATCACAGGAGGTTTTTCACCTTAATGCATAGAATGCATTAAGGTGAAAAACAACGAGGGTTTACAACCCCTTTAAGTACACCTTGCTAATACTGGGTTGAACCCCCTTTTGCCTTCAGAACTGCCTTAATTCTTTGTGGCATAGATTCAACAAGGTGTTGAAAACATTCCTCAGAAATGTTGGTCCATATTGACGTGATTTCATAATGCAGTTGCTGCAGATTTGTCGGCTGCACATCCATGATGTGAATTTACCGTTCCACCACCTCCCAAAGGTGCTCTATTGGATTGAGATCTGGTGACTGTGGAGTACAGATTGGAGTACAGTGTGAACTTATTGTCATGTTTAAGAAACCAGTGGTGAGATGATTTGAGTTTTGTGACATGGTGCATTATCCTGCTGGAAGTACAGTAGCCATCAGAAGATGGGTACACTGTAGTTATAAAGGGATGGACATAATCAGCAACAATGCTCAGTTGGTACTAAGGGGTCCAAAATGTGCCAAGAAAATATCCCCACACCATTACATCATCAGCCTGAACCATTGATACAAGGCAGGATGGATCCATGCTTTCATGTTGTTTACACCAAATTCTGATTCTACCATATGAATGTCACAGCTGACATCGAGACTCATCAGACCAGGCAACGTATTTCCAATCTTCTATTGTCCAATTTTGGTGAGCCTGTGTGAATTGTAGCCTCAGTTGTTCTTACTTTACAATAGTAGCACCCCGTGTGGTCTTCTGCTGCTGTAGCCCATCTTCTTCAAGATTTGATGTGTTTTGCATTCAGAGATGGTATTCTGCATACCTTGTGTCAGGTCCCACACTTACCAGACAGGTGAGTCCACTTGGGCAGAGGGTAGGCTCCCTTACGTATCCGATTCGGGGCCCCTGGTAGAGTAGACAGGAGGCCACGAATGCGGAGTGGTATGAGGGCCTGAAGTAGGGTCCTGGAGCACAATGGTCTGGCAAGCAACCGGTAGATCTTCAGACTGGATAGAGCAGATGCTGGGCAGGAACTGGTCAGGCTGGTCACACACAGGCAGAGGTTGGCAACGGGCTGGCAGCAGCGGTACAAGAGGGTGAGGCAGAAACAAGGTCAGACAAGCCGGGGTCGGGTTCAGGCAGCAATCAAGGAAGGTCCAAAGGGTAAGCCGGGTCACAACGGATAAGCACAACGAGGATACAGGAACACAGGATGATCACGGAACAAGGTACAGAGCTGTTTGATCAGGCAGCACTGGGTCAGCATGGAGGCAAGCCTTAAATAGGCCGATTGGCGCCAAAACGCAGCGCACGTGCACGCGCCGATTCGCCAAAGCGCGCCGCGCCCCCGCACGCGCCCGAGCGCGCCCCCGACACCGGCGTGCACGCCCACCGAACCGGGTCGCGTCAAAAGCAACGCCCACAGGCGGACGCGCGCTAACGCGAACGCGCGCTAACGCGAACGCGCGCTAGCGCGAACGCGCGTGCGCACGAATGCCCGGACGCCACCCTGCACGCCACGGCCGGCCAGCCCAGACACACCAGCGCCCCCAGGGACACGCGCCCCAGCACGGACAGGAACGCGAGCGCCAACACGCCCCGGCGCGCCCCGGCGCCCAACCAGGTAACCTCTCTGACAGTGCCCCCTCCTCAAGGGCAGACTCCGGATGCCCAGCTGGGCCATCTTTGCGGGATGAGAGGTTTTGAAGGATTGTAGAAGTTCGTTAGCATGTAAATTGCTTTCTGGTTCCCACGAATTGTCTTCGGGACCATAGCCCCTCCATTTCACCAGATATTGTACCTGATTGCGCCTTCTTCTGCAATCAAGAATTGCTTCCACTTCAAACTCCTCTTCGCCATCAACCTTAATCGGTTTGGGTGGACCAATGCAACGACCAGGAAAGAAATTAGGAGTGACCGGTTTTAGGAGAGATACGTGGAATACTGGATGTATCCTCAGAGAATTGGGGAGGTCCAATTCAAATGCCACATTGTTGATCTTCCTTTTGATCAAGAAAGGACCCAGGTATTTCAGTTTCCTGGATGGACAAGCTAACTTGAGGTTTGCGGTGGACAGCCAGACAGAATTGCCAGGTTCTAGCACAAGTTCTCCTCGTCTCTTTCTGTCAAAGATCCTCTTGTAGTCTTCCTGAGCCTTGGTCATGGTTTCCTGTAGCAATTTATTGTTGTTGGAGAAAAAATTCAAGGTCTCAGAAACTGCAGGAACAGGGCATTCAGGAAATGCTCCAGGTAAGAAGGATGGGTGGAAACCGTAATTGGCATAGAACAGAGACTGATTAGTCGCTGAGTGTAATGAGTTATTATAAGAAAACTCTGCGATGGGAAGCAGGGAGGCCCAGTCATCTTGGGAAAAAGCTGAGAAACAGCGGATGTATTGCTCCAAGGTTTGGTTCGTCCTCTCGGTTTGTCCATTGGACTGAGGGTGGTAGGCCGAGGAAAAGGACAACTCGATCTCAAGGGCACCACAAAGGGATCTCCAGAATCTGGAGGTGAACTGGACGCCTCTGTCCGAGACTATATTGGTCGGGACTCCATGTAGTCTGACGATTTCTTTGATGAAGATAGAGGCGGTCTCCATGGCTGAGGGGGTGCCCTTCATGGGGAGAAAATGGGCCATTTTAGACAACCTGTCTACTACGACAAAAATGGACGAAAAACCCTCTGATGGTGGGAGCTCCACGATGAAGTCCATAGAAATCATGGCCCAAGGTCTCTCTGGGACTGGTAATGGCTTCAGTAGGCCCCATGCTCTTGACCGGCTAGTCTTATTTCTGGCACACGTATCACAGGACTCCACATATGCCTTACAATCCTTGGTAAGATGAGGCCACCAGAAGGAGCGTTGGACAAGGTCAATTGTTTTCCGTGTGCCGAAGTGACCAGCAAGTTTGTGGTCATGGCACAAGCTTAGTACTCGTGCTTTCAGCTCCTCAGGAACCACAATCCTATTCTTGAACCAGAGTAGTCCATCCTTGGCACAGGCTTCAGCAGGTGGGGGCATTCTCGAGGAGGCTCGCCTGATTTGAGAAATTATGTCTTCCTGTAGAACTAAGAAATTTCCAGAAGGGAGAATGGTGTCTGGGGACAGGGTTCTTTCAGAATCGAGAAACATTCGGGAAAGGGCGTCGGATTTGACATTCTTGGATCCAGGTCTGTACGTAATGTGAAAAATAAATCGAGAAAAAAAAAGTGCCCATCTGGCCTGCCGGGGTTTTAATCTCTTGGCCGTTCTTAGATATTCTAAGTTTTTATGGTCTGTGTAGACCAAGATGGGATGTGCTGCACCTTCCAGGAGATAACGCCATTCCTCCAGAGCTGCCTTGATGGCCAGAAGTTCCCGATCACCCACGTCATAATTTTTCTCGGAAGGAGAGAGCTTACGTGAGAAGAATCCCACTGGGTACAGGAGTGCTTTGGCACCCTGTCTCTGAGACAGTACAGCTCCGACTGCAACTTCGGAAGCATCCACTTCCAGGACGAAAGGCAAGGCAGGATTGGGATGCTTAAGAATAGTGGCTGAGGTGAACAACGCTTTGAGTCTTTCAAAGGCCTCTTGTGCTTTAGGGGTCCAGTGGAACCGGCACCCTTGTTTAATAAGTTCCGTAATGGGAGCTATGATTGAAGAAAATCCCTTGATGAACTTTCTGTAGAAGTTGGCGAAGCCAATAAAACGTTGCACCCCTTTTTTGTCAGTCGGTGCAGGCCACTCCAGAATAGCGGATACTTTCTGAGGATCCATTTTAATGCTATCAGGAGAGATGATTAAACCCAAGAACTGGATGGATTGGAGCTCGAATTCGCACTTCTCAAGTTTGGCGTAAAGCCCATGCTGTCTTAGCCGGGAGAGTACGGTTCGTACGTGTTTGCGGTGCTCCATCAGGGAGGCGGAGAAGACCAAGATATCATCCAGGTAAACGATGACATATAAATCCAGTAAATCATGAAAGACGTCATTAACAAAATGCTGAAATGTTGCCGGTGCGTTGCATAGACCAAAAGGCATGACAAGGTACTCATAATGACCAAATCGGGTACGAAAAGCTGTCTTCCACTCGTCTCCTTCTCTTATACGGATCAGGTTATAGGCTCCACGGAGGTCTAGTTTAGTAAACACGGTAGCAGATCCTAACCTCTGAAATAGCTCAGGAACCAAGGGTAGCGGGTATCTGTTTTTTATGGTAATTTTGTTAAGCTCCCGGTAGTCAATGCAGGGACGTAGGGAGTGATCCTTTTTTTCCACGAAGAAGATGCCTGCCCCAGCTGGAGACGTGGAAGGACGAATGAACCCTTTCTTCAGGTTTTCGTCAATGTAAGTCTTCAAGGTGCCCAGCTCCTGCTCAGTTAGGGGAAAGATCCTACCAAAGGGGACTTCGGTACCCGGTAGAAGTTCTATTGGGCAGTCATAGGATCTATGTGCTGGAAGGGTTTCTGCCCCCTTCTTACTGAACACGTCTAGGAAATCCCGGTAAGGTTCTGGAAGGTCTTGGTAGAGTTTAGTTTCAGAGTCCATGCACAGACATTGGGAGGAGGTTGGTGGGATTCCCCGTAAGCAGTTTTGTCTGCAATATTCAGAGGAAAACTGAACTTTGCCCGTAGCCCAGTTGATGCTAGGATTGTGGGCCTGTAGCCAAGGTATTCCTAGGATAATTGGGAAGAGAGGAGAGGAGATGACATCTAGGCGTAATAGTTCCTGATGTTCCGGGCCAATGGTGGCCAAAAGAGGAACCGTTTCTTGGGTGACGGGTCCGGAACGGAGGGTGGAACCGTCTGCTAGAAAAACTGCCAGTCCTTGGGCTTTAGTTTGAGTGGGGATGTGGTGAGTTTCAACGAAGGTCCGGTCAATGAATCCACTGCATGCCCCCGAATCAATGATGACCGGTACTGGGATGTTCCTTCCAGGTAACTGTAAGACAATGGAGAGTGTTAAATGGCTACCGGCACTAGGTAGGACAGGTGCACACAATGAGGAGGACGGTAGACACTTACGTCTTTTATTGGGGCATGCTCTTGCAAAATGACCGGGCTCTCCACAGTACAAGCACAGGTTGAGTGTGCGTCTTCGTGTCTTCTCTTCTGGAGTCAGAGAGGGACGGAGCAGTCCCAACTGCATAGGTTCCGAGCCTTCCTGGGCGGAAGCAGATGAGACCAATGGAGCTTGGTGCGGGGCACTAGGGACCCTGGGCAACATCCAGGTAAGACGTGGATGACCAACCGATCTTTCAGAGCGTCTTTCCCTGAGGCGACGGTCAATTTGGATTGACAAATTGATGAGCTCCTCTAATGTCTGGGGAACCCCCACTCGTGCCAGTTCATCCTTTAGGGGATCAGATAATCCCAGCCGATATTGGTGACGCAAAGCAGCGTCATTCCACTCCGTGTCGGAGCTCCAACGCCTAAACTCCACGGCGTAATCTTCAGCCGCTCTGCGACCTTGTTGGAGGGAATGCAAAGTGGCTTCAGCCGTTGCCGTTAGCTGAGGGTCCTCATACAGTTGAGACATGGCTAGGAAGAAATCACTCACGGAGTCAAGAGATTGAGCCTTTTGCTTCAGTAGATGGTGGGCCCAGGTTTGAGGTTCACCAGTCAGCAAGGATATGACGAACCCCACTTTAGTAGCTTCCAGGGAGAACGTACGGGGTTGCAGGGCAAAATATAGTTCGCATGCGTTGCGGAACGCCTGGAACTTACTGCGATCTCCGGAAAACTTCTCGGGTGTAGGTACCCTGGGCTCTGGTGGAAGCATCACTACAGAGGGTGCCGAAGCCGGATTGGACGCTGCTCCTGAAGGAGAGGCTGAGAGGGCCTGGACCTGCCCTTCCAATCTGGTGTAGCCTTCTTGCAGACTTTTAACGGCTTGAGTAAGGCCCGCTAGGTGCCTGCACAGTTCATCCATGGGGGAGGCCCCCTGCCCGGACTCAGTCATGGCTGCCTGATACTGTCAGGTCCCACACTTACCAGACAGGTGAGTCCACTTGGGCAGAGGGTAGGCTCCCTTACGTATCCGATTCGGGGCCCCTGGTAGAGTAGACAGGAGGCCACGAATGCGGAGTGGTATGAGGGCCTGAAGTAGGGTCCTGGAGCACAATGGTCTGGCAAGCAACCGGTAGATCTTCAGACTGGATAGAGCAGATGCTGGGCAGGAACTGGTCAGGCTGGTCACACACAGGCAGAGGTTGGCAAGGGGCTGGCAGCAGCGGTACAAGAGGGTGAGGCAGAAACAAGGTCAGACAAGCCGGGGTCGGGTTCAGGCAGCAATCAAGGAAGGTCCAAAGGGTAAGCCGGGTCACAACGGATAAGCACAACGAGGATACAGGAACACAGGATGATCACGGAACAAGGTACAGAGCTGTTTGATCAGGCAGCACTGGGTCAGCATGGAGGCAAGCCTTAAATAGGCCGATTGGCGCCAAAACGCCGCGCACGTGCACGAGCCGATTCGCCAAAGCGCGCCGCGCCCCCGCACGTGCCCGAGCGCGCCCCCGACACGGCGTGCACGCCCACCGAACCGGGTCGCGTCAAAAGCAACGCCCACAGGCGGACGCGCGCTAACGCGAACGCGCGCTAGCGCGAACGCGCGTACGCACGAACGCCCGGACGCCACCCTGCACGCCACGGCCAAGGAACGCGAGCGCCAACACGCCCCGGCGCGTCCCGGCGCCCAACCAGGTAACCTCTCTGACACCTTGGCTGTAACGAGTAGGTATTTGAGTTACTGTTGCCTTTCTATCATCTGGAACCCAAAATCTGCCCTATCTCCTTTAACCTCTGACATCAGCAAGGCATTTTCATCCTCACAGCTGCTGCTTGCTGGATATTTTCTCTTTTTCCCACCATTCTCTGTAAACCCTAGAGATGGTAGTGCATGAAAAATTTGACATGTATGGTAGTGCGGACTTCTGGGAAAATTAATCGGCCAATCACACAAAACACAAAAAAAACAGTTCTGGGGGGCAATCCATACACCAACTGTGCACAGAACACTCCCAGGTTGCCATATACACTCACCGGCCACGCTATTAGGTACAGCTGTTCAATTGCTTGGGAAAACGAATTGCTAATCAGCCAATCACATGGCAGCAACTCAATACTTGCTGAAGTTCAAACTGAGCATCAGAATAGGGAAGAAAGGGGATTTAAGTATCCAAAAGACATAGAAGAACAATCAGCTTTTTCTTCTGAGCAGAAACAGATAGGAATCTGCAACACAGTTTATTAAAATCCCTGTAATGTACATTGATCACTCAGATTGCTTTTTTCTTTCAAATGTGGAGTTCATTTTGTATTGTTTACATAACTGGAATAAGAGAAAAAACAACTACAGGTTTGAACTTTAAAGGCAATTTGGACCACATGGATTGTAAAAAATATATATTTTATTTGCACAAAATTGCAAGAGCAAGACACAGGAACATAAAAATTAAAAACATGCCATCACATATGCATAAAATATAGGCCTAAATAGCCAAATATTATTTTTTACACCATACCAGATGAGTGAGCCCCTGTGTGTCAACGCATTTCGCTGGTTAGCTTCATCAGGACATACAGAGGGGTGATGTAAGTAAACAACATGTCTCACTTATCTAGATGTGAGCATACATGCATGCAAAAGAACTCCCTGGGCAGCCACCGGAGCAACAGGATAAGCCAAATGGTCTGAGCCCCACGTATTTTAGTATAAGCATAGAATTAGCATTCAAAAGTTTGTTGTATATGGGAGAAATCTTCCACCACTTATTTCAATGGCATATGCATTAGCGCTACATAAAGCTATTTGTGCATGTTTTGGAAGAAGGGGACTATAAACACTATGGTAGGCCGCCAGACATCACTTCAGAAATGAATGTCCAAACAAGGGACATATGCCCCTATAAACCAACCACGGGCAATACACGCTGCCAAACGGGTAATCCCAGGAGATAATGCTCCAAGCATTATCTTCTACAGATTTCAGCAGACACTTCTACATGATAACTTCATAAAAAAGCTTGGCTTGAGGTCAAATGTAACTTTGACTTATGAATTGAACATCAGGAGGCACTCTTATGCTGACCTACAATACCACAAGTTTGGCAACAAAGCTGTAAGCTTTTGGCCAGGTTAAGTAAGGGACCTCATCTACCCACCCACATTATGACTCCTTGAGATCCCCAAGGCAACCTTAACTCATCCCCAGAACAAAAAAACCTGTACAAACTCAGCCAATTCAGACAAAACTTATGATAAAAATATGTTAAAATAAGGGTTGTCTTTAGTGTAATTCACCAGGATATTTGGATATAGAGGCATCTTAATGTTATGCATTTCCTGTAAAAGACGGGTTTGTCCCTTCCCGCTTCATGAGTATTCTTGAAGGGGAAAGGGGGCACACTAGCTAACAGGGCAGCTCAGAAGGTGGGCAGGCTGTAATTTTTAAACATATTACATATGTATGTTTAACAGCTTCAGTACACGTAATTAAAGTCCCACTCCAGCAGAAACATATTTTCAATAGGGTGGAAAAGGGTTACAACTAGGCATGAAGTTCAGGTTCGCTGCTACCTTGGGTGCAAAGTGAATCCTGGCAAATTTTTGAGCAGGGAAATTTGTTTAACCGTGATGCACTGCATGGACTGAATTTTGGCCAATAGGCATAAAAGGTCAATAAGGTGTTTTTTTGTGGTAAGCCAGCCTCCTCACTATCACAGGTGGGCCAAGAGCAGCCAAAGTATCAGTAATTGGGAAGCTGTTGCAGGAAACCATAGGGAATAGTTAGGGCTAGATGGGAAACTGTGCTTTCATTCTGATTGTTAGCAATTTGGGCAACCTTTTTTTACTTATTATTGGGGGGCTTTTTGTTTTTTTATTTTATTTTGTTGATTTGAGATCACCAGTCAGAGGGTGGTCTTTTAGCTGCTGTCTAATCCATAGCAAACCTTTTTTGCTGCAAGGTAGCCATTTAAATATTTTGACATTTTAATTTCTTTTGTAGGTTTTTGATTTTATTTTATATTGATAGGGTATTTTTTTATGTCTGGAGTGCTCAAGGTATACATTGTTGTCCATCTTATTTTCCTTATTTTGCAGCAGGCCATTCTATCTTTTGAAAAAAAAAAGGAAAAAATGTATATAAAAATTTAGTACAAAAACAGTGTGCACATAGACCCCATCACATAAAATAAATGTTTGACACTTATCAGTTAGGCCTACTATCCCTAATTAAACTGCCCTGCTACTGGAAAATTTTACACTGCTATGCACTCTACAGCCTCAGGCTGTGCTCCCTGTCCATAGTAAATGTAGGCGTAGCCTTGCTATTTGAAACTGTCTTGCTGCTGGCTAATGTTTCGCTGATGTGTTGCCAGCTGCAGTAAAACCCCAGCCTGTACTTTTTTCTAATACATTTCAACCTGTTCCGGCTTATAAAAGCATCCTGCTGCTAGCCAATTTCTCACTATTGTATCATCTGTGGTTTCCTAATTCTTCATGAGAACCTGATATAAATTGGCCTTCCAGAAGAACAGTTTTGCATCAGTAAGAAAAGAGACAGCCATAGCAAAATACTAGCCAGTTTCTATTCACCCATCAAAGCAGGCCTATTTCCGTTTGATGAAAAAGCATGTGTCACTGCTAAAGCTACCTGAAAACATATTTTTATTCAAACAGAATTTACCCCCTTCCTGACCAGAGCATTTTTTGTGATTCGGCACTGCGTCACTTTAACTGACAATTGCGCGGTCGTGCAACGTTGTACCCAAACAAAATTTGCGACAATTTTGAAAAAAACACAATATTTTGTACTTTTTGCTATAATAAATATCCCCATTTTTTTTAAAAAAGCTATTTTTTTCTCAGTTTAGGCCAATATGTATTCTTCTACATATTTTTGGGAAAAAAAAATCGCAATAAGCTTATATTGATTGGTTTGCGAAAAGTTAGAGCGTGTACAAAATAGGGGATAGATTTATAGCATTTTTATGATTTTTTTTTACTAGTAATGGCGGCAATCTGCAATTTTTATCATGACTGTGACATTATGGCGGACACATCAGACAATTTCGACACATTTTTGGAACCATTGGCATTAATACAGCGATCAATGCATTGATTACTGTAAAATTGTCACTGCCAGTGAAGGGGTTAACACCAGGGGGCGGTGAAGGGGTTAACTATGTTCCCTGGGAGGTGATTCTAACTGAAGGGGGAGGGGACTAACTAGAGGAAGTGATGGATCGTGGTTCCTAGCTATTAGAAACACATGATCTGTCAATCCTGTCAGAACAGAACAGGGAAGTGTGTGTTTACACACACTCATTCCTGTTCTGTGTCTCCTGCTCATGATCGCTCGTGGCCTGTGGTCATCGTGACCATTGGCCACGAGCATTGGCACCCCCGCTGTACAGCGGGCACATGCATGCCTCCGGCAGCACACGTGCGCCTGCTATCTGAACCCCGCGAGCCAACATACAGCTACATGATTTCGTGCAGGGGAGCCAACCTGCCGCAGTATAACTGCGGCGGCTGGTCCGGAAGCAATTAATGAGGTTGAAATGCTGCTGCTGTATGTAAATCAAGCTAACTGTAAAATTTCCAGTTCCAGACAGCCAGTGTATGCTGTCGCTGAGACTGCATTGTATTGTTCTGTAACACCATGAACAGATATAGGGCATCCTCAACATGTTATTTAAAAAATGTGTATTTTCAATGTTGCCCTCAAAGTCAATGAAAAGACCTTTCTTTTTGCATTGATGCCTCCTATGGCAGTGCCCAGCTTCACATACTACTTGTGTGAGTAATTTGCCTATAAGCCTTAAAAATTGTCTGAATTTACCATTAACATTTGCCCCTTAACTACTTCAATACTGGGCACTTACACCCCCTTCCTGCCCAGGCCATTTTTCAGCTTTCAGCGCTGTCACACTTTGAATGACAATTGCGCAGTCATGCTACACTGTAACCACATGAAATTTTTATCATTTTCTTCACACAAATAGAGCTTTCTTTTGGTGGTATTTAATCACTTCTGGGTTTTTATCTTTTCATAAAAAAAATAAAAAAAACACAGAAAATTTTGAAAAAAAAAGCTTTTCTTAGTTTCTGTCAGTAAATTTTGTAAATAAGTAAATATTCTCCTTCACTGATGGGCGTTGACGAGGCAGCAGTGATGAGCACTGATGGGCACTGATGACGTGGCACTTATGGGCATTGATGAGGCGCCACTTATGGGCACTGATTAGGTGGCACTGATGAGGAGGCACGAATATGCCACACTTATGGGCTCTAAGAGGTGGCACTGATGAACACTGATAGGCACTGGTGGGAACTGATGGGTGGCACTTGTGGGCACTGGTGGGTGGCACTGATGGGCAGAGACAGGCGGCACTGGTGGGCACAGATAGGTGGCACGGATAGGCAGCACTGATGGGCGGCACTGATGGGCACTGATGGACATTGATGGGTGGCATTGATGGGCAGCAATTATGGGTATTGATGGGCAGCAGTAATAGCCAGCACTGACTGGCATCACTAATGGGTACTGATTGCTAGCACTTGTGGGCACTGTTTGCTGGCACTGGTCAGCACTCACTTCTGGCACTGTGGGCACTTTATTGTAATCAGGGCACTGATTATCAGTGCCCTGATTACAGTACATGCCTAAATGTCCTCTGTGAGGGGATGCCGCTGATCGGCTCTCCTCTCCTCTCTCCTCACACTCTGTCAGTGTGAGGCAAGGAGAGCCGATTACCGGCATCTTCGTGTTTACATGTGACCAGCTGTGATTGGACACAGCCGATGACATGGTTAAAGAGCCGCGGCCTCAGCTCTTTACAGAGATCGGGGTCTCACCGTGTCCTAGTAACACGGCATAGCCAGAACGAGAACTGCACCGCCCCGCCGTCATTTGAGGATGGACAGGCAGCAAGTGGTTAATGAATGTAATTCACCTCTAAATTCAGGTTTGCCCAATTTCCAACAAAATCTACAAAACTCTTGGGGATTGAATCCGGGCAGATTCTCTCTTTACTAGTTACAACCTTTGTTAGAGCCTTTTTGCTGCCTGTGTCCTCTTTGAAGATGTTTCCCCTCACTTTTTCTCTCTGTAGACAGACATGAAATGAGAGAAATTTGCTCAATGAGAATACAGACAGCAACCCATCTTCACTATGCTCCAGAGGTAGGATTTTTGTTAGGACAGGTACATTTAGGCAGGCCTGGCTAGTAGTCAGGCCAGTTTGTTTTGTCTGATCTGGGCTGGGAGTGGCTCAAGGTAGCAGCTGGTGACTCACAGGCAGCATCACTGAGACCTCCCTCTTCTTTCCAGAGTTGGTGAGAAAGATCTGGAAAGAGAGGAGGAGAGTAGAGGTGGAACTGCCTGGGGTGTTTGGGGAGCCCTGACCTATCCTCAACCTGGATTGGCAGGGGGCAGACCTCCTTAAATACCCAGGTTCAGCCCAGCTGGGGAGGAGTTGTCAGGTGGAAGAGCTGGAGTGAGAGAGTGTGGAGGCTGTCAGGGACTTTGAGGGAGCTTCCTAATCTGGGGGGAGATTGACCTTGGGCCTGGACTCAGGTGCAGTCGGGACCACCTTCAGGAATGCATGAAGAGGTCCTGGATCGGAGGCACAAGAGAGAGAAAGGAGAGGACAGAGGGAGAGAGCACCATTAAGAGTCTCCAGGGAGGACAACTGTTTGCAGCCAGGAGGGCTGGTGAGTGAGGCACAGTCAGGAGGACTGGGGAGGCATGTCTGAGAGGACTAGGAGCTTGCAGTCTGAGATGGGTGCAGAACCAGGACTGTGGTGGAAGGGGCAGTGGAAAGGGGCAGCTGCCCTTTCAGAAAGGTCTGAAGAGGGCTAACTGGGATCAGTAGCCACAGATTGGACAGCTAGCACAAGAACTTTTGCTATTTTCTCTGCTACACTATAGGGGCCAGCGGTCTCTGCCTGCAGAGGGCATTTGCTGAGGCCTGGCTGAACCAGTGTCAGGCCTACCCATACAAATGTGCTAGCTGGTCCTGGGAATTAAGTGATATGCTGGAGGAGTGAGGAGAGGTAACTTCAATCAAGTGTGTGCAGGAGGAAGTTGAAGGATTATGTACAGGGAGGGAGTGTACATAGTTTGTCCCAAGTTAATTGCGGTAAACCAATTACTATTGATTTACTGGACATCGCATATACCCCATCCAAGTTATATCCTTGAATAAAGAAAAAAAAATAAGTTCAGTGACTGTTTCATGACTCAGAGTGCCTGAAGTGAATGAAGGGCTATCAGGGAGGGTGACAGACAATCAAAACATTTCAGCAGTCCCTACGGGGGTACCCCTACAATTACAGATTCACATTCATCTTTTGAAAAGAAATTAGCTTGCCTATGATACAATCCTTTTTAACATAAAGGCACAACTGTAATATTAATATGATACTTATGTAAGCATGTATATGGAAAACTTCAAATGCACCGAATAAACAGAACATTGATTTGGAAACATGCTGAGTGTATCTTTTTGTTGTTTTGTTCCCTACTGCAGCAGTTACTATTAATTTGAAACCACTGATCAATATGAGGATAAGAGTTGCCTCTTTAAATTTTCCAGAGCAGAATTTCATAACCAAAATTAAAATAAAAGTTATTTCCTGAAGTTGAGCTTTAAAGTAAATTTCTTAGAAGATCATCAGGTAATTTTTTGCAATTATTAAACAAATATAACAAAAGTTTTCCATGGTATATTGAACACAAAAAACAAACCAAAATGGATCAGATAAAAGAAGCTCATTGTCAGAATAAATGTTTGTTACCTGCTCCCTTTTAGCCCTTTTTTGTGAAATGTACTATTGAAAGCTTTCGTTATATCTTTTTGCTTTTTGATGATTGTAAAAAAAAAAAATAACCCCATCGATTGTGTCAAAAATTCAGAGCTGTCCTGTGTCTTGTGCATATGTCCCCTGCCATTTCATAGAGTTAATTAGTTCTCCTCAACAAAAGAACAATAATCTCTTTGTTGCAGGGAAGAAGAGAGAGAGATAGATTCAGTAGTTTAGCAAAAAGTCAACTCAACTCTATTTCTTGTAAATTTATAAAACATGGGGAAATGCACATGTATTGCATACAAGCACAGCATTTTTTTTTTTGATGAAAGGTACAGTGGGGCAAAAAAGTATTTAGTCAGGCACAAATTGTGCAAGTTCTCCCACTTAAAAAGATGAGAGAGGCCTGTAATTGTCATCATAGGTATACCTCAACTATGAGAGACAAAATGTGGAAACAAATCCAGACAATCACATTGTCTGATTTTTGAAAGCATTTATTTGCAAATTATGGTGGAAAATAAGTATTTGGTCACCTACAAACAAGGAAGATTTCTGGCTCTCACAGACCTGTATCTTCTTCTTTAAGAGGCTCATCTGTCCTCCACTCATTACCTGCATTAATGGCACCTGTTTGAACTTGTTATCAGCATAAAAGACACTTGTCCACAACCTCAAACAGTCACACTCCAAACTCCGCTATGGTGAAGACCAAAGAGCTGTCGAAGGACACCAGAAACAAAATTGTAGACCTGCACCAGGCTGGGAAGACTGCAGGGAGCTGGGACCAACGTAACAAAGGCTACCATCAGTAACACACTACGCCGCCAGGGACTCAGATCCTGCAGTGCCAGATGTATCCCCCTGATTAAACCAGTCCATGTGCGGGCCCATCTGTGGTTTGCTAGAGAGCATTTGGATGATCCAGAAGAGGATTGGGAGAATGTCATATGGTGGGATGAAACCAAAGTAGCACTGTTTGGTAGAAACACAACTCGTCATGTTTGGAGGAGAGAGAATGCTAAGTTGCAACCAAAGAACACCATACCTACTGTAAAGCATGGGGGTGTCAACATCATGCTTTGGGGCTGTTTCTCTGCAAAGGGAACAGGACGACTGATCCGTGTACATGAAAGAATGAATGGGGCCATGTATCGTGAGATTTTGGGTGCAAACCTCCTCCCATCAGCAATAACATTGAAGATGAAACGTGGCTGGGTCTTTCAGCATGACAATGATCCCAAACACACCGCCCGGGCAATGAAGGAGTGGCTTCGTAAGAAGCATTTTAAGGTACTGGAGTGGCCTAGCCAGTCTCCAGATCCCCATAGAAAATCTTTGGAGGGAGTTGAAAGTCCGTGTTGCCCAGCAACAGCCCCAAAACATCACTGCTCTAGAGGAGATCTGCATGGAGGAATGGGCCACCATACCAGCAACAGTGTGTGACAACCTTGTGAAGACTTACAGAAAACGTTTGACCTCTGTCATTGCCAATAAAGGATATAACAAAGAGATGAAAGATATTGAGATGAACTTTTGATATTGACCAAATACTTTTCCACCATAATTTGCAAATTAAGTCTTTCAAAAATAAGACAATGTGATTGTCTGGATTTGATTCCACATTTTGTCTCTCATAGTTGAGGTATACCTATGATGATAATTACAGGTCTCTCTCATCTTTTTAAGTGGAAGAACTTGCACAATTGGTGGCTGACTAAATACTTTTTTGCCCCACTGTACATTTTCAACTGCTAAAATCAAGTACTTTCCCTTGTATTGAATACATTTGCCATGAAAATTAACAACATTTAGAAAAGCTGGATTTTTTAAGGACAGTTATCTAGGCACACGTTTAAGTAACATAATGGAAAAATAAGATAATTAATTAAATGAATTAAAAATTAAAATGAATTAAGTTAATTCATTTTTTGCACTGAAAGCTAGACACAATTGTCATATTACATTTCATATTAAGGTGGAAAGCCAGTATACATTTTGGATAGAGCGCAAGGAATTAAGATTTTTTCTTTTTTTGCCGGCAATAGCCGCCGATTTGGCACGCGATTTGACATGTCAAATCGCATGCCAAATCGCTGCTATGTGAACCAGGGCTAAAGCCAATAAAAACCAAACAGGGTTCTGCACTGTGCAGGATTCTGTATCTGCCCAAAATGAAATAAATGTTTTTGTTGGAGTTCCACCTAATTCTTTCAGAGGCTTTTCTTTCTAACTAATGGGGATATTTTGCCAACTACACTATTGTGTAAAATTGTAAATATATAACCCTGCCTGCTAAAATGAGGACTATTGGAAAGTCTAAAAAACAAATTTCTACATTTTCATATGGTTGGATTTCCTGTAAAAAAGTTCTTTTTATGAGCTAGGTAAAAAAAAAATACATTAAATACATTGTATGCCAGTAGATTATTAATTAAACACAAAACCTGCCTATGGTGAGATCTAAAACCTAAGGTTGGCGCTCCAAATGTCAGTTCCAGCTATATATATTCCAAATATAAAGGTAAAAGGATATCTAATTGCTTCAAAGGGCAGCTTCTGACTGTGAGATCTTCACTAATTAAGGCAGAAGCTAGTCCATTCCAAGAATAATGAGGGTGAGCAAGCATCCATCACATAGAAACTAAATATAACACCCCCAAACAGGATAATAATAATGTAATAAGCATATGTGCCTGAAGGTTTTGTTGTATGCTTTGATATTTAGTTAGTGATGCTTTACCACATTCTCCACCTTTGTTTCACCCTTCTGGTAAAACTTAACTTGTGCGCTGTATCCTAACTATTTTTGTACACAAAATGCATAACTAGAAGAGGTTTCCAATACCAAGAAAATAATAAGTCTAAGAATTTAGACAGCAATCCAGAGATAACAAATAATCTGATTGCTGTAGATCTTCTCTGATTAACCTCTTGCCGACCAGCCGCTGTCATTATACTGCGGCAGGTTGGCTCTCCTGGGCGAATTGCTGTAGGTATACGTCGGCCGCTTTAAGATCGATAGGGGTGCACACAATGTCCACTGGCAACCCGCAATTGCTCCACAAAGAGCCAGAACAGGGATCTGTGTGTTTACACACACAGATCCCCGTTCCGACAGGGGAGTAGAGGGAGATCTGCTGTTCCTAGTGATCAGGAACAGCGATCTCTCTCTACTCCCAGGCAATCCACTCCCCCCACAGTTAGAAACACCTCCCAAGGAACACATTTGACCTCTTGATCACCCCCTAGTGTTAACCCCTTCCCTTCCAGTGACATTTACACAGTATTCAGTGCATTTTTAGAGCACTAATCGTTATATAAATGTCAGTGGTCCCTCAAAAGTGTCCGATCTGTGCGTCGCAATGTCGAACTCCCACTAAAAATCGCAGATTGCTGCCATTACTAGTAGAAAAATTAATAAAATAAAAATGCCATAAATCTATTACTTATTTTCTAGTCACTATAACTTTTGTGCAAACCAATCATTATATGCTTATTGCTATTTTTTTTAACAAAAATATGTAGAATGATACCTTTTGGCCTAAACTGACGAAGAAATTATTATTTTTTTTTTTTGTATTTGTTATTGCAAAAAGTAAACTTTTTTTTTTTCAAAATTGTCAGTCTTTTTTTGTTGATAGCACAAAAAATAAAAAACGCAGATGTGATCAAATACCACCTAAAGAAAGCACTATTTGTGGGAAAAAAAGGGCATAAATTTGCTTGGGTAGAACGTCGCACGACCGTGCACTTGTCAGTTAAAGTGATGCAGTGCTGTATCGCAAAAAAGGGCCTGGTCATTAAGGGGGCAAATTCTTCCGGTCCTTAAGTGGTTAAACAAGCTGTAGAAGCTTCAGGGCCAAGTCATATGAAACCATCAGCCTGGGCTTTTGCCATCCACAGGAGACAGTGAGCCAATGATATCAAGCCCAGTGTGAGACCTACACAACCATTTGTTATCTGATTTTGTAGAAATATGCACAAATAACTGCACTTAACAAAACTTGCACTTTGGTACCATGTTAATCAAGTTAGCTGTGGTGGACTGTATTCCTTTGTCATTATGTATCATTACTTTGCATCGACTGAAATAAATTAGGCCTGAGATTGGAATGCATAAGTTACCCATCATTCTGATTACTCCACACCCCTTCCTGTCCCAGGAATCTTTTGTCAGACAATTTATGTATGTAGAACAAAACCCATGTTCATAAGTAGCCCTTGAGAATACATGATAACTAAAGGCTGTATACACGCTTTGATTTTTGGATGTCAATTGTGTTACGATAACCGATCGTCTGCAAATCTTACTGTTAGTACGGTGCTTTCGACAGCCGATTTCACTTTTTCGTCAGACAAAAGCTGGGTGTGCAGACTATAACGTTTTTGTCTGATTTTTGTTTCATTAGTATGGTTTTCGCATGGATGAAATCGTAAGAGCAAGACTACGCATGCTCAGAATCGAAAGAATATATACAAAACTATTCAACACGCTAAGTCACTTCTGACGTTGTATTCTGTCAAACGAAAATTCTCGTATTGTTAGTAGCCTCTTCACTTTTAACATGAGACTAGCATGCCACAAAAATTGGACATTCTGTCTTCCAAAAATCTAAGCGTGTGTACGAGGCTTAAGAGTGTGCTAAAAAACAAGTGCAAAGATATTCCCAGGAACTTTAGTGTCAACTCCTCCTTTCATACCACAGCGTTTATTGACTATTATTTATCTAATATAATCCTGGAATTTTTTTTAAATAGAATTTTCTCTTCTTCTCTGGTTCCTCTTTGCTGCTCCTGGCCCCTCCCTCCTATCGAGTGCATCCTCAGCCAGAAGCTTTCTATGGGGGCACCTGAGCCGAGTCAGAGCTCCGTGTGTCCTTTCAAATTTGGAGCCCCGACCCGGCCCGCCCCCTCTCTCTCCTGCCAATTGTGTCTCAACCAATCAGGAGGAGTGTCCAAGATGGCTTAGACACTCTTGGACATTGCTGGAGAGAGAAGGGGCTCAGGTAAGTATTAAGGGGGCTAAGGGAGGCTGCTACACAGAATGCATTAAGATAAAAAAAACCTTCTCCCTTTACAAACCCTTTAAGGGAAATCCAATTGACAGTCAGGGGTGATCAGTGCAGTGGTGGGGGCAGTTATAAGCACTGATCTCCCTGTAAAGCTTTCAATGAAGCAGCTGAAGGCCACAGGAGGGAGAGCAGGAGAAGCGGCTTTCAGCTGTTTCATTGAAAGCTATACGTGGAGATCGGTGCTTGTAACTATAATATGATAAGTGTTTGTTTTTGGGTTTAGCTTTTGGGTACTAACTAAACATAAGCAGTTGCATAGAGTGCTGCAGGAGAAATTTAGACATAGCATTATGGAAGGGATTATGGCTGAATAGGCAGAAGGTGTGCCATAGTCATAGATAATGTACCAAATGTACCTGTGTTCTATTCGCGGAACGTTTGGTGAACCCCCAAACCGATCCCGGAGGGCCGGGATCTGGGGGTCCCCTTGTTAAAGGGGCTTCCAGATTCTGATAAGCCCCCTGCCCGTAGACCCCCACAACCACCGGGCAAGGGTTGTGGAGATGAGGCCCTTGTCATCATCAACATGGGGACAAGGTGTTTTGGGGGGCTACCCCAAAGCACCCTCCCAATGTTGAGGGCATGTGGCCTGGTACGGTTCAGGAGGGGGGGCGCTCTCTCGTCCCCCCTCTTTTCCTGCGGCCTGCCAGGTTGCGTGCTCAGATAAGGGTCTGGTATAGATTTTTGGGGGGACCCCACGCCATTTTTTTTTTAATTTTGGCGCTGGGTTCCCCTTAAAATCCTTACCAGACTTGAAGGATCTGGTATAGATTTTGAGGGGGACCCCACGCCATTTTTTTAAAAAATTTTGGCCGGGGTTCCCCTTAATATCCATACCAGCCCTGAAGGGCCTGGTATGGAATTTAGGGGGACCCCCCACGTCATTTTTTTTTTTAAATTTTGGTTCGGGGTTCCCCTGTGGGGAATTCCCATGCCATTTTTATCAATGAACTTTTATGTGTAATGTCGGACCGGCAATTCATTAATAGCCGCGAGTAGTTTAAAATGACTTTTTTTCCTTTGAAATGTCATTTTGCTGTCAGACTGTTCCAAACACGGGAAATATGCGCCCCTTTACAGGCATACTATAGACACCCCCAGGTACGAAATTTAAAGGAATATTACACTTTTATTGTTTCACTTTAAGCATTATTAAAATCACTGCTCCTGAAAAAACGTCCGTTTTTAAAACTTATTTTGCATTGATCCATGTTCCCTGGGGAAGGACCCGGGTCCCCAAACACTTTTTATGACAATAACTTGCATATAATCCTTTAAAATTAGCACTTTTGATTATTCATGTTCGTGTCCCATAGACTTTAACCACTTCCCGCCCGCCCTATAGCGGATTGACGTCCGGGAAGTGGTTCTGTTATCCTGACTGGATGTCATATGACGTCCAGCAGGATAACATGCCGCAGCGCACCCCCGGGGGCGCGCATCGCGGCGATCGGTGGAGCGGTGTGTCAGTCTGACACACCGCTACACTGATCTTGGTAAAAAGCGGAGGCTCTTTACCATGTGATCAGCCATGTCCAATCACGGCTGATCATGCTGTCAATAGGAAGAGCCGTTGATCGGCTCTTCCTCACTCGCGTCTGACAGACGCAAGTAGAGGAGAGCCGATCGGCGGCTCTCCTGGCAGGGGGGGTCTGCGCTGATTGTTTATCAGCGCAGCCCCCCCACAGATCACCACACTGGACCACCAGGGATCGCCACTAGGACCACCAGGGAAGGGGCAACATGTGGATGGCCAGGTATGTACCCCATGACCATCCACATGTGCCCAGTGTGCCAAATCTGTGCCAATCAGTGCCCACAAATGGGCACTGATTGGCACAATTATGTTGCAGTGATGCCCAGCAATGCCACCCCTAGGGGCATCACTGCAAACAAGTAATGCCATCAGTGCCACCCATCAGTGTCCATTCATGCCACCTGTCAGTGCCCATCCGTGCCCATCAGTGCCCATCTATCAGTGCCCATCCGTGCCCATCTGTGCCAACTATCAGTGCCACCCATAAGTAACCATCAATGCCACCTACGAGTGCCCATCAATGCCACCTATGAGTGCCCATCAGTGCCGCCTATAAGTGCCCATCCGTGCCACCTATGAGTGCCCATCAGTGCCGCATACCAGTGCCACCTATCAGTGCCCATCAGTGCCACCTATCAGTGCCCATCAGTGCCGCCTATCAGTGCCCATCATCAGTGCCCGTCAGTGCCACCTCATCAGTGCCACCTCATCGGTGCCACCTCATCGGTGCCCATCAGTGCCGCCGTATCAGTGCCCGTCAGTGCAGCCATATCAGTGCCCGTCATTAAAGAAGAAAACTTACTTATTTACAAAAAGTTTTAACAGAAACAAAGAAACAAAGAAAAACTTTTTTTTTTTACTTGTTGCGCAAAAAATAAAAACCGCAAAGGTGATCAAATACTACCAAAAGAAAGCTCTATTTGTGGGAACAAAATGATAAAAAATTTGTTTGGGTACAGTGTAGCATGACCGCGCAATTGTCATTCAAATTGCGACAGCGCTGAAAGCTGAAAAATGGTCTGGGCGGGAAGGTGTCTAAGTGCCTGGTATTGAAGTGGTTAACGGTGTTCGCGTGTTCGAATGAATTTTTTGCCTGTTCGAAGTTCTGGTGCGAACCGAACAGGGGGGTGTTTGCTCATCCCTAATTCTGAGGGATATTTACCAATGCAAAATAATTTTTTTAATATCCTTTTATGGGGAGCAGTGATTTTTTCTTGCATAAAGTGAAATATTAAAAATGCACTCTTCATTAAAATAATACTAAAGTCTCGTTTTTTTTTTTCTTTAAAAATAACAAACATGTTATAATTACCTGCTTTGGTCCCTCTTCAGTGCTCCTTAGCCCTCCCTCCTGTTGGGTGCCCCCACAACAAGCAGCTTGTTATGGGGGCACCCAAGCCGAGTCGCAGCTCTGTGTATCCATTCAGACACGAAGCCACGGTTCGGCCCTACCCCCCTCTCCTCATTGGCTAACTGACTTTGATTGACAGCAGCGGAAGCCGGTGTTGCTGCTGCTGTGCCTCAGCCAATCAGGAGGGAGAGTCCCGGACGGCCGAGGCACTCGTGCACATTGCTGGATTGAGATGGGGCTCAGGTAAGTATAAGGGAGGTTGAGGGGGGCTGCTGCACACTGATCTTAGTGCATAGAATGCATTAAGATAAAAAAACCTTCAGCCTTTACAACCACTTTAGGTCTTTTACTGTCAGAGTTGTTTCTGCATTTTTTGCTGTTATGTTTTAAAAAAAAATCAGTTTAGGCCTGAAGTTCAGTTAAAACCACCAAACAGTATATATTGGCTGGAGAATAAAATGGTGGTTGTTACAATTTTTAATGTCACACTATATTATTGCAACAGTTTATCAAGTGCAAATTTTCAGTAAAAAAATACACTTAAATTCATTTTAGCGAAAACAAATGCAATATATTACCCAGTTTTTTAAAGATGTAATAGATGATGGAAAGCTGATTAAATAGATACCAAACATGTCAAGTCTCAGTGTCAGCTTAATTCAGACCACAACTCCAACATGTTTCACTCCGCCCCTGGGGTTGCGGTTTGGATGAATCAAGTCAAGGCTTTTTTTAACCTGCTAACCACTCTGGCCGGGCGAAGTGTGTGGCAGCGAGGCCATCTCTTCTTATTTCTGTAGCATGCTTTGGGCCTGGGTGGCCCTTTCCTCAGCCTGCACTCTCACTAGTCAGTGGCATTCAACTCATCGGATCTTGTCAGCCTGAGTGCGGGCTGTAAGGAGCCCCTGCTCGCTCGATTCCACTCTCCCGACACTCCTCTGCGGCTATAGAATCAGATTGCAGATCGCAACATCTGATTGTTCGGTCATCCGATGCTCCGGGATTAGAACTACAGCTATGTGCCGTTCGAATTCAGTTGTGATAGCTCAGAACAAACACCAAGCAGGCTGTATGTAAGTTCAAACAGGAATCTTACTTTTATTGGATGCACACAACACACTTTTATACACAGCAGTTTGAACACCCCACCCCCAACAACCACTTTCCTATTGGTCAATTGTAAAAGACACTTTAGTCTTCACTCGGGTCCTCTTGTCCATGCAAATGAGGACTTGAAACAGGGTCAGCAGAGCTTGGTCCGATAGCTTGAATAGGAGGACTGATATGTGAAATGACACAGAGAAGCCCCAGGGGGTAATTAAAGTACATAAACAAATGGTCAAACACAGAACAATGCCTTCCTTTCAGACCATGGAGCCGTCTGGAGGGGGTTAGCCTTAAGACAGGGCAGAAGACCCCCCACTGTGTAATAGAATCAAAGGAGAAATACTTCATTATTCCAAGCTTCATGACAATCCAGTATTCCAAGGTTCATGACAATACTCCCCCCTGGGAAACAGTCCAACAGCCACAGTGGGAGCCCAAACGGGTCAACTCGAGGATGTTGGAAAAGTAGTCTTAAGGTTCCAACAGTATGAATCGGTCACACTGTAATATGGCAAATACAATTTCCCAGAGTCTGTGTCTCTTGGGGGGATATGGACCTGAATCCAAAGTAACACCACCTCAAGGGTCCTCAGGCACACAGCTCAGAAAGAGCACTGTTCCCCCAAATGCCAGGGCCCACGATCAGTTGGCAAGAGGCTAGCATTCAGTCCCCTCCAAAAGCCTCTGTCCTGGCTAGGTCTGTCACATTTCTCCCTTGTCGGCAGATGACTAACACAGGAGGAGACCCCAGATTGATTTACTCCGAAGTTAGTCCATAGTTCCAGTCCCCTAATGCCTGTACCCACACAGTACCCCAAACAAATTGTTCCATACATAGCATTACTTACCCAGCCAACCTCTGCCTCTCTCAGAGAACATGCCCGCCACTGGGGACAGGCCTGGACTGGCCCTTCTCCCTGGAGAGAAGACAGGGTGACTGGGCTCACTCCGTCATGCTGTTGGGGATCTGGGCCGACTGCCCAGCATCCCTGGAGTATACAAGTGGGGACTGAAGTTCCATCCACTTTTAGTAGGTGAAAATCCCACAGTGCTTGCAAAGCATGGCTGACATCCTCCTGTATCAGTGTCGCACCATTTTCTGGGGTTGTGTCAGTGGAGACCAAAGTCCCATCCACTACCACAGGAACTCCCTCTTCTGTTAGTTGAGGGCAGAGGCCAGCAGCACTCTGCCCTGTTGCCAGCACTTCTGCTGGGGATTCCACATCCTCCGTTCTGGCTAACCATTGTGGCAGGAGGCTGGCTTCCTCCACTCCCAAACTGTGTAACTGCCATTGGGGAGGTGAGCCAGCTGCTTCCTTTTCCATTCCCTCATCTGGATGTTGGGACGATATGTCTGTGGTACTGTCTCCCAGGTGCACGGATCTTTGCTGGGGAGGAAAGACCGCTTCCTCCACCCTGGCCAATTGTTGGGGAGGGACAACGAATACCTCCTCTCACTTCTCCCCCTGTATCCTGATCTGCTGCTGGGAAGTGACCGCCACCTTCTCACCCTGAGCCTCTGGAACTGCCACAGGTGTGCGGCAGAGGTCTTGGAACCTCTGTCCAGTGACCAGCGCTTCAGCTGGGGAAGTTCCTTGTGACTCCACAGATACTGCTGTTGGTGCTGTCCAGAGCACAGTGAAGTTTGGCCCTAATAACAGCTCTTCTTCTGCTGGAGGCTCACCAGGTTGTTCTTCCTCAGCAGAAAAGTCTATCAAATCCCCTGTCTCTGCAACTGGTGTCTGGGGATAAAGGTTCACCATCTCCAGTCCATGGAATCCAGAAGATGCTATCAGTGATGGGCAGAGGTTAGCAGAGCTCTGCCCTGTTGTCAGCACGTCAGCTTTGGGGATGGCGATCTCCACATTTTCCACTGCTGATTCTCTGGCTTTCTGCTGGACAGGCACATTCCTCCATCCAAGATCATCCAATGCAGAAACAGGTTCATCAAGGTCAGTCAGCACTTGTTCCATCTGCCATAAGACCTCCGCGTCCATAGCTGTGGGGGCAGGTTGGCAAAGCACACTGTTACTCTGCCACATCGTCGACTCTTCAGCCAGGATTTCAGAGTTGGCAACTGGTATTTCCTGATAGTCCCAGGCAAAGGGAGCCCCACCCTGCTGCTCAGCAGAGTCTAGCAGCTGTCTATAGGCCATCTCCAGCTCCTATTCCTGAACGGCCAGAAACTCCAAATCTTCCTGTGCCCAGTGCTCTCTGTGCTCCATTATTTCCTCCAAACGCCACTCCTGATCACTCCCAAAGTCAGGGTCCCTGGACAGCCTCCAGTACAACAATCCCAGGCCATCGTAGTCAAAGCCTTCCGTGGGGCTGTCATTCGCTGTCCACAGGCACACTTGGGCTACATACCACTGGAGGACTCTGTAGCTCTCGTCCAACCGCATTTCTGCCCAGATCAGCCTGCTTAACTCAGCTGTCCACT
Source organism: Lithobates clamitans (assembly GCA_037952925.1). Classification (NCBI taxonomy): domain Eukaryota; kingdom Metazoa; phylum Chordata; class Amphibia; order Anura; family Ranidae; genus Lithobates; species Lithobates clamitans. Next base: position 830,775 of record JBBGZY010000965.1, on the reverse strand, counting down.
CCTGGTTCGGCTGTTCCCCCAATAACAGCATTCGCACTTCATACTGCGACCAGTACCTTACATGGATGGAGGGGAGAACTTTTCCCTGGTTTCGCTGCTCACGGGCTAGCGCTTCCTTCCAGAGTTCGCAGCGGATATAATCAAACCATCCTAGCAGGACCTGCTCTGATACTGGTCCTCTGTGCTGTATCTGCATCTCTCGCAACCTCCTTCTGAATTCCTCTTCCATGGTGGCTGGTATCTGTACCTCTCCTCTCCTGCTATCTGGACCTTGGATCCAGGTGATGGTTTGGATGTGTTCACGGCAAGGAAGCACGATCCCACCGGTCCCTCCCAGCTCTCAAGTAAGTCTTTCAGAGTGGCTCTCTTGCAGGCTGGTTTGGAGTGTTCCAGTAACTGGAGAGCAAATCCCACAGCTGCCAACCAATGTAACGAGCCCCTGCTTGCTCGACTCCACTCTCCCGACACTCCTCTGCAGCTATAGAATCAGATTGCAGATCGCAATATCTGATTGTTCGGTCATCCGATGCTCCGGGATTAGAACTACAGCTATGTGCCGTTCGAATCCAGTTGTGATAGCTCAGAACAAACACCAGGCAGGCTGTATGTAAGTTCAAACAGGAATCTCACTTTTATTGGATGCACACAACACACTTTTATACACATCAGTTTGAACACCCCGCCCCCAACAACCACTTTCCTATTGGTCAATTGTAAAAGACACTTTAGTCCTCACTCAGGTCCTCTTGTCCATGCAAATGAGGACTTGAAACAGGGTCAGCAGAGCTTGGTCCGATAGCTTGAATAGGAGGACTGATATGTGTAATGACACAGAGAAGCCCCAGGGGGTAATTAAAGTACATAAACAAATGGTCAAACACAGAACAATGCCTTCCTTTCAGACCATGGAGCTGTCTGGAGGGGGTTAGCCTTAAGACAGGGCAGAAGACCCCCCATTGTGTAATGGAATCAAAGGAGAAATACTTCAGTATTCCAAGCTTCATGACAATCCAGTATTCCAAGGTTCATGACAAGGGCTCTTAAGCATTTAACATGGGTCACAAGAAGATGGATACACTTTTTTTAGTATTTCAGTAAAACTACTGTATATCCAATCGGAAACTTGCTTTTACTACGGAATATTGTGAAATCCCAAAAAATGTGTAATAAAAAAAATCTATGCTATATATCTAAACTGATTCCCCATATATCTTTTGTATATATAAATGCAAATCAGTAGTTTTAAATGGTGCACTTTTACTACCATAATGTTACACAAGACTGCACCCTGAGACATGACATTTTTACCATACAGCTCTGTGTCCTAAATAGCCTATAGGGGTGGTAGCACTGCAGTAAAATGCCAACAACTCTAATAGGGCGTACACACGGTCGGACTTCGTTCGGACATTCCGACAACAAAATCCTAGGATTTTTTCCGACGGATGTTGGCTCAAACTTGTTTTGCCTACACACGGTCGAACAAAGTTGTCGGAATTTCCGATCGACAACCACGCGCTCACGTACACCACGTACGACGAGACTAGAAAAGGCCGGTTCAGAACCAAGCGCGGCACCCTTTGGGCTCCTTTTGCTAATCTCGTATTAGTAAAAGTTTGGTGAGAGACGATTCGCGCTTTTTCAGACTCGTGGCTTTCAGATCGTTTTCTGCCATTCAGTTTGTGCTTGTGGGTTTGTATCTGCTCTTCAGTGCGTGCAGTCAGTTCGTATCGGAGTTTTCTGTGTGATCTTGCCTGCTCGTTGCTGTTTTTCAGGTCGCTCTTCACAGGCCTTGCTGTTCTTCAGTGCATTTTGTTACTTCGTTCTGAGCAGCCGACCGTTTTCTAGCCATGTTTCGTATGCGTACTCCTCGTAGAGTTCGTGCTGTGCGGGGGCTTGGTGTTGGGGTCCTGACCTTGACACAAGTCCAGTCCATGAACAGGGTGGGGAGGAGTTCATGGACCAAGAATTGGTTGCTTCAGCGTGACCAGTTCTGTTATATGCCTTTGCTCCGTGAGATCCGTGAGAATAATCCTGATGATTTCAGGAACTTTCTCAGGATGACGGACCCCGTGTTTCACCGTTTGTTGGCTTCGCTGACCCCCTATATCAGCAGGCAGGATACCTGCATGAGGCAAGCCATCACTCCGGAGCAGAGGTTGGTTGCTACCTTGCGGTATTTGGCCACAGGGAGAAGCCTGCAGGACCTCAAGTTCTCAACAGGCATCTCCCCCCAGGCTCTGGGTATCATTATCCCAGAGACCTGTTCTGCCATCATCCAGGTCCTGCAGAAGGAGTATATGAAGGTAAGATTTTTTTCCTTTTATATCACATTTTATTGTATTGAATGTTTGCTAATATATTGTATTTCTTTCCTCATTCCCTAATTACCATGATTGTAATATGCTGTGAATGTCCCCTTTGTCCTCATGCATGCTGGATTTTTATGTAATTATTATTTTATGTCCTTCATACATATTTGCCCTTCAATAACCTCTCCAGCATGGTGTCTCCTGCCCCTATATTCACCTCATGTAGTCACTTAACAATGTATTTTATCAGCTCTATAGTAGTGCTTTACCCCAAACACCCCCTAAAATGTTTGGAAATGTTATTTTTTATTTAAATTCAGGCAGAGTGCCAGAGGCTTTTTTTTGTGGTGTCCCCAAATTTTTTGTAACCCTCCCTCCCCCCAACTGCTAAGTCAGCTGATCCCAATTCTCTATCCTCAATCATCTATCTGCTGACTTTGCCAAACCCATACACACTATACCCATCTCTTTAGTGCTCAGATTTATGGATGAATTCCCCAAAGCATGTAGTGCAAGGGCCTGCCTGTATACTTTCCAATGGTACTGTTTAAAGTTTTTGTATCCTATTATTATCTTGATAGGTAATAGCAGAATGTCCAAATGTCCTCAAATGTGTACAGTGTGTATTTATATCTTTGTATTCAGACACTTCTTACCTGTCCAGTGGTCTGCCAATAGTGTAACTAAGGAGGGTCTGTTCCAAGTAATACCCTGTATTTAGGCATTCATCTCTCAATGAAGTGAAGAGGGTTACCTGTCCAAGAGTTCCCCCCCTATAATGTTAGAAATGGCCCATGAGGGGGGAGGTGGAATATGATAGGTGTACCCTATACTTTGTTGTTGTTAAATTCCCCTTAATAAATGCTATCTGGAGGTTGCCCCATAATGTTTGTGTATAATCTGCTTGCCATGTTTCTGTGAAAAAATAGTAATGTTTATTGTTTTTTCCTCAACAGTTTCCTTCAACGCCACAGGAATGGCAGACTGTGGCCTCCCACTTTGCCCAGCGGTGGGACTTTCCTAACTGCGGAGGGGCAATTGATGGGAAACACGTCCACATCGTCCCACCACCCAACTCGGGGTCGTACCATTATAATTACAAGGGGTTTAATAGTATAGTGATGTTGGCGGTGGTGTCGGCTAATTACGAGTTCCTGTATGTGGACGTGGGGAAGAATGGCCGGATGTCCGATGGTGGAGTCATCGCCCAGACGGAGTTCTACAGGCGTCTCCAGAATGGCAGCTTGGACTTGCCACCTCCAGAGGACAATGTTGAAGGTCTCCCATTTGTGTTTGTTGCTGATGAAGCATTTGCGCTGGGGGACCACTTGATGCGGCCATTCCCGATGAGGACCCTCACCCCGGAACAGAGGGTTTTTAATTACTGGCTGGCCAGAGCCCGTAGAGTGGTGGAGAACACATTTGGAATCCTGGCCAGCCGGTTCCGATTATTTCTGACACCCATCCATATGGCGGAGTATAAACTGAACCATATAATACTTGCCTGCTGTGTTCTCCATAATTTTTTAAGAAAACATTCAGCCAACTATGCTGGCTCAGTTGGGCCTGAGGCCGGAATCCCAAATCCATCAACACTGACGGCGCTTGAAAGTGGCCGTCCTGGCTTGCCCTCCCTGAGTGCCCGTGATGTCCGGTTACGATACCTGGAGTTCTTTGCGGGTAGGGGGGCTATCAATATGCCAGACAATCTGTGAAACCTTTTTCAAATAAAAAACAACCAAAAGAAATTCTTTGTGGACATTTACTGCTGATGTTTGTTTTAGCTGACCCTGACAGAAATGTGTTGAGTGCAGAAAATGTCGTGATTGGGTAACCTTATAAAAAACAGTGTTGGCTGGTACTTCCTAAATGCAAAAACACATTTCACTACAAGTGCACTTGCAACTGCACTGAACCTGCACTTGTAGTGCAAAGTGTATTTGCCCTTAGGAAATAACCCCCATTTTTGCATAAAACAGCAATTACATCACCCCAAAAGTGTTGTAGTGTTGAGACAATAATCCACACATTCTTGAGTAAGCCACTTTTTTATACCTGCACAATCACATGTGCATTTACGAAAGGTTTTTAAAACAAACCAACAATTTTTGCAGTAGCATTATCAAAAATCGAAATATCCATTTCAGATAAAACAGGCCTGTGTAAAACCAACAAGAAAGCCAAAAAACTTGAACTTACAAAGTTTACATATGGGAAAACCTGAAGGCTATATCAGACATCAGTATTTAGGAACTGGGTTTGATATAGCGTTCAGATGGGTGGAAATCACCCCTGGAAAAGCCACATTTGGAAGATGCACACCAATTTACGAATGTCAACATGTGCTATCTGCCATCAGGGGGGATCAAGGGACGTGTTTTGGGGGAGCAAGCCCTTCCTCAACGCGACTTTATAATTGAGGAAAGGGTTGCACCCCCAAAACGCGTCCATTGATCTCCCGTGATGGCAGATAGCACATGTTGGCACACTGTGTGCATCCTCCAAATTTGGCTTTTCTAAACATTGAAAAAAATTTTAGAAGATTGGACCACAATAAAACAGGTGATTTTGTGGGGTTTAAATTCGCCCCAAAACATCAATGATGTTATTATTTTTTTTAATAACATCACTGATTTGTTGCTGTATGTTGTGCAATTCGAGATTACACCCCATGATCTCCCCAATCAGTATCTGGGCACTTTCAGATGTGAAACGTTCTCTATCCCTCACATCACGATCACCTTAAAAGAGATAAAGAACAAAAAAAAGGTCTCAAAAATCTGCCACCATCCATCTCTTTTACCTGAGCCTGTGGTCGCAGACACTCACCTGTTGTGGTGCCAATCTCCACCACATCTTCCTCTTCCTCCTGCTCTTCTTCTTATGTTGGTGGTATTTCACCTTCTTCCATAGGTGGGGGGTCTGTGTTCTCCTGGGATGAGGGGTGTCCTCCGAGTCTTTTCTCCCCTATGTAAAACAAAAATGGTATACTTAGCACACAGATATTTGATGGCAGAACTAGAAATAGGAAACATTGCTTGGAAGTGGGGTACAATTGTCTATTTTAGCAGAGTTCCAAGATGTATATTTTTTAGTGGCCTTTGTCAAGCTGCAATACTTTACCTGTTTGGTACAAGCTTCACAGATGTAGCCCCCCTATAGTATACACTGGAGCACCTGTGTGCCCCCCCTAATAAAAATGGTGTTCTGGGGTCCCACACTAGTGCTCCAGTGTCCAGATGTGAAAACAGCTGCTCAGTGTCCTCTCCTTACACACAATCTAGTTGGCATTTCATTCTAGTAACAAACCCATCTACACAAACAAATATTTGGCATCCAAGTAGGCCCCAAAAAATGTGTGAAAATGCATATGGCCTAAACAATGGTGTTCTAGAGGCCGAAAGAAAAATGTTTGATACGAATGAATAATGGGCCCATGAACATTAAAGTTGCCCTTTTAAACGTTACAATTAATAAAAGCATATGGAGCAGAACGAACGGAATAAAAACAGAAAGAACAGGAACACAGCACAACTACTTACTTTTTTGCAGCACTCTCCGGATCTTTCGGTACTGCTCTGGCTCTCTCAACTTCAGATCCGACCACCGCTTCCTGAGCGATCTTTAGATCTTCGTACCCTGAAATTCCTGTGAAGGCTTTTGATCACTTTAGCAATGATTTTTGCCTTTCGGATGTTGGGGTGTGGGTAAGGCCCATATTTTGCGTCATAGTCGGACTTCCTCATGATGTCGACCATCTCCAACATCTCCCCAAAGGACATATTTGTGGCCTTAAAACGTCTCCTTCTGGATCGGGACGTGCCTGGATCCGGGCTTTCCTCCTCCTCCTCCTCGTTGCTGGAATTAGCATGCACCTGCTGTAACTCCGCCATGTGCTCTTCACCCACTGCGCCGAACGAAAAGGGGCGGGGAATAGACTAAAAAGAATGTCAGGGGCGGGCGGAGTTATACGCATGCGCAGTGTGTATAAAGCGTAACACGCGTGCGTATTACGTACGATCTGTGAGCGGAGGAAGGAGCATTGGACGCGCCAATCGTAATAACGAAGGTAAGAGACAAACTTGTGCCTATACTGCTTCTAGATTGAGGCCTATATTGTAACAAGATTAGGAGAGTTTTGTCTGACATTAGGCTTTGTCTTGTGTTGTGTCTTGCAGTGAACATGGATATCTTAATGAAAGACAATGACTTCATGTCAGTATTCGTAGAGATGCTAAGTGAGCTGCCCTGTCTGTGGGAGATTACCCACCCCCATTTCAAGAACCAAGCAAAGAGGAAGGCAGCACTGGAGCAATTGTGTGACCCCCCTGGACCGGTATCAGCCTTTCTTGATGACTTCTCTGCCTGGCTACCCTACTTTCTCTCTTCTGAAATCCCCACAATTATTCTTGGGGACTTCAACATCCCTGTCAACACTAACACTACTATTACTTCTAAACTTCTCAGTCTAACCTCATCGCTTGACCTGAAGCAATGGATACAGGCTCCTAACCACTCCAATGGCAACACCCTTGACCTTGCCTTCTCCTATCTATGCACTCCGTGCAACCTTTCCAACAATCCACTCCCACTCTCTGATCACCACCTTATTAGTTTTGCTCTCTCCTTGCCTTCCACCTCTTCTCCCTCCAACCGCCTAACAGTTACACATAGAAACCTTCGCCACCTCAACCCTTCTCTTCTCTGCTACTGATCACCTCTATGACAAAATCTCCCCCCTGTCCTGCCCCAACCTAGCTACTTTCATCTACAACAGCTCACTGTCTTCCTCCCTAGACAAGCTGGCCCCCCTCACTACATGCAGAATTAGGCCCCGACTGCTACAACCCTGGCAAACAGATGACACCAGAAGTCTCAGAAAACGTAGCCGCGCTCTTGAGCGCCTGTGGCATAAGACTAAGACCCAGGAAGACTTCACACAATATAAATCTGCCCTCCTAAAATACTACTCCTGTCTTCACACTGCCAAACAGACCTACTTTATCACACTCATCAACACCTTCTCATCCAGTCCACGTCAACTCTTCTCTACCTTCAACACTCTACTCTGTCCTCCACTGCCTCCACCCACCAACTCACTCACTGCCCAGGAGATTGCCAATCACTTCAAAACTAAGATTGATACAATTCATGAGGAGATCGCCAATGCGCAAAAACCTCCCCCATGCAACACCCCGTGTCCACAGACACAATCATTACTTCCCTCATTCAACCCTGTTACTATTTCTTGAGGTTGCTAAACTTTTATCTAGCACTCATCTAACCACTTGCCCCCTGGATCCTGTTCCCTCACAAATGCTACGCTCACCCTCTGACTCGATTCTACGCTCTCTAACTCACATTTTCAGCCTCTCCCTCTCTCGTGGCATCTTCCCAAACTCTCTAAAACATGCGCTAGTCACCCCCATACTAAAAAAGCCCTCACTGGATCCCACCAATCTCAACAACTTACGTCCCATCTCCTTACTCTCCTTCTCCTCCAAACTTCTTGAAAGACTGGTCTACAACCGACTAAGTGACCATCTGACCATGAATAAACTTCTTGATCCCCTTCAGTCCGGTTTTCGCCCTCAACACTCCATGGAAACTGCTCTCCTTAATCTCTCAAATGACCTACTAATGGCTAAAGCCAATGGACACTATTCTGTACTACTTCTCCTGGATCTCTCTGCTGCCTTTGACACAGTGGACCACCCCCTCCTCCTTGAAAAACTCCACTCCTTTGGTCTCCGTGACTGCGCTCTTCGCTGGTTCTCATCCTACCTATCCCACCGCTCCTTCAGTGTCACTTACAACTCTACTTCCTCCTCTCCTCTTCCTTTTTCCGTTGGGGTCCCCCAAGGTTCTGTTCTTGGACCTCTCCTTTTCTCAATCTACACCACCTCCTTGGGTCAGTTGATTGCCTCCCACGGCTTTAAATATCATCTCTATGCTGATGACACCCAAATCTATCTCTCCACCCTCCAGCTCTCTCCATCTATCTCCTCACGCATTACCAACTTACTAGCAGACATATCAGCCTGGATGTCACATCACTTTCTCAAACTCAACCTATCCAAAACCGAGCTCATGATATTTCCTCCCTCAGGTGCCACTTCCCCTGATCTCCCTGTCAAGATCAACGGCTCAACTATCAACCCATCTCCCCACGCCAAGGTCCTAGGTGTAATCCTGGACTCTGAACTAACCTTTCGACCCCACATTCTATCACTATCCAAAGCTTGCCGCCTCTGTCTTCGCAACATCTCCAAGATACGCCCCTTCCTAACCAATGACACCACAAAGCTTCTAATCCACTCCCTGGTCATCTCCCACCTTGACTACTGCAACTCCCTCCTCATTGGTTTACCTCTAAATAGGCTATCCCCACTTCAGTCCATCATGAACGCTGCGGCCAGGCTCATCCACCACACAAACCGCTCAGCGTCTGCTACACCCCTCTGCCAATCCCTCCATTGGCTGCCACTCAGTCACCGAATTAAATTCAAGATACTAACTATAACTTACAAAGCCATCCACAACCTGGCCCCTAGCTACATCTCTAACCTAGTCACAAAATACCAACCTAATCGTTCTCTTCGCTCCTCCCAAGACCTCCTGCTCTCAAAATCCCTTGTCACCTCATCCCATGCTCGCCTTCAGGACTTCTGCAGAGCTTCCCCCATCCTCTGGAATGCTCTACCCCAATCCGTCCGATTTTCTCCTACTTTATCCACTTTCAGACGATCCCTGAAAACTCATCTCTTCAGAGAAGCCTATCTGGCCCCCACCTAACAACTGTACATTTATCTTCTCAATCAGCACATCACCCACAGTTATTACCTCTTGTATCTCTTGACCTTCCCTCTTAGATTGTAAGCTCTAAGGAGCAGGGCCCTCTGATTCCTACTGTATCAAATTGTATTGTATTTGTACTGTCTACCCTCAAGTTGTAAAGCGCTACGTAAACTGTTGGCGCTATATAAATACTGTATAATAATAATAATAATAATAAAATTGTGTGAAATTGTGAAGCAGGTGATCCCAACGGCAGACATCACCTATTTAAAGATCTTCATTGGTGGCCTGAGGAGCACATATCTGAGGGAGCGCAAGAAAGTCCTGGATTCACAGAGATCCGGAGCAGCAGATGACATCTATGTCCCCAGGATGTTGTACTACGACAGGCTGCACTTTCTGGCAGGCCAGACTGAACCCAGGCCATCCCTCTCCAGTCTTCCTTCCACGCTTCCTTCCCCCCGGCTGAGGCTTTTGACGCCCAACCTGGGCCTTCCAGGCGATATGTGGAGGAGCCCAGCTTGAGCCAGGTATAGCATTACTCTAAATATTTCTGCTTGTCCAATCAATGATGTTAACTAGATGTTAGTTGGGAGTACTAATTTAGGATTGTGATTGATGATGCAAAACATTACAACCATGTCCCTTTATCATACACAGGGAAGTCTCAGCCAGGAGGTGGCTGGGCCGAGCCGGCTGGCTGATCTGCAGGTCCCTCCACCCCCCCTGAAAAGAGAAAGTGGCAGTAGGAGGAGTACCCTAGAGGAGGCTGCTTTAGCATTCTTTTGGAGGGCTACAGAGGTCCTGGGAGCACCCCACACCATGGAGGAGAACATTGCTGCCTTCATAGCCTATAAAATGCAGAGGATGGCCAAAAAAGTCTTGTGTGAGGCCCTCATATCGGAGGCTCTGGAGAAAGGTATGAAGGGCCAAATTACACCTCAGACACACCTTCGCGTTGGTCCTCCTCCTCCTCCTGCAGGTCCTCCTCCTCCTCCTCCCTCTCCTCCAGGTCCTCCCAGTCCTCCTCCAGGTCCCCCCAGTCCTCCTCCAGGTCCCCCCAGTCCTCCTCCTCCTCCAGGTCCTACTCCTCCTCCTGCCACATCTCCAACTGCACAGCCACAGCCCGGAAGGAAGCGTGGAAGGAAGACCAGACAGTGATTGCCCTGGGTTCAGTCTGGTCGGCCAAAAGATGCAGCCTCTTGTGGTACCACAGCCTGGGGACACAGATGTCATCTGCTGCTATCCGGATCTCTGCGAATTCTGGACCAGACTGCCCTCCCTTAGATATGGACTCCTCAGGCCACCACTTTTGATGTTGAAGAATTGTTGTCTGCCGTGGGGGTCCCAGGCTTCGCTAATTTCTCCTGTTGATCCAGTGTTGCCTTCCTCTTTGTTTGGTTCTGATCCCTTAATAAAGGATTTTTGTTTTGAATTATACTCTCCTATGTGTTTTACTTCAAAAAGGACAGTTGGTTTGTGAGGATTCAGGTACATTTCAAATATACAATGTGAAATGAACAAGGGACACCAACACCAAACAATCTCCTTGAGATTAAATAATAAAAGATATCAATGGTGTTGGGGTAACTTGACACACAGAACACACCCAAAAATATTCTGGAGTAAAAATAAAAATAACATTGAACAAAGATCAGCCTTGGAAAAAATCCAAACATTAAAGAAAAAAAAAGGCTTAAAATAAAAAAAATAAAAAATATAAAACTGTCAGATGTGACAACTAATAACAATATATTCAGGGAATCCCACTAAAAAAACACAAATAAAACTTTGTGAGAAGTGTGTGTGAATATGAGCAGCAAAACTACTTAATTCTTGTCACATTATAAAGAAGAGAGTGCGCTGTATTAAACCATTTTTAACATTGCAGCGTGACGAAAGTGCTGTATCCATTGCGAACGCTAAGTTTACCAGAACGAGCTGTCCCGTCTCGGAATTTCTTCTGAGCATGCGTGGCACTTTGTGCGTCGGAACAGGCCACACACGGTCGGAATTGACGCGATCGGATTTTGTTATCGGAAAATTTTATCTCCTGCTCTCCAACTTTGTGTGTCGGAAAATCTGATGGAAAATATCCGATGGCGCTCACACACGGTCGGAATTTCCGACAACACGCTCCGATCGGACATTGTCCATCGGAAAATCCGACCGCGTGTACGGGGCATAACACTTCTACTAACACCACAGTTTATGTTGAATAGGGAAGCAATATTGTCAGTTTGCTTAGTTAACTCACTAGGTAGGTACATATTATTACTAGTTATGAGACTTAGGGCTTGACCCAAAGAACTGCAGGAGCCCAGGGGGATTGTGGGAAGGGGAGTTAAAAGGACCACACCTACTTCTGTGCAAGGTGCGTAGAGAAGCACCCTGCTACACTTATTATTTTTAGTATTATTCAAGTACCAAACTTTTATATCTCCTCTTTTTCTCTTGTTTCCTCTTGATTAATTCCCCCCCACCCGTTTCAACCCAACACAACCTACTGTTGTCTGTGTGTACCCTCCCTCACCCATCCATCCCTATAACCTACTCCCACACCACTGTATAGAGCTAATACTCCCATACACATTCTATTTCCATGTTCTGTGTACTGTGGGATACCAGAAATATTGAATGCAGAGTCCTGGGTTTAGTAACACTTGTGCACTCCCCAATCGATCATGTCCCTTGCATCCTCCTATTTATCCCCCTCTATCTGTATGTCCAACAAAGGTAGGATACATGGACAAATTGTCAATCATTGGGCATGAGTACCCTTTTCATTGAACAAGTCATTTGAAAATTGTTCATTTATTGCACTTATTCATAACAATACAAGGGATATAATATCGATATCAGGTCTTTTCCAATGTGTTACAAATAAACAAAATTATGAAAAAAATATTAATCATGACTAAATACATCCAGTTTTCAAGAGACAAACAGCTGAGGATGCCTGCAGACAGGGAAAACACTTTAAATGGTAGTAAACCTCAAAGCATGTTTATGCATAAAAAGTATTAAGTTAGTTCATACATATGGTATGCATGGGGAAGTTTGAGATATGTAACAGGGTGTGAAAATGTGAAATAAACCCAGAAGTTCAACAAAATTTCACTCATCTAGACGACTGAAGCTGTGAATATTGACCTTCTCACAGTGGCTTAGTGGTTAGCACTTCTGCCTTGCAGAAGTGTATTGCTTGGTTACTCCCAGCTAGAACTCTATATGCATGGCTTTTACATGGGTTTCCTCTACTTATTCCATTCTCTCTCTATACTATGTATACATGCTCGTTAACAAGTTAATTGGCTACTGATTAAAATGGCCCTAGTGTGTACATGTATGCACGGGTGATAGGGACCTTAGAATGTAAGCTCCTTAACGGCAGGAACGGCAGCAAAGTGCTGTATGAATTGGTTCTATATGAATACATAAAATACATTACTGAACTAAATTAGTGTAGCACCCTCTAGTGCTAGAAATGTAGATTTTGTGTAGGTTGTAGGTTTTGTGTGCTTAGAGCAGGTAAATTTGTGCAGGCTTGGCTAGCAGCCAAGCCTATCTGTGTTTTTCCTGGTTTGGGCAGAGATCCAGGGAGAGGTGGATGATTTGCAGGCAGCATCACTGAGACCTTCCCCCTATTTCTAGAATGTACTGGAACCTTCTAGAAAAATGGGAGGGGAAGTAAAGTGGAGCTGCCTGAAGTATTCTGTGGGCCCTGACCAATCCCCAACTTGGGTTAGCAGGGCAGGCCCCCCTCAAATACTCTGGCCTTGGGCTTGGGTGCGGGCAGGACCTTCTCAAAACACACAGAAGTGTCCTGGCCAGGATGCACTGGGAGCAAGGAGAACGGGAGAACACTGCCGGGCAAGTCTCCAGGAGGAAAGAAACAGCCAAGAGGGCTGGTTAGTGACACACAGTCAGGAGCACTGGGAGTCATGCCTGAGAGAACTGGGATAGAGCAGTCTTGTATGGGTGCAGAGCCAGTCAGAGCCAGTACTGGGAGCAGTAACCACATATAGGACAGCTAGCACCAAGGACTTCTATTTTTGCTACACCATAGGTGCCTGCGATCCCTGCCTGCAAAGGGCATTCTGCTAAAATCCAGCTGAGACTGTGTTGGGTCTGAAACCTGTGCTACCTGGTCCTGGGAGCAATAGTCTGCAAGTAAGTGTGTGCTGGAGGAAGAAGAGGAGAGAATGTATATATGGTGGTGTATATAGTTCAAGTCCTTACAAAGTTTAATGGATCAAATGGGCATCCCATATGCACCCTTACCCATCCAAGTTAAATTTCCCTAAATAATAAAAAACAAACAAAGCTGCAAGGTCCACATTCACCAGCGACCCCTATGGGGGTAGCTCTAAATTTGGGGGCTCGTTCTGGGACATCTGCCCATGATTAACCTGCCAGCCATCACCCCTAGCAACTAGGAGTCCAACGACCCGGGAACTGTCTGTACTTTGTTCCAAAAGGCCAAGAGGGATTGAACTAGGGAAGTACTTATGCACTCTGCCTGTTTGTGACTGTAAAACCCAAGTGTCGTTGCCCACAGCAACCAGCGGGAGCTGCCTGGCAAGTGATTGCGGCCCTGCTTACCCAGTTGCACCAACCGTGGCTGGGACAGACACTTGTGCTAAAACCTGATAAATTCAGTGAACTTTACCATGTGCTGTCACCCATGGATTACAATCATGCCCAGCGATCTGCTAATGCTGGACATTATGAATTTATGCTCCAAACTCCTGCTTCATACAGTGAAGTGCGTCTGGAGATGTCTACTGTTGCCCGTGGTGATCAGGGTAAGCCAGCAGGTGCCTGTGGATGGAACTGTTCTGATTGTGTTCCCTTCAGTGAGACATTGGCTAAAAACTTTATTGTTGCTATCAGGAACCACCATGAAAGGCAGTGGCCACCTACTTCTAGTTGCTTGGGGTACAGTCGGTGCCGGGCAGCATGTCCGGACAAGTCCTACAAGCATCAGAAGGCCTGCAAACTTCAGTACAGCTAACAAGGGATTACAGCCATATGCGCGGGACCTGCTTTTCAGTTCTGAAGGCGCCAGCCTGTCTAGAAGCTTGGGGGTGGAGCTACAGCCCAGAGAAAATACAGTGTGCCCTGCTAGCAGAGAGGAGCAAGATGACGGAGTGTGCTTGTGTGTTTCTAGCGCTGACCTGGCTGCCCGATCTGAAGGAGCAGAAGCATGGTTGACATTGGTGTCAGGCTGGAGCATCACAGGGGATTTGCCATCAGGATGATCGAGGGGATGGAGCGAATGTGTCTGCTGTGTCCTGAATGCCGGATACCGACCGTGGTGATCAGTGCCTGGGTCCAGTGCAAGCATTGTGATGAGCCACTCACCTGGCTAGTACCCAGCCAGCAGGGGCCACAGTACTACAGCGTGCACCTGCAATTGGGACTGTGCAAACTGCAGCTGCAGAAGTCCTGGATGCCCAGAGCAGGGAAGAGGAATGGAGATCTACCGCAGCCTGCAGCCCTGTCAGGGACATGGTAACTGTAAGTACTGGCCAGTAGAAGCCAGATAATGTCCCTGAAATGCCGGCTGCTTCAATGTGCTCTGCTGACCCCACCTGGAAGGAGCCAGTGCAGGAGGTATATGTGCCCTCAGTTGAGCCAGAAGGGGAAAGCAGAGACAGGGCCATAGATTTTGAGTTCCCCTAGACTCCAAGCAGAGTTTGGGTCCCTGGAAGAGATAGCAGATTGATCGTCGCACAGTAGCTCGGAGGAGGAATGGGAGATAGGAAACTCCCTGGTCCAGGAAGAGATCCAGTCTGAGGTGTTGGACATGCCAGATCTTGCTGTGGGAACTGGGGGAGCTGCAGGGACACCTGTTACTGCAAGAAAGCTTTTCTACAACAGACCCTCCACCAACCAGACAAGAGCAGCTGAATGCAAGCAGTGGGTCAAGAGGTCCCCCAACGCTTGTGTCCTGCCAGGAAAAGGGAAGCCAAGAGAACTGCCCAGGTTTTCCAGGTTCCAGCGGAAAGTTCAGCACAGAGTTGCTCTGGAGTGGGGTCTGGAATGGGAGGGTGACCTAGTGTGGCAGTATATGCACATCCCCAAGCCTCTGCAGATGCCAGATTGTGAGGAGACCTGGGCCCGGTTTCAGGACATTTAGAAGGAATGGAGCCTGGGGGGAGCAATCCACAAAGATAGAGTGGTGATCGTGAAAGCAGGACAGGCTGCTAGGAGCCACTCTGTCTCTATTAGGAAAGCTACTGGCAGTATGAAGCGACTGCTTGACCCTCACTTCTATGCCTGAAGGACTGTTGGAGAGTACAGCCCAGGAGTGGGAAGTGACACAGGGACAGCTTGGAGATGGCTGTCTGTGTTCTTTGGCTTTTTCTTACTACATTTGGGACTAGGCCGGCCTGCCACCCTGTGCCAGCTGAATGAACATTTTCACTGATGAACTTTGGGATGAGGCCTGACTCCTGACTTGACTCTTTCAAGGAGCCTGATAGTCCCACCAGGAACTCCAAAGAGAACTACTCATTTTCATACCTTTTGCTTTTCTGTTAGCAGGATAGTAACCTCCTTTTGACAGAACCTAAGAGAAAAAATGTGTGTGTGATTTTGATGTTGGCTTCCTCCTGTCAGAAAGATAGTAACTCCCTTCTGACAGAAAATATGTACAGTTAGTTAGTGGTAGGATGGTGTTCTTTATGTCTTTCGTTGCAGGTTTTTTAGCATCGACGGCTGTTCATCCTGCTCCAGGCGGATTCAAGAATTCCTGTAGGCAGAGGGCTTCCCTTAACCACTTCAGCCCCGGAAGGATTTACCCCCTTCCTGACCAGAGCACTTTTTACAATTCGGCACTGCGTCGCTTTAACTGCTAATTGCGCGGTCATGCAATGCTCTACCCAAACAAAATTTGCGTCCTTTTCTTCATACAAATAGAGCTTTCTTTTGATGGTATTTGATCACCTCTGCCGTTTTTATTTTTTGCGCTATAAACGGAAAAAGACTGAAAATTTTGAAAAAAAATGATATTTTCTACTTTTTGTTATAAAAAAAATCCAATAAACTAAATTTTAGTCATACATTTAGGCCAAAATGTATTCGGCCACATGTCTTTGGTAAAAAAAATGTCAATAAGCGTATATTTATTGGTTTGCGCAAAAGTTATAGCGTCTACAAACTAGGGTACATTTTCTGGAATTTACACAGCTTTTAGTTTATGACTGCCTATGTCATTTCTTGAGGTGCTAAAATGGCAGGGCAGTACAAACCCCCCCCAAATGACCCCATTTTGGAAAGTAGACACCCCAAGGAAATTGCTGAGAGGCATGTTGAGCCCATTGAATATTTATTTTTTTTGTCCCAAGTGATTGAATAATGACAAAAAAAAAAAAAAAAATTTACAAAAAGTTGTCACTAAATGATATATTGCTCACACAGGCCATGGGCATATGTGGAATTGCACCCCAAAATACATTCAGCTGCTTCTCCTGAGTACGGGATACCACATGTGTGGCACTTTTTGGGAGCCTAGCCGCGTACGGGGCCCAGAAACCCCAGCACCACCTTCAGGATTTCTAAGGGCATACATTTTTGATTTCACTCCTCACTGCCTATCACAGTTTTGAAGGCCATAAAATGCCCAGATGGCACAAACCCCCCCCCAAATGACCCCATTTTGGAAAGTAGACACCCCAAGGAAATTGCTGAGAGGCATGTTGAGCCCATTGAATATTTATTTTTTTTGTCCCAAGTGATTGAATAATGACAAAAAAAAAAAAAAAAAAATTTTCAAAAAGTTTTCACTAAATGATATATTGCTCACACAGGCCATGGGCATATGTGGAATTGCACCCCAAAATACATTCAGCTGCTTCTCCTGAGTACGGGGATACCACATGTGTGGCACTTTTTGGGAGCCTAGCCGCGTACGGGGCCCCGAAAACCCAGCACCACCTTCAGGATTTCTAAGGGCATACATTCTTGATTTCACTCCTCACTGCCTATCACAGTTTTGAAGGCCATAAAATGCCCAGATGGCACAAACCCCCCCCCCAAATGACCCCATTTTGGAAAGTAGACACCCCAAGCTATTTGCTGAGAGGCATGGTGAATATTTTGCAGCTCTCATTTGTTTTTGAAAATGAAGAAAGACCAGAAAAAAAATTTTTTTTTTTCTTTTTTCAATTTTCAAAACTTTGTGACAAAAAGTGAGGTCTGCAAAATACTCACTATACCTCTCAGCAAATAGCTTGGGGTGTCTACTTTCCAAAATGGGGTAATTTGGGGGGGTTTTGCGCCACCTGGGCATTCCATGGCCTCCGAAACTGTGATAGGCAGTGAAGAGTGAAATCAAAAATTTACGGCCTTAGAAAGCCTGAAGGCGGTGCTTGGTTTTCGGGGTCCCGTGCGCGGCTAGGCTCCCAAAAAGTCCCACACATGTGGTATCCCCGTACTCAGGAGAAGCAACAGAATTTATTTTGGGGTGTAATTTCACATATTCCCATGGCATGTTTGAGTAATATATCATTTAGTGACAACTTTGTGCAAAAAAAAAAAATGTGTCTCTTTCCCGCAACTTGTGTCACAATATAAAATATTCCATGGACTCGACATGCCTCTCAGCAAATAGCTTGGGGTGTCTACTTTCCAAAATGGGGTCATTTGGGGGGGTTTGAACTGTCCTGGCATTTTATGCACAACATTTAGAAGCTTATGTCACACATCACCCACTCTTCTAACCACTTGAAGACAAAGCCCTTTCTGACACTTTTTGATTACATGAAAAAATGTATTTTTTTTGCAAGAAAATTACTTTGAACCCCCAAACATTATATATTATTTTAAAGCAAATGCCCTACAGATTAAAATGGTGGGTGTTTCATTTTTTTTTTTCACACAGTATTTGCGCAGCGATTTTCAAACGCATTTTTTGTGGAAAAAACACACTTTTTTAAATTTTAATGCACTAAAACACACTATATTGCCCAAATGTTTGATGAAATAAAAAAGATGATCTTAGGCCGAGTACATGGATACCAAACATGACATGCTTTAAAACTGCGCACAAACGTGCAGTGGCAACAAAATTAATACATTTTTAAAAGCCTTTAAAAGCCTTTACAGGTTACCACTTTAGATTTACAGAGGAGGTCTACTGCTAAAATTACTGCCCTCGATCTGACCTTCGCGGTGATACCTCACATGCATGGTGCAATTGCTGTTTACATTTGACGCCAGACCGCCGCTTGCGTTCGCCTTAGCGCGAGAGCAGGGGGGACAGGGGTGCTTTTTATTTATTTTATTTTTTTCTTTATTATTTTTTTGCTTTTTTATCTTATTTTTAAACTGTTCCTTTCATTTTTTTTTTTTTTTAAATCATTTTTATTGTTATCTCAGGGAATGTAAATATCCCCTATGATAGCAATAGGTAGTGACAGGTACTCTTTTTTGAAAAAATTGGGGTCTATTAGACCCTAGATCTCTCCTCTGCCCTCAAAGCATCTGACCACACCAAGATCGGTGTGATAAAATGCTTCCCCAATTTCCCAATGGCGCTGTTTACATCCGGCGAAATCTAAGTCATAAAATGCTCGTAGCTTCCGGTTTCTTAGGCCATAGAGATGTTTGGAGCCACTCTGGTCTCTGATCAGCTCTATGGTCAGCTGGCTGAATCACCGGCTGCATTCTCAGGTTCCCTGTTGAGACAGGAGAGCCAGAGAAAAACACGGAAGATGGTGGGGGGGGGGGGCATTCCCTCCCACTGCTTGTAAAAGCAGTCTAGAGGCTAATTAGCCGCTAGGATTGCTTTTACATGAAAGCCGACCGCTGGCTAAAAAGAATGATACCAAGATGATACCTAAACCTGCAGGCATCATTCTGGTATAACCACTCAAAGTCGTGAATGGCGTACCTGAAGACAAAAAAATGGTTAACAATAAAGCACAGTAAACGGTAAAGTATAAAAAATTGCATACCTGAAAAGCAAACATGATAAAACATAATAACAATAAAACATTGCAGAATAGAATACAGTAAAAAAGAGCAGAACAATAGAGAGAGAGAACAATAAAACGACAACTATTTTTTTTTATTTTTGTTTGTGTTTTTTTTTTTTTTTTACACTTTTTTTTTGTAACTGTAACTTTTATAACTGTAACCGGTTCCAGGTTCGGGTCTCTCAAAATGCGATGGCATCTTGGGAGACCCTGTGAAAGTGTGCCTAGTCTGTGCAATGCTGTACCCTACGCTAATACTCAACTAGTGCATGGTAGCGTTCAAAACATTCACCAATGCAAAGACCAGGATTATCAGGACAGGAGGGACAATAATAGCGGGTGTCACGCCTATATCCGCGCTTGCTGCAGACACGACATCTTTTTTGGGGGGGTTCGCTGGGTAGGGGTACTCGGGAGGACATAAAGAAAATGCCTCTCATGCAACCGACTGCATTTGGTTGGGGATGTGAATGGGGGAAGTACGGGCGCTGCAGAAGCGGTGGGTTCCCAATTAGGATTGGCGAATGCAGCAGGAAGGGCACTATGGGCACGACGGGCCTGTGTTTGTCTTTTTGGTGGCAGCGGGACACTACTTGTGCTTGCCACCTCACCAGCTTGAACTGCACTTATGGGACTCGCCACGTCACCAAGTGTTACTGCAGTGCTGGTTTGACTACGACCGGGGTGTACTAGGCCGCTGGTGCTTGCCAGTTCACCAAAACGCTACAAAAAAAACTGTTAGCGATCGCAGGGATCAGGCCTGACTCTGCGAACGCTGCAGTTATGCGTTTAGTGTTTTGTAAGTGACAGTGATCGATCGATACTGCACTTGGGTGGGCTGGGCTGGGCCGGGCGGAGGGGCAAAACGCAGGTGCTAGCAGGTATCTGGGCTGATCCCGCTAACACTGCGTTTTTGGGAACCCTAAACTGCTGGGGACGCTAGTATAGATCTGATCGGATCAGATATTGATCCGTTCAGATACTATACCACTAAGGGAGGTGTACGCTGCGTGCGTGGGTGTTAGCGGTACTGGCGCTAACCTGACGCTGCTGGGGCTGGTGCTTGCCAGTTCACCAAAATGCTACCAAAAAAACTGTTAGCGATCGCAGGGATCAGGCCTGACTCTGCGAACGCTGCAGTTATGCGTTTAGTGTTTTGTAAGTGACAGTGATCGATCGATACTGCACTTGGGTGGGCTGGACTGGGCTGGGCCGGGCGGAGGGGCAAAATGCAGGTGCTAGCAGGTATCTGGGCTGATCCCGCTAACACTGCGTTTTTGGGAACCCTAAACTGCTGGGGACGCTAGTATAGATCTGATCGGATCAGATATTGATGCGTTCAGATACTATACCATTAAGGGAGGTGTACGGTGCGTGTACGGTGCGTGCGTGGGTGTTCGCGGTACTGGCGCTAATCTGACGCTGCCTGGGGCAATGCATATCACCGCCGGGCGATCAGGGGGCTAAACCTTTATTCGGTAATAAACGGCGGGTGCCCTGACACTATAAAAAATAAACTAACTAACCAGCGTCACCCGTAACGGTTATACGGTGATCAGTGGTGAAAGGGTTAACTAGGGGGCAATCAAGGGGTTAAAACATTTATTAGATAGTATATGGGGGTCCCTGTCGCTATAAAACACTGACGGCGAACCTAAATATTTACGTCCCTAACTAGCGTCACCAGTGACACTAATACAGCGATCAGAAAAATGATCGCTTAGCGACACTGGCGACAGGGGGTGATCAAGAGGTTAAAACTTTATTAGGGGGGGTACTGGCGCTAATCTGACGCTGCCTGGGGTGACGCATATCACCGCCGGGCGATCAGGGGGCTAAACCTTTATTCGGTAATAAACGGCGGGTGCCCTGACACTATAAAAAATAAACTAACTAACCAGCGTCACCCGTAACGGTTATACGGTGATCAGTGGTGAAAGGGTTAACTAGGGGGCAATCAAGGGGTTAAAACATTTATTAGGTAGTATATGGGGGTCCCTGTCGCTATAAAACGCTGACGGCAAACCTAAATATTTACGTCCCTAACTAGCGTCACCAGCGACACTAATACAGCGATCAGAAAAATGATCGCTTAGCGACACTGGTGAGGGGGGGTGATCAAGGGGTTAAAACTTTATTAGGGGGGGTAAGGGGGGTACCCTAGACCTACAGGGGGGTAACAGTAACTGTCCTAACACTGCTAACTGTCACAAACTGACACTATGCAGTAATCAGGAAAAAAAAAAAAAAAAAAACCTGCTTGGTGTCAGTTTGTGACAGGGGGGGGTGATTGGGGGGGATCGGGGGGCGATCGGGGGGGGATCGGGGGTGTAATGTGTGCCTGGCATGTTCTACTGTGTGTGTTTGTGTTGTGCACTTACTTACATGTCATCTCTCCTCGGCGCTGGAACGGAAACTGACAGCCGAGGAGAGATGACATCACATCCTCTGCCTCTGTGTACTATACAGAGGCAGGGGATGTTTCCCATTGGCTGGGAGCGATCGCGAGGGGGGGGCCACGATCGGATGGTCTCCCCCTCGTCTGTCATCGCTCCCAACCAAATGCCGACCGCAGCTGGCACAGGGGGGGGGTCCGATCGGACCCCCCGCCCGCGGGAAGGCAATCACGTACTAGGTACGTGATTTTGCCTGCCCGTGCCGCTCTGCTCACGTATATAGGCGTGAGGCGGTCGGCAAGTGGTTAAGGAGGAGGAGTACTCTGGCTCTTTGTGTACAGTGTTGATATTGCTTGTGTTAGCTACAGGGATGTGTATAGAGGAATGTTTGTACATGGCTATGTAAACCAAATGTCTATTTTTCTACTGATATTTATTAGTCATATGTAGGGATGGGCGAACAGTTTGGTCCGAGCACAAGTTCAGGCCGAACTTTCGCTGTTCGGACGTTTGGCAAACGGCCGAACAAACGGGTCATTCAACTGTTTGTACGCTCCCCCGAACCGACCACTATGCATTGCGGTGCTGAACAGTGCATTGCAAGCCCTGATTGGCTGAAGCAGTGAAAGCTTCAGCCAATCAGGGCACAGAGCACTGTCAGAGTCATGATTGTACATTGTCATCATTACTTTATCCAATCATGGCTCATTCCCACCCCACAGTATACAAGTATTCTTTCAATGGCAGCCCTTTTCAGTGTGATTTCGGCATGAACAGAGATAGAACAGGGCTCTTTTCAGTGCTATTAGTTATTTAGTGTGCTATACTGTGCTATTTTGCTTCAATTGTCAGTGTAGAATATTAGTTTAGTGTCAGTCTAATGATAGTGTAAGTGTAGTGAGGAGGACCATCATTCAGCTTTGCATAGTGTGCAGCTAGAGTAGGGACAGCTCAGATAGTTTCACTGTAGTGTAGTGAGACCGTGTCATTCATACATACATTAGTGTAGAGTAGGGAAAGCTCATATAGTTTCAGTGTAGTGTAGTGAGACCATGTCAGTAATCTTTACATTAGTGTATAGCTAGAGTAGGGACAGTTCATATAGCGTCAGTGTAGTGACAGTTGAACACTGTATATTTGATTGCGTTACTGCCAGTTTAATGCCATTTACTGCTGTGTGCGTTATTGCCAGTTTAACTCCATATAGTTTTGTGCGTTACTGCCAGTTTAACACCATTTACTTCTGTGTGCATTACTGCCAGTTTAACGCCATTTACTTCTGTGTGCGTTACTGCCAGTTTAACGCCATTTACTTCTGTGCGCGTTACTGCCAGTTTAACGCCATAGTGTTTTGTGTGCGATACTGCCAGTTTAACGCCATATCGTTTTGCGTGTGTTTCTGCAAGTTTGTGCCATATAATTCTGTGTGCGTTACTGCCAGTTTAACTCCATATAGCTTTGTGTGCGTTACTGCCAGTTTAACGGCATATCATTTTGTGTGCGTCACTGCCAGTTTAACGCAATATCGTTTTGTGGTCGTTACTGCCATTTTAACGCCATATAGTTCTGTGTGCGTTACTGGCAGTTTAATGCCATGTTGTTTTGTGTGCGTTACTGTCAATTTAATGCCATATACTTCTGTGTGTGTTACTGCCAGTTTAACGCCATTTACTTCTGTGTGCCTTACTGCCAGTTTAATGTGATATTGTTTTGTGTGCGTGACTGTCAGTTTAACACCATATAGTTTCATGTGCGTTACTGCCAGTTTAACGCCATTTACTTCTGTGTGCATTACTGCCAATTTAACGCCATATTGTTTTGTGTGCATTACTACCAGTTTAACTCCATATAGTTCTGTGTGCATTACTGCCAGTATAATGGCATATAGTTTTGTGTGCGTTACTGCCAGTTTAATGCCATATCGCTTTGTGTGCATTACTGCCAGTTTAACGCCATATAGTTCTGTGTGTGTTACTGCCAGTTTAACGCCATATAGTTCTGTGTGAGTTACTGCCAGTTTAATGCCATATAGCTTTGTGTGCATTACTGCCAGTTTAACGCCATATAGTTCTGTGTGCATTACTAGCAGTATAATGCCATATCGTTTTGTGTGTGTTAATGCCAGTTTAACACCATATAGTTATGTGTGCGTTACTGCCAGTTTAATGCCATTTACTTCTGTGTGTGTTACTGCCAGTTTAACGCCATTTACTTCTGTGTGCGTAACTGCCAGTTTAATGCCATATAGTTTTGTGTGCGTTACTGCCAGTTTAATGCCAATTACTTCTGTGTGCATTACTGCCAGTTTAACGCCATATTGTTTTGTGTGCATTACTGCCAGTTTAACACCATATAGTTCTGTGTGTGTTACTGCCAGTTTAATGCCATATTGTTTTGTGTGCATTCTGCCAGTTTAACGCCATATAGTTCTGTGTGCATTACTGCCAGTTTAGCGCCATTTCCTTCTGTGTGTGTTACTGCCAGTTTAACGCCATATTGTTTTGTGTGCGTCACTGCCAGTTTAATGCCACATAGTTTTGCGTGCGTTACTGCCAGTTTAACGCCATACAGCTCTGTGTGCATTACTGCCAATTTAACGCCATATAGTTCTGTGTGCGTTACTGCCAATTTAACGCCATATAGTTTTATGTGCATTACTGCCAGTTTAACGCCATATAGTTCTGTGTGCGTTACTGCCAGTTTAACACCATATAGTTTTGTGTGCATTGGTGCCAGTTTAACGCCATATAGTTTTGTGTACATTATTGTCAGTTTAACGCCATATAGTTCTATGAGCATTACTGCCAGTTTAACGCCATTTACTTCTATGTGTGTTACTGCCAGTTTAACGCCATATTGTTTTGTGTGCGTGACTGTCAGTTTAACACCATATAGTTCTGTGTGCGTTACTGCCAGTTTAACGCCATTTACTTCTGTGTGCATTACTGCCAATTTAACGCCATATTGTTTTGTGTGCATTACTACCAGTTTAACTACATATGGTTCTGTGTGCATTACTGCCAGTTTAACGCCATATAGTTCTGTGTGCCTTACTGCCAGTTTAATGCCATATCGCTTTGTGTGCATTACTGCCAGTTTAATGCCATATAGTTCTGTGTGCGCTACTGCAGTTTAACGCCATATAGTTCTGTGTGCATTACTGCCAGTTTAATGCCATATAGCTTTTTGTGCATTACTGCCAGTTTAACGCCATATACTTCTGTGTGCATTACTGCCAGTTTAAGCCATATAGTTCTGTGTGTGTTACTGCCAGTTTAACACCATATAGTTTTGTGTGCATTGGTGCCAATTTAACGCCATGTAGTTTTGTGTGCATTACTGTCAGTTTAACGCCATATAGTTCTGTGTGCGTTACTGCGAGTTTAACACCATATAGTTCTGTGTGTGTTACTGCCAGATTAACGCCATATTGTTTTGTGTGCGTCACTGCCAGTTTAATGCCACATAGTTTTGCGTGCGTTACTGCCAGTTTAACGACATACAGTTCTGTGTGCGTTACTGCCAATTTAACGCCATATAGTTCTGTGTGCGTTACTGCCAATTTAACGCCATATAGTTCTGTGTGCGTTACTGCCAATTTACCGCCATATCATTTTATGTGCATTACTGCCAGTTTAATGCCATATAGTTCTGTGTGCGTTACTGCCAGTTTAACACCATATAGTTTTGTGTGCATTGGTGCCAGTTTACCGCCATGTAGTTTTGTGTGCATTACTGTCAGTTTAACGCCATATAGTTCTGTGTGCGTTACTGCGAGTTTAACACCATATAGTTCTGTGTGTGTTACTGCCAGTTTAACGCCATATTTTGTTTTGTGTGCGTCACTGCCAGTTTAACGCCACATAGTTTTGCGTGCGTTACTGCCAGTTTAACGCCATACAGTTCTGTGTGCGTTAATGCCAATTTAACGCCATATAGTTCTGTGTGCGTTACTGCCAATTTAACGCCATATAGTTTTATGTGCATTACTGCCAGTTTATTGCCATATAGTTCTGTATGCGTTACTGCTTGTTTAACACCATATAGTTTTGTGTGCATTGGTGCCAGTTTAACGCCACATAGTTTTGTGTACATTATTGTCAGTTTAACGCCATATAGTTCTGTGTGCATTACTGCCAGTTTAACGCCATTTACTTCTATGTGTGTTACTGCCAGTTTAACGCCATATTGTTTTGTGTGCATTACTGTCAATTTAATGCCATATACTTCTGTTGTGTTACTACCAGTTTAACGCCATTTACTTCTGTGTGCCTTACTGCCAGTTTAATGCGATATTGTTTTGTGTGCGTGACTGTCAGTTTAACACCATATAGTTCTGTGTGCATTACTGCCAGTTTAAGGCCATTTACTTCTGTGTGCATTACTGCCAATTTAACGCCATATTGTTTTGTGTGCATTACTACCAGTTTAACTCCATATAGTTCTGTGTGCATTACTGCCAGTTTAACGCCATATAGTTCTGTGTACGTTACTGCCAGTTTAATGCCATATCGCTTTGTGTGCGTTACTGCCAGTTTAACGCCATATAGTTCTGTGTGCGTTACTGCCAGTTTAATGCCACATAGTTCTGTGTGCGTTACTGCCAGTTTAATGCCTTATAGTTCTGTGTGAGTTACTGCCAGTTTAACGCCATATAGTTCTATGTGCGTTACTGCCAATTTAACACCATATAGTTTTATGTGTATTAGTGCCAGTTTAATGCCATATAGTTCTGTGTGCATTACTGCCAGTTTAACACCATATAGTTTTGTGTGCATTGGTGCCAGTTTAACGCCATGTAGTTTTGTGTGCATTACTGTCAGTTTAAAGCCATATAGTTCTGTGTGCGTTACTGCCAGTTTAACACCATATAGTTCTGTGTGTGTTACTGCCAGTTTAATGCCATATCGTTTTGTGTGCGTTACTGTGAATTAAATGCCATATAGTTCTGTGTGCATTACTGCCAGTTTAACGCCATTTACTGCTATGTGTGTTACTGCCAGTTTAACGTCATATTGTTTTGTGTGTGTTACTGTCAAATTAATGCCATATACTTCTGTGTGTGTTACTGCCAGTTTAACGCCATTTACTTCTGTGTGTCTTACTGCCAGTTTAATGCGATATTGTTTTGTGTGCGTGACTGTCAGTTTAACACCATATAGTTCTGTGTGCGTCACTGCCAGTTTAATGCCATTTACTTCTGTGTACATTACTGCCAATTTAACGCCATATTGTTTTGTGCGCATTACTACCAGTTTAACTCCATATAGTTCTGTGTGCATTACTGCCAGTTTAACGTCATATAGTTCTGTGTACATTACTGCCAGTTTAATGCCATATCGCTTTCTGTGCGTTACTGCCAGTTTAACGCCATATAGTTCTGTGTGCGTTACTGCCAGTTTAACGCCATATAGTTCTGTGTGTGTTACTGCCAGTTTAACGCCATATAGTTCTGTGTGCGTTACTGCCAGTTTAACGCCATATAGTTCTGTGTGCGTTACTGGCAGTTTAACGCCATATAGTTTTATGTGCATTACTGCCAGTTTAATGCCATATAGTTCTGTGTGCGTTACTGCCAGTTTAACACCATATAGTTTTGTGTGCATTGGTGCCAGTTTAACGCCATGTAGTTTTGTGTGCAGTACTGTCAGTTTAACGCAATATAGTTCTGTGTGCGTTACTGCCAGTTTAACACCATATAGTTCTGTGTGCGTTACTGCCAGTTTAACACCATATAGTTCTGTGTGCGTTACTGCCAGTTTAACACCATATAGTTTTGTGTGCATTGGTGCCAGTTTAACGCCATGTAGTTTTGTGTGCAGTACTGTCAGTTTAACGCAATATAGTTCTGTGTGCATTACTGCCAGTTTAACACCATATAGTTCTGTGTGTGTTACTGCCAGTTTAACGCCATATCGTTTTGTGTGCGTTACTGTCAATTAAATGCCATATAGTTCTGTGTGCATTACTGCCAGTTTAACACCATTTACATCTGTGTGCCTTACTGCCAGTTTAATGCGATATTGTTTTGTGTGCGTGACTGTCAGTTTAACACCATATAGTTCTGTGTGCGTCACTGCCAGTTTAATGCCATTTACTTCTGTGTACATTACTGCCAATTTAACGCCATATTGTTTTGTGTGCATTACTACCAGTTTAACTCCATATAGTTCTGTGTGCATTACTGCCAGTTTAACGCCATATAGTTCTGTGTGCGTTACTGCCAGTTTAACGCCATATAGTTCTGTGTGCGTTACTGCCAGTTTAACGCCATATAGTTCTGTGTGCGTTACTGCCAATTTAACGCCATTTACTGCTATGTGTGTTACTGCCAGTTTAACGTCATATTGTTTTGTGTGTGTTACTGTCAAATTAATGCCATATACTTCTGTGTGTGTTACTGCCAGTTTAACGCCATTTGCTTCTGTGTGTCTTACTGCCAGTTTAATGCGATATTGTTTTGTGTGCGTGACTGTCAGTTTAACACCATATAGTTCTGTGTGCGTCACTGCCAGTTTAATGCCATTTACTTCTGTGTACATTACTGCCAATTTAACGCCTTATCGTTTTGTGTGCATTACTACCAGTTTTACTCCATATAGTTCTGTGTGCATTACTGCCAGTTTAACGCCATATAGTTCTGTGTACGTTACTGCCAGTTTAATGCCATATCGCTTTGTGTGCGTTACTGCCAGTTTAACGCCATATAGTTCTGTGTGCGTTACTGCCAGTTTAACGCCATATAGTTCTGTGTGTGTTACTGCCAGTTTAACGCCATATAGTTCTGTGTGCGTTACTGCCAGTTTAACGCCATATAGTTCTGTGTGCGTTACTGCCAATTTAACGCCATATAGTTTTATGTGCATTACTGCCAGTTTAATACCATATAGTTCTGTGTGCGTTACTGCCAGTTTAACACCATATAGTTTTGTGTGCATTGGTGCCAGTTTAACGCCATGTAGTTTTGTGTGCAGTACTGTCAGTTTAACGCAATATAGTTCTGTGTGCGTTACTGCCAGTTTAACACCATATAGTTCTGTGCGTGTTACTGCCAGTTTAACGCCATATCGTTTTGTGTGCGTTACTGTCAATTAAATGCCATATAGTTCTGTGTGCGTTACTGCCAGTTTAACACCATTTACTTCTGTGTGCCTTACTGCCAGTTCAATGCAATATTGTTTTGTGTGCGTCACTGTCAGTTTAACACCATATAGTTCTGTGTGCGTCACTGCCAGTTTAATGCCATTTACTTCTGTGTACATTACTGCCAATTTAACGCCATATTGTTTTGTGTGCATTACTACCAGTTTAACTCCATATAGTTCTGTGTGCATTACTGCCAGTTTAACGCCATATAGTTCTGTGTACGTTACTGTCAGTTTAATGCCATATCGCTTTGTGTGCGTTACTGCCAGTTTAACGCCATATAGTTCTGTGTGCGTTACTGCCAGTTTAACGCCATATAGTTCTGTGTGTGTTACTGCCAGTTTAACGCCATATAGTTCTGTGTGCGTTACTGCCAGTTTAACACCATATAGTTCTGTGTGCGTTACTGCCAGTTTAACGCCATATAGTTCTGTGTGCGTTACTGCCAGTTTAACGCCATATAGTTCTGTGTGCGTTACTGCCAATTTAACGCCATATAGTTTTATGTGCATTACTGCCAGTTAAATGCCATATAGTTCTGTGTGCGTTACTGCCAGTTTAACACCATATAGTTTTGTGTGCATTGGTGCCAGTTTAACGCCATGTAGTTTTGTGTGCAGTACTGTCAGTTTAACGCAATATAGTTCTGTGTGCGTTACTGCCAGTTTAACACCATATAGTTCTGTGCGTGTTACTGCCAGTTTAACGCCATATCGTTTTGTGTGCGTTACTGTCAATTAAATGCCATATAGTTCTGTGTGCGTTACTGCCAGTTTAACACCATTTACTTCTGTGTGCCTTACTGCCAGTTTAATGCGATATTGTTTTGTGTTCGTGACTGTCAGTTTAACACCATATAGTTCTGTGTGCGTTACTGCCAGTTTAACGCCATTTACTTCTGTGTGCATTACTGCCAGTTTAACTCCATATCGTTTTTTTGTGCATTCTGCCAGTTTAACGCCATAAAGTTCTGTGTGCGTTACTGCCAGATAAACGCCATTTACTTCTGTGTGCGTTACAGCCAGTTTAATGCCATATCATTTTGTGTGCATTCTGCCAGTTTAACGCCATATAGTTCTGTGTGCGTTACTGCCAGTTTAGCGCCATTTACTTCTGTGTGCATTACTGCCAGTTTAATGTCATATCGTTTTGTGTGCATCACTGCCAGTTTAATGCCACATAGTTTTGCGTGCGTTACTGCCAGTTTAATGCCATACAGGTTCTGTGTGCGTTACTGGCAGTTTAACACCATATAGTTCTGTGTGCGTTACTGCCAATTTAATGCCATATAGTTTTATGTGCATTACTGCCAGTTTAATGCCATATAGTTCTGTGTGCGTTACTGCCAGTTTAACACCATATAGTTTGTGTGCATTGCTGTCAGTTTAATACCATATAATTCTGTGTGCATTACTGCCAGTTTAACGCCATTTACTTCTATGTGTGTTACTGCCAGTTTAATGCTATATTGTTTTGTGTGCATTACTGTCAATTTAATGCCATATAGTTCTGTGTGTGTTACTGCCAGTTTAACGCCATTTACTTCTGTGTGCCTTACTGCCAGTTTAATGCGATATTGTTTTGTGTGTGTGACTGTCAGTTTAACACCATATAGTTCTGTGTGCGTTACTGCCAGTTTAACGCCATTTACTTCTGTGTGCCTTACTGCCAGTTTAATGCAATATTGTTTTGTGTGCGTTACTGTCATTTTAACACCATACAGTTCTGTGTGCGTTACTGCCAGTTTAACACCATATCGTTGTGTGTGCATTCTGCCAGTTTAATGCCATATAGTTCTGTGCGCGTTACTGCCAGTTTAATGCCATTTACTTCTGTGTGCGTTACTGCCAGTTTAACGCCACATCGTTTTGTGTACATTCTGCCATTTCAATGCCATATAGTTCTGTGTGCGTTACTGCCAGTTTAGCACCATTTACTTCTGTGTGCATTACTGCCAGTTTAATGCTATATCATTTTGTGTGCATCACTACTAATTTAATGCCAAATAGTTTTGCGTGCGTTACTGCCAGTTTAACGCCATATAGTTTTATGTGTATTACTGCCAGTTTAATGCCATATAGTTCTGGGTGCGTTACTGCTAGTTTAACACGACATATAGTTTTGTGTGCATTGCTGTCAGTTTATCGCCATAAAGTTCTGTGGGCGTTAATGCCTCTATGCTTCTATGTGTGTTACTGCCAGTTTAACACCATATCGTTTTGTGTGTGTTACTGTCCATTTAATGCCATATAGTTCTGTGTGCGTTACTGCCAACTTAATGCCATTCACTTCTGTGTGCCTTACTGCAAGTTTAATGCGATATAGTTTTGTGTGCGTGACTGTCAGTTTAACACCATATATTTCTGTGTGCGTTACTGCCAGTTTAACGCCATTTACTTCTGTGTGCGTTACTGACAGTTTAACGCCTAATCGTTTTGTGTTCATTACTGCCAGTTTAACTCCATATAGTTCTGTGTGCGTTACTGCCAGTTTAACGCCATATAGTTCTGCGTGCGTCACTGCCAGTTTAATGCCATATCACTTTGTGTGTGTTACTGCCAGTTCAACGCCATATAGATCTTTGTGCGTTGCTGCCAGTTTAAAACCATATGATTTTGTGTGTTACTGCCAGTTTAACACCATTTCGTTCTGTGTGTGTTACTGTCAATTTAATGCCAATTAGTTCTGTGTGCGTTACTGCCAGTTTAACGCCATTTACTTCTGTGTGCGTTACTGCCAGTTTAATGCCATATTATTTGTGTGTGTGTTACTGCCAGTTTAACGCCATATAGTTCTGTGTGTGTTACTGCCAGTTTAATGCCATTTACTTCTGTGTGCGTTACTGCCAGTTTAATGCCATTTACTTCTGTGTGCGTTTCTGCCAGTTTAACGCCATATCATTTTTGTGTGCGTTACTGCCAGTTTAACACCACTTACTTCCGTGTGCCCTACTGCCAGTTTAATGCCATACCGTTTTGTGTGCATTACTGACAGTTTAACACCATATAGTTCTGTGTGCTTTACTGCCAGTTTAACACCATTTACTCCTGTGTGCCTTACTGTCAGTTTACGCCATATCGTTTTGTGTGCGTTACTACCAGTTTAACGCCATATAGTTTTACGTGCGTTACTGCCAGTTTAACGCCATATAGTTCTGTGTGCGTTACTGCCAGTTTAATGCCATATAGTTCTGTGTGCGTTACTGCCAGTTTAACGCCATATAATTCTGTGTGCTTTACTGCCAGTTGAACGCATTTACTTCTGTGTGCGTTACTGCCAGTTTAACGCCATATCGTTTTATGTGCGTTACTGCCAGTTTAATGCCATATAGTTTTGTGCGTTTCTGCCAGTTTAATTCCATTTACATCTGTGTGCATTACTGCTAGTTTAATGCCATATAGTTCTGTGTGCGTAACTGCCAGTTTAACGCCATATAGTTTTGCGTGCATTACTGCCAGTTTAAAGCCATATAGTTCTGTGTGTGTTACTGCCAGTTTAAAGCGAAGTTCACACAAAAATTGAACCTCCGCTTTTTGGAAACCTCCCCCCCGGTGTCACATTTGGCACCTTTCAGGGGGGAGGGGGTGCAGATACCTGTATAATACAGGTATTTGCACCCACTTCCGGGTATAGATTCCCGCAGGAGTCTACGCCTCTTCCCGCCCCCCGCTGTCTGCTGGGAAACACTCGGGCCCCAGAGACAGCAGGGACCATCCGGATTGCGCAGCGCAACTCGTGCATGCTCAGTAGGGAACCGGGAAGTGAAGCTGCAAGGCTTCACTTCCTGATTCCCTTACCAAAGGTGGTAGTGGCAGCATCTGAGAGCCAAGCGACAGATCGGCTTCGGGTGCCGACATTGTGGGCACCCTGGACAGGTAAATGTCAAGATTTTAGAAGTCAGTAGCTGCAGTATTTGTAGCTGCTGGCTTTTAAAAAAAATTTGGCGGACCTCCGCTTTAACGCCATATAGTTCTGTGTGCGTTATTGCCAGTTTAACACCATATAGTTTTGTGTATGTTAGTGCAAGTTTAACGCCATTTACTTCTGTGTGTATTACTGCCAGTTTAACGCCATATAGTTCTGTGTGCGTTACTGCCAGTTTAACGCCATATAGTTCTGAACGTTTGGCGCATTATTTTTCAGTATATTATAGTGTATCCGTGAAGTGTGTCTGTGTAGTGTGAGCACTCAAACTAAAGTGCACCAAACACCTCTTTACATTGAATAAAGTGCATCTACGTACAGATTTCCACTTCTTCTTTACATTTGCTTATAAGCACCGCCCCCTCCCAATAATGTCTTGAAGGACAACAAGGAGAGGCAGACGTTCCCTTGGCACCGTAAGGGGGCCAGCAACAAATGTGTCCGCTGGCAAAGGTGGATGTGGTGGTCAGTCCTCAGGCAGGGCATCATTTACTCTGTTTAGCGTGTTTGCCCATGCTATCCAGCCACAGCATGCAGAGGAGGTGGTGGACTGGCTTACTAAACCTTCCTCATCCTCCTCAGCCCCTGTCATGCAAGCAGAGACAAGTGTGCAATCCCCTGCAGTTGCTAGAGTGGATAAACCTGCCTCCTTGTCCACATCTATTCCTGCCATAGCCCCATCATCAGCCATTGAGGAGTCAGCTGAGTTATTTGACCACAGCATCAGCCACTTGCTCCTTGATGATGCCCAACCATTATTGGATTCAGATGTTGGTTTTGAGGTTGAGGATGACAGGAACATGAGCCTAGAGAGAGGGAGGAACACTGGTAGACAAATTGGCATTCATATTCCCAAAGCCGCAGCGTATTGCCAATTTGTCTCCAATGGTGATGATGAAAATAGAGGAGATGGAGATGATGATGATTAGGTCAATGATGCGACTTGGGTGCCAGATAGAGCAGAGGAGGAACCTGAAGGAGAGGCGGCAAAACCCCAAGGAGGCCGACATCAAGAAAGAATAGAAAGCAGCCAGCCTATTCCATCACATTCTGCAGCTGTTATTTCCCGCCCACTCCCCAAAGCTCAGCTGTCTGGGCCTTTTTCAGCACATCTGCAGAAGATCTCACTGTTGCTATCTGCAAACTGTGTCTCAGGCACATCAAACGTGGTAAAAACATCAACCATTTGGGTACCACATGCTTAACAAGGCATTTAACATCCAACCACTCAGCACCTAAAAGCCACACAAAAAGGGCACATAAAAGCCACACAAAAGTGGCACAAATCTGTCCCTCCTCCTTACCCACTTCAGTCTGCCCCTGTGATACCGAGTCATTACCTCTCAGTAGTCTCCACTGATAGGGATGATGGTATAGCACGGGGTGTCCCAGGTCCTAGCAGCACATCTGCCAGCAGCACACCACCAGCTGTAAACTGTAGCCAGCAAATTTCTCTGCCCCATCTGCTGCAGCAGAAAACAAATAAAGTCCCTGCCACCCACATGCCCAGCTGCTGCTGGCTCTCCATCTTCTGCCTTTCAGCCTGGTGGATTCTGCCCTCTTCCATAAATTGTGCTGTACCACAATGGCAGGTTCCCAGTCGCTACTACTTTTCACGTAAGGCCGTTCCATCTCTCTACCATCACATGGAAGGGAATGTTCTGGCATCGTTGGGCAAGGGATTCAGCCTTAAAATCCACCTTACTGCTGACACATCGTCCAGCAAGCATGGGCAGGGATGATATATTTTGTTCACAGCACACTGAGTAATGCTGCTTGCAACTCGAAAGGATGCAGGACAGGGCTCAGTGCTGCAGCTTGTTTTGCCCCCACGTCTCCATACAGATGGGGGTGATGATGCCAGACCTATGAGCTCTACCCCCTCCTCCTCTGCCATCTCCATGCCCTTCTCTGCCGATTTGTGCTATTAACATCAGGTACTCCCTAAGCGTTCAAAGGGCTATTCCCAGAGTCAGACTAAAAGGTGCCATGCAGTGCTTCAGCTGGTGTGTTTAGGGGACAGGAACCACACCAGAGCAGAGATTGCAGCTCTGCAGGGACAGGCCCAGAGGTGGTTCACACCATGCCAGCTGGAGCCAGGAATGGTAACACATATAAATGTATCAGTGCTCAGGGCCAGTGGTATAAATCACATACATTTTTTCTGTAAGTTATATAAAGTCCAATAATGGTTGCTGAAAATAATATCAAAAAGTCTATAAGAAGTCCGTGATGGTTGATCGATGTGGTGACAGACAAATTCTTTATCTTTAATGAACACCATCGCTAAGGGCAGCTTTCATGATGAGCGAAGCCAGCTCTCCAGACAACCATATGAAAACAAGAGAAGGAAAGCGCCTCTGAGTGCAAGCATTTAATATAAAATAATAGGCACGTATACACACTTACAGTATAGTAAATGAAGTAAAGTTCCAATGGAAAGGTCATCCTAGGTCGGTCCTGCATCCATTAGCCAAAATCTGTAGTATTGCTCCGAAGGGATAGCCGCGGACCTTCGCTCGGAGTAACAGACCGCTGGGCTGCCGAGCTGGATGGAAGCTTCCGTGTTCCGGCAAGGTGCTATGGGCGTGTGACGTCACCAGGATGACTGTGGTGGACGGGAACACACGACGTGTTTGAGAGCATGCGCAAAGCTCACAGTGGGCATGCGCGCTCCTTTTTCAAGTGTGGGACGGACAGGAAGGATCAGGACTTAAATAGCTCTGTATTAATGACCAAAAACACTGCAGTTGGATAAGAACGGAGCATGGATGTGATTAAATATATGATAATATACAATGTAAAGTTGCCAAAAAATGCAAATCTGCCATATATAACATATGAGGAGTCTATATATAGAATTTTTTAGTGTTTATCTTTGTATTTGAATATATAGAATAAAGGAAAAGAAGAGGAATAAAAGAAAGGGAAGGGGAAACAGGAAAAGAAGGGGGGGAGGAAAAATAAGGGGGGGGGGAGGGAAGGGGAAAGAGGGGGGGGAGAGAAAAAGAAAAGATGGGGTGGAAGTAAGGGAGAAAGAAAAAGAAGATGGGGAGGGAAGACCGGGTAGGAAAAGGGAAGGGTATTGAAGGAAGAATAGGGTACAGGGCAGTACTCAGTTACCAGATGCTATATAATAGTATTAACCTCTAATTCTTCATTCAACCCATTAGGTGCCAGAGTGTCTAGGGTGTATATCCAGAACGTTTCACGTTCACACAACTTGGAGAAACGTTCAGCTTCGGATAATTTGCGTGGTATAGATTATATTACCCACACTTGTAGGCCTACAGTGGATTGATTATGGTGCTCCAGGAAGTGACGAGGAACGTTATGTTCATCGCAGCCTTTTTCTATGAATCGACAATGTTTACCAAAGAGCTGTCGCAATGGGCAAATCGTACGACCAACGTATAATAATTTGCATGAACATGTTAAACATTACACTACGTAATCGGTTGAACAGTTATAAAACCCCTCTAGTTGATAATTCTTATCTCTATGTTGAAAGCTACGTTGGCCATGGCTCACGAAAGTACAGGTCTTACATAAGGCTTTGTTGCACCTGTACATGCCTATAAGAGGAATGAAACACAAGGACTTATCGGATTGAACAGTTTTCAGTTTACTAGGCGCTTTTCTATTTTTCAAAGTTGGAGCTCTTCTATATGTTACCTTGGGCCCATTCCCAAGACTTTTCTTGAGAAGGGGATCCTGTTTAAGAATATTCCAGTGTTTATGTGTCATTGTCAGATGGTTTTGTCGTCTTAGGTTTTTTACCTGGAAGAAAGGTAGCACAGGCTTGATCTATTAGTTTCTCAGGGAACCCTTTATCTAAGAATTTCCTCTTAAGGTGGGCACTTTGGGAGATGTAGTCAGAGTCCCTGGTACAGTTTTGTCGTAATCTGCAATACTGGCCTTTAGGGATATTATTAACCCACTGTGGTTGATGACAACTATTAAATGCAAATAAGAGTTTCCAGCAGTGGGTTTAGTATAGTTCCGTGACAGAATAAAATTATGGTCATGAAAGAGCTCAAGATCTAAAAAGGAAAGACTTTCTGCATTATGTAGAAATGTAAACGAAAGACCTAGATCATTGGCATTACAGTAAGAAACAAAGCCATCAACAGAGGACGATGGGCCATCCCAGATGACAATAATGTTGCCTATATATCTGCCAAAAAAAAACAGATGTTGGGCAAACGGATTGTTGTTCCATATAAACCTATCCTCCCATAGACCCATGGTCAGGTTGGCATAAGAAGGAGCAAAATTCGTTCCCATAGCTGTACCATGGGTCTGTAGGTAAAATTCCTCATCAAAATGAAAATAGTTATGGTTTAGACAAAACGAAGTGGCTTCTGAGATAAATACGGCTTGTTTTGCATTAATGGAGGGATCCAGAGACAAAAAATGTTGAACTGCCATTAGGCCTATATGATGGGGAATAGACGTATATAGAGAATTAACGTCTAGAGACAGCCAAGAATAGCTATCTTGCCATCTATAAGGTTCCAGGAGTTCCATCAGATGTATCGAATCTCGTACATAGGAGGGAAGGTCCTAAGCTAGAGGCTGTAGGAAGAAACCAGCATATTGAGAAAAGCCACTAGAAACGCTATTCATAGAGGTCACAATAGGCCTACCAGGCGGGTGGGAAAAAATTTTGTGCACCTTGGGCAGATGGTAAAAATAAGGTGTACTATAGAATTCTTTACGTAAAAAAGAGGCTTCATTTTTGTTGATTACTTCATCTAAAAGGGCTTGGTTAATTAATGTCTCAGCCTCTAATCTGAATTGAGGCAGAGGATCTGAGGGAAATTTTCTATATGTTTGATGGTCAGATAGTAATCTTGATGCTTCCGTGATGTAAGAGGTGCGATCTAATATAACAATCCCACCCCCCTTATCTGCCGGTTTAATGATGATCTCAGAATTGTTTGTGAGGGAATGAAGTGCGGCCTTTGCTCCAGGGTTAAGGTTATGGGAGTGATATTTATGTGTGTTTTCCGTGTGTTCACATAATTGTTGAAGTTCAGAAAATAACACTCTATAAAATGTTTCTAGATAAGGGCCCTTTGATCTAGTAGGGTAGAACGCCGATTTAGGTCTGAAATTAGTGTGTTTAACTGGAGGTGAGTTCTGGAGATGTTGGGTTAATAACTCAAGGTCTAGTTCAAGATCTAAGGTGCCTAGTTCTGAGTCAGACTCATAGACACTAATGGAGCTCTCAGGTGTCTCATTCACGATTGTGTGGTGGGAGGTTGTGGGCATAATTGTATCAGATCTATTATCAGCTAATGTGTTCTTAGTAGATTGGATGTTAAAAAATCGTTTTAAGGTGAGGTTTCTGATAAATTTGTTGAGATCCTTAAAAAGAAGAAACAAATTAGGTAATGTGGTGGGCGAGAAAGTCCTTTACTGAGCAAGGAAATTTCTTCTGAGGACAATAAATGTGAAGATAAATTAAATAGTTTTATCGTTTCTGTAGTTTGGCATTTGTTTTTGGGTTTGTTGCGTCCGCCTCTGCATCCTCGTCTATGTGTTTTCTTTTTTGACGCTGCTTGAGGTGTAGGCCCTTCTCCAAAAAAGGAAATGACAAGGCTTCAGAGTAGGAGGCTATTTCACCACTATGAAAATCCCCTAACAATAAATTGTTGGTGATAGAACCAGGATTAGCAGATTCAGATATAGAGGAAGAGGGTTTATGTGTATTTATTTCCATAGGTGAGGCTGGGGTGGGTTGAGGTAAGGAATTGCCGCATGGGTGGTGGATGAGGCTAAAACAGAATCAAGAGGCCCAGGAGTTGTTGATGTGGATAAGGCCTGGGGTGGGTTATTGGAAAGAGAGGAAGAAATAAGTGTAGTAGGTATGGGATCTGCTCTAACTGATGATTGTATGTTTTTCTTAATTTGTCTAGTGTTTGGTCTCTGTGGTGGAGGGGTCTCTAAACCACAGGAACAAAGTTTTGAATCTAATATAGGGGGCCTATGTGAAGAGAATGGTCTCTTATTGGGTGCTCTAGGACATGAGGCCTGAGTAGAGGAACGAGGGAAATTACCCTCTATTTTAGTATTGATCAAAATGCATTTGGTGGGGTGGGGTGACAGGGACATTAGAGCAGGTATGGGATCATTATGTTTCCAAGAAAATGTTTTCTTGTGTCTATAGTCCTCTAGGTCTCTATGGAATTTACCAAGCTTAGCTTGAATGAGATTATTTTCTTTACTTTTTGTATTCTTTTTGAGGGTCTCCAACCAGGTGGTGAATTTTGAGATTAAAAGAGGTAATCTCTAGTGATAGGATCTGTATCTGGTGTACAATCTCACTATATTTTAAATTTTTTAGACACTCTGTCACCTAATGGGTTGAATGAAGAATTAGAGGTTAATACTATTATATAGCATCTGGTAACTGAGTACTGCCCTGTACCCTATTCTTCCTTCATTTCCCTCCCCTTTTCCTACCCAGTCTTCCCTCCCCATCTTTTTTTTCTTTCTCCCCCCCGATCTTTTCTTTTTCTCCCCCCCTCTTTCCCCTTCCCTTTCCCCCCCTTCCCCCCCCCTTATTTTTCCTGCCCCCCCTTCTTTTCCTGTTTCCCCTTCCCTTTCACTAAAAAATTCTATATATAGACTCCTCGTATGTCATATATGGCAGATTTGCATTTTTTGGCAACTTTACATTGTATATCATCATATATTCCCTTTCTGTAATATGATATCTAGTGTGTCACTGAGCCCATATATGTTAGCCGCTGACACATGGGATGTCCTCCAAAGAATACATTTTTATATTTATCCCAATATTAGCAAGATTTAATAACAATCCAATGTGGAGCACACATCGGTGCCTTTTTTACTCTCTTTTTGCCGTTAATTTTAAAATTTAATTATCAAGTATCCGAGTTTTTAACTTATTTATTGTTCATATATATTATATCTCATGTAGATAACTTTTTGTTTGATACATATTAATTTTGTCGATAATTTTTCTTTGGCTTTTAGATTTTTTAGATATTTCTGAGATGTCTTATATGCTTGTGATAGTATACTTGTTTTTATGTTAATCACATCCATGCTCCGTTCTTATCCAGCTGGAGTGTTTTTGGTCATTAATACAGAGCTATTTAAGTCCTGATCCTTCCTGTCCGTTCCACACTTGAAAAAGGAGCGCGCATGCCCACTGTGAGCTTCCCGCATGCTCTGAAACGCGTCGTGTGTTCCCGTCCACCACAGTCATCCTGGTGACGTTACACGCCCATAGCACCTTGCCGGAACACGGAAGCTTCCATCCAGCTCGGCAGCCCAGTGGTCTGTCACTCCGAGCGGAGGTCCGCGGCTATCCCCTCGGAGCAATACTACAGATTTCGGCTAATGGACGCAGGACTGACCTAGGATGACCTTTCCATTTGAACTTTACTTCATTCACTATATTGTAAGTGTGTATACGTGCCTATTATTTTATATTAAATGCTTGCACTCAGAGGAGCTTTCCTTCTCTTGTTTTCATATGGGAGCCAGGAATGGTGGTGTCCGATAATGGCTCAAACCTCCTGTCCGTTCCTTATACAGGGAGAGTTGACACATGTGCCATGCCTGGCACATGTCCTCAATTTGGTGGTGCAGCATTTCTAAGTACATACCCAGGGTTGCAAGATGTATTAAAGCAGGCCAAAAGAGTCTGTAGCCGTTTCAGGTGGTCATACACAGCCAGTGCTCGGTTGGCTGAAATTCAGCAGGAATTCAATCTGCCCGTAAACCGCCTGATTTGTGACATGCCAACCAGATGGAACTCAACTTTGGGAATGCTGCAGCGGCTATATATGCAGCAGGGGGCTGTCAACAAGTACCTGTGCCAGTACGGTACGGCTTTTTTCCCCACGCCAATGGCTCATCATTGAGGATACATGCACTGTATTGTCACCATTTGAGGAGGCCACAAGGATGGTGAGCAGTGAGAGTGCATGCATCAGTGACACAATCCCTGTTATGTTCCTGCTGGAGCAGACTCTGCCTGGCATTATGGACAGGGCACTGGAGGCAGAGCAGCAGGAGGAAGAGGAGGACTTCCTTTCCTCTCAAGACCCACTTTATCCAGACACCATAATTCCTTTGTCACAGATAGAGATGAGCCGAACACCCCCTGGTTCGGTTCGCATCCAGAAAACGCGAATAGGCAAAAAATTTGTTCACATGAACACCCTTAAAGTCTATGAGACACGAACATGAATAATCAAAAGTGCTCATTTTAAAGGCTTATATGCAAGTTATTGTCATAAAAAGTGTTTGGGGACCTGGGTCCTGCTCCAGGGGACATGTATCAATGCAAAAAGAAGTTTTAAAAACGGACATTTTCGGGAGCAGTGATTTTAATAATGCTGAAAGTGAAACAATAAAAGTGTAATATTCCTTTAAATTTCATACCTGGGGGATGTCTATAGTATGCCTGTAAAGGGGCACATGTTTCCCGTGTTTAGAACAGTCTGACAGCAAAATGACATTTCTAAAGGAAAAAAAGTCATGTAAAACTACTATCTCTAGCGCCGGCTATAATGAATTGTCGGTCCAGCAATACACATAAAAGTTCATTGATAAAAACGGCATGGAATTTCCCCACAGGGGAACCCCGAACCAAAGTTAAAAAAAAAATGCGTG
Source organism: Lithobates clamitans (assembly GCA_037952925.1). Taxonomy (NCBI): domain Eukaryota; kingdom Metazoa; phylum Chordata; class Amphibia; order Anura; family Ranidae; genus Lithobates; species Lithobates clamitans. Next base: position 789,555 of record JBBGZY010000965.1, on the reverse strand, counting down.
GGGGTCCCCCAAATTTTATACCGGGCCCTTCAGGTCTGGTATGGATATTAAGGGGAACCCCGCTCAAAAATAAAAAAAAATGGCGTGGAGTCCCTCTCAAAATCCATACCAGACTCTTCAGGTCTGTTATAGATTTTAAGGGGAACCCCACGCCAAATTTTTTTTTAAAAATGGCGTGGGGTCCCCTCAAAAATCCATACCAGACCCTTATCTGAGCACATATACTGTCAGGCTGCAGGAAAAGAGGGGGGGATGAGGGAGCGCCCCCCCTCCTGAACCGTACCAGGCCACATGCCCTCAACATTGGGAGGGTGCTTTGGGATAGCCCCCCTAAGCAACTTGTCCCCATGTTGATGGGGAGAAGGGCCTCATCCCCACAACCCTTGCCCGGGGTTGTGGGGGTCTGCAGGCAGGGGGCTTATCAGAATCTGGAAGCCCCCTTTAACAAGGGGACCCCCAGATCCCGGCCCCCCTGTGTGAATTGGTAATGGGGAACAAATGTACCCCTACCAGTTCACAAAAAAAGTGTCAAAAAGGTTAAAAAACACAAGAGACGGTTTTTGACAAGTCCTTTATTAACTTCTTTTTCTTCCATCTTCTTTCTTCTGGTTTTCCTTCGGTGTTCTTCTTCTCCCTCCATCTTGTTCTTCTCTGTCTTTTTCTTCTCCATCTTCTTCTTCCTCCGCTCTTCTCATCCCCCATCTGCCTCCGGCTTCTTCTCTGCTCCGTCCACACGATTCGCCTCAGTCAGAGTCTTCCGCAGTGTCTTCTGACACTTATTATATAACGGAGTGCGGGGCCAACCGGTGACCCTGCCCTCCTCTGACGCACGGGGACTTCACGGGGGCTTCCCTGTGGCTTTCCTCGTGTTGTCAGAGGGGGGCGGGGTCACCCGGTTACATAAACGGTTTTGTTACTGATCATACAACACATCTGTCCACAGAGTCCGTGAACCGTTTGACTTTTATGAAAATGAATCAATCCTGGATTACCAGCTATGAAGCCCCTGATGCCGATGTCATTGATTAAGTCTTTTTGGGATATGGAATCTCTGCAGGACTTCAAGGCTGCCTAGCTTTGAGGGTGTTCAATCATTTCATTTGGAAGAATGTTTTTGGTATAGGTTTAAAGGACACAATTAACACCCAAAGACCAATTTTTCTGCACCTCTTTGACAGGTGCATATCATTTGCAATTTTTTACAGCAAGGCCACTTCTTGCTTTCATCAAGATTACCTCTATAGGCTTATGGTGGGAAGGCGCCACCGACAACCAAAGACCAATTTTTACGCACCCGTTACTTCTATCCAAAGTCAAAGTGACACCAGAATGTATCCAAATCTCTAATCTTGTTCCCAGTGCACTACTTTGTGGCCTCATCATACACACTGGCTCCCCAGCTGTTGCTGAGCAAAAGGCAGCTTGCAGTAAAAATGTAATTTTTTTGGCTTTATAAATGCAATTATTGCTGTAGCAGATTCTAAATATGGTGCAGATCTGCCACTTTATAGGTAGACTAAGGGGACACTAAGGGGACCCCCCAGGCACTATATTGGAAGGAATTTTTTATTTTTATGCTTTCACTTTAAAAATAAAAAAACACTGCTCATTTAAAATGAAGTTTTCCCCATATATATTTTTTTTGATACATGTCCCCCAGGGCAGGACCCGCCCCCCTATAACCATTGTATGCCCAATTACTTGCATATAAGCCTTCAAAATGGGCACTTTTGATTTTTGACATTGGGATCCTATTGATTTTAATGGGGTTCGTTATTCGGGTCTGAACTTTTGCGGTGTTCGAAAGTTCTGGTGCAAAGCGAACAGAGGTCTGTTTGGCCTATCCCTAGTCATATAGTCCTGTCCAAGTTGGCTCCCTTTCCCCCTTCCAAAACTATATTTTTATCGGATGTCCTTGCTCCTGGGCCCAGGAACCATTTTTCCAAATTTCCCCCAACCAAGGGACTGGCTGGACATTGGGGGATGGGGGTGAGTGTAGCACCCTCTAGTTCTAGAAGTGTAGATAGTTTTTTGTGTGTTTAGAGTAGGTAAATTTGTGCAGGCTGGATGACTCACAGGCAGTATCACTGAGACCTTCCTCCTATTCCTAAAATGTCCTGGCATGTTCTGTAAAAATGGGAGGGGAAGTAAGGTGGAGCTGCCTGGAGTATTCTGAGGGTCCCGACCAATCCCTAACTTGGGTTGGCAGGGCAGGCCCCCTCAAATACTCTGGGTCAGCCCAGCTGGGGAGGAGAGTTTGGGTGGAAGCTGGGGATTGAGTGTTAGGCTGTAGTGGCCTTTGAGGGAGCTCCTGAGTCTGGGGGAGGTGACCTTGGGCCTTGGCTTGGGTGCGGACAGGACCTTCTCAAAACCCACAGAGGTGTCCTGCCCAAGAGGCACTGGGAGCAAGGAGAGGACAGCAGGAGAACACTGCAAGTCTCCAGGAGGAATGGGACAGCCAAGAGGACTGGTGAGTGACACAGTCAGGAGGACAGGGAGGCATGCCTGAGAGGACTGGGATGGAGCAGTCTGGGATGGGTGCAGAGCCAGAAGGACTGTGGTGGCACGGGCAGTGGAAAGGGGCAGCCAGGAGGTCTGGCAGGGCCTGAAGAGGTGGTACTGGGAGCAGTAGGCACATATAGGACAGCTAGCACCAAGAACTTCTATTTTTGCTACACCATAGGGGGCCTGCAGTCCCTGCCTGCAAAGGGCATTCTGCTAAGATCCAGCTGAGTCTGTGTTGTGTTTGAAACCTGTGCTAGCTGGTCCTGGGAGTGATAGTCTGCAAGAAGGTGTGTGCTGGAGAAAGAAGAGGAGATAATATATATACGAGAGTGTATATAGTTCACGTCCCTATGAAGTTTCATTGATCAAATGGGCATCCCATATGCACTCTTCCCCATCCAAGTTAAATTCTCCTAAATTAAAAAAAGAAAACAGAGAACTTGTCTTTTACTGCATGGGAAGCGCTTAAAGCTAAATTCCATGAAACCTTAAAATCATCCATTGCAGCATTGCTGCCCCCCCACTGCAAGGGTAAAGGGACATTAAACCTATAAACAAAAACATTCAACATAAAAGTTGTTCCCACACAGTGCTAATAATGTAATAAATAATGTGGCGCTTACTCAATGTATGATGTGATGAATTATTCAAACACAATATATAATGCATAACAGAAAAGTGGGGAATATGGCGCTACCTATTGGCAATAAGATGGCACTAGTATCAATACTAACATAAATAACCTTGGTGGGAAAGATGAGGGGGGCCTGGGTGCTGCACTGGAGTTGTGTTTACACCACTCACACACAGTACGTGTAACCCCTACATCTAATAAAATAACTGTGCTATATATATAAAAAAGTGGTTTGTAACCTACAGGTGGGTAATGACATCACATCATGCATACATGCATAGTATATATGTGTATCAAAAAATGCTGCACAAAATGCCCACCAGGTAGTCACAAGCCCCAAGTATATAGCAAATATATTTAGGTATATCAGGTGTGTATAATTAACTACAAACATTAACAAAAAGACAAATATGTGTCCGATGTGCTATGCGTGATATAATGAAACCTTCCTTTTTTATTAAATCCTTCAGCTGTCAGGATGTGAAAATACGTGAAAGAAAATTTTTTAACGTAAGTTAGTAACAAATAATAAAATAATAAATTAATAAATACAATAATGTGTCATATGTATGCGTGAAAGATAACCACAATCAAGAGTGTATAAATAAATTAGGATCGAGATAAAGTGTAACAGAAAAGTGGGGAATATGGCACTACCTATTGGCAATAAGATGGCACTAGTATCAATACTAACATAAATAACCTTGGTGGGAAAGCTGAGGGGGGCCTGGGTGCTGCACTGGAGCTGTGTTTACACCACTCACACACAGTACGTGTAACCCCTATATCAAATAAAATAATTGTGCTATATATATAAAAAAGTGGTTTGTAACCTACAGGTGGGTAATGACATCACATCATGCATACATGCATAGTATATATGTGTATCAAAAAATGCTGCACAAAATGCCCACCAGGTAGTCACAAGCCTCAAGTATATAGGAAATATATTTAGGTATATCAGATGTGTATAATTAACTACAAACATTAACAAAAAGACAAATATGTGTCCGATGTGCTATGCGTGATATCCTGAAACCTTCCTTATTATTAAATCCTTCAGCTGTCAGGATGTAAAAATACATGAAAGAAATTTTTTTTAAAGTAAGTTAGTAACAAATAATAAAATAATAAATTAATAAATACAATAATGTGTCATATGTATGCGTGAAAGATAACCACAATCAAGAGTGTATAAATAAATTAGGATTGAGATAAAGGTTCATATATATGACAGTCCGTGGGGTGTACGTCTGATTTTGTAGCCCTCCAAAGCCGCTTACTGCGATAGCCAGCTATAAATGAAGGCGGTGGCAAGTTTTTTGAGATCACCTTGGTGTGTTTATTGGTTCAGAAACGCACCAGCACCTTTGCAGCCATGGTGCTATTTGCTGGGTGTCTGGTGTGCTTCTGTACCTTTAAGAAGGGATGGGCTGCCCTTCAGTCCACCTGCCAGCATTTATCCATCAGAATGCATGTGCCTCCACTATGGGGACACTCATATTTTAGTGTTAGGACCACAGATATCAGGGTGCCGTGACGAGGCTCTGTGGCTTACGCATGCATTTGCAAATGCGTGCGGACTAAACCCCTGTTTTTAACGCGTACTGTTAGACAGGTCAATTTGGTTGTCTGAGAGTTGGTGGTAAGTAGGCTTTGGTTTTTTCCTGGCCATTCCCCAGGCTTTGTTTGCATCTGTACGTCTGATGCTCCTCGGATATAAAACATAGTGCTCGCAGTGTCCACAAGTGACTTCCGTGCTCCCCCACAAGGGTCCAAACTCACCGGCTCCAGTCACCCCACTGGGGCAATGCGCATTGCCCCAGTGGGGTGACTGGAACCAGTGAGTGGGGACCCTTGTGGGGGAGCAAACGTAAGGAAAATGTTATTTTTTTATTTTTTGTTTATATTTTCACATGAAGTATTGTCACATTTGCTCATTTGCACTATATATTGTGTTTGAAGATTCATCACATCATACATTGAGTAAGCGGCACATTATTTATTACATGACATGTTTGTTATTTTAAAGAAAAATAAAAACGAACCTATACAATCACTTTAATACCACTTTAACTGCTGATTTAGGACTATGGGACTTAGTAAAGTACTTTTATTTACTCAATTCTCTGCTCCTACAGGCTCCTCTGTGCTGCTAGACTGGTTCCATCTTCTTACCCTATGATTCAGTGGTTTAAGAGCCTCTGACATCATCAAAACTCATGCACCCATGCTGGGACTATGATCATGCACTGAACATGAAAATGCTGGGAAACAGTCCACTGTAAGATTAATAAATATATCCATTTGTTTTCAGATTTTACTGTGGCAAAAAGTGTGTGTAGCTACATAGAATTCATTAAGAAGAGGATAGCTAAATAGATTAGAAAAGAAAAAAAGAAACCCTCTAGGTCGGACTTTGGAAGCAGATTGGAACAACAATGTATTACTTTAACAAAATGCATTTTATTGAACATAGATACATAGGAATAAACAATATAAAACTATAAAAAAGGTATCGTTCATTGATGGCCATGAAATGGCCAGAAGAGACAGATGTTACATATACCCAAGAAAAAGAAATGATGTTTTAACAGTATGGCATTGAAAACATGTGTGAGCCCCTGTGCGTCAACGTGTTTCGCTGGATCGCTTCCTCAGGATGCACATTGGGGGCTATAGAAACAGGTCTCACTGATCCGGACATATGCCACTGTCTACACAGGACTCTCCCTGGATGGGCCACATAACACCAGAATAACCAAAGCCAGGATTTCAAATTTGAAATATATACCAAAAGGTGGTTCAGCCACTAGGGGCAAAATGAAAGCTTGTATGGTACACTTATCAGCAGACATAAATAAAATATTTGCTGTACTGCAGTCAGTAGTCACATTCACATGAAATAGTGAGTATAGCCCTTCAAAACCTTTACAGCATGAAGGTTATCTATTTCACAGCTATAACCGCATAAATCCACAGGGGGCAGCACCTGTAATATGTGCCTGTATATCTTCCCCTGAAAACTATAACTGTATAAATCCACAGGGGGGGAGGCCAGCACCTGTAACGTGTGCCTGTACAGTATATCTTCCCCTGAAAGTACCACCCCCCGAAGGTACTTTCAGGGGAAGATATACAGGCACATGCTACAGGCGCTGCCCTCCTCTGTGGATTTATACAGTTATAGTTTTCAGGGGAAGATATACAGGCACATATTACAGGTGCTGCCCCCCTGTGGATTTAGGCAGTTATAGCTGTGAAGTAGATAACTTTCATTCAACTGTAACATTTTTAAAGGGCTATACTCACTATTCGATGTGAATGTGACTACTGACTGCAGTACAGCGAATATTTTATTCATCTTTGACGATAAGTGTACCATACAAGCTTTCATTTTGCCCCTAGAGGCTGAACCATCTTTTGGTATACAGTATATTTCAAATTTGAAATCCTCGCTTTGGTTATTCTGGCGTTATGATGCCCAGGCAGGGAGAGTCCTGTGTTGACAGTGGCGTATGTCTGGATCAGTGAAACCTGTTTCTATACCCCCCAATGTGTGTCCTGAGGAAGCAATCCAGTGAAACGCGTTGATGCACGGGGGCTCACGCATGTTTTTGATGCTATACTGTTGAAACATCATTCCTTTTCTTGGGTATATGTAACGTCCGTCTCTTCTGGCCATTGCATGGTCGTCAATGGCCGATACCTTTTTTATAATTTTATATTGTTTATTCCTATGTATCTATGTTCAATAAAATCCAATTTTTTTAAGATAATGCATTGTTGTTCCAATCTGCTTCCAAAGTGCAACCTAGAGGGTTTCTTTTTTTCTTTTCTAATGAAATCTAATTTTACGGATGTGGCACATGAGTAATTCACATTAAAGTATTGATAGTTAAATAGAGTCAGAGCCCACTCGCTGTATACACTGCACACATATGCCACCCACAAAATACTCCTTACTAAAGCCCCATACACAATATTAGATTTTCTGCTGATTTTTGTCCTCAGATTTACCAAAACCATATAATATGAAGTCAAACCTTCAGAGTTTAAATTTGTATGCAATCAGGCATGCCCTTGCACTACATGGTTTTGGTAAATCTGATGGCAAAAATCAGCAGAAAATCTAATAGTGTGTACGGGGTCTTACTCTGCAAGAGTCTCACAATAACACATAATCCTCAGTACAAAGGATCATTTTTAAGCTGAACTCTGGACACAAAATCTCTCATTCAAATATATCTTGTAATAGTCACAAAGGATATAAATCTAACAGAATGCCATTGTAAACCCAATTAACTTTAAAATGTAATGGTGACATTATGACTGTGCGGCACATAGCCTGTGAAGAAAGCAGAGCTGTGGGTGGGGCTTAGCAGGTCCACGCACTGCAGACTGCCTATAGAAAACTGCTGTATAGGGAGCAGATAAAAGACCAGTCACCCTGCATAAGGAGAGGCAGAGGAGAAGTAACCTGTCTTTATTATAAGAATATTCTGCATAGCACAGGAAGTGTTTCCACATAGATCACTGCACAGTAGGAATGAGCCGAACACCCCCCGGTTCGGTTCGCACCAGAACCTGCGAACGGACCGAAAATTTGCACGAACGTTAGAACCCCATTGACGTCTATGGGATTTGAACGTTCGAAATCAAAAGTGCTCATTTTAAAGGCTAATTTGCATGGTATTGTCCTAAAAAAGGGTTTGGGGACCCGGGTTCTGCCCCAGGGGACATGTATCATTGCAAAAAAAACTTTTAACAACGGACTTTTTTTTCAGAAACAGTGATTTTAATGATGCTTAAAGTAAAAAAAAAAAGTGAAGTATTCCTTTAAATATCGTACCTGGGGGGTGTCTATAGTATGCCTGTAAAGTGGTGCGTGTTTCCCGTGCTTAGAACAGTCCCTGCACAAAATGTAATTTTTAAAGGAAAAAAAGTCATTTAAAACTGCTTGCGGCTTTAATGTAATGAAATATTACAATATGGATGAAAATGAGTGAGACAAATGGCATGAGTACCCCCCAGTCCATTACCAGGCCCCTTGGGTCTTGTATGAATATTAAGGGGAACCCCGCACCCAAATTAAAAAAGGAAACAGCAGTATACAAGCTCTGTACTCTGAACAGCAGTATACAGGCGGTGCAAACAAGATAGGGACTGTAGGTTTGTTGTTAGGTAGATTCTGTTTGTAATTTTGAACTGGTACATTTTTAACGTGTTTAGCTCCAGCCAAAAAATCTATTTTAAGCTTTTTGGAAAACAAAGGGAAGGGTTATCACCCCTGTGACATTTGTTTTGCTGTCTGTGCTCCTCTTCAGAAGATTTCACCTCACTTTTTGTCCCAATGACAAATGTTTTTTGAAAATTTGGGGTTTTTTGTGAAAAAAGGATTGGTGATAAAGCATCAGTGGAAAGGAGAAATGTTTTTCCCATATTAACTCTTACAGGAGAGAATTTCCCTTCCTAGGGGTAGATTTCATCTCACTTCCTGTTGTCTCCTTCTGTTTGCAAGTAGGAGTCATTTGTAAGTTGGATGTTTGAAAGTAGGGGCCTGCCCTATATACTCAGCAGAAATTTGGGCCTTAGGTGTTGTTGTGGCCACAACACTGTAAGCCCTCACAGGGCCCTGCTGTGAAATATTAGATCAAGAATTGTAATTACATGCCCCTGTTGAACAGGGGCTGAAAAATTGGGCCTTAGGCACTGGTGCTGGTGCCACAAAACTGCAACCCCTCACAGATACTCTAGTTGGAATGCAAGAACGAGCCCTGCTGCAAAGTATTGCAACAAAAATTGTAATTACATGCCCCTGTTAGACAGGGGCTGAAAAATTGGGCCTTAGGCACTGATGCTGGTGTCACAACACTGCAACCCCTCACAGATACTCTAGTTGGAACGCAGGAACGAGCCCTGCTGCAAAGTATTGCATCAAAAATTGTAATTACACACCCCTGTTAAACAGGGGCTGAAAAATTGGGCCTTAGGCACTGGTGGCGGCACCCAGAACCAAAAATGTTCTTACAAGCTATCAGTGTGATCATTGAGGAGGAAGAGGATAATTACTCAAGATAGTCACTCAGCATCAGCATAGGCAGTCTTTGAAGGGATCTGAGATTTCAAAATAAAATTATTCGGTTACATCAGCATCAGGTGCTTGGTAGCTGGTGGTAATCCAAGACTGATTCATTTTTATGAAGGTAAGTCGATCGACCGAGTCGGTGGACAGACGCACCCTGTGATCAGTTACAAAGCCTCCAGCAGCACTGAATGTGCATTCCGAAAGAACGCTGGATGCAGGACAGGCCAGTAGCTCAATTGCATACTGTGCAAGTTCTGGCCAGTGATCCATCCTCAAGACCCAGTAACCCAGAGGATTTTCGGTGGGAAAGGTGTCCAAGTCAGATCTTGCCCCTAGGTATTCCTGCACCATGTAAAACAGATGCTGGTGATGGTTGCTAGAATCGATCATACCTTGGGGCTGCGGACTAAAAAATTGTCTGAACGCATCGGTCAGACAGCCACCTTCTCCACCACTCCTTCTTTGACTGACCGAAGCCTCAGCAACACGTTGTCCAGAAACAGGAGTTTGTAACCACCCAGTCTCTGGGAACGCGTTGCACAGACCTTTCTGCAAGGCCTCCCGAAGATGTTTCATCCTCTGCTCCCTTTGCGATGGCAAGATCAGGTCCGCAACCTTACCCTTGCAACGTGGATCAAGGAGGGTTGCCAGCCAGTATTGGTCCTTCTCCTTGATACCACGAATACGAGGATCCTTACGCAGGCTTTGCAGGATCAGGGAGGCCATGTAGCGTAGAATTGCTGAGGCATTCGGTCCGGAGTCCTCTGGGTCACTAAGGACGACATGGTCTGCAGCCACCTCCTCCCAGCCACATACAAGTCCATGTGTTTCTTGGGACTGGTCCCTTAAAGACTGCTGTTGATGCTGAGTGCCAGGCTCCACCTCCATACTGACACAATCCTCCTCCTCCTCGTCCTCTTCCTGTGTGATCGGCGGGCACGCAGGAACATTGTCTGTATAAAGGGGGCCTTGAGAGCTAAGGAAGTCCTCCTCTTCCTGCCTCTGTTCTGCCTCAAGTGCCCTGTCTATTATTCCACGCAGCGTGTGCTCCAACAGGTGGACAAGGGGGACAGTGTCACTGATGCATGCACTGTCACTGCTCACCATCCTTGTGGCCTCCTCAAATGGTGACAGGACAGTGCATGCATGGCCCACTGGCGTTGGGAAAAAAAAACAAGCTCCCCTGACCCTGACCTGGTACCATAGTTGCACAGGTACTCATTGATGGCCCTCTTCTACATGTACAGCCGCTGCAGCATGACCAACGTTGAGTTCCACCTGGTGGGCATGTCACAGATTAGGCGGTTCTTGGGCAGGTTAAACTCCTTTTGGAGGTCTGCCAGCTGAGCACTGGCATTTTATGACCGGCGGAAATGCACACAGACTTTCCTGGCCTGCCTCAGGACATCCTGTAAGCCCGGGTACCTGCCCAAGAACCGCTGCACCACCAAGTTAAGGACATGAGCCAAACAGGGCACATGGGTCATTTGTCCTTGTCGGAGGGCAGAGAGGAGGTTGGTGCCATTGTCGCAAACCACCATTCCTGCCTTAAGTTGGCATGGCATCAACCACCTCTGAACCTGCCCCTGCAGAGCTGACAGAACCTCTGCCCCAGTGTGGCTCCTGTCCCCCAAGCACACCAGCTCAAGCACCGCATGGCATCTTTTGGCCTGCATACTTGCTGGTTCTGAGGACAAAGCACAGGAAGAGCCTATGGAGGAAGAAGAAGAGGAGGGGTGGAGGAGAGAGGTGTGTCACAATCATTAGTAGTGGCATTTTGGAGGCGTTGTGGCGGAACAACCTCCAACACTACTGCACCTTGTCCTGCATCCTTCCCAGCTGCCAGCAGAGTCACCCAATGTGCGGTGAAACTTAGGTAACGTCCCTGTCCATGCCTGCTGGACCATGAGTCAGCGGTAATATGCACCTTACCGCTGACCGCCCTGTCCAGCGAGGCATGGACATTGCCTTCCACATGCCGGAAGAGAGCTGGAATCGCCTTCCGTGAGAAAAAGTGGCGTTTGGGTACCTGCCACTGAGGAACCGCACATTCCACCAACTCACGGAAGGGGGCAGAGTCTAGCAACTGAAAAGGCAGCAGTTGAAGTGCTAGCAATTTTGCCAAGCTAGCATTCAACCGCTGGGCATGTGGATGGCTGGGAGCGAACTTCTTTCGGCGGTGCAGCAGCTGGGGCAGGGAAACTTGCCTGGTACAATCTGACGTCAGTGTACCGAAAGCAGATTGCCCACAAGTACTTGGCTGTGACACACCTAATTCTACACTTTCAATCCTCTCAGTGCAGGTCTCAGAGAGGACTGAAGGTATACTGGGTTTGGAGATCTCAGCTGATGAGGAGCAAGGAGAGGTCCTCTTTGTTCTTTGGTGTGGGTCTTTTAGATACACTTGCCAACGAACTGTATGGCAGGTTAAAATATGTCTGGTCAAGCATGTGGTGCCCAAGCGGGAGATGTTTTGGCCACTCGAGATATGCTTGAGACATATGTTGCAAAAAGCAGCAGTGCGTTCTGGTCACGATTCGGTGGTGGTTCTCCCAGCCCACGCAAAATCCCGCGGTCACTCTGGAGACAGCCATTCTTGGTTCCTTTGCGGCCTTGAGTAATCTCCCGTTTCGGGGTCTCAGGGCCAGTTTGTCCATGACGACCCCGATGCGTACCACTGTAAAGGTGTGGCAGGAGGCTAGGAAAATATATGGGAAACCAAATTGCATTTCACCTCACATGCCCCTCTGGGGCAATCCTATGCTACCCCATTTTTATACTTTACCGGACCCCTCTCTCTGGGCAAAAAAGGGAATTCTTACACTAAAGCATATAGTCAAAGATGGCAGGCTTATGACTTTTCAAGCCCTTAGACAATCCTTTGCTATTCCTGCCTCCTTCCAGTTTAGATACTGGCAGCTGAAGCATGCCTTTGAGGCTCAGTTCCCCGCCCCCCTCATTCTGGAACCGGACTCTATTGAAAGGCTCTTGACTTCCAGCGTGATGGGGAAACCCCTCTCCACACTATACCTATACCTGACAGTGGAGTATGATGCCAAACTAACTGAAACCTGGGAAAAGTGGAGGGCTGATATCCCCTCGTTGGATGAGGAGGAGTGGAAGGAGTGTTTAATATCCTACATTCCTTCCATGATCGCTGCAAAAGATAGGTTCATACAATTCAAGTTCCTACACAGCGTATTTTACTCCACAGAGGTTGGCGCGCATTTACCATCAGAGAGATCCCAATTGTCAGAGATGCAGACAGGAAGTGGGCACTTTCTGGCATATGGTATGGTCGTGTCCCAGTCTCCGACTCTTTTGGTCAGCGGTGGCGTCCACACTGAGCAATGTCATAGGATCAGACTTGCAGGCGGATCCCCAGATACTACTGCTCAGTCATTTGGAGGATGTTGTGGGTGATAGGTATAGCAAATTGTGTCTAACCTTCGCATTGTACTATGCTAGGCGGGAAATTCTACTGCGGTGGAAAACGGTGGAGCCTCCTACCCTGGCCTCGTGGATAAGGTCTGTGAATAAGGTACTCCCTCTGTATAAATTAAAGTATGAAAGTAGACAGTGCCCGGGGAAATTTGATAAAATCTGGTTGTCCTGGGTTGACGCCTCCGGAGACCCTGACCCCCCTACCCCATGAGCAGGTCGGGAAAAGTAATGGAAGCTATCCTATACCTCACGTCTTTTCTTTATGCCTGTCCTCTTTCATCCCACTCCTTCTCGTCCCTCCCCCCTCTTCCTTTCTTTCTTTCCCCCTCCCTCCTTCTCCCCCCCCCTTCCCTCCTCCCCCCCCCCTTCGCTCCGTCCCCCCCCCCCCCCGCTGTCCCTTCCAGGTTTAGTTGAATATTGGGCCACTCATTTTATACCATCAAAAATGTATGAAGATTTGAGCTTTGAGAGGTCTGGTTGAGTGAAACCTCTGATGTTTGCACACCTGGAGTTTCTGATAAATAATGGCTATTGTTTAAGAGTCAAATTTATAATTTTACTGTTTAATTTTACTGTTTTTTTTTTTTTTTCTCCTTATCTTATATATTTTTTTTTATTCTCACTACAATGTCTGTATCAAACTCTTGTATTGTACTGCTGATTTGTTCAATAAAATTTTCTGTTAAAAAAAAAAAGCAGCAGTGCGATCTGATGCACTCGTCTCAAAAAAGGCCCACACCAAAGAACTTTTGGAATAACGCACAGAGACAGCAGCGCCCTGCACATAAGCTGGCCCCTGGAGGGCATCCTGCCTCATTGGTGATGTGCCTCCTCCTCCTCTCTCCTATCAGGCACCCATGTGGAGTCAATGACCTCATCATCCCCTCCCTCCTCATCACTGGAGCAAATTTGGCAGTATGCTACAGCAGGGGGAACATGACTGCCAGATTGCTGTCCTTCTTGGGCACCCCCTCTGTCTGGGCTCACGTTACTGCCTTCCTCTAGCTGAGTACCATCATCGCAGCCTTCAAAACACTGGGCATCCTCCTGGAGCATGTAACCAACACTGTGGTCAAACAGTTTGAGGGACTCCTCAGGAGGACATGGTGGGGCTAGGGAAGGAGTCACTGATGCCATTGAGCCGAGGAAAGAGGCCGCATTGGCAGCTGCTTTGCCAGACAAAGTACCCTGAGCATGGGGGAGGGAGGATGAGGACGGCTTGCTCATCCACACGACCAAGTCTTCCGCATGTTGCGGCTCAACACGACCAGCTGCCGAAAAAAAGGCCAAGCATGTCCCACGGCCACGTGCTGATGAGGATGCACCGTCTCCACGACCAGCACTGTTGCCTCTAGACACAGAGCCTGCTTGCCCTCTTTTATTGGCTTGTGACTGTCTGCATCTCCTTGTTGGCCTTCCAGACATACTAATGGCCTGTAGTTGCACTAAGCTGGGATATATATATATATATATATATATATATATATATACTAATACTGCAGCTAGCAAAATCAACCGCCTGCCTGTAGTATGAGAACACCACCAACCTTCTACAGGTAGCTTTAGCTGAACACTGTGCAGAGCTCGCAAAAAACTAACTTGTAGCTTATTTAGCTGCCTGCGGTAGTGATAGGATCAGGAAAAGACCACCAACCTTCTACAGGTAGCTTTAGCTGAACACTGTGCAGAGCTCGTACTACACTAACTTGTAGTTTTAGGTGAACACTGTGCAGAGATTGCAAAAAAATAACTTATAGCTTATTTAGCTGCCTGCGGTAGTGATAGGATCAGGAAAACACCACCAACCTTCTACAGGTAGCTTTAGCTGAACACTGTGCAGAGCTTGCAAAAAACAAACTTGTAGTTTTAGCTGAACACTGTTCAGAGGACGCACTACACTAACTTGTAGCTTTAGCTGAACACTGTGCAGAGGTCGTACTACACTAACTTGTAGTTTTAGCTGAACACTGTGATGAGGTCGCACTACACTAACTTGTAGTTTTAGCTGAACACTGTGAGGAGGACGCACTACACTAACTTGTAGCTTTAGCTGAACACTGTGCAGAGGTCGCACTACACTAACTTGTAGTTTTAGCTTAACACTGTTCAGAGGATGCACTACACTAACTTGTAGTTTTAGGTGAACACTGTGCAGAGCTTGCAAAAAAATAACTTGTAGCTTATTTAGCTGCCTGCGGTAGTGATAGGATCAGGAAAACACCACCAACCTTCTACAGGTAGCTTTAGCTGAACACTGTGCAGAGCTCGCAAAAACAAACTTGTAGTTTTAGCTGAACACTGTGAGGAGGACGCACTACACTAACTTGTAGCTTTAGCTAAACACTGTTCAGAGGATGCACTACACTAACTTGTAGCTTTAGCTGAACACTGTGCAGAGGTCGCACTACACTAACTTGTAGCTTTAGCTAAACACTGTAAGGAGGATGCACTACACTAACTTGTAGCTTTAGCTGAACACTGTGCAGAGGTCACACTACACTAACTTGTCGTTTTAGCTGAACACTGTTCAGAGGACGCACTACACTAACTTGTAGCTTTAGCTGAACACTGTGAGGAGGTCGCACTACACTAACTTGTAGTTTTAGCTGAACACTGTGAGGAGGACGCACTACACTAATTTGTAACTTTAGCTGAACACTGTGCAGAGCTCGCACTACACTAACTTGTAGTTTTAGCTTAACACTGTTCAGAGGATGCACTACACTAACTTGTAGCTTTAGCTGAACACTGTGCAGAGCTGGCAAAAAACTAACTTGTAGCTTATTTAGCTGCCTGCGGTAGTGATAGGATCAGGAAAACACCACCAACCTTCTACAGGTAGCTTTAGGTGAACACTGTGCTGAGCTCGCAAAAAAAAACTTGTAGCTTATTTAGCTGTCTGCGGTAGTGATAGGATCAGGAAAACACCACCAACCTTCTACAGGTAGCTTTAGCTGAACACTGTGCAGAACTCTCAAAAAAACTAACTTGTAGTTTTAGCTGAACACTGTGAGGAGGACGCACTACACTAACTTGTAGCTTTAGCTGAGCACTGTTCAGAGGTCGCACTACACTAACTTGTAGTTTTAGATGAACACTGTGAGGAGGATGCACTACACTAACTTGTAGCTTTAGCTGAACGCTATGCAGAGGTCGCACTACACTAACTTGTAGTTTTAGCTGAATGCTGTTCAGAAGACGCACTACACTAACTTGTAGCTTTAGCTAAACACTGTGCAGAGGTCGCACTACACTAACTTGTAGTTTTAACTGAACACTGTTCAGAGGACACACTAAACTAACTTGTAGCTTTAGCTGAACACTGTGCAGAGGTCCCACTACGCTAACTTGTAGTTTTAGCTGAACACTGTTCAGAGGACGCACTACACTAACTTGTAGCTTTAGCTAGACACTGTGAGGAGGATGCACTACACTAACTTGTAGCTTTAGCTGAATGCTGTTCAGAAGACGCACTACACTAACTTGTAGCTTTAGCTGAACACTGTGCAGAGGTCGCACTACACTAACTTGTAGTTTTAGCTGAACACTGTTCAGAGGACGCACTACACTAACTTGTAGCTTTAGCTGGACACTATGCAGAGGTCACACTACACTAACTTGTATTTTTAGCTGAACACAGTTCAGAGGACGCACTACACTAACTTGTAGCTTTAGCTGAACACTGTGCAGAGCTTGCAAAAAGCTAACTTGTAGCTTATTTAGCTGCCTGCGGTAGTGATAGGATCAGGAAAACACCACCAACCTTCTACAGGTAGCTTTAGCTGAACACTGTGCCGAGCTTGCAAAAAACTAACTTGTAGGTTTAGCTGAACACTGTGCAGAGCTTGCAAAAAACTAACTTGTAGGTTTAGCTGAACACTGTGAGGAGGACACACTACACTAACTTGTAGCTTTAGCTGAACACTGTTCAGAGGACGCACTACACTAACTTGTAGCTCTAGCTGAACACTGTACAGAGGTCGCACTACACTAACGGGTAGTTTTAGCTAAACACTGTAAGGAGGATGCACTACACTAACTTGTAGCTTTAGCTGAACACTGTGAGGAGGATGCACTATGCTAACTTGTAGCTTTAGCTGAACATTGTGCAGAGGTCGTACTACACTAACTTGTAGTTTTAGCTTAACACTGTTCAGAGGACGCACTACACTAACTTGTAGCTTTAGTTGAACACTGTGCAGAGGTCGCACTACACTAACTTGTAGTTTTAGCTGAACACTGTGAGGAGGACGCACTACACTAACTTGTAGCTTTAGCTGAACACTGTGCAGAGGTCGCACTACACTAAGTTGTAGTTTTAACTGAACACTGTTCAGAGGACGCACTACACTAACTTGTAGCTTTAGCTGAACACTGTGCAGAGCTCGCAAAAAATGAACTTGTAGCTCATTTAGCTGCCTGCGGTAGTGATAGGATCAGGAAAACACCACCAACCTTCTACAGGTATCTTTAGCTGAACACTGCGCAGAGCTCGCAAAAAACTAACTTGTAGCTCATTTAGCTGCCTGCGGTAGTGATAGGATCAGGAAAACACCACCAACCTTCTACAGGTAGCTTTAGCTGAACACTGTGCAAAGCTCGCAAAAAAAATAACTTGTAGTTTTAGCTGAACACTGTGAGGAGGACACACTACACTAACTTGTAGCTTTAGCTGAACACTGTGCAGAGGTCACACTAAACTAACTTGTAGCTTTAGCTGAACACTGTGAGGAGGACGCACTGCAATAACTTGTAGCTTTAGCTGAACACTGTGAGGAGGACGCACTACACTAACTTGTAGTTTTAGATGAACACTGTGAGGAGGATGCACTACACTAACTTGTAGCTTTAGCTTAACACTGTGCAGAGGTCGCACTACACTAACTTGTAGTTTTAGCTGAACACTGTGAGGAGGATGCACTACACTAACTTGTAGCTTTAGCTGAACACTGTGCAGAGGTCGCACTACACTAACTTGTAGTTTTAGCTGAATGCTGTTCAGAGGACGCATTACACTAACTTGTAGCTTTAGCTGAACACTGTGCAGAGGTCGCACTACACTAACTTGTAGTTTTATCTGTATGCTGTTCAGAGGACACACTACACTAACCTGTAGCTTTAGCTGAACACTGTGCGGAGGTCGCACTACAATAACTTGTAGTTTTAGCTGAACACTGTTCAGAGGACGCACTACACTAACTTGTAGCTTTAGCTGGACACTAGGGATGAGCTTCGTGTTCGAGCCGAACCCATGTTCGACTCGAACATCGGCTGTTCGGTCGTTCGCCGAATTGCGAACGATATGGGCCGTTCGCGCCAAATTCGTGTGGCGCGTCACGGCCCATAATTCACTGCGGCATCGCAGTGCATTGCTTGCTGATGATTGGCCAAGCATGCACTATGACCCGCATGCTTGGCCAATCACAGCGCCGCCTGAACAGAGAGCCGTAATTGGCCAAAGCCAAGGAGGCTTTGGCCAATTATGGCTCAGGGGATTTAGTACACGCCCCACACTATATAAGGCCGCCTACACGGCGGCCCTGTGCAGTGTGTTCCGGTGTGCTTAGAGAGAGAGAGAGACAGTGTCATTTCATTTGAGTTAGCTAAATTAGACAGGACAGTCAGTCAGTTAGCTGCACTTAAAGTGTATTGTGTATATATATGCATCCCAGGTGTTGCATATATATATATATACACTGTATTCAGTTTAGCTAGATCCGTTCCTGTAATCTTCTAGACTATTTACATTTAGTGCAGTGCGTCCTGCTCACAGTGTTCAGCTAGATCTGTTCCTGTTATCTTCCTACTGACAGGCAGGCTTGTCTTGTTACAGTATTTACAGCTACCTAAAGAAAATTACTGGTGTTCTTTTGATCCTATTAGTACCACGGTCAGGCAGCTAAACTATTTACAGTTAGTCCAGTGCGTCCTGCTCACAGTGTTCAGCTAGATCCGTTCCTGTTATCTTCCTACTGACAGGCAGGCTTGTCTTGTTACAGTATATAAAGCTACCTGAAGAAAATTACTGGTGTTCTTTTGATCCTATTAGTACCACGGTCAGGCAGCTAGACTATTTACATTTAGTGCAGTGCGTCCTGCTCACAGTGTTCAGCTAGATCCGTTCCTGTTATCTTCCTACTGACAGGCAGGCTTGTCTTGTTAAAGTATTTACAGCTACCTAAAGAAAATTACTGGTGTTCTTTTGATCCTATTAGTACCACGGTCAGGCAGCTAGACTATTTACATTTAGAACAGTGCGTCCTGCTCACAGTGTTCAGCTAGATCCGTTCCTGTTATCTTCCTACTGACAGGCAGGCTTGTCTTGTTACAGTATATAAAGCTACCTGAAGAAAATTACTGGTGTTCTTTTGATCCTATTAGTACCACGGTCAGGCAGCTAGACTATTTACATTTAGTGCAGTGCGTCCTGCTCACAGTGTTCAGCTAGATCCGTTCCTGTTATCTTCCTACTGACAGGCAGGCTTGTCTTGTTACAGTATATAAAGCTACCTGAAGAAAATTACTGGTGTTCTTTTGATCCTATTAGTACCACGGTCAGGCAGCTAGACTATTTACAGTTAGTGCAGTGCATCCTGCTCACAGTGTTCAGCTAGATCCGTTCCTGTTATCTTCCTACTGACAGGCAGGCTTGTCTTGTTACAGTATATAAAGCTACCTGAAGAAAATTACTGGTGTTCTTTTGATCCTATTAGTACCACGGTCAGGCAGCTAGACTATTTAAAGTTAGTGCAGTGCGTCCTGCTCACAGTGTTCAGCTAGATTCGTTCCTGTTATCTTCCTACTGACAGGCAGGCTTGTCTTGTTACAGTATATAAAGCTACCTGAAGAAAATTACTGGTGTTCTTTTGATCCTATTAGTACCACGGTCAGGCAGCTAGACTATTTACATTTAGTACAGTGCGTCCTGCTCACAGTGTTCAGCTAGATCCGTTCCTGTTATCTTCCTACTGACAGGCAGGCTTGTCTTGTTACAGTATATAAAGCTACCTGAAGAAAATTACTGGTGTTCTTTTGATCCTATTAGTACCACGGTCAGGCAGCTAGACTATTTACAGTTAGTGCAGTGTGTCCTGCTCACAGTGTTCAGCTAGATCCGTTCCTGTTATCTTCCTACTGACAGGCAGGCTTGTCTTGTTACAGTATATAAAGCTACCTGAAGAAAATTACTGGTGTTCTTTTGATCCTATTAGTACCACGGTCAGGCAGCTAGACTATTTACAGTTAGTGCAGTGCGTCCTGCTCACAGTGTTCAGCTAAACCTACAAATTAGTGGGGTGCGTCCACCTCACAGTGTTCAGCTAAAGCTACCTGTAGAAGGTTGGTGGTGTTCTCATACTACAGGCAGGCAGTTGATTTTGCTAGCTTCAGTATATATATATATATATATATCCCAGCTTAGTGCAGCTACAGGCCATTAGTATGTCTGGAAGGCCAAGAAGAAGAGGCAGACAGTCACAAGCCAATAAGAGAGGGCAAGCAGGCTCTGTGTCTAGTGCTGGTTGTGGAGACGGTGCATCCTCATCAGCACGTGGCCATGGGACACGCTTGGCCTTTTTTTCGGCAGCTGGCCGTGTTGAGCCGCAACATGCGGAAGACTTGGTCGAGTGGATGACCAAGCCGTCCTCATCCTCCTCATCCTCTCTCACCCATGCCCAGGGTGCTTTGTCTGGCAAAGCAGCGGCCTCTTCCCTTGGCTCAATGTCATCAGTGACTCCTTCCCTAGCTCCACCATGTCCTCCTGAGGAGTCCCTCGAACTGTTTGACCACAGTGTTGGGTACATGCTCAAGGAGGATGCCCAGCGTTTGGAAGGCTCTGATGATGATACTGAGCTCGATGAAGGCAGTAACATGAGCACGGACAGAGGGGGTGCCCAAGAAGGACAGCAATCTGGCAGTCATGCTCCCCCTGCTGCAGCATACTGCCAGGTTTGCTCCAGTGATGAGGAGGGAGGGGATGATGAGGTCACTGACTCAACGTGGGTGCCTGATAGGAGAGAGGAGGAGGAGGAGGAGGCGGCACATCACCAACGAGGCAGGATGCCCTCCAGGGGCCAGCCTAAGGGCAGCACATTGACTGCATCACATGTGCAGGGCGCTGCAGTCTCTGCGCATTATTCAAAAAGTTCTTTGGTGTGGGCCTTTTTTGAGACGAGTGCATCAGATCACACCGCTGCTATTTGCAACATATGTCTCAAGCGTATCTCACGTCGCCAAAACATCTCCCGCTTGGGTACCACATGCTTGACCAGACATATGTTGACCTGCCATGCAGTTCGTTGGCAAGCGAATCTAAAAGACCCACACCAAAGAACAAAGAGGACCTCTCCTTGCTCCTCATCAGCTGAGATTTCCAACCCCACTAGACCTTCAGTCCTCTCTGAGACCTGCACTGAGAGGAATGAAGGTGTAGAATTAGGTGTGTCACAGCCAAGTACTTGTGGGCAATCTGCTTTTGGTACACCGACGTCAGATTGTACCAGGCAAATTTCCCTGCCTCAGCTGCTGCACCGCCGAAAGAAGTTTGCTCCCAGCCATCCACATGCCCAGCGGTTGAATGCTAGCTTGGCAAAATTGCTAGCACTTCAACTGCTGCCTTTTCAGTTGGTAGACTCTGCCCCCTTCCGTGAGTTTGTGGAATGTGCGGTTCCTCAGTGGCAGGTACCCAAACGCCACTTTTTCTCACGGAAGGCGATTCCGGCTCTCTACCGGCATGTGGAAGGCAATGTCCATGCCTCGCTGGACAGGGCGGTCAGTGGTAAGGTGCATATTACCGCTGACTCATGGTCCAGCAGGCATGGACAGGGACGTTACCTAAGTTTCACGGCGCATTGGGTGACTCTGCTGGCAGCTGGGAAGGATGCAGGACAAGGTGCAGTAATGTTGGAGGTTGTTCCGCCACCACGCCTCCAAAATGCTAATGATTGTGACACACCTCTCTCCTCCACCCCCTCCTCTTCTTCTTCCTCCATGGCCTCTTCCTCGGAACCAGCGGTGCTCCGTAGTCATTCAAGGGGCTACGCAAGTACGCAGGCCAAAAGATGCCATGCGGTGCTTGAGCTGGTGTGCTTGGGGGACAGGAGCCACACTGGGGCAGAGGTTCTGTCAGCTCTGCAGGGGCAGGTTCAGAGGTGGTTGACGCCACGCCAACTTAAGGCAGGAATGGTGGTTTGCGACAATGGCACCAACCTCCTCTCTGTCCTCCGACAGGGACAAATGACCCATGTGCCCTGTTTGGCTCACGTCCTTAACTTGGTGGTGCAGCGGTTCTTGGGCAGGTACCCGGGCTTACAGGATGTCCTGAGGCAGGCCAGAAAAGTCTGTGTGCATTTCCGCCGGTCATATAATGCCAGTGCTCGGCTGACGGACCTCCAAAAGGAGTTTAACCTGCCCAACAACCGCCTAATCTGTGACATGCCCACCAGGTGGAACTCAACGTTGGTCATGCTGCAGTGGCTGCACACGCAGCAGAGGGCCATCAATGAGTACCTGTGCGACTATGGCACCAGGACAGGGTCAGGGGAGCTTGGTTTTTTTTCCCCACGCCAGTGGGCCATGATCAGGGATGCATGCACTGTCCTGTCACCATTTGAGGAGGCCACGAGGATGGTGAGCAGTGACAGAGCATGCATCAGTGACACTGTCCCTCTTGTCCACCCGTTGGAGCACACGCTGCGTGGAATAATGGACAGGGCACTTGAGGCAGAACAGAGGCAGGAAGAGGAGGACTTCCTTAGCTCTCAAGGCCCCCTTTATCCAGACAGTGTTCCTGCGTGCCCGCTGATCACACAGGAAGAGGAGGAGGAGGAGGAGGAGGAGGAGGAAGATTGTGTCAGTATGGAGGTGGAGTCTGGCACTCAGCATCAGCAGCAGTCTTTAAGGGATCAGTCCCAAGAAACACATGGACTTGTACGTGGCTGGGAGGAGGTGGCTGCGGACCATGTCGTCCTTAGTGACCCACAGGACTCCGGACCGAATGTCTCAGCAAACCTACGCTGCATGGCCTCCCTGATCCTGCAAAGCCTGCGTAAGGATCCTCGTATTCGTGGTATCAAGGAGAAGGACCAATACTGGCTGGCAACCCTCCATGATCCACGTTACAAGGGTAAGGTTGCGGACCTTATCTTGCCATCGCAGAGGGAGCAGAGGATGAAACATCTTCGGGAGGCCTTGCAGAAAGGTCTGTGCAACGCGTTCCCAGAGACTGGGAGGTTACAAACTCCTGTTTCTGGACAACGTGTTGCTGAGGCTTCGGTCAGTCAAAGAAGGAGCGGTGGAGAAGGTGGCCGTCTGACCGCTGCGTTCAGACAATTTTTTGGTCCGCAGCCCCAAGGTATGATCGGTTCCAGCAACCATCGCCAGCGTCTGTTTTACATGGTGCAGGAATACCTAGGGGCAAGATCAGACTTGGACACTTTTCCCACCGAAAATCCTCTGGGTTACTGGGTCTTGAGGATGGATCACTGGCCAGAGCTTGCACAGTATGCAAT
Source organism: Lithobates clamitans (assembly GCA_037952925.1). Lineage (NCBI taxonomy): Eukaryota > Metazoa > Chordata > Amphibia > Anura > Ranidae > Lithobates > Lithobates clamitans. The sequence continues at coordinate 766,376 of JBBGZY010000965.1, read as the reverse complement.
TGAGCTACTGGCCTGTCCTGCATCCAGCGTTCTTTCGGAACGCACATTCAGTGCTGCTGGAGGCGTGGTAACCGATCACAGGGTGCGTCTGTCCACCGACTCGGTCGATCGACTGACCTTCATAAAAATGAATCAGTCTTGGATCACCACCAGCTACCAAGCACCTGATGCTGATGTAACCGAATAATTTTTTTTGAAATCTCAGATCCCTTCAAAGACTGCCTATGCTGATGCTGAGTGACTATCCCTGAGTAATTATCCTCTTCCTCCTCAATCATCACGCTGATAGCTTGTAAGAACATTTTTGGTTCTGGGCGCCACCACCAGTGCCTAAGGCCCAATTTTTCTGCTCCTGTCTAACAGGGGCGTGTAATTACAATTTTTGATGCAATACTTTGCAGCAGGGCTCGTTCCTGCGTTCCAACTAGAGTGTCTGTGAGGGGTTGCAGTGTTGTGGCACCAGCACCAGTGCCTAAGGCCCAATTTTTCTGCCCCTGTCTAACAGGGGCGTGTAATTACAATTTTTGATGCAATACTTTGCAGCAGGGCTAGTTCCTGCGTTCCAACTAGAGTGTCTGTGAGGGGTTGCAGTGTTGTGGCACCAGCACCAGTGCCTAAGGCCTAATTTTTCAGCTCCTGTTCAACAGGGGCATGTAATTACAATTCTTGATCTAATATTTCACCGCAGGGCCCTGTGAGGGCTTACAGTGTTGTGGCCACAGCAACACCTAAGGCCCAAATTTCTGCTGAGTATATAGGGCAGGACCCTACTTTCAAACATCTAACTTACAAACGACTCCTACTTGCAAACGGAAGGAGACAACAGGAAGTGAGATGAAATCTACCCCTAGGAAGGGAAATTCTCTCCTGTAAGAGTTAATATGGGAAAAAAAATTCTCCTTTCCACTGATGCTTTCCAATCCTTGTTCCACAAAAAAACCCAAATTTTCAAAAAACATTTTTCATTGGGACAAAAAGTGAGGTGAAATCTTCTGAAGAGGAGGAAAGACAGCAAGACAAATGTCACAGGGGTGATAACCCTTCCCTATGTTTTCCAAAAAGCTTAAAAAAGATTTTTTGGCTGGAGCTAAACACGTTAAAAATGTACCCGTTCAAAATTACAAACAGATTCTACTTAACAACAAACCTACAGTCCCTGTCTTGTTTGCACTGCCTGTATACTGCTGTTCAGAGTATATAGGGCCTGGTGGCCCTACACCTTTCCTTATTTTAATTTGGGTGCGGGGTTCCCCTTAATATCCATACAAGACCCAAAGGGCCTGGTAATGGACTGGGGGGTACCCATGCCATTTGTCTCACTGATTTTCATCCATATTGCCATGACCCGACATTACATTAAACCCGCAAGCAGTTTTAAATGAGATTTTTTCCTTTAAAAATGACATTTGGTGCAGGGACTGTTCTAAACACGGGAAACACACGTCACTTTACAGGCATACTATAGACACCTCCCAGGTACGATATTTAAAGGAATATTTCACTTTTTTTTTTTTTACTTTAAGCATCATTAAAATCACTGCTCCCGAAAAAACGGCTGTTTTTAAAAGTTTTTTTTGCATTGATACATGTCCCCTGGGGTAGGACCCGGGTCCCCAAACCCTTTTTAGGACGATACCATGCAAATTAGCCTTTAAAATAAGCACTTTTGATTTCGAACGTTCGAGACCCATAGACGTCAATGGGGTTCTAACGTTCGTGCGAACTTTCGGTCCGTTCGCAGGTTCTGGTGCGAACCGAACCGGGGGGTGTTCGGCTCATCCCTACTGGACACTGTGCAGAGGTCGCACTACACTAACTTATAGTTTTAGCTGAACACTGTTCAGAGGACACACTACACTAACTTGTAGCTTTAGCTAACTTGTAGCTTTTTTCTGCTCCTGTCTAACAGGGGCGTGTAATTACAATTTTTGATGCAATACTTTGCAGCAGGGCTCGTTCCTGCGTTCCAACTAGAGTGTCTGTGAGGGGTTGCAGTGTTGTGGCACCAGCACCAGTGCCTAAGGCCCAATTTTTCTGCCCCTGTCTAACAGGGGCGTGTAATTACAATTTTTGATGCAATACTTTGCAGCAGGGCTAGTTCCTGCGTTCCAACTAGAGTGTCTGTGAGGGGTTGCAGTGTTGTGGCACCAGCACCAGTGCCTAAGGCCTAATTTTTCAGCTCCTGTTCAACAGGGGCATGTAATTACAATTCTTGATCTAATATTTCACCGCAGGGCCCTGTGAGGGCTTACAGTGTTGTGGCCACAGCAACACCTAAGGCCCAAATTTCTGCTGAGTATATAGGGCAGGAACCTACTTTCAAACATCTAACTTACAAACGACTCCTACTTGCAAACGGAAGGAGACAACAGGAAGTGAGATGAAATCTACCCCTAGGAAGGGAAATTCTCTCCTGTAAGAGTTAATATGGGAAAAAAAATTCTCCTTTCCACTGATGCTTTCCAATCCTTGTTCCACAAAAAAACCCAAATTTTCAAAAAACATTTTTCATTGGGACAAAAAGTGAGGTGAAATCTTCTGAAGAGGAGGAAAGACAGCAAGACAAATGTCACAGGGGTGATAACCCTTCCCTATGTTTTCCAAAAAGCTTAAAAAAGATTTTTTGGCTGGAGCTAAACACGTTAAAAATGTACCCGTTCAAAATTACAAACAGATTCTACTTAACAACAAACCTACAGTCCCTGTCTTGTTTGCACTGCCTGTATACTGCTGTTCAGAGTATATAGGGCCTGGTGGCCCTACACCTTTCCTTATTTTAATTTGGGTGCGGGGTTCCCCTTAATATCCATACAAGACCCAAAGGGCCTGGTAATGGACTGGGGGGTACCCATGCCATTTGTCTCACTGATTTTCATCCATATTGCCATGACCCGACATTACATTAAACCCGCAAGCAGTTTTAAATGAGATTTTTTCCTTTAAAAATGACATTTGGTGCAGGGACTGTTCTAAACACGGGAAACACACGTCACTTTACAGGCATACTATAGACACCTCCCAGGTACGATATTTAAAGGAATATTTCACTTTTTTTTTTTTTACTTTAAGCATCATTAAAATCACTGCTCCCGAAAAAACGGCTGTTTTTAAAAGTTTTTTTTGCATTGATACATGTCCCCTGGGGTAGGACCCGGGTCCCCAAACCCTTTTTAGGACGATACCATGCAAATTAGCCTTTAAAATAAGCACTTTTGATTTCGAACGTTCGAGACCCATAGACGTCAATGGGGTTCTAACGTTCGTGCGAACTTTCGGTCCGTTCGCAGGTTCTGGTGCGAACCGAACCGGGGGGTGTTCGGCTCATCCCTACTGGACACTGTGCAGAGGTCGCACTACACTAACTTATAGTTTTAGCTGAACACTGTTCAGAGGACACACTACACTAACTTGTAGCTTTAGCTGAACACTGTGCAGAGCTTGCAAAAAGCTAACTTGTAGCTTATTTAGCTGCCTGCGGTAGTGATAGGATCAGGAAAACACCACCAACCTTCTACAGGTAGCTTTAGGTGTACACTGTGCAGAGCTCACAAAAAAATACCTTGTAGCTTATTTAGCTGCCTGCGGTAGTGATAGGATCAGGAAAACACCACCAACCTTCTACAGGTAGCTTTAGCTGAACACTGTGCAGAGCTCGCAAAAAACTTACTTATAGTTTTATCTGAACACTGTGAGGAGGATGCACTACACTAACTTGTAGCTTAAGCTGAACACTGTTCAGAGGACGCACTACACTAACTTGTAGCTTTAGCTGAACACTGTGCAGAGTTCGCACTACACTAACTTGTAGTTTTAGCTGAGCACTGTGAGGAGGACGCACTACCCTAACTTGTAGCTTTAGCTGAACACTGTGCAGAGGTCACACTAAACTAACTTGTAGCTTTAGCTGAACACTGTGAGGAGGACGCACTACACTAACTTGTAGCTTTAGCTGAACACTGTGCAGAGGTCGCACCACACTAACTTGTAGTTTTAGCTGAACACTGTGCAGAGGTCGCACTACACTAACTTGTAGATTTAGCTGAACACTGTGAGGAGGACGCACTACACTAACCTGTAGCTTTAGCTGAACACTGTGAGGAGGACGCACTACCCTAACTTGTAGCTTTAGCTGAACACTGTGCAGAGGTCACACTAAACTAACTTGTAGCTTTAGCTGAACACTGTGAGGAGGACTCACTACACTAACTTGTAGCTTTAGCTGAACACTGTGCAGAGGTCGCACTACACTAACTTGTTTGTTTAGCTGAACACTGTGAGGAGGACGCACTACACTAACTTGTAGTTTTAGCTGAACACTGTGCAGAGCTCGCAAAAAACTTACTTGTAGTTTTATCTGAACACTGTGAGGAGGATGCACTACACTAACTTGTAGCTTAACCTGAACACTGTTCAGAGGATGCACTACACTAACTTGTAGCTTTAGCTGAACACTGTGCAGAGGTCGCACTACACTAACTTGTAGTTTTAGCTGAGCACTGTGAGGAGGACGCACTACACTAACTTGTAGCTTTAGCTGAACACTGTGAGGAGGATGCACTACCCTAACTTGTAGCTTTAGCTGAACACTGTGCAGAGGTCACACTAAACTAACTTGTAGCTTTAGCTGAACACTGTGAGGAGGACGCACTACACTAACTTGTAGCTTTACCTGAACACTGTGCAGAGGTAGCACCACACTAACTTGTAGTTTTAGCTGAACACTGTGCAGAGGTCGCACTACACTAACTTGTAGTTTTAGCTGAACACTGTGAGGAGGACGCACTACACTAACCTGTAGCTTTAGCTGAACACTGTGAGGAGGACGCACTACCCTAACTTGTAGCTTTAGCTGAACACTGTGCAGAGGTCACAGTAAACTAACTTGTAGCTTTAGCTGAACACTGTGAGGAGGACGCACTACACTAACTTGTTTGTTTAGCTGAACACTGTGAGGACGACACACTACACTAACTTGTAGTTTTAGCTGAACACTGTGCAGAGGTCACACTAAACTAACTTCTAGCTTTAGCTGAACACTGTGAGGAGGACGCACTACACTAACTTGTAGCTTTAGCTGAACACTGTGCAGAGGTCGCACTACACTAACTTGTAGTTTTAGCTGAACACTGTGCAGAGGTCACACTAAACTAACTTGTAGCTTTAACTGAACACTGTGAGGAGGATGCACTACACTAACTGTAAATAGTCTAGCTGCCTGAATATGGTACTAATAGGATCAAAAGAACACCAGCAAACTTGTAGTTTTAGCTGAACACTGTGAGGAGGACGCACTACACTAACCTGTAGCTTTAGCTGAACACTGTGAGGAGGACGCACTACCCCAACTTGTAGCTTTAGCTGGACACTGTGCAGAGGTCACAGTAAACTAACTTGTAGCTTTAGCTGAACACTGTGAGGAGGATGCACTACACTAACTTGTTTGTTTAGCTGAACACTGTGAGGACGACACACTACACTAACTTGTAGTTTTAGCTGAACACTGTGCAGAGGTCACACTAAACTAACTTCTAGCTTTAGCTGAACACTGTTCAGAGGACGCACTACACTAACTTGTAGCTTTAGCTGAACCCTGTGCAGAGGTCGCACTACACTAACTTGTAGTTTTAGCTGAACACTGTGAGGAGGACGCACTACACTAACTTGTAGCTTTAGCTGAACACTGTGCAGAGGTCGCACTACACTAACTTGTAGTTTTAGCTGAACACTGTTCAGAGGACACACTACACTAACTTGTAGTTTTAGCTGAACACTGTGAGGAGGACGCACTACACTAACTTGTAGCTTTAGCTGAACACTGTGCAGAGGTCGCACTACACTAACTTGTAGTTTTAGCTGAACACTGTTCAGAGGACACACTACACTAACTTGTAGTTTTAGCTGAACACTGTGCAGAGGTTACACTAAACTAACTTGTAGCTTTAACTGAACACTGTGAGGAGGATGCACTACACTAACTGTAAATAGTCTAGCTGCCTGAATATGGTACTAATAGGATCAAAAGAACACCAGCAATTTTCTTCAGGTAGCTATAAATCCTGTAAAAAGACAAGCCTGCCTGTTAGTAGGAAGATAACAGGAACAGATCTAACTAAACTGAATACAGTGTATATATATATATATATACAACACCTGGGATGCATATATATACACAATACACTGTATGTTCAGCTAACTGACTGTCCTGCCTAATCTAGCTAACTCAAATGAAATGACACTGTCTCTCCCTCTCTCTAAGCACGCCATGCAGGTGGCCTTATATAGTGTGGGGCATGTTCTAAACCCCCTGAGCCATAATTTGCCAAAGCCACTCTGGCTTTGGCCAATTACAGCTCTCTCTACTGACGGCACTGTGATTGGCCAAGCATGCGGGTCATAGTGTATGCTTGGCCAATCATCAGCCAGCAATGCACTGCGATGCCGCAGTGAATTATGGGCCGTGACGGCCACACGAATTTGGCGCGAACGGCCCATATCGTTCGCAATTCGGCGAACGATCGAACAGACGATCTTCGAGTTGAACATGATTTCGACTTGAACGCGAAGCTCATCCCTACTGCACAGATCTCGTGTACATAGGACACCAAGATTCAACTATCAATACACATGCTGCTTATGTTTAGCCAACATATATTGCCAGGAGTTCAGCTTTAAAAAGTTAAAGTATAACTAAAGGCAAAACTTTTTTCGTTTTGGATAGAGAGGAGAGGGATTATTACGCTTGTCAGTTTTTATTGCTGTCTGTCCCCTGTTAAGGAGATTCACCCTCTCTATGTGTCCTGTTTACAATTATCATTGAAAGTGAAAGTAAAAGAATATCACACATTTTGGGTTGTCCCCAGAGAAGTATTAGAGGGGTATTATTCCAATGGGGACATTAGTTCTGGTGACCTGTGGGTCCCCAAGGAATTCCCTTAATTTGCAAAGATTTCCTCTTAAATCCAGTTTGGCTACGTGACAGGAAGTGAATGGATATCTATTCAATGGGGCGCAGCTGGGGAAAAAAATCTGGCAGGGGTTATAACCCTCCCTGTCTCTTGAAAGAAAAAGTTTTGCCTATATAATAATAGCACAATTTAGGAGATATTCACCCTGCATGCAGCCTCTGATGTCACCTGCGCATGCGCGCTGAAGATCCAGCATACTGCGCCGGATCTTCAGAGCTTCTTGCCGGGAGTGACATCATCACAGCTCCGGACACTCACAGCGACAGAGCCCTCGAACCTGAAATAAAGAGGCTGGGGAAGATGTCAGCCCTCTCAGCGGTGACTGGGCGCTGCTGGAAGGGCTTAGTTCTAAGATAAGTATTTTAGAATGTGCTAGTATGCAGTGCATACTAACATATTGTTATGGCATTGTTTTACAGGTGTTTTTTTTTTTCTGCAGCGGTTTACTACTGCTTTAACCACATCAGCTCCAGAAGGTTTTACCCTCTTTCATGACCACGCCATTTTTTTGCTAATCAGCATTGTTCTCCTTTAACTGGCAACTGCGATGTCATGCAAGACTGTATTCAAATTAAATTTTTATAGATTTTTCATACAAATAGAGCTTTCTTTTGGTGGTATTTGATCATTTTTATTCTTTGCTATATAAATTAAAAAAGACCAAAAATTGCCAGTGGTGGATTACAGCTAGCAACAGTATTTCTAGTGTTGCCAATTGCAGCCAGCGCCAGTGTTTCCAGCATAGCTGATCACAGGCAATGCCAGCATTTCCAGCATTGCTGGTCACAGGCAGTTTTTTTCAGCATTGCTGATTGCAAGCAGCGTCAGTTTTTCTAGCAGTGCTGATCACACATCCAGTGCCAATTTTTCCACAATCGCTGGCTGCAACCAGCAATGCTAAAAATACTGGTTCTGGAACTGGCATGCAGGTAACCGGGCAGGAACCTAATAGTGTGTAGCTTCTCTGGATAACTCAGCTACTTCCACATCTTTTACTGTTACTACAGTTCCAGTAGGGTGGGCATATGACCTTGCAGGGCCTGTCTGTGTCATCATTTCACTGAGAAGGATAATGTTTATATAATTGCAAGTCGTTATGTTCTGTATTGCTGAAGTAGTTTGTAGGCAGGTGGAATAAGGCAGAGGTCCTCTTAAGGGCTGCCCCTCCCATTGGTGGAGTGCTTTGTGGATATACATTTTTAAAGTGGGTTAAGCTGGTGCCCAGGCCTCCTTCCAGCAGGGAGAGAGACAGAGAAGAAAGGTCTGCCTGTTGTAACCATGCTCTCCCCTTCAGGAGAAGGGCTTGAGAAAAGGTCCTGCAGAGGAAGAAAGATAAATCTTTGGTGTGGCCCATTGTTCTCCCTGCCAGATGAACTTACTGCTAAGGGAGCTTGTAGCCCTGGGAGCGGAAAGACAAGTAACAACTGCTGAGAGCCACATGAGAACCAATGCCTTTTGACGACTAGCCGGTATTTGGAGTGTAACTATGCCATTATATGGACTGTTCTGTTTCATCTTCTGATCACGCAAGTAAAAAAGTTTGTTGTTTACTACAAGCCTCCATGGGAATATTGTATGGGAGAAGCACCTTATACTGCCAATACCTGGGAAGTGGAGCAAGAGGTGTGTGTTACTTGTGTAAACCTGGCCATCTGGGTCCCGGAAGCTGATATGTGAACCAGGTGTGTAAGAATTCCTAGGGGGAAGAGGGGTTACCTGCACAAGGGCACGGAGGATGGGAAGCTTAGTCCTCATATCACAATCTGTGGATGGGACAGTAATGGTTTGAGCTAAATAACCTGTGACACCCTGCAACCTGCACCTACAGACTGGCTCCTGGCTACACTTGGGATCCACTACTAGAGGATAAGCCCCAGCCTTGCCATACAAGCGATTCTCAGTTTAACTCTCTGTTGTCTTAGAGAGACTATGCTATACAGTCACACTTTCTATCAACTGAACCACAGAGACGTTGCTTTGAAGAGTACATTTTTGTGCAGCTTTTTTAATTTGTTTTGTATTATTCTGCAGTGTATGCTTGTACTTTGCTATTCTGACCCTGTTTTGCATTCATGATTCTACTGCACCTGTTTAGTAAACTGCAAGTTACAATTACTCTTTGTCTATTTAGCCCATTATTCGTATTGTCACAGATATAATAAAAAATATAAAATCAGTTTAAAAATTGACCCAAAACCAATATAGTTTTTTTTGGTCACCGTTAGGGATGAGCTTCGTTTTCGAGTCGAACACATGTTCGACTTGAACATCGTGTGTTCGGCCGTTCGCCGAATTACGAACGTTATGGGCCGTTCGTGGTGAATTCGAGTGGCGCGTCATGGCCCATAATTCACTACGGCATCGCAGTGCATTGCTGGCTGATGATTGGCCAAGCATGCACTATGACCCGCATGCTTGGCCAATCACAGCGCCGTGTGTACAGAGAGCCGTAATTGGCCAAAGCCAGGGAGGCTTTGGCTAATTATGGCTCAGGGGGTTTAGTACACGCCCCACACTATATAAGGCCGCTTGCGTGGCAGCCTTGTGTAGTGTGTTGTGTCAGAGAGAGATAGATATACAGAGAGACAGTGTCGAGTCAGTTAGCTGCACTTACAGTGTATTCTGTATATATATATATATATATATATATATATATATATATATGCATCCCAGGTGTTGTGTATATATATATATATATATATATATATATATATATATATATATATATATATATATATATATATATATACATACTGTATTCAGTTTAGCTAGATCCGTTCCTGTTATTCTCTTCCTAATATACTGACAGGCAGGCAGGTATTTTTAGAGTATTTCCGGTTAGTGTACTGTGTGACCCTGCACAGTTGCACCTACAGTATAGCTACCTGAAGCCAAGTGCTTGTGTGCTTCTTCTGATCCTATTAATAGCACAGGCAGGCTCTTGAAGTATTTCCAATTAGTGTACTGTGTACTCTGCACAGTTGCACCTACAGTATAGCTACCTGAAGCCAGGTGCTTGTGTGCTTCTTCTGATCCTATTAATAGCCCAGGCAGGCTCTTGAAGTATTTCCAGTTAGAGTACTGTGTACCTTGCACAGTTGCACCTACAGTATAGCTACCTGAAGACAAGTGAAGGTGTTCTCATACTAATAATACTACAGGCAGGGGGGCGTGTCCAAGATGGCGACGGTGCAGGACGCCTAGTCAGGGAGCTCTGCAGCCATCGCGGGGAATTAATCCTGCTATACCATCCTTACAATCTCCAGACCCATCCGAGGCGTCTCCCGCTCCCTCCCTGCGGATGCGGACATTGAACCGGCGTCGATTGGATCAATGCGGCTTGAGAAACATCCAGCTTAGTCCGGGTTGTGCGGCCTTACATGTGGAGGCAGGGACCAACATGGCGACTCAGACGGATGGTCCCGAGCCCACTCTCACGGAGCAGAGCAACTTCGCAGCCCTGATGCAAGCCATAACAGGCTGTCAGTCCTCCCTGTCTACACTCACCACCAAGATCGACACTGTGCAATTAGAAATTGGTCTCATCAGACAGGACTTTGAGAAGGTGAGGCAGCGGGTAACCGAGGTGGAGCGCCGGGTGGGGGATACTGAAGATACGGTCAGAGATCACTCGGCTTCCCTACATACCCTGCAAGTGAGGGTCAAGCACCTGGAGGCGAGAGCCGAGGACTCTGAAAACCAAAATCGACGTAACAATCTGAGGATAATAGGACTCCCTGAGGGATCAGAGGGCTCTGATACGTCTGCCTACACGGACAAACTACTATGTTCCTTATTCCCCCAGGCAAATTTTTTACCTCATTTTGCAGTTGAGAGGGCCCACAGGATGCCACCAGCTCGGGGCCTGCCTGGGACTCCACCTCGCACATTTATATTTCAGTTGCTCAACTTCAGTGATCGTGACCTGATACTTCATGAAGCCCACAAGATGGCGGACATCCGACATGAGGCAGCCCGCTTGATTTTCTTTCCGGACTTCTCGGTGGACACCAAGAAGCAACGAAAGTCATTTGATGCGGTGAAACAGGCCCTAAGAGTTAAGGGAATACGGTACAGTATGCTGTTTCCTGCCCGACTCTGTGTACAATACGGCGAGAGTGTCTGGTTCTTTACGTCCCCTAATGAGGCCTCACAGTGGCTGAACACTCTGTCCAGGCACTAGGAATGATGGTATCCCGTTACTTACTTACTGCTCCAGTGGACTAATATACTGGATGGCCCTGCGGTTTGGTCGTGGGGAGTTTTCCACCATTCCGGAGTAGTCATCTTCTCACCCCCTGGTCCACTGTTCTGATTTGTTGGCGCTGACATAGGGTTGTGCCTAATGTTGTGAGTGGGGACTTTAGAGTAGGGAAACTTCCTCCACATGATCTGATGTCTGCTAGACATACCAGATGCACAGCAACCCCTGTCTGGATGACTGAACTCTGCTTCTTTGTCCTTGAGATGTAAAGACTGCCCTGGTTCTCTGAAGTCCAACTCTCTCACTTACTGCATTGAGACATGCTGAGATGGAGGCTGGGGTGGATCGAAGGGAGAACTGTTGCCCGGGCCGATGCAAGTTGTGGCTATTGTTTATTTCGCTGAATGCTTTCTGGCTCCTGGATCAAGGAAGGCAAAGTTTGTTTTACCCACTCGCCTTGTTCTGGTTAAATGTGTTCTTAGGGGGGAGGGGGAGGAGAGGGATCTCTCTACAACTTTACCTATCCCAAGTGTGTGCCCCTGGCACTGGCCAGGAGAAAAGTATGTGTATTCCCGCTTGATGGCGGCATCTTCCTCAGACTAGGAACATTGTACATTGAGTAGACGTTATCTACTTTTCGTCCTCTGGTACATGACCCTATTTGGTCAATGACCTTATCTGGTTTTGGGGAGCGGGCATACCCAGGTTTGGGGGGTGTGCGGGAAGGGGGGGGATTCAAGTTTGAAGAGGAAATGTTATGCAAGTTTTACACAGGAATGTCTTATGTCTTACCGCACTGATTTACACTGCTTGACACTAAACTATGCAATGATTCTTGACGAGCTGTGGGGGATGGGTTGGACTCTTCCCGTTCGGGGTTCCGGTGCACTCCCTCTTCCACAGACTGTTCCAAACTGTCTGGATTCTCCATGGCCCAAATAAAGCTACTTTCTTGGAACGTTCGGGGGATGAACTCCCAAATAAAACGTTTATTGATCTTTAATTTTCTTAAATTACATTGCCCGGATATTTGTATATTACAGGAGACCCACCTCACTGGAGGCCGGGTCCTGAGTCTTAAAAAACCGTGAGTGGGTCACTATTATCATGCCACATTCTCTTCTTATGCTAGAGGGGTAAGTGTACTTGTACACAAAGCTCTATCCTTCACATTGCTGGACCTGCACCTGAACCCCAAGGGTAGGTTTGTAGTGTTACATGCGGTTGTTGCTAATGTGACTATGGTAATAGCGTCACTGCTGGTACTTCACAGGATTACTAAGTTCATTGCGAGGTACTCCACTGATAATGTGATCTTGGCAGGGGATTTCAATATGCCACCGTGCCCAAATATGGATAGGTTGACGCCAGACACGGCTATGGAGTCCCCAATATCTAGGTGGGCTGTCACGTTTGGTCTCACGGACATCTGGCGTTGGAAGAATCCCCTGCTGAGATCCTTCACCTGCCAGTCGGCCTCGTATAGGGCCATGTACCGTATTGATTTGGTGCTCGGCACTGCTAATGTTCTTAATATGGTTCAAGAGGTCTCCCACTTGCCCAGGGGTATATCCGATCACTCCCCTGTTTTGCTCCGACTGAATGTGAATCCTGCCCCCACTGACTGTCTCTGGTGCCTGTCGCGGTTCTGGGTCTCTGATGACCATATAGCAATGAACACGGAGGTGGCGCTGCGGGACTTCTGGACTAACAATCCCCCTGCTACGTCGCCCGCTTCTAGCTGGGAGACATTTAAATGCTATGCTAAAGAGCACTACCAGACAGCCATAGCTCGCACCCGACGTCAGACTGGGGCAGCACTGCTCCAGGCTGAGTGGAGGGCCGCTGACTTAGAAACTCAATACGCTGCTAGCAGAGATGAGGTTCATAGAGTGGATCTGCAGTGTGCTGTGCGAGAGGTGGCGCTCCTCAGGGTAGCGGCCACAAAAAGACTGCTGCTACATCAATCGCAGCGTATCTTTGAGCAGGGTGAGTGGACTGGACGACTCCTGGCGGGGCTGTCCAGGGAGCAGTTGGTAACAACCACTGTGGCAAATATTAAAGATGCCTCGGGACAGTTGCTGTCTGATCCTAGGGAAATAAACACCTGCTTTGCCTCATACAATGAGGACTTATACACGTCTAGAGTGCAATACTCTGCTGCTGAACTCCAGTCATACGTGGAGCCCATTGAACTGCCCTCGCTGACGGAGGCGGCCTGCAAGAGACTTGACGCTCCTCTCACCCTTAAAGAACTCCAAAATGCCATTGGCTTTCTTCAATCGGGAAAGACCCCAGGAGACGATGGGTTTCCAGTGGAATTCTACAAGACACATGCTGAAACCCTGGTGGTTAGGCTACTGAAGGTCCTATCTGCTTCCTTTGACTCAACTTCTCTGCCCCCTCTATGCCTAGAGCTGTAATAGTGGTGGTTCCCAAGCCTGGCAAGGATCCTGAACTTTGCTCCTTGTATAGGTCTATATCGCTCCTTAACTTGGATGCAAAAATCCTTGCAAAGGTCTTGTCAACCAGACTCAATACAGTCATCCTATCCTAATATTTGTTGCTAATCCTACATAGGTTTGGGATAGGACCTAAATTTCTATAGTGGTTGCGGCTACTGTATTCTGGCCCATCAGCTAGAGTTCGCACAAGCGGTATTCTCTCGGCCTAAATTCCCCTCCACCGAGGCACCAGGCAGGGCTGCCCACTCTCCCCGGCTCTTTTTGCCTTGGCAATCGAGCCTCAGAGCGTCACCGGAGGTGGGAGGTATTTAGTTTCCACCCCTAACTGAAAAAGTTTCCCTCTACGCAGATGATATGCTATTGTATCTCCGTGATGCCCAACAATCGCTTAGAGCCGCTCTATCTATCATTGACCGATTTGGTGTATTTTCGGGGATCAGGGTGAACTGGGAGAAATCCCTCCTATTCCCTCTGACAGATGCTCCGGTAGCGGCAGGCCCCCCCTTCCTCTAAAAAGAGTAACGAAATTTAAATATCTAGGCATCCAGATCCAATCAGACCTACAAAGTTATTTAGCTGATAATATATATCCCGTTCTTCAACAATTTATCCAGCCGTGCTCGGTGCTCGGTGTGGAAAACGCTGCCACTGACCCCAGTGGGGAGGGTAAACCTAATTAAATGTCCTTTCTTCCTAAATTCCTGTATGCCTTTCGTCATACTCCGGTCCCCATCCCAAACTCATTCTTTATTAAATTAGACCAAACTATCACTTCTTTTGTATGGGCCGGGGCAACACTCAGAATAGCTAAACAAACACTGCAGTTGTCACTTACTGAAGGGGGCCTCTCTTTACCAAATTTTAGGAAATACTATTGGGCTGCGGTGCTGGTCTCTGTGCGTTGGTGGTTTGCTCAGGACATTACTAACCCAGCGGTCAATCTAGAGGCAGCGATTCTAGGCTCATACTCTGAACTCAGTAATCTGGTATACAGAGGTCCAAGATACAGCCCTCAATTTACTACACCTATGAAAACAACGGTAAAGGTATGGCAGCAAGTTTCTTCATATACCAATAATGGAAATACTATCTCTCCATATACTCCGCTGTGGGGTAACCCAACCATGCCGCACTTTCAATCTGTTCCAGACCCTCAGGTCTGGGTCAGACACGAAGTTCGGACTTTGCGTCATATTTCTAAAGAGGGTCAGCTTCTCTCTTTTGCAGAATTGAAGAGTAAATATAAACTTCCCCCGTGGATGTATTTCCATTTTTTACAACTTAGACATGCTGTCCGAGCGCAGTTCCCGCATGGGATAGAATTATCTGTCCACTCAGTCGAATCCCTGTTGATGACTGCTAATGTAGACCGTACGCTGTCCTCAATATATCTTGAACTTACATGCAAAGATACTTCCAAAATGCGCCCCCTGTTCAACAAATGGCAGCTGGACATTCCGGCTCTGACTGAGAAAGACTGGTCAGAGGGCCTGCAGCAATGCATCCCATTTATGATCTCAGCAAAGGACATTTTGTGCAAATGAAATTCCTCCATAGGTTGTACTACACCCCACAAAGACTGTCCAAAATTTACCCAGGACTGGATGATAGGTGTCCCAAATTCAGACAGTCGGTGGTGACTTTCTTTCACGTAGTCTGGTCGTGCACGGTTCTCCAGACCTATTGGCGTGAAATAGTGACGGATATAAATGGAGTGGCAGGGCTGCATTTAGAAGTAGACCCGCTGGTGTTCCTCTTGGGTATTACAGACAACTTGGCGACTGCTAAATATACCAAAATGTTTGTGTTTTATGCAGCTTATTATGCCAGGAAAGAGATCTTGTTTCGATGGAAGCTACCAGACCCCCCCACGGTAAAGGCTTGGAGGGCCCAGGTAAATGCGGTGCTGTCACTATATAAACTCACATACATGGGCCGAAACTGCCCCCAAAAGTTTGACAAAATATGGGCGGCCTGGGTTGAAGCTAGACATTTAGTATCTTGATTACACTTAAAGGTTTTTTGGTTTTTTTTTGGAGGCTGGCTGGCTGGTGGCGGGTGTGGGGACCCTATCCCTGGATACTGCTGATGTTGATCTGTGGCGGTGTTGGACCCTATGATTACAAATGGGGTCCAATATGCTCCTGCCTCTTCCTGCTTTCTTTACAAATCTCTCCCTTTCTCTTCATTTTACCATGGATTCCATTTTTAGACTACTCTAATATTCTACATTAAGGGCTCTTCCTGCCCCCCCCCCCTCTCTTTCCCCCCTTTCCTTTCTCCCCCTTGACCCTGACCGCTCTTCCCCCAATCCCCTCCTTTATTTTCCTCTACTTTTCTGGCTTCCCCCTTCTGATCCCCCCCCCCGTCTTTCTTACAAACTATCCCGAGACCAAGCAGAATCCCAGGTGTGATGGAATCACTAACATAAACTATACATTTTTTGAGACGAGTGCATCAGATCGTACCGCTGCTATTTGCAACATATATCTCAAGCGTATTGCGTGGCCAAAACATCTCCCGCTTGGTTCCCGCAGTTCATTGGCAAGAGTACCCAAAAGACCCACACCAAAGAACAAAGAGGACTTCTCCTTGCTCCTCATCAGCTGGGATCTCCAACCCCACTATACCTTCAGTCCTCTCTGAGACCTGCACTGAGAGGAATGAAAGTGTAGAATTAGGTGTGTCACAGCCAAGTACTTGCGGGCAATCTGCTATCAGTACACCAATGTCAGATTGTACCAGGAAAATTTCTCTACCCCAGCTGCTGCACCGCAGAAAGAAGTTCGCTCCCAGCCATCCACATGCCCAGCGGTTGAATGCTAGCTTGGCAAAATTGCTAGCACTTCAACTGCTACCTTTTCAGTTGGTAGACTCTGCCCCCTTCCGTGAGCTTGTGGAATGTGCGATTCCTCAGTGGCAGGTTCCCAAATGCCACTTTTTCTCACGGAAGGCGATTCCGGCTCTCTACCGGCATGTGGAAGGCAATGTCTTGGCCTCGCTGGACAGGGTGGTCAGTGGTAAGGTGCATATTACCACTGACTCATGGTTCAGCAGGCATGGACAGAGATGTTACCTAAGTTTCACGGCGCATTGGGTGACTCTGCTGGCAGCTGGGAAGGATGCAGGACAAGGTGCAGTAGTGTTGGAGGTTGTTCCGCCACAACGCCTCCAAAATGCTACTACTGGTGATTCTGACACACCTCTCTCCTCCACCCCCTCCCCTTTTTCTTCCTCCATGGCCTCTTCCTCTGCTTTGTCCTCCGTAGGCGTTCAAGGGGCTACGCAAGTAAGTAGGCCAAAAGATGCCATGCGGTGCTTGAGCTGGTGTGCTTGGGGACAGGAGACACACTGGGGCAGAGATTCTGTGAGCTCTGCAGGGGCAGGCTCAGAGGTGGTTGACGCTACGCCAGCTTAAGCCAGGAATGGTGGTTTGCGACAATGGCAATGGCACTAACCTCCACTCCACCCTCCGAAAGGGACAACTGACCCATGTGCCCTGTTTGGCTCACATCCTTAACTTAGTGGTGTATTCGTGGTATCAAGGAGAGGGATCATTACTGGCTGGCAACCCTTCTTGATCCACGTTACAAGGGTAAGGTTGCAGATATTATCTTGCCTTTGCAGAGGGAGCAAAGGATGAAACATCTTCGGGAGGCCTTGCAGAAAGGTCTGTGCAATGCGTTCCCAGAGACTGGGAGGTTACAAATTCCTGTTCCTGGACAACATGTTGCTGAGGCTTCGGTCAGTCAAAGAAGGAACGGTGGAGAAGGTGGCCGTCTGAACGATGCATTCAGAAAATTTTTTAGTCCGCAGCCCCAAGGTATGATCGGTTCCAGCAACCATCGCCAGTGTCTGTTTTACCTAGGGGCAAGATCTGACTTGGACACCTTTCCCACCGAAAATCCTCTGGGTTACTGGGTCTTGAGGATGGATCACTGGCCAGAGCTTGCACAGTATGCAATTGAGTTACTGACCTGTCCTGCATCCAGCGTTCTTTCGGAACGCACATTCAGTGCTGCTGGAGGCTTTGTAACCGATTACAGGGTGCGCCTGTCCACCGACTCAGTCGATCGACTGACCTTAATAAAAATTAATCAGTCTTGGATCACCACCAGATACCAAGCACCTGATGCTGATGTAACCGAATAATTTTTTTTGCAATGTCAGATTCCTCCAAGACTCCCTCTGCTGATGCTGAGTGACTATCCTGTTATGCTGAGTGACTATCTTCTGCCTCCTCTGATAGCTTGTAAGAATATTTTTGGTTCTGGGCGCTGCCACCAGTGGCTAAGGCCCAATTTTTCTGCCCCTGTTTAACAGGGGCGTGTAATTACAATTTTTGATGCAATACTTTGCAGCAGGGCTCATTCTTGTGCTCCAACTAGAGTATCTGTGAGGGGTTGCAGTGTTGTGGCACCAGCACCAGTGCCTAAGGCCCCATTTTTCAGCCCCTGTTTAACAGGGGCATGTAATTACAATTTTTGATGCAATACTTTGCAGCAGGGCTTGTTCCTGCGCTCAAACTAGAGTATTTGTGAGGGGTTGCACTGTTGTGGCACCAATGCCTAAGGCCCAATTTTTCTGCCCCTGTTCAACAGGGACAAGTAATTACAATTCTTGATCTAATATTTCACAGCAGGGCCCGTTCCAGCACCCACCAAGAGTAACTGTGAGGACTTATGCCCCGTACACACGGTCAGATTTTCCGACGGAAAATGTGTGATAGGACCTTGTTGTCGGAAATTCCGACAGTGTGTGGTCTCCATCACACATTTTCCATCGGATTTTCCGACACACAAAGTTTGAGAGCAAGCTATAAAATTTTCCGACAACAAAATCCGTTGTCGGAAATTCCGATCGTGTGTACACAAATCCGACGGACAAAGTGCCACGCATGCTCAGAATAAATAAAGCGATGAAAGCTATTGGCCAATGCCCCATTTATAATCCCGACGTACGTGTTTTACGTCACCGCGTTCAGAACGATCGGAATGTCCGACAACTTTGTGTGACCATGTGTATGCAAGACAAGTTTGAGCCAACATCCGTCGCAAAAAATCCTACGATTTTGTTGTCGGAATGTCCGAACAAGGTCCAACCGTGTGTACGGGGCATTACAGTGTTGTGACATCAGCACCACCACCACTATCACCAAAGGCCCAATTTTTCTGACCCTGTTCAACAGGGGCATGTAATTACAATTCTTGATCTAATATTTCACAGCAGGGCCCTATGATGGCTTACAGTGTTGTGGCAACACCAACACATAAGGCCCCAATTTCTGCAGAGTATATAGGGCAGGCCCCTACTTTCAAACATCCAACATCCAACAAACGACTCCTACCTTCTCTCCTGTAAGAGTTAATATGGGAAAAACGTTTCTCCTTTCCACTGATGCTTTATTACCAATCCTTGTTTCACTAAAAACCCCAAAAAAAATTTGTCATTGGGACAGAAAGTGAGGTGAAATCTTCTGAAGAGGAGCACAGACAGCAAAACAAATGTCACAGGGGCGATAACCCTTCCCTATGTTTTGCAAAAAGCTTAAAATAGATTTTTTGACTGGAGCTAAACATTTTAAAAATGTACCAGTTCAAAATTACAAACAGATTCTACTTAACAACAAACCTACAGTCTCTGTCTTGTTTGCACGGCCTGTATACTGCTGTTCAGAGGGCCTGGGGCCCCACGTCTTTCATTTTTTTAATTTGGGTGCGGGGTTCCCCTTAATATCCATACAAGGGCCTGGTAATAGACTGGGGGGGTACCCACACCGTTTGTCTCACTGATTTTCATCCATATTACCGGGACCCGACATTACATTAAAGCCGTAAGCAGTTTTAAATGACTTTTATTCCTTTAAAAATGTCATTTTGTGCAGGGACTGTTCTAAGCACGGGAAACACGCGGCACTTTACAGGCATACTATAGACACTCCCCCAGGTACGATATTTAAAGGAATATTTCACTTTTTTTTTTTTCACTTTAAGCATCATTAAAATCACTGCTCCTGAAAAAATGGCCATTTTTAAAACTTTTTTTTGCATTGATACATGTCCCCTGGGGCAGGACCCAGGTCCCCAAACCCTTTTTAGGACAATACCATGCAAATTAACACTTTTGATTTTGAACGTTCGAGTCCCATAGACTTCAATGGAGTTCTAACGTTCGTGCAAAGTTTCGGTCCGTTAGCAGGTTCTGGTGCGAACCGAACCGGGGGGGTGTTCGGCTCATCCTTAGTCACTGTGTACAGATTTGCTGAATGTGGTTATGAACCATTGTCATAAGGAAAGACATTATGCTTTAAACTGGGGGATTCCAGGCTGTAAAACTACAAAAAGCTAGTGCTTGAATTTGCTTATCTCTTACATTGACCACAAAGAAGCATTTTCAGTACAACCTACCGTCAACATTTTCTATACAAATTCTGAAAATAAAAAACTGTTGGTGGTAGACTGCCTTGATTCATTTGATTATTTATACCACCCTAAGCTGGCTGAAAGTGGTGTAATTTCCCAGAAATGTCCAAATGTATAACCAGCATTATATTCTTAGGCCCCTTTCACACTGGGGCGGTGGGGATGTCGGCGGTAAAACAGCGCTATTTTTAGCGCTGCTTTACCTTTGTTTTTGCGGCGGTATTCAGCCGCTAGTGGTGCAGTTTTAACCCCCGCTGGTGGCCGAAAAAGGGTTAAAACCGCTCGCTTGATTTCAATGGGCAGGAGCGGTTTAGGAGCGGTAAATACACCGCCCCTTCACCGCTCCAAAAATGCAGCTTGCAGGAGTTTTTTTCTTCTCCTGCCAGCGCACAGCTTCAGTGTGAAAGCCCTCGGGCTTTCACACTGAACAAACAGTAGAGGCTGTTTTGGGTCGGTTTCCAGGCGGTATTTTTAGCTCAATAACGCCTGCAAACCCAGTGTGAAAGGGCTCTTATACTTTCCTGTATATCACTGTTACTTCATGTTTTGTCCAACACTAGAGCATATGGTCTTCTCTATTTTATATTTTTATACTCTTTTAGCAAAGCAGCTGTGCTCAAACCAAAACTTTGGGTTCTTTTCTTTCTTTGAGTGACCAGAATCCACATATATCAGAGATCCAGCTAAGTTTGTAGTGAGATCCAAAAAGGAACAAAAACAGATATAGTAAAAGAACCCATAAACAAAGTTTTTATTACAAGCTATATTCAAATTGATTACCGTACATTGTTTTCAGCGGTCAATTGTCCAGCGTTCATGTTACCATTATGTTAAAAAAAATTCCATACAGGCTTACAAGTAGGCTCCTCAACTTTGCATTTTAACAAGGAACCACAAGTATATTTGCATTGCAATGTGTAGAGTTGGGAGTGTCTGCCTTGATTGTATTTGTCAAGGGTTTGGATACATACAGCAACACTTCAAAATGATTAATTTTACTTAGAAAAAAGGCTTTTTCCCAGGTAACTTTAGAGGCAACATATCACTTTTCATCAAATAGTAATAGACCTGCTTTGACCAGCAGATAGAATTGGCTGGTAGTTTGCTGTAACTTTCCTTGTTCTTACTGAGGCATATCTGTCCTGTTTTTAGCCAATTTTGATTAAGGTTTCATTAAGAATTAACAGACCACAAAATATAAAGCAGTGTAAAATTAGCCATCAGCAGGACATTTTCAATGAGGGAGAGTTGGCTGAAATGCACTAGAGAAAAAAAAGCACAGACAAGATTTTACTAAAAGAATTAAAAATTGCAGATGATACAGTAGTGTAAAGTTAGCCAGCAGCAGGCCAATTTTAATGAGCAAGGCTAGGCCCAAATTCACTAGAGACAAACAGCACAGTCTAGGTTTATACTACAAGAATTAGGCTGAGGACACAACAATGTAGGACTGGTCAACAGCAGGAAAGTTTGTTTTAGAGATAATAGGGTCAACTGAGGGAAGTGTAACTTGAATCTATGTGAATAGGGGAATGCAGTGAATGTGAGTGAAATTATGTGAGGTGGTTTATGAGCACACTGGTTTTCCATTATTATTCTTTTTTTCTTTCAAACAAAATAGAGGCATGCTGGGAATAAAAGGCAGCTCCAAAAATAGATAGGTGGGTAGTGGCAAACCCTAACCTCATTCCTAGCATTTGTCTGCTATAAGGGAATGGGGATTATTTACTAAAACTGGAGAGTGAAAACTCGGGTGCAGCTCTGCACAGAAACCCGAGTCCAGGTTGTATTGTCAACGCTTAATTGAACAAGCTGAAGTTAGACACTGATTGACTACCATGCATAGCTGCACCAGATTCTGAGTGCTCCAGTTTTAGTAAATCTCCCCCAATGTTCATATACGGACATAAATGTAAAATGCATGCATGCAAAGGTGTAAATAGAGACTAAATATACATGGTGTTCTTTAGCAAAGCAGCAGCAACAAAACATAATAGAAGAGAGAGATGAGACAACCTGTCTATACTTAGGTAGTTTTTCAAACAAATTAAGTATATTTGTTGATTTTTATAATTACTTTTGCCTAAAACTATATACTGTGCTAAAAGATATACCAAATGGCAGATGGTATGCATAAAATTATTGTGCCTGTAAGACTAATTTGAATGAAAGTATCACAGATTTACACTTCAGAAATTATGTTATGTGAAAATTCTCAAAAAAAACTAGCTGTCATAAACAAATTGGTAAAATCTTTGACACCAAGTCCCATAAACATGCCTTGCTCAATATATCTGGAGGCTTCAAAAGCAGCACATTTACTTTATGTCAGATTGCTAGTAAGGCAGACGCATACTGTACATACAGTGTATACTGTACATTTAATAATGAATACATGTCAAGAAGACAGACACCTAAACTCTACAGCATTCCATATTGTACACCTATCTGATTCATTTTTTTACCTAAGGGCAGCCTGAATTTTTTGAAGCATGGTTTCTAGTTGTTTGAAAGATTAATTTGGGATCAGGCAAACCTCACCTCAAAGGATTAATGCTATGAATATAAGATTCTGTCCCTACCATTTGCACAATGCAGAAGAAATCAGCATATAGCCGGTATAGAGAAGAATCACCCCATTTAAAATAATCACATTGTGTTGCTTTCCAACCTGAAATAAAGACAGACACAGTTTTTGTTTCATCCAGCTGTATTTACTCAGTGCAACTTATAACATCCAAGTGAAAGATATAACACCAACATGTCAGTAAAAAATAAAAAATAAATAAGTTGGAAAAAAGGATCACCCCCTTGTGTTGGTATTTTGTTAAACTATTTTGTTGAACTACCTTTTGCTTTAATTACAGACTTTAGACTGTTGGGATATGTCCCTACTAACTTTGCACATCTAGACTCTGAAATATTTACCCACTCTTCTTTGCATAACTGCTCAAGATAAGTTAAATTTGATGGTGACCATTTGTGGACTGCAGTCTTCAAGCCATTCCTCAGGTTTTCAATGGGGTTTAAGTCTGGGCTCTGACTAGGCCATGCAAGGACATTCACCTTTTTCTCCTTCAACCACTGTGTATCCATTTTTGCTGTGTGCATTGGGTCATTGTCATCTTGGATGGTAAACTTTTTTCCCATTGACAGCTTTCTGGCAGAGGGCAGCAGATTTTCCTCAAGAATGTGATGGAATTTTGCGCCATTCATTTTTGTTTCTATCCTGACAAGTGCTCCAGTCCCTGCTGCAAAGAAAAACCCCCATAAAAGGATATTACCACCTCCATGGTTTACTATAGGAATGGTGTTATTTGGATGTTGAGCTATATTGGATTTCTGCCAGATATATCGTTTGGTGTTGAGGCCAAATAATTCAATTTTAGTCACTTCTGACCATAACTCCTCCTCTCTGACCAGTTTCCTCTTGGCTCTTTCATCCAGTTTGAAACTACGTCCTGATCCAGGGAGGGTCTGTGTTGTGCCAAATGGCTTCCACGTCTTAATCATAGACTTCACTGTGCTTCTAGGCATTGATAAAGCCTTTGCATGTTTATGTATCCATCTCCTGACTTGTGTCTGTCCACAACTTTATCCAAGAGATCTTTTGACAGTGCTTTCCCACCCATAGTTGATTGTTTGCTTCAGTTACACTACCAGGGACTGAAATGCTACAGGAAAGCTGAGCTAATCAAAATGACCACAGCTGATCACAGTTAAAAGTCAAATGGCCTTTTGTGCCACTGAGAAGAAGGTAATTAGCTAAACCTGATTGAGTTTACAAATCATTTTAGGAGGAGGGAGATCCTTTTCCCAACTCAGTGATTCTGTTTTTTTTTCTGACATGGTGTTATATCTTTCACTTGGATGTTGGAGTAAATACAGCTGGATAAAACAAAAACTGTGTTTGTCTTCATTTCGGGTTGCAAAGCCACAAAATGTGAGTATTTTAAAGGGGGTGATTATTTCCTATACTCACTGTATGGCAGACTAGGCAAGAATGTTCCATTTGTTATCTGTCCAGTTTTGGTGATCCTTGTAACAATTTAGCCTAATTTTCCTAATCATTTTTGGATGATGCATTTTCACTATTCTATTGTTCAGTGAAGTAAAAAGTGAATCTCTTGAGTATATCTGTGCAAGTTATGTACAGTAGGTATTAGCCACATGAATCACTGCCTATTTGCATTACCCTGCAGGTGTACCTAACAAATTATACACTGAGTGACGGTTGTCTTTTACACAAATGAGTGAAAGGAATGAGCATACTGACTGGCTACCTGCCAAAGCACAAACTGTATCTCTCTACCACTTATGATTTTTTAAATTCTTGTTTACTCTTTTTTATGTTTTCACTATAGGCTATCCCAGCAGTCTGGTTCTCCTACCTGTGACTATTTAGGAGCACTGCCTCTACCAGCCAGTACATGTATACTATCTGAGCTATTCTGGTATCTGGTCTGACAACCTAGACTGGCTTCCTATGACTTTGCATGGTTCTTCAGCAGTAGTTGTGTGCCTCCTTACCTGCTTTTTTACCTGAACCCATTCCTGACGACACCTGGAAAGGAAAATAGAGGGAATCTGCCAAGGTAGGATCTCTCCAACAGAAGTTGAAACCGTTCCCCTACTCAATCAAAAAATTATTTTATTGTTGCATGTGTCTCTGCTGCAGAGGATCCCCCGCTCCCCACTTTCTAGTGCATCTAGTGACAATCCTCAAATGGGCATTAAGCAGAAATAAAAAGGTTGATAAGGTTTTAACCCTTCCCTGGTCTATCCAAACATAAAAGTGTTTTGGCTGGAGTTAAGCCTTAAACATAGGTTAAATCATTTATATTATGATTTTTCTGTGGTTCTTGCTAATTCACTTTTACATGGCACCCTAGCCTGCAATTATTTAAACAACATTTTTGCTTCTGTGTTATCACACCACAGTACAGCCATGCATACTAAACATCTCATAAAATCCCATTACAGGCACTAACGTTAAGTACTTGAAAACACAATTATGTTATCCAGTGGCACTCACTGTAAATAGACCTGAAAAATTCTTCAAGTTTATTTGAACCTGGCATACCAACATTGTAGTATATAGCTACTCACACAAAAACTTATCCTTTGTTCAGTTTATACATAATATCTAGTTATGTTAGGTTATTTAATAATGCCAAATAGCATTTGATTTAAATGCAAGATTGACTAGTTCCTGTGCTCGGGTTTAAAACTCCAAAACCTCCAGTTAACAATGATACTACTTTTTAATATAGTTGTTTTGGGAGAGTCAAGTTATGGCTGAGATCTCATAGTCTGCAACTATTACATATAGTAACCTCAGAGAGATTTGCTATGCTACCTGTTGAGTAGGTGTTCAGCAGAACTATTTCACTTTGTAAAACTGATATTTTTACATGTTATGTCCAATCAATTGTTTACCATTGTATGCAGACTGCCTACTGCTACTAAAGGACACTCTATTACTAACAGCTTGCCAGCAATATGGCTCAATGGACAAAATGGCTGCTGCAATTTACATCTATACGGTAGATTAAAAAATTAGGTACACATTTACCAGCCTGTAGAGTGGATGTGATATCAAAGGGAGGAATATGCAGGTGGTTTAAGAAGGAAGAGATCGGTGATAGAAGTTTATAGAAAGGAATAACTGGTAGAGACTACCTAGGAGACGTCCTGTGGTTTTGTCAGTCAGATTTCATTTTGTTCAGTATATATAGGACAGCGCAAAGCAGCTGAAGTAGATTCCACCAGTTCTTATGTCTGCCTAATGCCGCGTACACACAAGCTGACTTTTCGACCGGACTGTTCCAACAGACTGAATCTGGCGGACAATCTGACCATGTGTAGGCTTCATCAGACCTTCAGCGGACTTTTTCTGTCGAAAGTCTGACGGACTTTAGATTTGGAACATGCTTCAAACCGCCGGACCCAGTTCCTATCGAGAAATCCGCTCGTCTGTTTGCTAGTCCGTCGGACAAAAAAACGACGCATGCCCAGAAGCAAGTTCAAAACGGAAGCGCTCGGTCTGGTAAAACTAATGTTCGTATTGTAGCTAGCACATTCCTTACGCTGCAAATTCTGTGATCGTTGAATGCAGCGCATTAATTGTCTTCTTTATAATGCTAGAAGAACAAAGTTGTTTTGCTGCTCATATTCACACAGAGTTCTCACAAACTGATTTCTGGATTATTTCTCTTTGATCTCAGGAACGATATTGTATTTTTTAAAAGCCCAATCTCCATACTAATGTTTACACATTTATTTTTTGGAGTCAACTTTTATTATCTTTTATTTTATCAAGATCTGTTTTTAGGATTGTTACAAAATTAGTTTATATATATATATATATATATATATATATATATATATATATATATATATTTTTTTTTTTGTTGGTGTAAAGTTACCACAAGAACCTTTTTTTATTATTAGTTATTTTTTTTTATTTTTTTGGTGTAAAGATACCAGAAGAACATTATATTTTTATTTTTTGGAACCTCAAGGAGGTTGTTGTCCCTTGTCAATTTGACATTGTCTTTTAAAAAATATATTTTAATAAAAACACATAGGCAAGCATTTTCATTAAAAAAAAAAAAAAAAATTCCATTTATTCTGGTTAACAAAATAAAGATGAAGGCAACGCAGGATAAACTTTTGGAGTTTGTGAAGCCTTTTGGCCCCAGGGCACACATCAAAAGTCTGTGGAAAAGAAAATTGTGATCTTGAGGAGTCCATATAATTCGGAGCACAATCTGGTCCAGGAATCCCAGAGATCAAGAACAGCAGCAGATGACATATATGTCCCCAGGCTGTGCTACTACACCAGCCTGCGTCTTCTGTCAGACCAGACTGAACCCAGGTCATCGTGTTCTTCTCTTCGTTGCAGCCTTCCCTCCACGCTGCCCTGCACCCTTCCCTGCAGCCTTCCCTCCACACTGCTCTACAGCCTTCCTTGGAGGCTGTGGCTCTGGTGGTTGACTTGTGGCAGGAGGAGGAGGAGGGGCTTGCTTATTTATTTGGGTGTTGACAGTTAATTCGCCCTTCAGCCCCTTGTAAAGGACATCAGAAAAAAGTTTTTCACACAGGAGGCATTGGCCCTTCTCCATTTCGAGCAACCTGCTGGCTATATAGGAGCCATAGGCCTCTTCAGCTTCAGGGGGGCTCTTGAGGAAAATTGTAGCTTCTCTCATGAGGCGCAGTGTTGCCTCCTCTGTCACCATCCCCTTTCTGGGCCTTTTTGTATGAAGGCAGAGGGGAGGCACCTGCGATTTTGTGAGGCTCCTACTGGGCCCTGCCACCTCCTGGCTGACACTAACCCCTGCCTCCTCCTGCCCGCCACTTTCCACACCTTCCTCCTGGCTGAGCTCATCCTGTGTATAAAAAAGGGACAAAGTTTTAGTTTTTGGTTCATCAATCACACACAATTTTCAGCTCATGACTTGCAAATTCAATGTTAATACCTATAAAACAGTATCATTATGACACCAACATTTTTTCAAGCTGGTGACAAACATTTTTGGCCACTACTGTCAATTGATATGTAGACATCATTTTTTGTATAAAATCCCTAATAGGTAAGCAGTTAGAACATCTAGTTAACATCATTAATATTAGGACACTAAATATGTCTAAAAATAATATACCTGTCTCCAAATGGTTGCATCCAGTTCTTCCAGGATGGAAGTCCCAGGTTGGTCCTCATCAGCCTCTGCTGGGGTGGAGGGAAGGGTGGAGGGAAGGGTGGAGGAAAGGGTCGAAAGTGATCCCCTGGCTTCAGTCTGGTCATCAAAAAACGTAGTTTATCGAAGTACCACAGCCTGGGTATATACACATCATCTTCTGATGCTCCCGATCTCAGGGAAGTCTGGATCTTGTTATGCTCCCTCCTATACATTAAAAATCAAAGTATAGTATAGGGATTGGCGCTGTGTTAGAACAAAGGGTGTGGCTGTAAAATTAACAAGTGCTCTAGTGTGTGATATAATCGCTTCTTAGAAGTGAAGAAATATGTTATAATATGAAACTCCCAAAAATCAATATATCCATATATATGTAATTGGTGAAAAATCCTTATTTAGTGATAAAGGGAATTTTCAACTATCTGTGCAAGCAGTAACACAAATTTTAAATCATCACAATTATATAACATGTGTTGACAATAGTATATATAAATCTACTAATTAGTAAATATAAAGTGACAAGTGACAAGTGGTGCTGTGTATAAAAACTGTGGTTATCAAACCATTGTGCATTAATGTGCAAAAAACATTTAAAAATAGTAAATCATTAATAATGTGTAAAAATACGCAACTATGTATCGAAAAAAATCCCATATACTGTTTGTTGCAAAGTGTTCGTAACAGTAATATAATGTGCCATGCACCAAATCCCTGTAGAAATCGTGTAGAAGGTTCTTCTTTGGTGGTAAAGAGCCGTGCTGTAATTATTGGCAATCACCCCCCAATGTGGTTGCACTCACCGGAGCACTCCACCCCTGCAGGGGTACGAGCGTATGATGTTGATCCTGTTGGTCTCTCCGATTATATGGGTGTCAGTATCCTTCCACGCGTCCCAATCCAAAGCAGCTACTTGCATACAGGGAGATGGGGACTCACTGTCCCTTGATGTGATGTAGGTCCCCACTAGATATCCACTGCCAAAAGATTTGTAATTCTGTTCAGCAAGTCTTCTTTTATGGATGCTGCTGGGGTCTGACTTCACTTTTCTCTCCTCTTGACATGTTCATCCAGACCTTACCATGGCCTTTTTTCAGGGAAAACCCTTTGTTCTAACACAGCGCCACTCCCTATACTATACTTTGATTTTTAGTTTTTTGGGGGATCACTTAGGTGTCCCCTTCTTACATAGGGGGGCTGCAGGTGTAAAATAGTCTGAAGCGCGGATCTGTTGATATATTTATAATCCCTCCTATACATATTTCGCAAGATCACAATTTATTTTTCCAAAATCTCCACGGTTGCTTCTGGGATGAAAGTCTGCACAAATGCCAGAAGTCTCTCCAGCGTTGACTTCTTTACTGGTTTAATATAATATTGAGGGTGTTTGACCTCCCACAGATTCCTCATCTCCCTGTACTTCTCAGTAAATGGTATCAGAAATCCAGGGTCCTTATTTATATTATTCATTTTTGCTGTAAGACAATACAGAAGACAAAAACACTAATGTCAGCCTAAACTCACATAATCTTATCCCAAACATAAGTATCACTCGTTAAGCAGTATAGGCCGCTACAAAGTAAAGAAAATTTACCTTTGTTTCGGGCGCTCGTAACTTCACTTTCTCCATGCACAGAAAGTACGTACGGCACATGCTGGTTAAAGCCTTATATACACTGCGCATGCGTGAAACTCCGCCTGCGTCGCCCTGAGGTTCTTTTTCATGAATATTCTCCGCCTGTTCTCTCTACGGTGCGCATTAGGAACAACAATGGTGGAGACACAGCAGGTGTGTACTAATTACTCCAGTAACGAGGAAAGCCCGGAGCCCAAAATGTCCCGATCCAGGAAGAGGAGATTTAATGCCTCCAATATGGCCTTTGAAGAGATGGTGGAGATGGTAGCAATTTTGCAGAGAAAAGGTTACGATGGGAAGCATGGACCGTACGCCCAGCCTAATTTACGAAAGGCAAAAATAATGTCCAAAGTGGTGAAGACCCTGCATCATAATTTTGGGGTACGATGCTCTAAAAACCAGCTGAGGAAACAATGGTCCGACCTTAAATTGAGGGAGCCGGATCAGTACAGATGAATCAAGAAAGTTCTTAAAAAAAGTAAGTACTTGTCGTGTATTCCTATTCTGATTATTAACTTGCATGCTGCTCCATGTGCTTTTCCTTACTGTACAGTTTTAATCGTTAATGGTTCGTTGGAAACATCATTAGTAGTAAACATCGTTAGCAAGTATATACGATGTCTTTAGTTGATACAGGGTTCAAACAACATTTTGATCTTGGTAATTTGTCTTATTAAAAGAAGTTTAGGACATTGTTGTCTAGATTTCTTTGAAACTAGAATGAATAGCAAACTTCATTCAGTGGAATGTAAGGAGAGGACACTCAGCAGCTGTTTACACTTCTGGACTCAGGAGCACTAGTGTGGGACACCAGAATACATTTTTTAGGGTAACCCACACAGGTGCTCCAGTGGATACTTGTTGGGGTGTCTCTATCTGTGAAATGTGGCCAAAAAAGGTAAATATTCCGGCTTGTTTCAAAGGGTTTTTTAATCATGTCTTCAACTTGGATCTCTGCCCAAACAGACAATTGTACACCACTTCAATACAATGTTTCATATTCCTATTCCTGGACTCAAATATCTGTGTGCAAAGTATACTTTTTTTTTATTCTCATAAGGGAGAAAAGACTCAGACAACCTGATCCCAGGGACCTCTGACCTCGCCTGCCGGATTGGGAAATCAGCCCGAGGATGTGGAGGAAGGAGCGGTGGAGGAAGTGGGCGACATGGGCACCCCACCAGGTGAGTGTCTGACACCCCAGTTTCTGGTAATCTATGTATGCCTGCATATTTCTAAATACATCTTTTTTACTCAATTTTAGGTGATGTGCTGGTTGTGGAAGAAGGGGAACCATTTACCATGGACAGTGCCCAAAGATTAATAGGACAGATCATGGCCTGGAATGGGGATATTGATGCCATGCGCACTAGCCTGGACATAATGTGTATTCAGCTGGACAATATGCAGCAGGAAATGAAGAACATGATCGATGTTTTGGGGAGGATCTAATCCCTTTTTCCCCCAAAAAAACATTAATCGTGTTCTTCATTTCCTTTTTTGCTGACCCCATTCTGGGCTTTGACTTTTAACAATTTTAGGCCTGTTTGTTAAAAAAAAAAAGAAAAAAAATGATGCCTGTTTATAAGAAAAAAAACTGAGGCCTGTTTGTAAAATAAATAAATAAATAAATAAATAAATAAATAAATAAATTGAGGCCTGTTTGTAAAAAAAAGAAAATAATAAATGAGGTCTGTTTATAAGAAAAAAAATAGAGGCCTGTTTGTAAAAAAAAAAAAAACAGAAAAAAAATATTTTTATAAACCAAAAAATATATATTGTTTTAAAAAATATATATTTATATTTTAAAAAATAAAAAAATCCTTGTGCACAGATTAAACATTATGTGTGGCTTCTTCTTTCAATGCTCAATACCAGTTTTGTAAGTTATTTTATTATTAGTGCATTCTCCACAACTCTTCTCGCTCTGGCCAGCCGGTAGTTAAAAACCCTCCTCTCCGGGGTGAGGGTCCTTTGGGGGAATGGCCTCATCAGGTGCTCGCCCAGACCGAAGGCTTCATCTGCAATGAAGACAAAGGGGAGTCCTTCCACGTTATCCGCATCAGGTGGCAATCCCAGGCCACCACTCTGGAGACGCTGGTAGAACTCCATCTGGGCGAAGACTCCTCCATCCGACATCCGCCCATTCTTCCCCACGTCCACATACAGAAATTCATATTGTACCGACACCAACACCATTAACACAATATTATGAAACCCCTTATAGTTAAAATAGTATGACCCCGAATGGGGTGGTTACACAATGTGGATGTGTTTCCCATCTATAGCCCCTCCACAGTTGGGAAAGTCCCAATGGGTGGCAAAATTGGATGTCACAGTCTACCATTCCTGTAGCATTGAAGGAAACTGGGGAGTCAAACAAGAAAAAAAAATATAAGTACTTTTGTACATAACATTGCAAGCACATTACACAAAAAACATTCTTGCCCAGCATCAGTATAACATTCATTTTAAGTATTATTTAAAGACTAAAATATAAGGCCCACTTATTAGATTCCTCGCCCCCACTGATGGCCCATTGATAATTTTTTTGAGGGGGGGGATTATAAATCAATTTAAGGACACACAGACCATTTAGATAAATTTTAGGGGGGGGGGTTATAAATCAATTTAAGGACACACAGACCATTTGGATAAATTTTAGGGGGGATTATAAATCAATTTAAGGACACACAGACCATTTGGATAAATTTTAGGGGGGAGGGATTATAAATCAATTTAAGGACACACAGACCATTTGGATACATTTTAGGGGGAGGGGATTATAAATCAATTTAAGGACACACAGACCATTTGGATACATTTTTTTTGGGGGGTTATAAATCAATTTAAGGACACACAGACCATTTGGATACATTTTAGGGGGGGATTATAAATCAATTTAAGGACACACAGACCATTTGGATACATTTGGGGGGGGTTATAAATCAATTTAAGGACACACAGACCATTTGGATAAATTTTGGGGGGATTATAAATCAATTTAAGGACACACAGACCATTTGGATACATTTTAGGGGGGTTATAAATAAATGTAAGGACACACAGACCATTTGGATAAATTTTAGGGTAAAGCACTACAATGGAACTGACAAAATACATTGTTAAGTGACTAGACTAGGTGGATATGGGCCCAGCATAGCATGGTTAGTGAAGGCAAATATGCATGCAGGACAAAAAAGAGCATTACAAAATTACAGCATGCATGAGGACAAAGGGGACATTCACAGAATATTGCAATCATGGTAATTAGTGTTTGAGTAGAGAAATACATTACATTAGCAAACATTAAATACAATAAAATGTGATGTTAAAGAATAAAAATCTTACCTTAATATAGTCCTTTTGCAGGACCTGGATGATGGCAGAACAGGTCTCTGGGATAATGATCCCCAGAGTCTGGGGGGAGATGCCAGTCAAGAGCTTGAGGTCCTGCAGGCTTCTCCCCGTCCCCAAGTACCACAACGTGGCGACTAGCCTCTGCATGCTGGTATCCTGCCTGCTGATATAAGGGGTCAGCAAAGCCAACAAACGGTGAAAAACGGGGTCCGTCATCCTGAGAAAGTTCCTGAAATCCTCAGGATTATTCTCACGGATCTCACGGAGTAAAGGCATGTGAGAGAATTGGTCACACTGGAGCAACCAATTATTCGTCCATGAACTCCTCCCCACCCTGTTCATGGACTGGGCTTGGGCTGAAGAATGAACTACAGCACCAAACACATACAATGCACGAGCTCTACGACGAGTACGAATACGCAACATGGCTTTAAACGGTCGGCTGGTCAGAACGCACTTAACAGAACGCACTGAAGAACAGCAAGGCTGGTGAAGATCGAGCTGAATATCAACAACGAGTGGACAAGAAAACACTGATAAATCAATGCGAACTGACTACACGCACTGAAAAGCAGATATAAACCTCACAAGCACAAACTGAACAACAGTTAAACGATCTGAAAAACACGAGTCTGAAAAAGCGCGAATCGTCTCTCACCAAATTTCTACTAAAACGAGACAAACACGAAATTAGCAGAAGGGGCCCAACGGGTGGCGCACGAGCTATTACACTTCCTTTTTATATCCTCTTCGGGCCTGGTGTACGTCACCGCGTACTAGGCGACCGGACTTTGGTGTGATCGTGTGTAAGCAAGTCCGTTCGATCAAAAGACCGTCAAAAGTCAGTCGAAAGTCCGTTGGAAAGACCGTCGGACTTTTGTTGCTGAAAAGTCCGCCCGTGTGTACGCAGCATAAGGGGACCGAGGAGAGCTGGTTTGCTGTATTGTGAGTGCCACATGATCTCCGCAAAGAAGTACCTCATGCTTCAGTAACTGTGTCAGGAGCCAGGGAGCGCCTCCGCTCGCCGGGCTCTGGTGCGCATGCGCACGGGACGAGCGCTTCGCCGCACACCCGTCCGCGGCCTGATGGTGCGGCGCGCGCGGGTGCACGGCGGTCCCCGTGTGCGTGCCGTAGCCCGTGCGGGTGCCCGGTAGCGCGTCACACTGACGCGCTCGCCGGGCAGGGAGGCTTTATCTGACGACTCCAGCACCCAGTCAGGTTGCTGGTTTGTCGTCAGCTCTCCCTGTCCCTGAGCCTGTGTTTCCTGTGATACTGCCTGATCTGTGTACCGAACCCCTGCTAGCCTGCTTAACTACTACTCTCCTGGATTGCCCCTGTACTGATTGCCTGATCTGTGTACCGAACCTCTGCTAGCCTGTTTAACTACTACTCTCCTGGATTGCCCTGTACTGATTGCCTGATCTGTGTACCAAACCCCCTGGCTTGTTTAACCAATACTCTGCTGGACTATCCTGTCAATAACCTGCCTGACCTGTGTACCAAATCCCTGGCCTGTTTAACCACTACTCTGCTGGACTGTCTTGATTATACCTGCCTAATCTGTGTACCGGACCCTGGCCTGCTTTACCACCGCTCTGCTGGATCTAGTGATACCCTGATTACCACCTGTTGTTCTCTATCCTCTGCTTGTGTTCTCAGCCCTGCATCCTGCGGATCCCAAGACACCCGCTTCCAGCCTTTGGTACCAACCACCCTACTGGAAGCCCGTGCCTCCGCGTGCCTCCAGCCCTCTGTACCCATTTCGGGGGTCTGGGTGCGCGTGGTCGTAAGGGCGAGCCGCTCTCGGCATCTCGGCCTCGGTGAGTATTTGTCCCTGACAAACTGTCTTTCATATTTTCAAAAACACATTACTTTACTGCAACACAGTACTGCTATATCTTCAACTACCTGTTCAACTCATCAGGAGCTAGTGTGATGGACTGTATTGTGTATTCAAGGAAAGATTAAAGAAATTAAATGCACTGACTGTATACACTGCCTACCTTTTAGCCCTGCACACAATGCTCACCCTCTACAAACACACTGCCCCCCTCTGTGCACACTGCCCCCTACACACTGCCCCCTTTTTTTTCCCTACACACACACAGTCCCCTCTGTACACATTGCCACTGCACAAGCTGCCTCATTTTCCCCTGCACTCACTGCCCCCTTATGACCCTGCACACACTGCCCCCTCTATACACATTGCCTTCTCCCTGTACACATTGTCCCCATAAATAATGTCCATTTCCCCCTGTACACACTGCTCCCCCCACCCATAAACACCACTCACTTTCCCCCTGCACAGACTGTTGCCCCAACCCGTACACACTGTCTGCTTCTTCTCTGCCCACACTATTCCCTTTGCAAACACTGCGCCCCCCCACAAACACTGCCCCCGTCCCATCATACACCATGTCCCCCCTTTGTAAACTCTTCCCTCATACATTTTGTCCTCCTGCTTCTAAACATTGGCCCCCATACACATTGCTCCCCTGCACACATGGGTGGGGGGGGGGTTAAAAGTGAAAGGTGGGAGGAATTACTCTCCCATCCCTGCAGAACATCAGCAGAACATCACTCCTATCACCCCTCTACCATCCCTTCAGGGTGACAGCAGAGATGTTCTGTAGGGATGGCAGAGGGGAGGCACAGCACTAAACAGAGGGATGTGCTGCAATGCTTACCTTGCTGCTGTGCCCTTTAGGCCATGGATCTTTCTTGAGCCTCCTCCACATGGCTGTAGAAGCTCATAGTTAGAGGTCTTTTTTGTCACTTCCTGTTTCCTGTTTCACTCACATGCAGCAGTTTACTTCATTCAAGTTGACATTATTAATGGATATTGGGAGAACTTTGGTGACACATTCCCCCTTCCTGGCCATGTCTGCCCCCAGTTTGTGCTCTGTTGGGTTGGTTTTACCTCTGCCTCCTCAGCTTCGGAGGCGAACGCTCATTACTGCCGCCTCTGGGTATCAAGCAATTGGTAGTCTGATCCAGCCTTTGATGTACTACACACGCATCTACCCCTGATGAAGCGAGTATAGTCTTGCAAAACGTGTTGGGATACTTTTTATGCATGTGTACTCTGCAATTTACATTTTATACCTTTATATGTGTAATGATAT
This sequence comes from Lithobates clamitans, assembly GCA_037952925.1. Taxonomy (NCBI): domain Eukaryota; kingdom Metazoa; phylum Chordata; class Amphibia; order Anura; family Ranidae; genus Lithobates; species Lithobates clamitans. Next base: position 730,502 of record JBBGZY010000965.1, on the reverse strand, counting down.
TTTCTACTGTATGTATAATTTCAGTGGCGTGGCTATGATTCATGTTTATGTTTGCATGACTATTTTAATAAATTTTGAGACTGCATTTACTCTGTCAATTGTTGGCTAACCACATTCACCTCATTTAAAGTCCCAGGGCGATTTCCTGTTTTGTGTTGCAATATAGACATGTGCGGTTCATTTCGTACGAATTTTCCAGAAAATTCATTCATTCGGAAGCATCCGAAATACAAATTTCTATACTTCCGAATTGTATACGAAATAGGAAATTTCGTTGACGAATTTCGGATTCAAATTCGGTTACAACGGAAATGTGACTTGTGTTTTGTTGACCAATCAGAGGTTTTCTTCTGCTGCTGAGTGAGGGTTGGGAAAATTACCTTTTTTAATATGGGAGTGGGAGACTGGTACTGGTAGTCAATGGAAGATTCAGAATCGGACAAAATAAGAATGTTTGTTAATATTGTTTTATTATTGCCATAATAATTACGATTATTCGTTATGATGACGTTAAAAACCCAGGAAATCATCACAGGGATAGTGGGAGCCCCTCATAATGAGCACAGCAGGGGATCTGCCCCAGGAGGAAGTCAGCACAGCACAGGGATGATGGCATTCCCTCATAATGAGCACAGCACAGGGATGGTGGGAGCCCCCTCATAATGAGCACAGCAAGGATACAAACCCAGGAAGTCAGCACAGCACAGGGATGGTGGGAGCCCCTCATAATGAGCAGAGCAGGGGTACAAACCCAGGAAGTCATCACAGCACAGGGATGGTGGGTGTCCCCTCATAATGAGCACAGCAGGGGTACAAACCCAGGAAGTCAGCACAGCACAGGGATGGTGGGAGCCCCCTCATAATGAGCACAACAAGGGTACAAACCCAGAAAATCAGCACAGTACGGGGATGGTGGGAGCCCCTCATAATGAGCACAGCAGGGGTACAGCCCCAGGAGGAAGTTAGCACAGCACAGGAATGGTGGAAGCCCCTCATAATGAGCACAGCAGGGGTACAGTCCCAGGAGAAAGTCAGCACAGCACACACAGGGATGGTGGGAGCCCGTCATAATGAGCATAATGAGTCCGACGACGAAAATTCGTATTTCGTACGAATCCAAATGGAATTTCGGACATGAATTACAAAACACAAATTAACGGCTAATACGAAAGGGATCGAAACTAATTTATTGACAGTGCACATGTCTATTGCATAGTTAGAGGTTTGTCCCCAAGTAGTCCAATAAGAGTCTTCACCAGCAGGACAAGAGTTGAGCTGCAGCAAACTAAAACAGAGGGAGTGAGTCCAGAAAGGCTGAATCTGGAGCAGAGATGAAGTAATGTAAGGGTAGAAGAGATAAGTCATGGCTCTGTCTTTCACCTTGGTAGTAGGACAATGCAGGGCCAGAAGAGGCTCTGTCCTCAGATGCGCTCTCCACAGCATGGAGCACAGGCCAATGCCTCTTCTGCCCTGACCTGGACCTAGCATAGATAGTTAGTGGAAGTCTGGGATGCAGTTCAGATCTGCGGGCACTAGAAATTTGTAGCAATCCCAGGACAGTCCCAGGGAATTCAGGATTGCTGGGAGGTATGTGTATCTGCTAGAAAAAGTAATGTGTAGAAGGTGGTGTCAAGCATGAATTTTAACATTGGAGAGTATCATCCCAGTAGAATCATGTAGAAAAATTGTGTACGTGGTGGGACTTTGAATGTACCTCCAATGAATATAACCACACCTAATGCAAAGAAAATCCCTAAAAAATATGACAACTTTATTTGCATGTTTAAAAACATATCACATAAAATGCATTATATCTGGTTAGACACCAGTTCTACCACTAATTAAGCATACAAATAGTGGAAGAACATAAATTGAAAATACTCAGAGATCATATATTGTAGGTCAACATATAAGAAACAAATAGTTCTGCGCTTAGGCAATAAAGGAACTGCAGCCCCCCCAGCACAGAATAACACCTAGGTGAAATCCTAAAAAGTATAGAGTACTAAATTGGGGTGATTGGCGCTGTTCGACTAGGTCCACTATGATGTGCACAGACCTATATAAGTGTAAAATACAAAATAAAATTTTTTTTGTATATAGGAATGGTAAAAGTTCCAAACGTGTGGGTAAATTTTATGTGCATGTGTAAAAATTGACCACAATCTGTAAAGTGCAGTGTGTATTATCGCATATAATACAAACACTAAAAATTGAGTGATAAAGATTAAATCATCCCAAAAAGGTGAATAAATAAATGTAAGAAAAATAATACCAAAAATACTTAAAAAACACTTGTTGGTAAAATCCTGTGCTGATGTGTACATACAATAGTGCTAAAACATATTGATAAAAAGCTTTTGTTCATATGTGCATACAATAGTGTTTAAAACAAAAAGTGAATAATCAGTTCATAAAAACAAGTGTCCCCAAAAAAGAAAATCCATAGAGCGTTCTTCTTAAAGTGCAATAACGTGTCTCTTTATTCACATAGCAATATTACTGATGAGATAAGTGCTCCCAGCCTTCCAAAGGACCCCCCTTTTGTGCCCTCACTCACCGGAAGAATTCACCCCTGCAGGGCCTAAGGCGCCTAAGGCGTGGCCACGTGATACGCATACGTCTTGTCCTGTGTTAGTTGACTTCCGGGTTGAGTAGCAGGCGGTGGAACGCACGCTACACCGCGCTGCATTTCCCACACCTTTGACTCTGTATCAGTCAGCGGAGCACTGTTCGCTCCTTTTTTAAATCCACTTGTTTGCAATAAAGCTAAGTTTTTTCGGATTCACGCGATGGGGCTTATTTTTGTTTCAAAACATATGGATGTTCATACCGGGGAGTGATTGAAGGTGATCGGGATACCAGAAAAGGAGCGGAGAAGGAAGGACTGTCACCACGGACCACTGCTGCAGGATACAGTCTACAGGCTTGATACCCCTGCCGGGGTGAATTCTTCCGGTGAGTGGGGGCACAAAAGGGGGGTCCTTTGGAAGGCTGGGAGCACTTATCTCATCAGTAATATTGCTATGTGAATGAAGAGACACGTTATTGCACTTTAAGAAGAACGCTCTATGGATTTTCTTTTTTGGGGACACTTGTTTTTATGAACTGATTATTCACTTTTTGTTTTAAACACTATTGTATGCACATATGAACAAAAGCTTTTTATCAATATGTTTTAGCACTATTGTATGTACACATCAGCACAGGATTTTACCAACAAGTGTTTTTTAAGTATTTTTGGTATTATTTTTCTTACATTTATTTATTCACCTTTTTGGGATGATTTAATCTTTATCACTCAATTTTTAGTGTTTGTATTATATGCGATAATACACACTGCACTTTACAGATTGTGGTCAATTTTTACACATGCACATAAAATTTACCCACACGTTTGGAACTTTTACCATTCCTATATACAAAAAAAATTTTATTTTGTATTTTACACTTATATATGTCTGTGCACATCATAGTGGACCTAGTCGAACAGCGCCAATCACCCCAATTTAGTACTCTATTGTAGGTCAACATGTTTTGTGAGGGATGACTCGCTTCTTCAGGACCTTGGCTCTCACGTAGACAGAGTAGTCACTAAAATTATATAGAAAAATACATATTAGCAAATTAACAAAATAGATAATTGTAACAGTAGATATCTTTCAAAACATCCTCAGGTTGTATAACCCCGTACAATAAGACATGACATATACTCAAAATAATCAATAGAGCCTATACCCATCCAAGGAAGAGAAAGGAAAAAAAAGGAAGAGAAAGCTATAATTATTATGGTAAGATACCAATAAATAGAAGTACCTTAAACTGTATGGTACCTAATGTTCTTGAATATAGCCATGGGACATTCACCATCAATTGAGTAGGCAAGGTTTACTGGTCCTGACAAGCCCCACTGGCCCATGGAGGCAAGAGAAAATAAAAAGCAAAAATAGCCCCCCCAAAAGGGTCTGGCAAAAAAATCCTAATTAAATCCTTACATGTGAGCAGTGCACATACACATAACAAACTGATCAGCAGACACCAAACATATGCAATGGATATGTTTGCATATGTTTGGTCGCTGCTGATCAGTTTGTTTACGTATGTGCTCACACGTAAGGGTATAACTAGGGTTTTTTTCACAGCCCCTTTTTGGGGGGCTATTTTGCTTTTTGATTTTTTTACTCCCTTTTTCTCTTGCCATTTTTTAGTTACCCATATCTCCTAAGATCTGCCTCTTAAAGGGAGACTGACCTATTTGCCTCACCAGTCTTCCATTGGGTCCACAATTGCCCAAATCCAGATTCTGGGTGATGGATATCTCCCATCCACCAACATGTTTGCCACTGTAGCCCAGATTCAGTCACAGTATGTAATATCTTGAGTAAAAACAAAAATTGAAAAGAATTGAAAATGTATGGCTATTTTTTTTTACTTAACCCTGTGATTTGCTTTAGTTCCTTATTTAGGTATAGAACCAAGGATAATCTATTTAGGTAATTGAGCTTAGTCTTCAAGTAACTGAATAAGAATAATTTGAAAAACTGCATCCAAAGAAATCAAGGCACACTTACTGGGACATAATTAGGAGCCCAATTGATTTAGTTAAAGCTGGGGTTGGAAAGGAGGGTATACAGAATGTTAAGAATGTTAATAAAGGAAAGACGCTAAAAAGGTAATCACATGTAAGCAAGACACATTAAAGTGTATAGAGGGAAGAGCAACCCAGTTATTAATTATAAATACATGTATTAAGCCTGTAATGAGAGAAACACTGGAGCTGCCATTTACGACCTTTCTTTTAAAAAATGATAGTTGACAGGCTGGTATGCTGACTGAGTACTTGGTACTTTCTAACAACTAACTTGGATCAAGTATGTGCATCAGAAAAGGCAGAAAAAAGTTCTCATCTGCATACTTACTAAAGATCAGTGATTTGCAAGAGATTCAGCATCACAGTCAGCCCACAAGCTAGTGCTAGTTAGTCACATTCATCTGCTCTTGTTGAAGATGTGTTGCTCCCATCATGTTCCTGGGCAATCAACAACTGCCTTGATAAATTAAATTATGATTGGATTAACGTGACTGAATTACCCATGTGCATATAAATGCTGGGGAATGTCAACACCACAGAACAAGCCCAATTGAATGTGAATAACTACTTATTTTACCATGACATCAATACATGAGAACCTTCACAGACAGTGAGGCCATGATCAATTTTTCAAAGATATGTTACCAATAGATCGCTGAAATCAGGAGGTACCATTTAATAGTTAGTTATCATTAAATAATTTTTATGAACTAATTATTTGCCTATTAGATTGTTAGTGTCATGAGGATATATGTTTAAATAGTAATTTTTAGGATGATTTTATGTATCTATTGAGTGTATAATGAAGGGTGGCTGCTTTGACGTTCAAATACCTATGTCGGTATTATACTGTATATCTCCATAATGATTTGATTATGGTTTTGATTTTTTACGTTTATAAAGTTTTAATAGAGATTTTGCCCCCCCTCCCCTTTAATGCCATACCTGAGGAGTTGCAGATGTCTTGCTCACTCCGCTATGTGCTATCTGATTCTGGTGCCCCATTTTGCAGAGCCGGATCAGTGCGCTGGTCATGTGATAATGAGGAAGTGAACTTAGAATATTTGTCACTATGGCAATGGACACAATAAGGAGGCGGATCACATGTGTTAATTGATTAGGTGGCGTGTACTTAAGTGAGATGATGTGCGAGCCTCCGTAATTGTGAGGAAGTACCGTCCACTGGGATGATACGCGCAATTGTCTCGCTAAGACGTTTACTGTATGCTTCGAATTCAGGCACTGGGACAGCAGTGCTTCATTTGTAAATTACATTTTACTTAATAAATTATGGTTATAGTCAATCAGAGAGCACTAGGTATTTCTCATTGATTTTGCATGGTTGCAACGATTCCATCCGGTATTTTATGAGTGTGCTATCCCGCTGTGATGTGGAGCGGTAGGATTTCAATAATCGGATCCCCACAGAGGTAGCGATCATCTTATATACCCATTTGGGAAGGCTTGATTGACCTGTCTGTTAATTTAGAGGTCCGCAGTCTGAGGTGAGCGGCCCGCATTGTCTAGGGTGGAGACACACTTCTCTCTGTCTGGTGTTCCATCTCTGTGTGTTTTTCATTCTCATTCTTTCGGATTGGCTACAGATTCTATATATAAACTCATGTGTATGTTTTTTCTCTTGCCATATATGTGTAAGAGAATGTATAAACAACTGACTCCATCTTAGATTTTCTTCCATTTTACATGAAGTAGAACTGTTTGTATGTATGAGTTTTGCCATAAAAAGTTTGCATAGAATCACACCCTATGAGATACTGTGGTAAAGCTGGTTAAGTGTCAGAAAGTCATCAGCTATTTCTTGTTATCTAGTCAAGCAGTCTAACTCGTGATAAGAAAGTACTGAGTGTAAGTTTGTAAAAACCCTTAGACATGTATTTTTACTGGTATATAAACTACTGTTGTATTCAATAAAGTCAGAGATCTTATGAACACACTCAAAGCTTATTTCTCATGTCTCATGTGGTCTCTCACAGATCCGAGGGTCCCAGTGGTCTGCCTGCATAAACCAGGGTGGTCGTCAAGGTGTATAACTTCTTTCAAATGGGGGCTCGTCCCAGATAAAGCAATCATCCTTGGTAAGTAAACGTTTGTCTTATTTTACTAAGCTTACTAAATTTATATAGAAAGGAGATGGACCACGCCTTAAAGGTCTTTGGGAGACCTGAGTCCTAAAGAGAGGATTCATTAACAGTGTGAAAAGTCTGTGGGGGACCTGAGTCCAAGAGAGGATTTATTAACATTAGACAAAACAGTACTGTAACTCCTTTTGGGAAGGCTGAAAAAGCGTTTATGAGGTAATCACCACTGTGACCTAAACCTCTGTTTGCTTTGTCGTTCTGTCGCATAGACGTATAAGATAATTTGTTGTGTGGAAGAAGCTGTTAGGTAAGACAGCCTCTCGTTCACTGTAATATGGGTCAAGAACATGGTAAAGAGGCTCCGCCTCCCCCTAACACCGGGGAAACTTGTAAGGATTATGTTGCTAGGGTTTGTGGTACTGATAATAAATTTATAAATCCTTGGATGTCAAATTTTTCAGGGTGGACTGAATACTATGCATAATAGTGATCCCTTCCCCCCAAGGTGGAGATAATGATGAATTTCATATGGATATGGTGAAAGGTTTATTTCTTGGTGACATGAAGGCTTTCCCATAGTTTTCAGGAGACCCTCAGTGGGATATGAAATTCATCACAGTTTTAGGATTATACCAAATCGTCCAGTGAATCGCTTGGGTAGGGACTTGCTGGGAAAATTGTGTATGAAGATAATAATGTCCCCAAGTAGCAGTCTTACTGTCTATTCAAACAAGGTCCCCATCGTGCCGATTTTGTCCCTAAGTAATGAAGTACCAACAGAAGAATTCCCAAAAGATTTACAAAATGCCTGGTCAGATGGGTCTTTGGATGTGGGTCTCATCTCCTGTACCCCATACAAAGCCACCCTCAAACCTTGGGCAGAACCCATATACCACAAACAATACCCTTTGTCAAAAGAAAAGGAGGATGGAATTGCTCCCATGGTGGAACATTTCCTTAAACAAAGAATTTTAAAGGAAGCAATTTCACCCTATAAATCCTATAAATCCAGTCAAAAAAGCCGGATGGCAGTTATAGGTTTGTTCAAGACCTTAGGGTCATAAATAATCTTTAATCTTGTAGTGCCCATAGCACCTATAGTACCTGATGTGCCATCACTCCTGACTTCCATACCATCCAATGCAGAGTATTTCACAGTAATTGATTTAGCAAATGCATTTTTAGCGTTCTGGTGGACGAAGAGACACATCCTATTCTTGCATTTTGTTTTAGAAATCGCCAGATGACCTGGTGTAGAATGCCCCAAGGGTATGTAGACTCCCTGTAGTCTATTCAGTTGTACTCCAGGCAACCCTGCGGTCCTGGACTCCCCGCCATGGTTCAGTCCTATTACAGAATGTTGGATTTGTTCTTATGCAGTCCAAACCAGGTTGCCAGCAGAGATGATGGTAAAGATTTATTGTACTGGTTAGCAGAAAATGGTCACAAAGTCTCTAAAAAGAAATTGCAATGGTGTCAAGAGACTGTTGAATACCTTGGTTTTACCCTCACAAAAGGAGAAAGAAGAGTCAGTCACAAGAGTGCTTGTGGCTCTCGAGGGTCTGCCCCCCCCCCACTGACAAAGAAAGATATGCTATCTTTTCTTGGCATGATTGGTTACTGCCACCAATGGATACCTTCTATGATAACCTCCTGAGACAAGCCACAGGCTCAGACATGCCAGATTGTGTAAAATGGACAGATGAAATGTGTGATGCATTTGTGTACCTTAAGACAGCAATGGTAATAGCCCCTGGCCTCAGATTGCCTGATTATGGCAAGATTTTCACTTGTTTGCCAGGGACAATTGTAAAACAATGGCAGGAGTCCTGGCGCAGGAACACAGAGGAAAACTCCGCCCTATTGCATTTTTTTCAAGAGTATTGCCAATGCCGGTACAGGGCATGCCGGTGTGTTTCAGAGCTTTGGCATCCTGTGCTATGGTAGAAGAAATGGCTACTTCTTTTACTCTAGTGCTGCGTACACATGAGCAGACTTTACGGCAGACTTTGCCCGGTGGACGGTATTTGGTCGGACAATTCGATCGTGTGTGGGCTCCAGCGGACTTTGTTTTCTCAAAAGTTGGACGGACTTAGATTTGAAACGTGTTTTAAATTAATCCGTCAAAATCGAGTCCGGTCGAAAAGTCCGCTCGTCTGTATGCTAGTTTGACGGACAAAAAGCCATGCTAGGGCAGCTATTGGCTACTGGCTATGAACTTCCTTGTTTTAGTCCGGTCGTACGTCATCACATACGAATTCAACGGACTTTGGTGGATTGTGTGTAGGCAAGTCAGTTCATTCGGAAAGTCCGTCATAAAGTCCGTCGAAAAGTCAGCCGAGCAAAGTCTGCCGTAAAGTCCGCTCGTGTGTACGCGGCATAAGACATCCAACCACCTTACATACTACTCATAATGTATCCATTTTGTTTAAAAATATTCATACCCAACATATGTCAGCCCAAAGATTGAGTGGATACGAGGTTATTCTCCTCTCAAATCCAAATCTCGAAATAAAATATGCTTCACCCACTTCAGGCCCAGCCCTGATCCTAAATGCATTACTAGATTTAAAAGGAGAAGAAGATGAGGTAGTTCCTCAACATGAATGCATTGAAATAATCCACCAGGACACATCTCCATGTGCAGATATGTCTTCCACTGCAATCCCTGGGGCACAAAATGTTTTTGTTGATGGTTCTTGTTCTAGACCAAATGAAAACACATATGCAGGATATGCTGTAGTCCAGTTCCCTGATGTAGTGCTCAAAGCAAACCCAGTCCCATTTCAATCAGCACAGGCTGCAGAACTGATTGCCCTTACAAGAGCATGCCAGCTCTTTGAAGGACAAGATGTGAACATTTATACTGATTCTAAATACGCATTCAGTGTATGCCACGATTTTGGCATTATCTGGTTAAAAAGTGGGTACATAGCAGCAGATGGCAAACCAATTTCACATTCTACATTAGTGTCCAGCCTTTTGGAAGAGATTAAATTGCTTCACTCTAAAGGTATCCTCCGCTGCATGGCACACACCACAAACCAAGATGATGTTTTAAAAGGAAATGCCTTAGCTGATAAAGCAGCAAAGGAAGCAGCTTCTAAACAAGAAGCTACCATACAAATGCCATCACTTGCACCTGAAATGCCCCTGTTAGACCCAACCTTGTCAGATCTTCAGACATATGCTACAGACACAGATATTAAACAATGGAATATTGCAAGAGTGCAGAAAAGCCCAGATGCTGGACTTGTCTGTCAAGAGGGGAGACCATGTATACCTGTAGCTAGTGCACCTTTATTTATTTCTCATTATCATGGGGTAGGGCACAAAGGCTGGCAGGTCACATGTGAATTATTGGGCAATGATTTCTTTATCCCCAGTCTTCCCTCTTTGGTCACCTTACATATCCATCCACACCTTTTACACATTTACAGATTGACGCCACCCATATGCCTAAGTTAGGTAAAAGACAGGAATATTTACTTGTGATAGTAGACATGTTCTCATGGACTGAAGCATTTGTAACCACAATAGAAGATGCACAAACAGTTGTAAAAATCCTCATGCAGCAAATTATCCTTAGATGGGGATGCCCGCTCCAAATACATTTTGATAATGGTCCTGCATTTATTTCAAAAGTGTGCCAAGATTTAGTGAAAGCACTTAAAATTGATTGGAAATTTCATATACTTTACCACCTGCAGAGTTCAGGTATTGTTGAGAGAAGGAACAGAACCATTAAAGATAAAATAAGAAAAGCAACAGGAGGCACATATAATAAGTGGCAGAAAGTCCTACCAGTTTTGGCCGAAATAAGAATGACCCCCTCTAAGAAAACAGTATACTCTCCATTTGAGGTTCTTATGGGTAGGCCATTTCCCACCCCATGGGCCAGTTAACCACTTATGTTAGAAAGAGGGGACCTAGAAGTAATACAGGAGAGTATATTAGGAAACTCATTGAAACTCTGGACAGAGTTGAAAGAAATATTGCTCGCACCAATCCTTTCTCTTCACAGGAATCTACACACCCTTTCCAGGTAGGAGACATAGTGGTGGTCCAACAGCTGAATTGTACTAAGAAGCAAGAGTTCCTGTTCAGACCCAGGACCACTGTGATCGCAGTCACACGTACCGCAATCCTTACTGAGGGAAAACAGTCCTGGATTCATGCCAGTCATGTGAAGAAGGTGAACCAAACACCTAAGAAGCAAGATAAAGCACAGAGAGGTGAAGCAGGTGATACAAATCTTCGAACAGTGAGTGAGGCAGGTGGTCAAGACTCTGAAAAATATGACCTTGCTTATTGCACCACAGACTTCTGCGAAGGCATTTTGCCTCCTGTTCCTAATCTCTCTGATAGTGTTCCTACCTACATGGATCATAATTAATTGTATTTATCATGCTGAGGACTTGGGAGCCCTTAAAGGCATAATTGGGTCACCCAATAACACCATCGATAATACACATACCAGACACAAGAGAGATACACAATCAGACAAAGAAGGAGTTTTACACACAAAATGTTGCTACTGAAGTTCAAATATAATTATGCCCAGAAATCAGGGTATGAGAAATGTTGGATATGTAGTAAACTGCATCCTAGTACAGCCTGTATTCCCCTTATGGCTGTACCTTTAAATATCACCCTTTTTTTAAATGGAACTCCTCCCGTTGTTTTAACCAACATATCAAGTTAATATGTAAGCAACACTGTTACTTTTCCAACAATTATGGGTAGAAGCATTCCCATGACTAGTGTTTTAAGTAAGTCATGTTCATGACTTAAGAGGGGATTGTAAGAGAATGTATAAACAACTGACTCCATCTTAGATTCTCTTCCATTTTACATAAAGTAGAAGTGAACTTTTTATATGTATAAGTTTTGTCATAATCAGCTTAAAAGTTTACATAGAACCACACCCTATGAGATACTGTGGTTAAGCCTAATCTGTGTCAGCAAGTCATCAGCTATTTCTTGTTATCTAGTCAAGCAATCTAACTCTTGATAAGAAAGTACTGAGTGTAAGTTTGTAAAAACCCTTAGACATGTATTTTTACTGGTATATAAACTACTGTTGTATTCTATAAAGTCAGAGATCTTATGAACACACTCAAAGCTTGTTTCCCGTGTCTCATGTGGTCTCTCATGGATGTGAGGGTCCCTGTCGTCTGCCTGCATAAACCAAGGTGGTCGTCAAGGTGTATAATTCCTTTCAATATGATCTAATATTTTATTTGTATTTCTTAGTGTTGTTCCTTTTTAGCGCTGCACTGACTTTTTTATGAATTTACCCAAGGATTGCTATATATTGACCTTGAGTGTTCAACTGCTTTTATTATTATTGTTGGTTTTGCGCTGACTGAACCCCTACTTCTATGTTACCAATGGCAACCTTTAAATTTCTGTCATGGCAGGGGTATTTTAAAAATGATGGAAAAAAAATATAATATATAAATGTTTTATTTATTACAAAATATACCTAGCTTGGTATTTGTGTTTCAACAGTACTGCAAAAGAAGATCCAACAGCTAATCTGACAGCAAGCATACGACCTACCTGTGTAGTTTGTGTAATTGGTGTAGATCAAAATTGGTCAACTTTTTACTCAGTGTCGGTATGGCATGCCAGGACACAATTGTAATTCTGCATTAATTGTTTATATTCAAAAGCATGTTGTCAGTAAATAACTCTGTACCTCTCAATCTACAGTATGCACCCCATAATAGATTGTCGGTCCTCATTTATTGTCCTGACTGAGAGAAAGCGCTTCTCTGGTTTTTATAATCCTTCCAACACTTACAAGCTTGCCACCTGCTTGTGACTTGTGATTTAATATGCCCCCAAATTTGGTCTATTTTGATAGGTTAACAACCTAACAGGTTTTTTTTGTTTAGTAAAGATAAATTACAGATTTACAAGGCAGACATTAAGAATAAAAGACAGTTAAACTTATGTCTCCCAGTATGAGCCATTTTTACATAGACACTACAGCAGGCTATAACAGTCAATGAATAATATGTTAATATAATGTACATTGAAAGTAGGCCAAAGCAATGGTGGAACCATCTTCCACAGTAACCTGCTGAAAAAATACTAGTGAAAGCGGTGGCAAACGTGCACCGTTTAGGAGATGTTTGTATCTTTTTCAGCCGGTGATGCCACCAGCACATGCACACTGCACTCTGAATGGACAGGATACACAAGTGAGAGTACTGTGATACGACTAAGACTCCCATGCACACGTGCGGGTGTGGTGTCATTGCAGGTTGGCCATTCAAATGACCAGAGCCCAAGAACCCAGATGGAAGACTGGATGATGATAGATGCACTGGCAGCGGTGACAGCACATGGCTAGAGGGCATCATTTTAAGGTAAGTCTTTCCTAATGTGCTAGTATGTGGTCCATACCAGCACAATATGACATTAACTTGCAGGGGAGCAATTTTTATTTTTTTTTAACCACAGCTTTAATGATGTCATATGGCTGTAATTAGGGATGAGCCGAACACCCCCCTGTTCGGTTCGCACCAGAACTTGCGAACAGGCAAAAAATTAGTTTGAACATGCGAACACCGTTAAAGTCTATGGGACACAAACATGAATAATCAAAAGTGCTAGTTTTAAAGGCTTATATGCAAGTTATTGTCATAAAAAGTGTTTGGGGACCTGGGTCCTGCCCCAGGGGACAAGGATCAATGCAAAAAAAAGTTTTCAAAATGGTCGTTTTTTCGGGAGCAGTGATTTTAATAATGCTTAAAGTGAAACAATAAAAGTGTAATATCCCTTTAAATTTTGTACCTGGGGTGTCTATAGTATGCCTGTAAAGGGGCAAAATTACATTTCAAAGGAAAAAAAGTCATTTAAAACTACTCGCGGCTTTTAATGCATTGCCGGTCCGACAATACACATAGAAGTTCATTGATAAAAACGACATGGGAATTCCCCACAGGGGAACCCCGAACCAAAATTTAAAAGAAAATGACGTGGGGGGTCCCCCTAAATTCCATACCAGGCCCTTCAGGTCTGGTATGGATATTAAGGGGAACCCCGGCCAAAATTTAAAAGAAAAATGGCGTGGGGTCCCCCTCAAAATCTATATTAGACCCTTCAGGTCTGGTATTGATTCTAAGGCGAACCCCACGCCAAAATGTAAAAAAAAAATGGCGTGGGGTCCCCCTAAAAATCCATACCAGACCCTTATCCGAGCACGCAACTTGGCAGGCCACAGGAAAAGAGGGGGGACGAGAGAGCGGCCCCCCTCCTGAACCGTACCAGGCCACATGCCCTCAACATTGGGAGGGTGCTTTGGGGTAGCCCCCAAAACACCTTGTCCCCATGTTGTTGAGGACAAGGGCCTCATCGCCACAACCCTTGACCGGTGGTTGTGGGGGTCTGTGGGCGGGGGGGCTTATCGGAATCTGGAAGCCCCCTTTAACAAGGGGACCCCCAGATCCCGGCCCTCCCCCCTGGGGGACAAAAGTACCCCTACCATTTCACAAAAAAACTGTCAAAAATTTTAAAAATGACAAGAGACAGTTTTTGACAATTCCTTTATTTAAATGCTTCTTCTTTCTTCTATCTTCCTTCGGTTTCTTCCTCCATCTTCTTCTTCTTCTGGTTCTTCTGGTTCTTCCTCTGTTGTTCTCGTCTGGCATCTTCCTCTGCAGCGTCTGCGTCTTTTTCCCTTCTCCTCCTAGGGCCGTTCCGCATCCATGATGGCATGGAGGGAGGCTCCCGCTGTGTGACGCTTCTCTCTTCATCTTCTTCTCTTCATCTTCTTCTCTTCATCTTCTTCTCTTCATCTTCTTTTCAGGCCGCCCAGCATCCATGATGGTATTCCCTGTGATGCCACAGGGAAGTCCCGTCAAGTCCCCGTGCGTCAGAGGGGGACGGGGTCACCGGGTGGCCCCGCCCCCCCACTATTTAAGAACCGTCAGAAGAGGAGAAGCGTCACACAGTGGGAGCCTCCCTCCATGCCATCATACATGGTACAAGTACCCCCTTACCATTTCACACAGGGGGGAGGGCCGGGATTTGGGGGTCCCCTTGTTAAAGGGGGCTTCCAGATTCCGATAAGCCCCCAACCCGCAGACCCCCACAACCACCGGCCAGGGTTGTGGGGATGAGGCCCTTGTCCTCATCAACATGGGGACAAGGCGTTTTGGGGGGCTACCCCAAAGCACCCTCCCAATGTTGAGGGCATGTGGCCTGGTACGGTTCAGGAGGGGGGGCACTCTCTCGCCACCCTCTTTTCCTGTGCCCTGCCAGGTTGCATGCTCGGATAAGGGTCTGGTATAAATTTTGAGGGGGACCCCACGCCATTTTTAAAAAAAATATCCATACCAGACCTTAAGGGCCTGGTATGAAATTTAGAGGGACCCCCTACGTCATCTTTTTTTAAACATTTTGATTCGGGGTTCCCCTGTTGGGAATTCCCATGCCGTTTTTATCAATTAACTTTTATGCGTATTGTCGGACCGGCAATTCATTAATAGCCGCGAGTAGTTTAAATGACTTTTTTCCTTTGAAATGTCATTTTGCTGTCAGACTGTTCTAAACACGGGAAACATGCGCCCCTTTACAGGCATACTATAGACACCCCCCAGGTACGAAATTTAAAGGGATATTACACCTTTATTGTTTCACTTTAAGCATTATTAAAATCACTGCTCCCGAAAAAATGGCCATTTTTAAAACTTTTTTTGCATTGATCCATGTCCCCTGGGGCAGGACCCAGGTCCCCAAACACTTTTTATGACAATACCATGAATATAAGCCTTTAAAATTAGCACTTTTGATTTCTCCCATAGACGTTTAAAGGGTGTTCGAATTTGCCGCAAACACCCCAAATTGTTCGCTGTTCGGCGAACTTGCGAACAGCCGATGTTCGAGTCGAAACATGAGTTCGACTCGAACTTGAAGCTCATCCCTAGCTGTAATGTAGCACTCAATGTGTTAGAGTGGAAAGAAAGATAAAGTTTAGGTGAATGCTCAAGTTCAGATGAGAAACAAAGCAAGAGCATGACAGGCAGAAAAGAAAAAGGAGTGTGGGGGGGGGGGTATGAAGGAGTAAGGCTTCTACCCAGCCCACTCATGATGCAGAACATCTGCTGCATTTCTAGGAAGTGGAAAATCTCAGGTTATCATTATCCAAAATGAGGTTGAAGGTGTTCAGAATGTAGATAACTAATTTAAACAGATTTTCCTAAGTATCTTTAAGGAGTGTGGTGAGTTTCTCCTTTCTCATAAAGTGATTAGGTTTTGTAATCCATTTGGCGAGTGGGATGGAGTGGAGTGGAGTGGGTGAGTATAAAGGCATTCTTCCTCAGATAGAGCAAGTCCTATATCTCTCTCACAGTCTCTAGTGTAATGTGGGAGTGATGGGGAAGTGTGTCTCAGGAGTATGGAGTAAACATGTGATATATTGCAATGTGTAAGGTATCAGCTGGGTGTATGGAAAGATCTTGACATGGAGTTCCAGCTTTTTTTCATTTTGAATAGAGTAAGAAAAGCTTATAACTCCTTTGAGGTTTATTTTTGCCATCTCTGTCACATTGGGGATATTTTCATTCACCTCCTGTTTCATAGCCAAAACAAGAAGTAAGAGAAAATCCCTCTAAAGTGAGGGAATCCCTGATTGCCACCAAGGTCACCAGGACTAGTGTCCCAATTGGAAGGTATCCCCACTATTTCTACTCTGGGGACATCCAACAATTAGAGATTTTCTTTTATTTTCAGTTTCTTTGATAATAGTAAACAGGACTAATGGTAAATGTTCCTAATGGGAGCACGGACAAAAAAAAACCTGATAGGTGTTCTAATCCCCCTCCACTCTGTCCAAAACAAAAAAAAATAAAAAAAGTTTTGCCTTTAGTTATACTTCAAGTCAAACTGGGGAGTGTGCCGAGCAGTAAAGTGTGTAATGTTTTTAAAAAAGGGCAGGTTGTTTAAATAGGTACTGTCTAAAATAAATAGAGGAAACTAGGCAAGGTGTTCATCTTAAATAAAGACATTATACCAAACCAAATGTGCTTTATGGTTTTCCAAGCAGCCATCAAATATTGTCCAAGTGTAGACTATAGCAGAAGGAGAAAGTTACATTCATAGAGTTAAGATAGGTCAGCAAGAATATGAACAACCCAGGTATTGTATGACGTGATGTACCCAGTAAAAAGAAAGGTACTCTCAAGTTGGATTTTCTCCTTCTCTGGCAAGGAAATGTTGAGCACCTCTGACTTGTGGGTGTGGATATTAGGATTGCTGAAGGACCTGAACAGTTCAAACTATTTGAGCAAGGCAGAGGAAGCTACTCTGGGGTTGTTGATAAATAGTATGAATTTGTCTGTGTAAATTCAAATTTTGTTTTGAGCATTCCCCACAGTATTGCCTTCCATAGATGGATTTATACAAAATACCTGGGCTACGTGCTCCATCACTAATAAATATAAATAAGGGGAGTGAGGGCCTCTCTGATACGTCCCATTACTAATGGAAATAGGGTTTAAAAGGATACAAGAAACATGAGTCTGGGCAGTTGGGGATTAGGGTGATTAATAGTCTTTTCTGCACCAAAGGAGAGAAGGGATAGGGGGACACAGTATGCTCTTACCATGATCAGTAAGAGTGAAGGTTTTGATTTTGTTATCCCTGGCTTCTCCATAATTTACAAACCCTACTTGTTTGCCATTGGCAAAATAGTTAATATGCAATCTGAGTCTATTAGAGAGGGAATGTCATAGGTAGGAGACTGGGCAGAATCTTTAGGGACACGTGTAATGTGTGCTTTCTGGACTTGTGAGATGTTCCAGTAAAGATGTCTGGTCCCAGGCTAGGTAGAGGTACAAAATGCTGAATTTCTATTGTGGATCTAGAACAGGTAGGCAAGTCACCTTAAAGGGGTTGTAAAGGTTCCTTTATTTTTTTTTAAAATAACAAACATGTCATACTGACCTCCACTGTGCAGCTAGTTTTGCACAGAGTGGCCCCGATCCTTTGTGAAATGTGCCCTAAAGACAACTGAACCTGGGCAGTGTATCGGAAATTATCAACTTGTACAAAAAACAAGCTAGTGCAATTGTGAGAAGAAGAGGGATTTTTGTTACGGTCATGTCCCAACATCCCGCCAGCAGGTGCTGATAGGAATGATGGGAACAGGGATAGAAAAGCAGAGAAAGAGTTAGAGAAATTTAAGTAGCAAAAGGGGAAAGGAGCAGGATGGGGGGTGTGGGAGTAAAGGTGCTGGCTTCAAGGAGAGCTAGGAGATGTTATAAGGCTTACTTCTGGAGGGCCGTCAGAGTGAAGGATCGGACCTAGGATTAAAGGGAAACACCAATATATCAGGCCTAAGGTTCCCAAACGCGTTTAAAGTTCTCGAGTTTGTCAAGGATGGTATTTGGGTTTTTTTCCTGATACATGATCCAGGAAATTTTTTGTTTTGTTAAATGTAAGGATACCTTTGGGGATTTCCAGGCCCGAGCTATTGTTAGTTTAGCTCCAATGAGGATGTAGTGGATCAGAATCTGGGTGTATTTTGGAAGTTTAGGAATTTTATGGTTTAGGAGGGATATTGTCAGGTCTTGGGATGCCGTTGTATCCGTGACTTTGCAGATTAGATTAAATAGTTTGTTCAAATAGCCTCTGATTCTGGGGCACTCCCATAACGTATGGAGGAGAAATCCCAGGTGACCGCATCCCCTGAAGCATAAGGGTGAGGACTGTGGATAAAATTTAACTAGGCATGTTGGTACCAGGTACCAGCGGGACATGACCTTGAGGTCTGCTTCAATCAAGGAGATGTTGAGGATCCCCTTGAATGCGCTTGTGAAGTGAGAGTGCCAAGTGTCCAAGTCCCATTCGATCTTAAGGTCTTGTTGCCAGCTCTGCATGTATGTTGCTTTTTCTGATGGTTCAGCTAAGGCTAATTAAATCAGGGAGATTCCCCTTCTCATATCCATGGCTGTGTAACACCACTGTTCATATGGGGTAACAGTTAAGGGTAGTGAATCCTGAGAAGAGATTGAGTGTAGAAAGTGGGCTTTTTGGTGGAAGCAAAATTATTCTGAGGAAGGCATTTCAAGTTTTGTTGTGCAGTGACTTAGTTTAGGGGGCCGTTCGAGTTAAAGAAGTGCCCTATTTGATAGAGACCTTTATCAAGCCACCACTGAAATGCCTTGATATCCACCCCTGGAGGGAATAGGGGGTTATGAAAAATGTGGGCTGAGGGGTGCCACCTTGATGTTATGGTATTTAATTTATGTAGGGAGTCGCATAATGCTATTGAATGAGAAAGGATAGAGGATAGGATTGGGGGCCTAGATCTAGGGGGGCCCCATATAAGGAAATCAATCCATTCCTATCCAGTCAGGTTTTGGGCCTCTAGAGTATATAGCAGAGATTTGGCTCAGTTGTGCTGCCTGGTAGTACAACCAGAGATTGGGCAGTCCTAAACCCCCTTTCAGTCCAGGTCTAAAGACGGTCTTTTTAGGGAGTCTGTGATTTGATTTGCCCCATGTAAATCGAATTATAGCTGACTGTAGGTTATTGAAATGGAGTTTGGGGACGGGTATGGGAAGAGAGCCAGGACAGTTTGTGTAGTGACCATTGATTGAGATCATTCTTAAGCTTCTTGAAAATGGGTGGGTAGTTGTATCCATACAGTTGGTCTATAGTGGTGATCAGGTGGATGCCCAGGTATGGGATGGAGGTGGTACTCCAAGAGAAGGGGAAATGGGTCCGTAATCTATCCACTAGGGATGAGGGTGTGGAAATTTTGAGGACAACAGACTTGGACATATTGACTTGCAATCCAGAGACCTGTCCAATATTTGTGTAGGAGTTGCAAGACATTAGGGGATTAGATGAGAGGAGAGGTGATGAAGAGGAGGACATGATCCGCTAAGAGCTCGCATTTGTGTGTTGTAGGGCCACATTTGACACCGTGGATGTCTGGGTGACCTCTAATAGAAATAGCTAAAATTTCTATTGCAATGGCAAAAAGGAGGGGGGATAGTGGGCAGCCTTGTCTAGTTCCTTTGGTGATGGCAAATGAGTCTGAGAGGTATCCTTGGAGTCTGACCTGTGCTTTGGGCAAGGAGTAGAGGGCCTTTTGGAGGTCAATGGACAAGAGAAAGCCTTCTTGAGGTGAATTGCCATCCCAGCCTGACTTCAGAAGGGATATGATATCTGCTGCCCTCCTTATCTGGTCCGAGCCCTGTCCCCCTGGGATGAAACCAATCTGGTCTTTATGTACATAGGACCCTACGAAGGATCCTAATCTGTTGGATAAAATTTTCATCATTATTTTTAGGTCGTTGTTAATTAATGATATGGGTTTATAATTGCACACTTGGCTCTGGTCCTTGCCAGGTTTGGGGATGACAGAGATTTATGCTAACTTAGCTGAGTCTAAAGGCGAATCCTTACTAAGGGAATTGAAAAACCAGACCAGATAAGGAGATAAGACGTCAATAAAGGTCTTATAATACTGTGTTGAGAAGCCATCTGGGCCTGGGGCTGAACCTCTTTTCAGCTCTTTTATGACCTCTCTGACTTCCTTTTCAGAAATGGGGGTGGCCATTATAGAGCGATGTGGGTCGGAGATTTTGGGGAGTGGGATGTTGTCTAAGAAAGTGTTGAGTATATGTGTACTGCTGGGGTTTGATCCTGAGATTTGAGGGTTAGGGTTAGGGGGAGAGAGGAAATATATTTTTGGGATGAAAACAATACGAGTCCTTTTGGTCCCAGTCCATGGCTTCAATGAATAACTGCAGCCTTCGTGGAAAGGTGAGTAGTAGAGGATAGTGGACGTAGGAGATAAGGGTATAGATAGAGTAGGAGGACAAGTCCAACAGGTCCAAAGAAAGGACAGAGTGGGTGTAGGAGTAGCCACTACACCATTGGGGGTTCCAGGTAATTTGGAGGGATTGGAATCAGACCCCTAGGGGTCAGTCGGCTTAGGCATTCATCTTGGAGGGATAGAGTCACGGTGTCTCTTCGATTGTTGTGTCACCCACAGCAGGGTAAGGGGGCTGTTCGGTGGAGGCCTCTTGGAGGAGCTCAGGCAGTTCTCTGTCTGGTGGGGTGTTAGTACCTGTGAGAAGAAATCGAGTTGAAGGAGTAGACGTTCACCGTTTTGGACATTTGTGAAGCTGTAGAATTTTTCTTTGTACTGGAACTTCAGGCGGAAGGGAAAGGCCCATCTGTACTTTATCATTTTCTGGGAGAGAATGTCAAAGAGAAGTTTGAGGGATCTCCTCTTCTGGATTGTGGCGGGGGATATATCTACGAAAATTTGGATGTTATTGCTATGTATGTTAAGATTGTCCCTATTACAAGATGTCTTCATGATTCCCTCCTTCACCCCGTAGAAGTGGGGTTTTACCACAATGTCCCATGGGAGACCATCTTGGCGAGGGAGTTGCAATGCTCTGGGTGCCCTATCCAATTTGAGCCTGTGATCCTGGATATCAGGGATGATATCCTTTATAAATGATTTGATGGTGCTTTGTATGTCTCTGATAGATTTGGGTACTCCTCTAGTGCGAAAATTGTAATGTCTGCTCCTATTCTCTAAATCATCTATCTTGGAGAGAGCAGTTTCAAGTTGTTCTTGAAGTGTCTGGATACATGTGGTGTTCTGATTTGTGTGTGCTGCAGAGTCATCTACAGCCTGTTCAATTGCATCCATTCAGGCCCCCGGGCTCTGTAGGTCTGCTTTAATGGAGGATGTAATCTGCATTGCATTTTGTGCCAGACCAGCAGCCAGCATGTCAGAGAAGCTGCTTAATAGCTGGGCCATTTCAGGGGGGTGACTGTGCAGCACGGGAGAGGCCTCTCCAGGCTGTTAGGAGTGTTAATCAGGGGAGAGTGGGAGATGTCTGCCATTGATCTGCCCAGGAGTGATTCAGTGGATGCTGGGTTAAAAAGAAAGTCCTGTTTGTTACTCACAGGGGTGGAAGATGGCAAGGGAGGAGGTGGAGGGTCTGCTATGCTGTCCTGGGTTTCTGTGTCTCCGCATGGAGGAGCTGCGTCCGCCATCTTGGGAGGCTCAGGGATAGCCAGGCCAAAGTTGAGCTGACTGTTAACGTCCTTCTTTGGGTGGACAACTGACATACGGATGGGTGCCCCGGGCTGTCCGGAGATGGGGGGGTCACACCGAGGGGTCCTGCTGGATGTAGCTTGTGTGGGGGCCGCTGGAGGACCGGAGCTGTGCAGAGCTCCCGGCTAGTGTGGCGATCCGGAAGTCCCGCGCATGCGCACCCATTTTACTGGGATTTTATGTGATAGATCAACACAAAGTGGCACGTAATGAATGGGCAAAAATGTCACTCTCTAGATGTGCAAAGCTGGTAAGATGGTTCTACAAAATATTGACTCAGGGTGGCTGAATACAAATACACACCACACTTTTCAGATATTTATATGTAAAAAATTTGGAAAACCATTTATCATTTTCCTTCCACTTCACAATTATGTACCACTTTGCGTTGGTCTGTCATATAAAATCCCAATAAAATACATTTACGATTTTGGTTGTAACATCACAAAATGTGGAAAATTTCAAAGGGTGTGAATACTTTTTTAAGGCACTGGCTGAAATCCAATATCCTTCCATCATGACAATGGCTTTAGTAGGTCTGTTGGTTCTCTTTGCTCTCATACCTTCAGGGTCGATCTACTAGTGGTGATCGTATTGGATGGATCCCGTCTTCCGAAGATACCGCAGCCCGCTACAGTTTCCTTGCTTACCATCCCTGGATACTTCAAGCTGTTTCCATCCATGCCTGATTGATCTGGTGTCGCTGACATCCAGATCCATTCGTTCCGGTAAGAGTACCCATTCATTTCCTTTTTGTGATACCTGCTGTCAACATTACTTTTGATGTCCCTGACTTCTTATATGAAGATGCCCACAATTTAACAGACTCCTTGTTCTCATAACCATTATCTTTTGGGATACCTGCTGCCAATATTACATTTCTTGTCCCTGACTGCCTACATGTAGATGTCCACCATCTGACGGATTCCTTGTTATCAAAACCATCACTCTCCATTTATGATTTACATATCACTTTTTTTGATTGATTCACCCGTGATTTATCACTTGACAGGACTTGTTTGTTTGTTGTCCATAATCTATATATGTACATTCACATGTCCCTATGTAATAATTTTTTTGTACCCACCTAAAAATAATATTGCCTTTAGATATAATATTAAATACATTATCATTTTGTCAAAACAATACAATTTATAACAGCTATTGGTGATTTCCATAAATATTTTGCTAGTTTTTAGATTCAATTTACTATTTAAGAATATTTTCAACCAAGTAACCATCTCTAATTGTCTACAGAATGTTACCTGATAAGGAAATATTTATGGTAAGAACTGATGAAAATGTTGTTTGCATTAGGCGCAAATGACAGGAACTGCAGTCTCGCATGGAGTTCCTAGCATTCAAAAAGTGTTAGTGCCTGCTTAAGACTGTATTAAACGGATAGTGTTTATAGATATGGCTTGTTTATATGCAGTTTTGAATTATGAGAGATTTACAATTCAGATTATCTCAAACTGAGAAATATTAAGTAATGCAGATAAACAAATCTCTGAGATGCTGGGGCTGCTTTATGAAAAGACAATGATTGCCGGTTCTATTATAGGTTATTCGCAGACTTGCTGACAGTTCATTAACATTGTTAGGCAACTGATAAAAAGCAACTGTGAGGAAAAGCTGTACACTGTGCAGGCAGAAACAGAGTGTTTTTTTAATCAGTTGGTAACTGAGATAAATAGCTATGCATGCAAAGGCAGGGAACACTCCCTGTGCTTTATGACCAAGCAGATCATCTCTGTGGAATCACTGAATGCAACCTCCTCACCTGCAGTGTAGTGACAAAATAAAGCACATAACAATACATACTATAAGTAGCATGTTTTCAGGTCGATACCATACAGTGTTATAAGGGTGCTCTGCTTTTGTCAAAGCCTATTTGTTTAATAGTAATAATTCCAGAGTTTTGGAGCATAGCAGGAAAAGGCTCTGTTCCCCATTTAGTGTAGGTGAAAAGGGTGGACACACAGTAAACCAGAATTTGAGAAACAGAGGTTATGAGGGGGGGAGTAAGTTGAAAAAAGTTCAGAGGGTGCCAAGCCATGAAGAGTCCAGTCAAAGTCCACACCTAAATCCAATTGAAAATCTGTGGCAAGACTTGAAAATTGCTGTTCCCAGATGCTCTCCATCCAATCTGACAGAGCTTGAGCTATTTTGCAAAGAAGAATAGGCAAAAATGTCACTCTCTAGATGTGCAAAGAGAGACATCCCTAAAAAGACTTGCAGCTGTAATCGCAGCGAAAGGTGGTTCTACAAATAGGTGGTCCTGAATACAAATGCATGCCACACTTTTCACAAATTTATTTGTTAAAAATGTTGAAAACCATTTATCATTTTCCTTCCACTTCACAATTATGTGCCACTTTGTGTTGGTCTATCACATAAAATCCCAATAAAATACATTTACATTTTTGGTTGTAACATGACAAAATGTGGAAAATTTCAAGGAGTGTGAATACTTTTTCAAGGCACTGTAAGGGACCCAAGATTGAGCCCTGAGGAACACCGTTATTGACTGGACCAACTTCAGACTGAAATCCACCAAGAGAAACAAAGTGACAGCGATCAGTGAGATATGACTTAATCCATTTCAGAGCCAATTCTGAGACTTCAAATATGGTTTCAAGGCAAGAGTAAAAGATCATAGTATACAGTATCAGAGGCAGAACTAAGATCCAGTAGAATAGGAATAGTTAGTGACCCGGAATCAGAAGCTAACAGAAGGTTGTTAGTGACTTTGACCAAGGCGGTTTCTGTGCTATACAGTTGCCAAAAACCAGATTGAAGGGGTTCAAATAGATTATTTAAAGTCAGGTGATTATGTAACAGAGATATCACAGCCCGCTCAAGGATCTTGGGAAGGAAGAGTAAGTTAGCTATTGGGTGAAAGTTGTTTAAATTGTCCAGAGCCATGCTGGGTTTTTTTTGGTACTGGGGTGATGGTGGCAGTTTTTAGGATTGTTGGTACAAAACCGGTGCTAAGGGAGTCATTTATGATATTGAGAATAATCGGCCACAGAGAACTAAAACAGGATTTAAATAAATAGGTGGGAATAGGGTCAAGTATGCAGGTGGAGGATTTCATATTAGAGACCAAATTAGTTAGAGATACCACCTTTTCTTTAACTGCTTGCCGACCAGCCACTGTCAGTATAATGTGGCAGATCGGCACAATCCCGCAAGCCATCGTAGCTACATGTCGGCTCCTTTAAGCAGGATAGCAGCCACGCACGCGAGCTGCACTGCGGGGGTGCCGATGCTCGTGACCGACGGACGCGATGACCGCCAGCCACGAGCGATCATGGGCACGAGAGGCATAACCGGGACGTGTGTGTGTAACCACACAAATCCATGTTCTGTTCTTTGAGGAGAGACAGATCGTGAGTTTCTAATAGCTAGGAATCACGATCTGTCATTTCTTCTAGGTCAGTCCCCTCCCCCCTACAGTTAGAAACACACACAGGGAACACAGTTAATCCCTTGATCGACCTCTCGTGTTAACCCCTTCCCTGCCAGTGACATTTATACAGTAATTAGTGCATTTTTATAGCACTGATTGCTGTATAAATGCCAGTGGTCCCAAAAATGTCTCAAAAGTGTCCGATGTGTCCGCATTAATGTTGTAGTCTTGCTAAAAATCGCTGATCGCCGCCATTACTAATTACTAAAAAAATAATAATAATAATAAAAATGCTATAAATCTATCCCCTATTTTGTAGACGCTATAACTTTTGCGCAAACCAATCAATATACGCTTATTGCAATTTTTATTACCAAAAATATGTAGAAGAATACATATCGGCCTAAACTGAGAAAAAATTTGCTTTTTTTTAAAAAAATGGCCTGGTCATTCAGCAGCCAAATCTTCCGGGGCTGAAGTGGTTAAGCCAAACCTGAACACAAAAAACCTGCTGACACATTGCAATTTTTTCTGTAGTATACACTGTAGGTTTGTAAAAGACCTGGCACACTTTTTGGCCCCCCAGAGGAGATTAGTAATGTGGTATGTGTGGCGCACTGCGGTGAACAGTGGTTGTGGCCAAACTGCATTAACAGTTGGTGCAGCCTAAAGGGGCATTGTTAAATAAAACAAAATCATTCCTATACTCATAAAATATACTTAGATTAATAAAACAAATATCACTGTAAAAATATGAAGTTAGCCTAACTTAAAAGTGGACAGTGTCAGTCAGTAGAGCAGTGGACAGTGTGCAGATCATTTCAGTTGGGCAAAGGAAGGTGTGTGGACAGTGTCAGTAGGACAGTGGATGATGTGTGGACAGTGTCAGTAGGGCAGTGGACAGTGTCAATAAGGCAGAGGGTGGTGTCAATAGGGCAGTGGATGGTGTCAGTCAGTAGAGCAGTGGACGGTGTCAGTAGGGCAGTGGACTTTGTCAAAAGGGCAGAGGACAGTGTCAGTAGAGCAGTGGACTTGTCAGTAGGGCAGGGGTTGGTTTCGGTAGGATGGTGGATGGTGTCAGTTAGTAGAGCAGTGTATGGTGTTAGTAGTGCAGTGAACTTTGTCAAAAGGGCAGAGAATGGTGTCAGTAGATTAGTGGATGGTGTCAGTAGAGTAGAGGTTGGTGTCAGTAGGGCGGTGGATGGTGTCAGTACTTTTTTATTATTATTATTTTATTTTTTATTATCTTTTACAATTTTATTTTTTATCATTTTTTACAATTTTTTAACAGTCCTGTTGAGGTGCTTTGGTGTCTAAACAGATCAGTCATGTCTTACTTTTGAGAGGTACTGAGGACAGAGATTCCCCAGTCCCTTTCTCTGCAGCCTCAGCTGAACTGGACAGTGAATGAATAAGAAGTGCCCTGTTCTGAGCGGCTTCCTGTTCATTCAGGAACTGAAGTCATGCATTGTACATTAGGACATCAAACATACCACCAGCCTAGAAAAACAAAGAAGAGTGCTAAATTCTGGGGCAAAAGAGGAATAAGGTAAGTATTCCTGATTATTTACACTTGGTGTGCCTGGGGGGAGCACTACATTTTTTAATGCTGCCTGGATTTCAACTTTAACAACCTTTCTCCCTTGAAATGTATCCCTTTTTTTCTTTTTTTTTTTTTGGTTTTTAAAAAATACTAAAGCAGCCCTTACATATATTTGTTTTCCTAAAGGGCAAAGGTAATTAATGTTTTGTGTTTATCTGAGGACCCTTTTTTATCCCACAGAGGCAGACTGAATCTGACACAAAGCAAAACACCCGGGTGACAGTGTTCTAATGGAAATATCCATTCCCTGACTTGTCAAAGACGTAATAGCTCCATGTAGTAAAGCAATCCTAACTTGTTACAAAGCAAGTGAATTTAGTGCCACTTAACTATTTATGTGGCTTGAGATTAAGAGAATGGTAGTTTCAATCCAAGTTTCCGTAGAAAAATATTTTATTTTATGATTGATTTTGCTTCGACCCAAACTAAATCAGTAGTTTAGTTTCTTGCTGCTGGGCAATCTAACCTATTGTTGGCAGTCACCTAATTTATAATGTTTTAAAAATCAATGTATGACAAATTAAAGGGAACCTGTATTGAGTATATTTAGGCTGTCATTGATGAGTTATTTACTTAAAAATGCAAAAGGTCAGGCATTCTATGGCTTTTTGAGAAAGTTAGAATAAGAATGCAAATCAGTCAGAGTGAAGTCAGAACATCCTAAACCTGATCTGCATACTTGTTCCAGATCAGTGAGTTAAGCCACTAGATCAGCATGACAGCTATGGGACTAGTATTCTTAAATGTGGAGCCTCTATACTTTCTTAGTACAGGTTTCTTTAAAGTGACACTAAACCTGGCTTTAAAAAAATTGATTCAAGTATATTCTTAATTTTAAAATGTACCTTCTGTGGTTCTCAGCTTCCTCTAAGGCTGCTTTCACACTGGGGCGGTGGGGGCGTCGGCGGTAAAACAGCACTATTTTTAGCGCTGCTTTACCGTTGTTTTTGCGGCGGTATTCGGCCGCTAGCGGTGCGGTTTTAACCCCCGCTGGCGGCCAAAAAAGGGTGAATACACCGCTCCTTCACCGCTCCAAAGATGCGGCTTGCAGCAGTTTTTTTCTTCTCCTGCCAGCGCACAGTAGCGGCAGTTTTAGGTCGGTTTGCAGGCACTATTTTTAGCGCAATAGCGCATGCAAACCGCCCCAGTGTGAAAGGGCTCTTAATGTCTAAATTTGTTTTTTATTTGCTGCTTTGGTCCAACTTTTTGTCAGAGGATAGCTACGTTTGCTCTCCATGGTTCCACTCTATGTAGGAACACAGCCCACCCTCTCCTGTTTTTGGAGGATACGGATATTGTTTAACCACTTGAGCCCTGGACCATTATGCTGCCTAAGGACCAGAGGTCTTTTTCCAATTTGGCACTGCGTCGCTTTAACTGCTAATTGCGCGGTCATGCAATGCTGTACCCAAACGAAATTTGCGTCCTTTTCTTCCCACAAATAGAGCTTTCTTTTGATGGCATTTGATCACCTCTGCGGTTTTTATTTTTTGCGCTATAAACGGAAAAAGACCGAAAATTTTGAAAAAAAATGATATTTTCTACTTTTTGTTATAAAAAAAATCCAATAAACTCAATTTTAGTCATACATTTAGGCCAAAATGTATTCGGCCACATGTCTTTGGTAAAAAAAATGTCAATAAGCGTATATTTATTGGTTTGCGCAAAAGTTATAGCGTCTACAAACTAGGGTACATTTTCTGTAATTTACACAGCTTTTAGTTTATGACTGCCTATGTCATTTCTTGAGGTGCTAAAATGGCAGGGCAGTACAAAACCCCCCCAAATGACCCCATTTTGGAAAGTAGACACCCCAAGGAAATTGCTGAGAGGCATGTTGAACCCATTGAATATTTATTTTTTTTGTCCCAAGTGATTGAATAATGACAAAAAAAAAAAAAAAAAAAAATATTTACAAAAAGTTGTCACTAAATGATATATTGCTCACACAGGCCATGGGCCTATGTGGAATTGCACCCCAAAATACATTCTGCTGCTTCTCCTGAGTATGGGGATACCACATGTGTGGGACTTTTTGGGAGCCTAGCAGCGTACGGGGCCCCAAAAACCAATCACCGCCTTCATGATTTCTAAGGGTGTAAATTTATGATTTCACTCTTCACTGCCTATCACAGTTTCGGAGGCCATGGAATGCCCAGGTGGCACAAAACCCCCCCAAATGACCCCATTTTGGAAAGTAGACACCTCAAGCTATTTGCTGAGAGGCATATTGAGTCCATGGAATATTTTATATTTTGACACAAGTTGCGGGAAAGTGACACATTTTTTTTTTTTTTGCACAAAGTTGTCACTAAATGATATATTGTTCACACAGGCCATGGGCATATGTGGAATTGCACCCCAAAATACATTTAGCTACTTCTCCTGAGTACGGGGATACCACATGTGTGGGACTTTTTGGGAGCCTAGCCGTGCACGGGACCCCGAAAACCAATCCCCGCCTTCAGGATTTCTAAGAGTGAAAATTTTTGATTTCACTCTTCACTGCCTATCACAGTTTCGGAGGCCATCAATGCCCAGGTGGCACAAAACCACCCCAAATGACCCCATTTTGGAAAGTAGACACCCCAAGCTATTTGCTGAGAGGCATGGTGAGTATTTTGCAGCTCTCATTTGTTTTTGAAAATGAAGAAAGACAAGAAAAAACTTTTTTTTTTTCTTTTTTCAATTTTCAAAACTTTGTGACAAAGAGTGAGATCTGCAAAATACTCACTATACCTCTCAGCAAATAGCTTTGGGTGTCTACTTTCCAAAATGGGGTCATTTGGGGGGGTTTTGTGCCACCTGGGCATTCCATGGCCTCCAAAACTGTGATAGGCAGTCAAGAGTGAAATCAAAAATTCACGCCCTTAGAAAGCCTGAAGGCGGTGCTTGGGTTTCGGGGTTCCGTACGCGGCTAGGCTCCCAAAAAGTCTCACACATGTGGTATCCCCGTACTCAGGAGAAGCAGCAGAATGTATTTTGGGGTGTAATTTCACATATTCCCATGGCATGTTTGAGCAATATATCATTTAGTGACAATTTTGTGCAAAAAAAAAAAAAAAATTGTCTCTTTCCCGCAACTTGTGTCGCAATATAAAATATTCCATGGACTCGACATGCCTCTCAGCAAATAGCTTGGGGTGTCTACTTTCCAAAATGGGGTCATTTGGGGGGGTTTTGAACTGTCCTGGCATTTTATGCACAACATTTAGAAGCTTATGTCACACATCACCCACTCTTCTAACCACTTGAAGACAAAGCCCTTTCTGACACTTATTGTTTACATGAAAAAGTTATTTTTTTTTTGCAAGAAAATTACTTTGAACCCCCAAACATTATATATTTTTTTAAAGCAAATGCCCTACAGATTAAAATGGTGGGTGTTTCATTTTTTTTTTTCACACAGTATTTGCGCAGCGATTTTTCAAACGCATTTTTTGGGGAAAAAACACACTTTTTTAAATTTTAATGCACTAAAACACACTATATTGCCCAAATGTTTGATGAAATAAAAAATATGATCTTAGGCCGAGTACATGGATACCAAACATGACATGCTTTACAATTGCGCACAAACGTGCAGTGGCAACAAAATAAATACATTTTTAAAAGCCTTTAAAAGCCTTTACAGGTTACCACTTTAGATTTACAGAGGAGGTCTACTGCAAAAATTACTGCCCTCGATCTAACCTTCGCGGTGATACCTCACATGCATGGTGCAATTGCTGTTTACGTTTGACGACAGACCGCCGCTTGCGTTCGCCTTAGCGCGAGAGCAGGGGGCGACAGGGGTGCTTTTTTTTTTTTTTTTCTTTATTATTTTTTTGCTTTTTTATCTTATTTTTAAACTGTTCCTTTCATTTTTTTTTTTTCTAATCATTTTTATTGTTATCTCGGGGAATGTAAATATCCCCTATGATAGCAATAGGTAGTGACAGGTACTCTTTTTTGAAAAAATTGGGGTCTATTAGACCCTAAATCTCTCCTCTGCCCTCAAAGCATCTGACCACACCAAGATCGGTGTGATAAAATGCTTCCCCAATTTCCCAATGGCGCTATTTACATCCGGCGAAATCTAAGTCATAAAATGCTCGTAGCTTCCGGTTTCTTAGGCCATAGAGATGTTTGGAGCCACTCTGGTCTCTGATCAGCTCTATGGTCAGCTGGCTGAATCACCGGCTGCATTTTCAGGTTCCCTGTTGAGACAGGAGAGCCAGAGAAAAACACGGAAGACGGTGGTGGGGGGGTATTCCCTCCCACGACTTGTAAAAGCAGTCTAGAGGCTAATTAGCCACTAGGATTGCTTTTACATGAAAGCCGACCGCTGGCTGAAAAGAATGATACCAAGATGATACCTAAACCTGCAGGCATCATTCTGGTATAACCACTCAAAGTTGTGAATGGCGTACCTGAAGACAAAAAAATGGTTAACAATAAAGCACAGTAAACGGTAAAGTATAAAAAATTGCATACCTGAAAAGCAAACATGATAAAACATAATAACAATAAAACATTGCAGAATAGAATACAGTAAATAAGAGCAGAACAATAGAGAGAATAGAGAGAGAGAGAACAATAAAACGACAACTATTTTTTTTTATTTTATATATATATATTTTTTTTTTTTTTACACTTTTTTTGTAACTAACTTTTATAACTGTCCAGTTCCAGGTTCGGGTCTCACAAAATGCGATGGCATCTTGGGAGACCCTGTGAAAGTGTGCCTAGTCTGTGGAATGCTGTACCCTACGCTAATACTCAACTAGTGCATAGTAGTGTTCAAAACATTCACCAATGCAAAGACCAGGATTGTCAGGACAGGAGGGACAATAATAGTGGGTGTCACGCCTATATCTGCGCTTGCTGCAGACACAACATCTTTTTTGGGGGGGTTCGCTGGGTAGGGGTACTCGGGAGGACATAAAGAAAATGCCTCTCATGCAGCCGACTGCATTTGGTTGGGGATGTGAATGGGGGAAGTACGGGCGCTGCAGAAGCGGTGGGTTCCCAATTAGGATTGGCGAATGCAGCAGGAAGGGCATTATGGGCACGACGGGCCTGTGTTTGTCTTCTTCTTGGTGGCAGCGGGACACTACTTGTGCTTGCCACCTCACCAGCTTGAACTGCACTTATGGGACTCGCCACGTCACCAAGTGTTACTGCAGTGCTGGTTTGACTACAACCGGGGTGTACTAGGCCGCTGGCGCTTGCCAGTTCACCAAAACGCTACCAAAAAAACTGTTAGCGATCGCAGGGATCAGGCCTGACTCTGCGAATGCTGCAGTTATGCGTTTAGTGTTTTGTAAGTGACAGTGATCGATCGATACTGCACTTGGGTGGGCTGGGCTGGGCCGGGCGGAGGGGCAAAACGCAGGTGCTAGCAGGTATCTGTGCTGATCCCGCTAACACTGCGTTTTTGGGAACCCTAAACTGCTGGGGACGCTAGTATAGATCTGATCGGATCAGATATTGATCCGTTCAGATACTATACCACTAAGGGAGGTGTATGCTGCGTGCATGGGTGTTAGTGCTACTGGCGCTAACCTGACGCTGCTTGGGGCTGGTGCTTGCCAGTTCACCAAAATACTACCAAAAAAACTGTTAGCGATCGCAGGGATCAGGCCTGACTCTGCGAACGCTGCAGTTATGCATTTAGTGTTTTGTAAGTGTCAGTGATCGATCGATACAGCACTTGGGTGGGCCGGGCTGGGCGGGGCGGAGGGGCAAAACGCAGGTGCTAGCAGGTATCTGGGCTGATTCCGCTAACACTGCGTTTTTGGGAACCCTGAACTGCTGGGGACGCTAGTATAGATCTGATCGGATCAGATATTGATCCGTACAGATACTATACCACTAAGGGAGGCGTATGCTGCGTGCGTGGGTGTTAGTGCTACTGGCGCTAACCTGACGCTGCCTGGGGCTGGTGCTTGCCAGTTCACCAAAATACTACCAAAAAAAATGTTAGCGATCTCAGGGATCAGGCCTGACTCTGCGAACGTTGCAGTTATGCGTTTAGTGTTTTGTAAGTGACAGTGATTGATCGATACTGCACTTGGGTGGGCTGGGCGGAGGGGCAAAACGCAGGTGCTAGCAGGTATCTGGGCTGATCCCTCTAACACTGCGTTTTTGGGAACCCTAAACTGCTGGGGACGCTAGTATAGTTCTGATCGGATCAGATATTGATCCGATCAGATACTATACCACTAAGGGAGGCGTATGCTGCGTGCGTGGGTGTTAGCGGTACTGGCGCTAATCTGACGCTGCCTGGGGCGACGCATATCACCGCCGGGCGATCAGGGGGCCAAACCTTTATTCGGTAATAAACGGCGGGTGCCCTGACACTATAAAAAATAAACAAACTAACCAGCGTCACCCGTAACGGTTATACGGTGATCAGTGGTGAAAGGGTTAACTAGGGGGCCATCAAGGGGTTAAAACATTTATTCGGTAGTATATGGGGGTCCCTGACGCTATAAAACGCTGACGGCGAACCTAAATATTTACGTCCCTAACTAGCGTCACCAGCGACACTAATACAGCGATCAGAAAAATTATCGCTTAGCGACACTGGTGACAGGGGGTGATCAAGGGGTAAAACTTTATTAGGGGGGGTTAGGGGGTACCCTAGACCTAAAGGGGGGTAATACTAACTGTCCCAACACTGTAACTGTCACAAACTGACACTATGCAGTAATCAGAAAAAAAAAAAAAAACTGCTTGGTGTCAGTTTGTGACGGGGGGGGGGGGGGTGATCGGGGGGTGATCGGGCGGGGATCTGGGTGTTTTGTGTGCCTGGCATGTTCTACTGTGTGTGTGTGTGTTGGTGCACTCACTCACATGTCATCTCTCCTTGGGCCGGAACGGAAATTACCGAGCCGAGGAGAGATGACATCATTTCCTTTGCTGCTGTTTAGCATACAGCAGCGAAGGAATGATTCGATTGGCCGGCGGCGATCGCGAGGGGGGGGCCACAAACGGATGGTCTCCCCCTCACCTCTGATCGCCGCTGGACAAAAGACGACCGCCTCGGGCACCGGGGGGGTCCGATCGGACTCCCCACCCGCGGAAGGCAAATCACGTACATGTACGTGATTTTGCCTGTCCATGCCACCTTGCCGAGGTACATCGGCGTGAGGCGGTCGTCAAGTGGTTAAGGTGACTTTGGAGTGAAATCATGCTAAGTTATGGCAGTTCCACTTTGTACATCATCAAGGACCCTGTCAGGGTCTTCATTGCTCTGGGGATCCCTTTTTGAATCTGTACGGTTCCACTAGACTTGTGTTGATGGCACAGTTTAATATACAGGTGCATCTCAAAAACGTAGAAAGAAAGTTAATTTATCTCAGTAATTAAATTCAAAAAGTGAAAAGCATATATTATATAGATTCACTACACATGGTGATATGCTTCAAGAATTTCTTTCTTTTAATTTTGATGATTATGGTTTGCAGCTAGTGAAAACCCAAAATTCAGTATCTCAGAGAATTAGAATATTGTGAAACAGTTCAATATTGTAGACCTATGCTTTTACACTCTAATTAGCGAATTAACTCAAAACACCTGTAAAGGTTTCCTGAGCCTTTAAATGGTCTCTCAGTCTGGTTCAGTAGGTTATACAATCATGGAGAAGACTGCTGACCACCAGAGGGCGTGTGCGCGCCCACTGCATGGCGGTGGACCCGATGCGCGTGGCCGATGAGCTTGATCGCTGCCGGCCACGCGTGATTGCGTGCATGAGTGCCAGCGCTTGGATTTGTGTGTATAAGCACACAAATCCCTGTGCTGTCAGGGAAGGGGAGCCATATTGTTTGTTCCTACTAAGTAGGAAAAACGATATGTCTCCTCTCCTAGTCAATACCATCCCCATACAGTTAGAACACACTGAGGGAACACACACTTAACCCCTTGATCGCTCCCTAGTGTTAACATCTTCCCTGCCAGTGACATTTACACAGTAATCAGTGCATTTTTATAGCA
Organism: Lithobates clamitans; assembly: GCA_037952925.1. Taxonomy (NCBI): domain Eukaryota; kingdom Metazoa; phylum Chordata; class Amphibia; order Anura; family Ranidae; genus Lithobates; species Lithobates clamitans. The sequence continues at coordinate 695,708 of JBBGZY010000965.1, read as the reverse complement.
CTGATCTCTGTATAAATGCCAATGGTCCCAAAAAAGTGTCAAAAGTCTCCGATCTGTCCGTCACAATGTCACAGTACCACTAAAATTCGCAGATCAGCGCCATTACTAGTAAAAAAAAAATAATTAAAAAAATGCCTTAAAAATGCCATAAATCTTTCCCATAGTTTGTAGACACTATAAATTTTGCGCAAACCAATCAATTTACGCTTATTGCGATTTTTTTTTACCAAAATTATGTAGAAGAGTATATATTGGCATAAACTGATATAGAAATTAGGTTTTTTTTAAATTATTTTTGGGGATATTATTATTGCAAAAAGTAAAAAATGTTTTTTTTTTTTAAATGTCGCTCTTTTTTTGTTTATAGAGCAAAAGATAAAAAATGCAGAGATGATCAAATACCACCAAAAGAAAGCTCAATTTTGGGAAAAAAAGGACGCAAATTTCCTTTGGGTACAACATCAAACGACCGCGCAATTGTCAGTTAAAGCAATGCAGTTCTATGAAGTTGGGATGGGCGTGACTGAAGGTTGAGGTGAGGGGGAGGACGTTGTGGAACCGGACCTAGCTGCTCCTCCTAATGCCCGTGCTTGTGGCTCTGACGCTGTATCGGCTTTTTCCATGCCTGTGCCGGCCTGATATTGTGGACACTGGGAGGACAATCAGCTGGTCGATTGCATAGATCCTGCCGGTGCTTCGGTCTATGCTTCCCTGGAGACAGGAGCCTGCATCCCACAGAACGCTCACCAGAGCGGCTGCGCTAATCGAGTGCGGGGAAGAGGACGCTGACAGGCAGAGCAGCTGATCAGACGGCCGGGCAGAGAGATCGCTCAGGTATGCTGTAGGAGAGCCCGCCTGTGGTCTCCTTGGATGGGATCCTGGAACCTGCCCCCCTGGTGTGTCCCCTGGTGCGATCCTGCTGTGGAGTGTGGGGAGGAGGACGCTGAAGGTTGGAGTGGCTGTTGAGAGAAGGGGGGTGAGTGCACTGGTCTAGTGCTTCATCTGTACGGTCGGTGGCGGCTCTCTCCTGGGGTTAATAGCACACTCTTTGGTGCGGGGGAGGAAGCGTATGCCAGAGACTGTGTAACTACTTTATTCCTGAAGAACCAAGGGGTGATTGGAGACAAGATGACCAGGAAGAAAGGGTCAGAGGAGACTGCAGTACATGAAGGAGCCGGGGTGCATAACCCACGCGGTCCTAAGGATAAAGCAGGTCAGGGAGCAGCTGCGAAGCTGGAGCGTTTTGCCCATACACCAAATCACACACCTAAGAAAGGTAGCCAGGTGGGGGGTGCGCAACATCGACCCATAGTTACGGAATCGGTATCGCAAAGATACCTGGAAAGGGAGAGTGGATTGAGCAATGAAACAACAGAGGGTAAAGGGACACTAGAGCAGGAACCATCTATCGGACCTATCGGATCAGCTTAGAGGCATTAGAGATTATTTATTTATTCTAAAACAGGATATGCAGGAGGTATGTGCTCGGACTACCACTCTTGAGGGGAGGCTCAGTCAGGTGGAGGATCATGTGAACCCAATGAGACATGAAGTTAAAATGATGAAGGAACAATTGGATATGTGTTTACGGAAAATGGTTGAATATGAGAACAGGGCACGCAGGAAGAATGTGAGGGTTCTGGGTCTACCCGAAAGGAGTGAGGGTAATAACCCCACAGAATATATGGAGGGATGGTTCAGGGATATGTTTGGCAAAGACTCTTTTTCTAAACTTTTTGCAATTGAACGCGCACACAGAGTTGCTTCTAGGGCTCCATCTTCTGGGGGTCAGCCAAGGCCTCTCATTGTTAAACTTCTGTTTTTCAGAGATAAAGTTACCATTCTCCAGAAAGGGAGGGAAGGTGGGGAGGATAAGGGGATGGGGTATGTATAAGGTTGTAAGGGGGGAGGAGGGTGGTAAGGGTGTGGAGTGGAATGAAGTAAGAAGTATTGAATGCACACAAAAAGTAAAATCACTAAAATTTCAAATATTAGACACAATGGTTTTGGGACCGAGAATTATTTTGAGTAGAGTTAAGATACAGGAACAAGCGAATGTTAGGCACTAAAGTTGGTAGGAAGGAAACCCCAGGGATATTTAGGTGCATTAAGATATGTTCATGGAATGTGCGGGAGGTAAGGGAGGTGTGTAAAAAACAGGCAATTTTCTCTATGGCCAGGACAGGGGATGTCAAGATACTCTGTCTTCAGGAGGCTCACCTGGATAAAGGTACAGTTAGTGTCTTGAAAAATAGGAATTATCAGGAGCAGTATCATTCAACACACACCTCGTATTCGAGGGGTGTGAGTGTATTGATAAGCTCTGGGCTGGTTTTCTCCTGCAGACAGAGTAAACTGGATAAGAATGGACGGTATGTTTTTCTTTTTTGTAGTATTGAGGGTCGGGATTGCATACTTGCAAGTGTATATATACCTCCACCATTTAACACAGAGATACTCAGTGAATTGATAAGCTTTATAGCGGATAAACCTGGGGTGCCGGTTATAGTGATGGGGGGACTTTAATATGGCTATGGACAATAGCATACACAGGTTCCCGGCAAGGGTGGTTTCTGGAGGGGTACCCAGGGGTCTGCTCCTCCAATTTTGTGAAGAGGTAGGGTTGGTGGATATCTGGAAGAAGTGGCATCCGGGTGTGAAGCAATACTCGTGTCACTCTAGGACGCATGCCACTTTATCCAGAATCGATCTAGTGCTTTGCAACGAGGAAGCCCTAAAGATAGTGGCAGGGGTAGACTACGAGCCAAGGGGGCTTTCAGACCATTCTCCAGTAGTTTTTTCAGTTAGAACTGGGCTGAGTCTTGGTGGGGGGGATTGGAAATTGAACCCCTTTTGGCTCTAAGTAATTGAGGATGACGGGGGGATTTTAGGTAACTTGAAAGAATTTTTAAATCTGAATTTAGGATCCGCCCCGCTGGGTATAACTTGGGACGCCCTAAAGGCGTTTCTTCGGGGGGTCTTTATACAAAAAATCTCCTATGCCAAGAAGAAATCACAGGCTAAGGAATATAAAGTAAAGGAGAGGGTGAGGGGGGCTGAAGGGAGATATGTGGAGGAACCAACTTTAGCTAGATATGAGGTCTGGGTAGAGGGTCAGGAGGAATATAGGAAACTAGTTCTGGAGAAAGAGGAAAAAAGGAGAATGTTTCAGAAGCAGAATCTTTTTGGCGAAGGGGAATTAGTGGGGAGAACCTTGGCATTGATAGCTAGAGCAAATGGTTCCTCATCCACTATATCAGCAATATGGGATAGGGAAGGGAGAATTATACGAACTACCCCCGGTATAGTAGAGGTGTTTAAGGATTACTATGAAGGCCTGTACAAGGCCCCACAAATAGATGTAGAGGGGGAAATGTGGAAGCTTTTTGAAAAACTGAAAATAGTCCCGTTATCTAGTGAAGATAGGGGAGCTTTGGAAACCCCATTAACACTGGCAGAGTTGCAAAGATTGGTAATGGATATGGGAATCAGAAAGCACCAGGACCCGATGGTCTACCTATAGAAATTTACAAGAGATATGGGGATGTCTTGCTCCCAAAATTACTGGAAGTTTTGAATGGGGCTGTGGTGGAAGGAAGATTGCCCATGTCCATGACAGAAGCCACTATTATAATTTTGTTAAAAGAAGGGAAAAATCCGTTAGAGGTAGCCTCATACAGACCGATCTCACTCTTATGCACAGATGTTAAGATTCTGGCAAAAGCCCTAGCAAATAGGTTAAAAAAAATAATTTCTAAAGTAATACACCCAGACCAAACCGGTTTTATACCGGATAGATCGGTGAGCGTGAACATCAGGCGAGTCTATGGTAATGTACAATTACCTACAGAGAAGGGGGGGATATAGCTATTTTATCACTAGATGTGGTCAAGGCTTTCGATAGCCTCGAATGGCATTATTTGTGGAAAGTACTGGCAGAGTTTAAATTTGGCCCTAATTTTGTGAAATGGCTGAGACTCTTATATGATAAACCAAGAGCCAAAGTCAGGGTCAATGGGGAGTGCTCTGAATGGTTCCAGTTGGGGAGGGGGACGAGACAGGGGTGTCCATTATCGCCCCTGCTCTTTGCCCTCGCACTGGAGTCATTGGCAGTTGCTCTAAGAACGTAGCAAGAATTTCAGGGTTTTAAAAGAGGGGGAGAGGAGGAGAAAGTCGCAATGTATGCGGATGATGTCCTGTTATTTTTGGAAGACACACAGTCCTCATTGTTAGCAGCTATGGAAATGATTAAAGAATTTGGTCATTTTTCTGGCCTAACAATTAATTGGGAAAAATCGGCACTCTTGCCAATAGACCCCCTGGTAGAACCTCTTCCGAGACAGGTAAATTTAATAAGAGTTGTAAACCAAATGAGATATCTAGGGGTAAATATAACAAAAGACCCGGGGCAGTACATAACGGGTAATGTAGTACCACTATTGGTGAAGCTAAAGCAGAAGAGTCGGGTGTGGGGTAGTCTTCCTCTCTCGGTCGCCGGTAGATGTAATCTTATTAAGATGATATGGATGCCGCAAATCTTATTTGTAATACACAACTCCCCCGTCTGGATCCCAAAATATTGGTTTAAAAAACTGGACAGTTTGTTCAGAGAACTAATCTGGAAAAACGGGGTGGCAAGGATTGGTTTGCAGGTGTTACGGCGGCCGAGGGAGGCGGGAGGCCTGGCTCTACCGGACCCCTGGGGTTATTTTCTGGCAGCCCAAATGCAGTTTATGAGAGGCAGCAACCTGCCTGAAGAAAGGGTAGGAGGAAGCAGTATATGGATGAATAATATCAGTCATGATACAGTGGTGGAAGCAGTGGAGGCAGAATCTTTTGGATATAGCGGTCCCATGACTCAGTTAATGATTAGAAGTTGGAAGACTGTTAATATATGTATTGGGGTATACGGGGTTCTCTGAGTTTTCTCTAATATGGAATAACAAAAATTTAAAAGAGCTTAATGTAATGGGGAAAATAGAGGAATGGGACAGGAGAGGTATCCACTGCTTGGCGCAACTGTATAGGGCAGGGAGGCTGAAATCATTTCAAGAGATAAGAGAGGAGTTTGCAGTCCCCAATAGATTATTTTTTAGTTATTTGCAAGTGAGGCACGCCCTAGAGGTACAATTCAGAGGAAAGGGGATAGAGTGGAATGAAATGCCTTTGCTAAGGAAATTGGTAAACACCAGAGGTTCTAGAGGGTTGATTTCTGAGATGTATAGGAGTATAAATATGGCGGGGCAGGAGAGGGTAGTGGAGTCTAAAAATAGAACCAAATGGGAGGAAGAGGTCGTTACAATAACGGAGGAACAGTGGAAGTACGTTCTGGCACTAGGGCCAAGGATCTCTCTGTCACCGTCACAAGGGGTATCTCACTTGTACTTGATATATAGGCTATATTATGCACCAGAAAAATTATTTAGGTTCGGAAGGAGGCAGGATGCGAAATGTCAACATTGTGGGGACAGGAGAGGTGACTTGATACACATGTTCTGGCGATGTCCCAAGTTATACAGGTATTGGGAAGAAATAGTGGAGAAAATCAACGCAGTATTTGAGACATCACTAGACATGGAGGCTAGAACTTGTCTTTTGAGTTTGATGGAGAAAAACGGTATGCTGAAAGACACCCAGACCGCAATAATAAGATGCCTGTTTCAGGGAAGGAAGGTAATAGCACGGAAGTGGCAGGCAAAAGATCCCCCAATAGTGGCAGAATGGATGAAAGAGGTTAAAGATATGATTATGAAGGAGGAACTCTGGTATAGAAAAAGAGGCAGTTTGAAGAAATATAGGAATATATGGAAGTTATGGCTGGAGTATGAATGGTCTGAATAAGTACAAGAGTATTAGGTAGAATGGGAGGAGTGAGTATGGGATGGGGGTTGGGGAGGGGGGGAGGGTGGAAGGAATGGTGTGGTGGGGGGAGGGGAGGTATGGAGGGGAGATAAAGGGTAAAATGTTTGGTGATATTTTTTTTTGTATGTTGGCTTTTCTTATGTGAAGTTTTTATATGTGATGTATACATTACTTGCTTGGTTGGACAAGTATATATTTCAAATAAAAAAGACAGAAATTAAAAAAAAAGCGATGCAGAGCTAAATTGTAAAAAGTGCTCTGGTCAGGAAGGGGGTGAAATCTCCTGGGGCTGAAGTGGTAAAATGGCACAATTATTTTTAGTTAGGATTGCCCTGGTATAGAGTTTAGGAAAACATGCTCGGAATCAAGCAGAAGAGCCGCACTGGCTATTGAACTTCATTTTTCTCGGCTCGTCGTACGTGTTGTACATCACAGCGTTCTTGACGTTCAGAATTTCCGACAACATTTGTGTGACCGTGTGTATGCAAGACAAGTTTGAGCCAACATTCTTCAAATAAATCCAGGATTTTGTTGTCAGAATGTCCGATCGTGTGTACTCGGCATTACTGTTTGCTGTATCATTGATGTTGTGTCATATCTCGTTTGCAACCAGTTATGACATGGGGAATGCTTAGTTCCCGTTGTAGATGCGTTTGTAGAGTGAGTTCACGTCAGACAGGAACTCTGTTTAAGGGCACGGCAGCCCACTTTTATTAAACAAAATTAAAGCACAGTTCACACACATGGATTTCTGATGCAGGGGTCCTTTTCAAACAAATACAAGTAACGAAAATGTCAAACCACCTGACTCTCCTGTAAGTAGCACCATTGCTCATTCTGCTCTGTTCTTCCAGACCATGGGCTTCTCTGGTTCATTTAGCCTATGCTTGCAGCTGCTCACTGCAGGGGCCCTGCTCCTGGCCTTTGGATAGGATTCTCCCAGTCCTTAGGGCTCTCTTACCTCTCAGGAACACAGGACTTCCTCCAGCCCCCTCCGTGGACTCGCTGGTCACCTCAGCTTTCTTGTTCTCTTTGGAAAAGCGTAGCAGTCCTAATTTTTCCAGTCCTATGGGGAAGAAGTCCACTCAATGTAGGGTCTTGTCTCCCAAGAACATCACCCCTTCCGGCTGGAGCACACCCCTATCTCCACACACTCACTGTGTGTCTGAATGGCAGAAATTGCACTAAACTTTGCTTAGCTCTGTCTTATAACGATCCTGCCCACCTGTGCACTCACACGGGCTGTGGGCAACTAGCAAAGCCCTGACATAGGATTGAAGGCTCCTTCCCATCCAAAGCGCTTTAGAACCTTAAAACTCCAGGCCCCGATCCAGGATTAAAAAACCCAGGGAAAATCTACAGAGTTTTCTCCACTTACAATAAACATGCTGGAGCCTCTCAAACTGTAACTTTGAGAATCCTGTGTCTTTTCAACCTTTCAAATTTCACATAATGGCAGGGCCTCGCACTTTTAAACACAATAGTGCACATAAACCTGCAATATATATTCCCCTCCCAGCCAGTCATGGGCACAGGAACAGGAGGCCCAACACATCAAGTGGCTCCTTCGGGGGTAAGAACTACAATCAGGAATTCTGATTTTACTCTGATTATAAAGATCTAATTACTTTTTAAGTCAGTGACTCAAAGTATTGAAGCCAGTGATAGCCAGGCAAAAAGTATTTCACATAATTACAGTACCGGTTTCCTTTAAAACAAGGCATCTTAATATTTTATTGATATCTAATTAATGTGTAATATGTGCCTGTGCATCTTTAAATGTTGAGTATCTAATTACTTTGCAAAACTTAGGTTACCTACTTCCTTTCTGCTGTTATATTCATTAGTTGAATACATCAGTGTCAGGCTGCCTGATGCAAATCTCAGTTTAGTACAAAACTGTATCCATTATGGATAAGCTTTGCTTTCCGTATAGGATTATTATGTACTGTGGTGCCAATGACAATGGGAAACATATGTCTCATATCCCTCAAAGTGTTCATGATAGGAAAGCATTATGAAAGAACTGAAGGTCAAAGTAGCTTTCAGCTTTTCACAGCTGACAGGAAAACTCATCTGTCAGCGATCACTCAGGCCCGCACTTCACTTTGTATTGCGTGGTCTGACAGCAACTAATATTAATACGTTTTATGGAACATCAAGAATGTTCACAGAAGATCAGTCTATCAAACAGTGTGGTACCGTATCTGACTAGAGTCTTGTGTCACATTGTTGACATTTCAGGTAATTACATTGTGAATGGAGCACAAAAGGGTAAATATTAAACTGAAGATCTATGAAACCACATATGTATTTCCAATATTGGCAACACAGTATTTACAGATGTTCACTCTGCATTGGATATGTTTCCTCCTCAAATGTGGTGTCTTTTTACAGGTAGCATTCCGCCTGCAAATTTACTGCTCTCCTTCTAGCAGAATTCATTGAGAGCAATAGGCAGCCATGAAACGAATATTATAGATAGCCTTCTGGCCATCATGCTGTGACAATCTGTCACTCGGTCTTAACCATAGGTGTGCGCAGCCTATTGCATTAGGGTGTGCACCCCAAAGCTCAAACATATATGTGTGTGCGTGTGTATATATATACGGAAGGTGTCAGTAGAGCAGTGAATGGTGTCATAAGGGCAGATATTGGTGGTGTCAGTAGGGCAGTTACAATATTATTTTAATAATTTTTTTACAATTTTTTAGGAGAAATTTTTTTTTCTTTTTAATTTGGTGAAATATTAGGGGACTAAACATTGGAAATATGCACCACACAGGGTGATTAGGGTGTGCCCAGGCACACCTGGCACACCCTGTGCGCACGCCTATGGTATTAACCATTCGGGTCAGTACACATTTTAAAAACAGTCTTTGCAGGGGTCAGAACTGCCTGCCATGTGCCTGGAAAACAATAGAAACACCTGCTATGTGAACAACCATGAGATTTTGGAGAGTGAGTAAAAGTTAAATTCCCTACTGGGTTTTTTATGGTAATCTGTGTCCTAGGACTGACCAGGACAGGATAGACAGAAAACAATTCTCCACACTAGGTTCTAACCCTAAAATGTGATATAACTTGCAGATGTCTTGTGTAATTAAGGTAAATTATATACCAGCTATGTAACTCAAATGCACCTGCACCAGGAAACTATTATTAAGTAGCTCAGCTGCTGTGCATTAACACCAATCCTAGTATTTTGACTAAAATATCGTACTCTGTTTAAAGCAGGTTGTATTATGTTTAAAATCATGAGAAGCCTTGCTCTGAGTTACCTCTGTTCATGTTTCCACAAATGAGTTCTGGGCAGATCACTTAGATTGAGCAGAAGAGACCTCCTCCACATCTCTATGCCTAAAAAGACCCGGCATGGTGGTCAAGCTTTCTCCCACCAGGGTGCCATGCAAAGCTCCAGGAGGCCCCTACCATCCTGGTCTTTCACAGGAAATTGAAGACTTGGCTCTTCACACAAGCCTTTCCTGCGTAGCCTTTCTGGTTCCATTTTTCATGTTGCTTTCTTGTTGCTGTCTCCTCCTAGTCCCTGGGTTTCTCCACAAACTCCGCCAAGCGCGTCAGAACCCTTTGGGGTAAGACCGCGCTATATCAAGGTACCTCTCAACTCAACTCAACTCAAAATAAACATATATATACACAACACAGCAGTATGCACCAAAAAATCTTACTGAATACAAAAACAAATAACCATGAATCAATGTGCATCAGCAAAAAACACAATAAAGTGCTGTAATAAAATAAAGTGCTTCTTTAAAAGAGAAGAATGGGTTTTGTTTTGTTTTTTAAGAATCATACTTACCTAGGTGGATGCAGCATCAGACCAATGCTGCATCTGTCCCCCAGCGTCTCTGCACTGAGAACTGAGCCACCGAACATCGCCGATGGCTCGGTTCTCACTCCTCCCTGAGCAGAGAGCTGCTGACTGTCAGTCAGCATCTCTCCTGCTCTGTTCCTCCACGCTCACTGGAGCGCTGAGCTGTGGAGGGGCGGGGATCGGCCGTCTCAGCAGCTTGCTGAGACTCTGAGACTGCCATCAGTCAAGGCAGCTGACGGATCCAGACTTCTGAAGTCGGGCTGACGCGCTGCCTCAACTGATTGCAGTGACGTCAGCAGAGAGCGGACTTCAGACCGCTCTCTGCTGAAAACGGGTCATAGGAGTGCAAAACGCATTGCACTCCTATGACCCATAGGAGAAGCCCAACCTAAAAAGCTCAGGCTGGACTTCTCCTTTAAATAAAGTGCTAAAGACAAAGGTTTCCAGTGCTTAAAACAATGTGCCTCTTCTAGTTGTGCAAAAAGTCTCCTTACGGTGACAGGTGTTCCTTCCAATATATCACACCACCCATGTTCCACCACCTTCACATAAGGAAACTCACCATAATTCAATAACTCTATGTCAACCAATAGGTCATTAAACACTTGTATCCCTCAAGGAAAAAACCATACAGGACTCCGCATTCCTCCTCCTATCTCCTCAGTGTGGTCCCCCTGGTTTGCCTAAAGATCCCAGGTAGAGTAGGGAGGAAGAGATCTAGAATGTGCTCAGGTTTCCTCTTGGATCGCATGCCTGCAGCTTGTAAATTTTCAGAACTTCACTTCCTCATTGGTTTCACTGCTGAATTTTTTAGATTATTTCCTAAAAAAAATAAACCATCTTCCTTAAAGTGTAGTTTTTAGAGCCAGCAATGTGATCTCTTTCTGTGTCTGCAGCTTTCTACACTTTGCTCTGAAACTTCACTTTAAGGAAGATGGTTTATTTATTATTTTTTTTTGCCCATGCCTCCCACAGTACAAATCTTCCCTAAAATCCCTAAATCACTCCTCCCAGCCTACCCCCTCAGTACAGACTCCCCTCCAACACAGACCCATCAGTACAGACTCCCCCACTACAAGCAGAAACCCCTCATTACAGAAACTACCCCCCAGCACAAACTGACCCCCCCAGCAAAGACCATGAGGATCCTCTGAAGTGTTGTAATATACTGTGTAAGGGCGGAGCCAGTGACATCATTGAGCTATCACCAGAAGTGAATAGGCACCAGAGAAATCTGGTTGCGACCCCTTAAAGGGGATGCGCTCATGCATGCACCCTAAATCCAGAAGTAGGAAGTGACATACCAGGACATCGCTTTGCCTAGACTGGCTCCATAATACAATGAGACGCTAATAATTTAAACCTTAGTTGGATGTGGGAACACATGTCAGTGCTAGCTGGCTGCTGACAATTTTTTTGTAGTAGTACACTTGTGGCATCAGAACTACCTGTATAGCACAAAAGTTTTTGGGTTATAACATTTGTCCTGGTAATCCATGTTACTGGGACAAAAACTGACAAGCTAACATTTTACGGCTGTCACTGTCAAGTGTCAACAAGACGTAAGAGTAAATCTTCATATGGCATTACAACTGATTTGGAAAAGATTTTCTTCACTTTGAAGAGCTTTCTACTTGCTCTGTTTGTGTCCCTGGGGCAAACTAGTAAAGTTACTGAAAGAACCAATTTAAATGCTTCTAATTGACAGTATTTTGAATGGTTGCACTGCTACTGAAATTGGGCCATGTAGACTTAGTTTAGACAGTTACATTCAGCAGTATTTTGCCATAGCGGAGAACAAAAAGCAGCACTTAATATTTGAATCATGGAGCTCAAACATGGGTCTCCAACTTGTGGACCAAATCCAGCCTGCTGCAAGATTTTATTTGGCCCTCTGATGTAAACTCTGATGGGGACCCTGATGTAAGGGGGCGGGGTTCTGATAGGACCCTGATGTAAGAAGGGACTCTGTTGTTAGAGATCACTCTGTTAGGGACCCTGATGTAAAAGGGGCTATGTTTGATATAGTCCCTGATGGGGACTCTGACAAATGGGAGGCTCTGATATAAGTGGGGTCTCAAGTTGATTTTAAATGTCTTTGCTTTGTTTGCTTAAAGTGTTACCAAGCCCACAACAGTAAAATCAGTCTGTATATGCAGTGAAGCATGCTTGTTATACTCACTTTGGAACCTATGGGGTTAATCATCTGCATTGTGTAAAAAGGCTGTTTGATCTTGTCTTCTCTGATCCTCCACTTCTTCCACTAATTCCAAAACATGTCCGGGTAAGACAGAGGTACTGAAATCACTCTGCACATACTCAGTTTGATGTGTATTGCTAGAGGGTTTTTTTTTTCTTAGGAAAATGCATGTGATCAGCACAGGGCCAATCAGCACTGTCCAGACAGAAGGTCAGGGGTCCTGCAGCATCATAGGACAATCAAGGAAGAATGAAAACTCCTCCTACAAGCTTTGACCAGTACTCTGCTGGACACTGATAGAAGTCACAAGACTGCTCTATCTGCTGATGAGAAAAGGTATTTAGCAGTTTATATTTACTAAAATAATTGCATTTCCATGTTCCGTTTACTGTGGGAGACCAGGTATAGTGAATGCAGGGTCCTGAGTTTAGTAACACAAAGTTTTTTTGCCGTTGTTCTAAATCATATCATGCTGATTACAAAAAGAAAAAAAACTCCAAATAAAATGCATTTATTCATTTAAATTTGATTTGTTCATATATATAAACCGGGTTTTTTTTTACAACTTGAATACAAAACGAATATTTGCAAAATATAAAATGTGGTCCTCGTAATGAATAGGTGGGAGACTTCTGAACTAGAACTTAGAGCTCTGGACGATACAGTTCCTTGGTGGATTTTATAATCAAATTGCAAACAAGCTTCCTAACCAGCACCAGCACCTTTCAAACAAAACAAGAGATGTATATATCTTCTGCACTTGCTTGTCTCTCCAGCCAGCTGCTGTTGCTCTAATAATCATGTTGCTGCTTGCAAATCAACTGAAATGATTATGTCTGCATCCTGAGAAATGAAATAAATGTCACTAAGAACATGCATACTAATTCTGCTTTTACACTAAAGTCCAATGCAGTCACATTTATTACACCCACACCAATGGCTGCTTTAATCACTGCCCAGTAATTGATTGAGAGTCTGAGACATGCTGAGAGCCGACTAGGATGAGATTAACAAATGACCAGAAAAGCTCTACCGTGCACCCTTCTGCTCATTTATCTATGCCAAACAGATAGATGATTGACATACAGGCTGCAAATCACTGCAAGAATAATACTTTACTATGATATCTGTTCATACACTGACAACCTAGCCAGGCTGCATAAGACAAAGCTAGTTAGTTAGTTAGTTAGTTAGTTAGTTAGTTAGTTAGTTAGTTAGTTAGTTATATACTGTATATACAGTACTGTGCTAATGTCTTAGGCAGGTGTGATAAAATGCTGTAAATTAAGAATGCTTTCAGAAATAGAAGTGTTAATAGTTTATTTTTATCAACTAACAAAATGGAAAGTAAATGAACAGAAGAAAAAGCCAAATCAAATCAATATTTGGTATGATCACCCTTTTGTCTTCAAAACAGTATTAATTCTTCAATTCTTCTAGGTATATTTGCACATATTTTTTGAGGGAACTCGGCTGGTAGGTTGTTCCAAACATCTTGGAGATCTAACCACCGATCTTCTGTGCATGTAGGCTACCTGAAATCCTTCTGTCTCTTAATGTAATCCCAGACAGATGCGATGATGTTGAGATTAGGGCTTCCGTGTTCTTTACTCTGAAGACAGTTCTTAATGACATTGGCCTTATGTTTAGGGTCGTTGTCCTGCTGCAGAATAAATTTGAGGCCAATCACATGACTCCCTGGTGGTATGGCATGATGGATAAGTATCTGTCTGTATTTCTCAGCATTGAGGACACCATTGATCCTGGCCAAATCTCCAACTCCATTTTCAGAAATGCAGCCCCAATTTGCAAGGAACCTCCACCATGCTTCACTGTTGTGTGCAGACACTCGTTATTATACAGTTCTCCAGCCCTTGGGTGAACAAACTGCCTCCTGCTACAGCCAAATATTTCAAATTTTAACTCATCAGTTTAGAGCACCTGCTGCCATTTTCTGCACCCCAGTTCCTATGTTTCTGTGTATAGTTCAGTAGTTTAGTTTTGTTTCCATGTCCTATGCTAGAAACAAATTGCAAAGTGGTTGATTAGTTTAATTATTATTATTGCACTGCAGTGCCATAGTCTGAACAGTCTTTCCAATAGTGTCCTGAGCTAAAGTAGACCTGTTTTGGGAACAACTATCCTTCTTGAAAACCTTTCCATATGACATATTAGTAAATTATAATGCCCAGTAGGTATGGCAATGTCCATTCTGAATTTCTCTGTAGTATTGCATCAAATGGGGGGTCATTGAGAAGTCCCATTGATAGGGTGTTCTAATGTTAAATCAACAGAAGCAAAGAATCATGAGCAAAAATGGATTGCTGATATTTTAGAAACAATGAGATGTCTTATATCCAGAATAACAGCTCTGCCCTCAGTATGAAATGTTAAATTCTTCATTCAGATCGTTATCTCTGACACTTCATTACCAACAGATACCTTTTGTATATTTAAATTTAGGAAATCATTCAGGCATAACAACTTAAGCCTTTATTAAGCTGAAACTGATCCAAAGGTCACACTTATTATGGCACATGTTTTTAAAAGTATAACTAAAAAGAAAGAGAGTTGGCATATTTATTTATTGTTGCATTTTCCAAACCTCACATATTCAAGTCTTTAATATAAATCCCATTGAGTGCTCCTGTTTATTCCTCAGTCTGTGACAAACAAACACAAGCAGCATACAGTAAGCGATTAACAGGAAACGGTATGAAGAATATGTCTTGATTGGGATGGAGCCTTACCACAGGAATTCTCGTTTACCTCGGCAGCTCTGTAGTAACTAGCATACAAACTAAATTCAGACTCCTGGTAATTCATCTGACACAAGCACTGCTCTGTTGCCACTGACAGCAATGGGGACCTACAGAGAAGATATTTGATGCCCCAATAAGGAATGTACTGACATGCAGTAACAATTGTATGGTGAGGTATGGAGAAGGCGCTGTATGAAGACTATATAGAAGAAAAAAATAAATAAACTACATAGAATGTGCATATATATATATATGTTGGATACTTCTGATGGTAGACTTTTTTATTTCAATAAATATATACTGTAGAAATGTATCCTTATACAGAGTATTAATAATGTTTATCAAGTTCAACATCCCATAAAGTTTAGCTTGACAAGAAAAGAAAAATTCCTTCTGGACTCCATAAAGGTAGATAGGTCTGTTCTCTGGCTATTTGCATATTATCCTTTAGTAGTTATAATTTAATCATTTAGTAATTGATTTTGCCATAACTGTCCTGCAGTAGGTAATTCCACAGCCTGACCTCTCATATCATAACGAGCCCCTTCCTATACTGATAGTATAATTTTCTTTCCTCCATGCACAACTGCTGTTGCTTTGTAGATCTCATCATAAAAAATTCAGTTTGATAACGGTTTATTTTTATCTTGAATATACAAATATATATACATCAATTAAATCAGCTCTAAATTATCTTAACCGCTTACCTACAGGGAACTTTCACCCCCTACCTGCCCAGGCCAATTTTCAGCTATCAGCGCTGTCACACTTTGAATGACCATTCCGCGGTCATGCAATGCTGTAACCAAACTAATTTTCCCCACAAATAGAGCTTTCTTGTGGTGGTATTTAATCACAGCTGGGTTTTTTATTTTTTGCTAAAAAAAACGAAAAAAGATCGAAAATTTTGAAAAGAAAAAAATGTTTTTCTTAGTTTCTGTCAGAAAATGTTGTAAATAAGTAATTTTTCTCCTTCACTGATGTGCGCTGGTGAGGCTGCACTGATGGGCACTTATAGGCTGCACTGATGGAACTGATGAGGCAGCACTAATGGGCACTGATGAGGTGGCACTAATATGCAGCACTGATGAAAACTGATAGGTGGCACTGATGTGCAGCACTGATGAGCACTAATAGGCGGCACTAGTAGGTGGCACAGATAGTGGACACTATAGGGGGGTTGCAGGCAGTGCAACTTTCCTCATTAGAACCCTGAAAATGTATCAGCTAATTAATAATGAAAAATCATTCCCATTCAGATTTGCATAATCAAAAAACTGCTTTTCCTTCAGCGTAAATTTCGGTAGAAATCTGCAAAAAAGTTTGCTAAAATCCTTTCAATGCACATAGATCACCCAGAAGGGATTGTTTTTATCTCAAAAAAGTGCAATTACTATTTAAAGTGGTAGTAAAGTCTTTTTTTTTACTTGTACCTACAGGTGAGCCTATAATAAGGGTTACCTGTAGGTACAGTGAATATCTCCTAAACTTGCACTGTTAAGAAGATATGCATGGAGCCGGTGATATCACAGGCGCATGCGCTCTGAAGGGCCAGCATACCCATGTACCCAGGTGCCGAGCTCTGTGTCATAGGCCGTGCGCGGGATTGACAACATCACGGCTCAGCCAATCAGACAGCCGGAGCACTCGAACCTGGAAGGAAGGCTGGGTGAAGGTGGAAGCACAGCGGGAATCAGAAGGAAATATCTCCATAGTAAGGAAATTTACTGTTAAACAGTTGTCATCGCAAAAATTGTTCTTTTTAAAAGATTCTTCATAATTGTGGATTTTCACTTATTTTGTGTTCTGATGATAAAAGTTACAAAGGTAAATCCGGAGATCTGGAAAACAGGACAGAAATGAAAACTTGACAGGGTTGTGAACCCTCCCCCCCCCCAAAAAAAAAGTTTAGATTCACTTTAAGGGCACTTTCCCACTTTGTCGATGTGTTAATGTTCATTGCTTTAGCCCCTGTTCACATCGGGCCAATTTGACATGTCAAATCACATGTCAAATCGGAGCCTATTGCAGGCAATGACAACATCTGAATCGGTGCGACGCTGACTTTGCAGCGCCACACCGATTCCCAAAAGTAGTACCTGCACTACTTTTAGTGCCTTCAGAGGCGATTTCAATAGACATCTGTGCATGCACCTGCACAGATGTTTTTCAAATCGCCCCTGAACTCGCCCTGAAATGCTGGTTTGAAAAAGTGCAAATTCAGCTGAACTCGCATGATTTAAAACCCGCCCTCAGTGTGAACGAGGGCTTAAAGCGGAGCTCCACCCATTTAAAAAGTCAGCAGCTACAAAAAGTGTACCTTCGCTCCTCTCCCCCTCCTCTCCGAGGCACTGGCATTCTAACTGTGGGTGCCTGGCTGTGTCTTCACAGCCAGGCGCGCACTGTGCATGCGCGAGCCGTGCTGCTCGCTGTGAATGGGCGGGCAATCTTCTGACGTGTCCCAGAAGATTGCAGAGAGGGAGGGCGGAGAGATGAACCCCCCCCCCCAAAAAATGACATGCCAAATGTGGCATGTCAGGTGGTCACCTGCACTTAAAGCGGAAGTTCCATTTTTGGGTGGAACTCCGCTTTAAGGTAACTTTACTTTAAACAGGCTGCCAATAAACAAGAACAAACAAAAAATGTACATGCAGTATTTTTCTCGGTGCAGTGCATTACCATGTGTTGTGGTGTGTTGCAAGCTAGCTCCAAAAGGTTTTACCCCCTTTAATGACCAGGCCATTTTTGAGATTTAGCACTGCGCTATTTAACCGGTAATTGCATGGTCATGCAACGCTGTACCAAAGTGAAATTTATGTCATTTTATTTTTACACAAATAGAGCTTTATTTTGGTGGTATTTGATCACCACTGTTTTTTTCTTCATTAAATAAACAAAATAAGACCAACGATTTTGAAGAAAATAAATATTTTTTACTTTCTGCTATAAAACATATCCAATAAAAAAATGTAAAAAAAATCTTCATAAATTTAGGCCAACATGTATTCTATTACATGTCTTTGGTGAAAAAAAAATCCCAATAAGTGTATATTGATTGGTTTGTGTGAAAGTTATGTGCGGCGGAAATCTGACACTAACTGACACTGGGTGGGAACTGACTAACTGACACTGACATCACCAGTGACACTAATACAGTGATCAATGATAGTTCTATACACTGTCTCTGTACTAATGACACTGGAATTGGGATACCATCTTGGGGCAATTGAGGGGTTAAGTGTGTGCCTAAGTGGTAATGTAGGTATTATGTGCTGCTTATTACTAAAAACCTATTTGTACCTTTTCCCTGCATGTCCTGCACCCAGCAGAGGCCAGCAATGTGCTGCTGTGCCTGTAGGAGCCACCCGTCCACAGTACAATGCGGGCAGGCAGTCCTAAAGAGGTTAAAATGAAAGTGTGTGAACTTATTTTGTTAATGTGTATATTAGGATACTAACCCATACACCTGTTGTGCCAGGCTGGTATCCCCTGAGAAGGTGAGACCATATTAATATTTAAAAAATAAATAAATAAAAAAGATTAAAAAAAAACAAACCCTTTCAGTGCTGATCTTGTAATAACGCAGTGTTTAGAAGTGCATGAAATTGTCAATCTGAATAATTAACTCTATCACCTTTCTCCATATGTTTGTGTATTCTTTTTAAAATGTTTCCTTTGTTCTGTCTGTTCTTTTGGGTTATACAGTATATTTTTTTCTTATTTAATTATTTTCCTTCCCTATTCCTCTTTCTGTTCTCTCTCTTCCTAGCATGGCATTCTGATTATGGTACTTAGACATAAAACCACTTAGGAACACATGTGCACAATTACCATGGTCATTGAGTAAATGCTGCAGTGGGAAGGTATTATTTCTTTAGTATTAGCTGAATAATTGTTGTTGCAAATTGATATAACAAGTGTGACACTGATAAGAGTAGAAAACAATCTGTGGATTCTAAGATTATTCCATTTATTGTATGTTGTATAAATACAGTGTACAACAGCATATTATGCCCGCAGGATATTTTTTCATACTTATTGTGCTCTTTCTCAAGTGCTCAGCAATCTCAGTAATCATAGAAAATATATACATTAAAACTATCCTAAAATAGGTGGACATAAACCTAATGAAAGTAATCAGTCATGCAGCCATGACTGATGTTTGTGAAAAAGTATAGGAGACTCATCAAAAACTAAACTTCTTCTGGTCAGTCTCTTATACTCAAATGTTGAGGGACCTCCTTAGCTGCATGGTTGATGGCTCTCGCTAAGTGTGTTCCCTTCTTTTGAAAATAGCTTTATTGCATAAATACTTGATGATCACCCAAAACTCAGATGTCCTGAGGAAGGGTTTGGTTACCTGAAAACCTTGTACTATGCTGTTTCCACTGGAAACCTGTAGTATTCCACTATTTTCACATTATAAAATAAATAGAATGAACTCAAAATTACATTGAGCCTAGGTATTGTTGTCTACTTTTATTGGCATAACTAATGTGCAGAGCTTAGTGTATATGGCGAGCTCCTGTACAGAATCTATACAATTATGTGTGTAGCCCTCTTTGGGGGGTTATGAAAAATGGTGCTTCCCAAACAGGATATTGTATTAAACCTGTAGGTAAATAAGAGGACCAGAACCTTCACTAAGAGGAAGAGTGGGTTTGATAATAAAGTTGGCAATGCTCCACCCAGGACAGGGCCTATGTGAACAGAGGGATTCCCTTCCTGGAATAATAATCTGTAATCCAAACAAAGTAATTTGGAGCACAAGAACTACCACAATTAGCATATAACATTAACCGTAAGCATCTAGATGCACACCAATATAGAAATAAAACAAGCTTTAAATAAGAAGAGATTAATAACAGTGCATACATCCAAAGTACAAATAGATATTATTAGCAAAGGGCCCGATAGGAGTCCTGTTGGAATTGTGTACATATACCTGGGTATATACAGTATAGTTATTAATAGAGACTCCACCGGATAAATGGTGCAGCAATGTCCAGTTGCAGGGGCCCCTGAGGATGATGTGGCGGCTGTCTTTGTGTCAGGGACTTGAGGATGTTCAGCCATCATGGGGGTATCCTCCAACTGATACCCCACTAGCCTGGAATAGGACTTTTCATTGGCAGGAATTGTAGTATGGCATTAGAACTTAGTTAAAGTTAGCCTATCTACTCTGCACTTTAGTCCCTCTCTATTAGTATATAGCAGTCTCTTCTGGTCTGGGTGAAAATGCTACAACAGCAACTCCATGGACAGGACATGTGGCTCAGTTGTCCCTCAATTTAGTTCCTGGAAATTCCTCTTTATAAAGATGTTAAAATCCTCCAATCTGGGGTTTCTGACCCCCAGGGACAGGAAGTAATGTACATAAATAACTATATGGCAGTAGGAAGCACAGCCACTTACAACTTCAAATGGTAGAGGGCAGCAGATTACTGCATGCATATATTCTCTCTTTCTTGCACTGATGTAAAGTTTCTGCAGAATTTCTGTGAGCTGTACTATAGTATGTTCTCCTGGCTTTAATGCTTCTGTTTCTTTTCCAGTATTCTAATTGTGTTTTGTATTTTTACTCACGTTTGTTGTAACTTAGTAAAAGCAGAGCCCCCCTTGTCTTCAAGGTAAATGTAAAATTGACCCTAGGTTTCTTCAGTGAATATTTTGTACCAGAAGCAGAGGACAATACTGTGATACTTCAGCTTGCAGTACAGTGCAATGAAGCTATAAAAATGTATATCTTGTAAGAAATCTCAAGAAATCAAAGCTTTGCATATGCTTCAAATTTGTTAAAGAAATCCTGTCATGAAAGAAACATGGAGGTTGCCTTTGTTGACCTCCCTTTCTGAAAATGCTAGTTACTTGGTCTAAGTCAGTCAGGCATTCAACTAGCATTTTTGGAAGTCCCACAAAGGTTTGCTTTAACTATTAGTCTGGGCACTTTTATATTTCTTCTCCCAAATGTAAAATTCTGATTTCTTTGCTAAAAATTACTTTAAACTCACATACAATTATATATTTTCTGAAAGCAGAGACCATGGATAATATATTAGTGGCAGTTGCATTTTTTATATTGTGCTATATTTGCGGAGCTGTTTGTAAATTGCATATTTTCAGGGGAAAATACACTACAATTAATTTTAAAGCAATCAAATACTATACCATAACAATCTTTTGGTAAAATATAAAATATGGGATTATGTAAATAGGTGCCAAATATAGCAAGCCTAAATGTATGTGCACCTTTGAAATTGCAAATAAATTATGATTACCTCAAATTTTCCATAGGTGACATTTTAAAAGCCTTTACAGGTTATCGGTTTAGCATTAACCATTGCCCTAGAGTTATTAATCTCGCCCTGATGGTCACAGCCATACCTCACATGTGTGACGCAAATTATGTTTACATACACATGCATGACCTATGATAGGCATTTACATTGGTATGTGTACAGGGGGTGCTTTTAATTGCTTTTTAATAACTTTTGTTTATTCTAGTATAATTTATTTTTTAAATGCTTATTTAAATTTTTCTGTATTTAACTTTATTGCTATCACAAGAGAGCTAGCAAGCCCCCTACATGATAGTATGGACAAGTGACAGCTACTGTTTGTTGAGAAATCAGGGGGCTATTAGACCCTTCAATGTCTCCCATGCCCGCCAATGTCTGAACTCGGAAGTCACCCAATACATGTTGCTTCTAGGTTCATTAGTCACATAGGGAATCGGGGAACAGATGTTCCCTGATTGCCTCCTTCTCTCAAGGATTCAACAATATGCCACAATCCTAGGCTACCCAGAGAGGAGTGCACCCCATGAGCCCCGTAAAAGTGATTGTTTTTTACCTGAAAGCCCTTTGCTGGCTTTAAAAATCAATACCAAGCTCACAGAGCTTGCTTTAACGCCTTTAATACCAGGACATTTATACACATACCTTTGTAGACAAGCGGCTAAAGCGAGCCTATGCCCATCATTCACTTCTGTGGCTATAGGCATTGTAGAGAAAACTGTTTATTTTGTATATAGCCTTACAGAACAGACAGACAGTCCACAGTCCACACGGGCTTTGCTGCTTAACTGCAGACAAGAATCAGGAAGCTTTATTATACAGAGTTTACCATAGAGCAGCTACAAACTTAAACACTGCTATCTACTGGTTAATGTAGTTGTTGCACAAAATACATGAACAATGCATTCCAACATCCCCACTCAACAACTTCTCCTTATATTAGGCCCATTTCAGATCTCAGTTCTATAAATCAGTTTCTTGTAAGCAGTTTTGTCAAATGCTGTGATCCACTTTTGCTTCTCATTTGTCGGAAGTCTTTGCATCTCATCCCATGAATCTGGCTCTGGTTTTAATGCTACGTGAGCAACATAGGACAGAAGTTTGGCTGGGATGCCTTTATTACTTCTGGTGGATTTCCTGATTGAAGTCTCTTGTGTCCTGATTTGTTCCTTTACAGCATTTGGATTGTCTGAATTAATTTCTATTTCTATGTCACTTTGTTGCTTATCTTCATGTGTTACTGATGTGGAATTTCCCTCAGTTTAAAGTGTTTGTGTTACTTCATGAGATTTTGAACACACTGAAGTTTCATCAACAATTACACTTCTACTGACCTTGTTTGTGTACAGAATTCTGTATCCCTTTTGAAATTTACTGTACCCCACAAGTACACCTTCCTTTGCAAAAGCATCCCATTTTGTACAATTATCTTTTGGGATGTGCACATTTTGGCTTTGCTTCCAAAATGTTTTAGATGGTTCAAATTTGGGGCTTTTCTGTTCCACAGTTCATATGGAGTTTTCTCATTTGATTTTCCTGGTAGTCGATTTTGGAGATAGTGCAGTCATAATTGTCTCCCCCCAGTAAGTGGTTGGCATATCTGCATCAAACAGCATGGTTCTTCCATTGTCACATAGAGCACAGTTCATTCTTTATGCAACCCCATTTTGTTCTGGGTTGTATGGTACAGTAGTTTGAAATATGCCATGCTTTCTGGGAATCGCCTGTGTGTTATCACTCGTATATTTAATTTCATTATCTGTGTGCAATAAACTCCGTATTTTGCCAAATGTGTTGCTTACTTGAGCCAAATACTGTTCAAGTTTCTCTGGTACTTCACTTTTGTTGAGTAACAGATATAGTGTAGTATACCTGGTGTTATTATCTATAAAAGTGAGAAAAACCCTCTTCTTTACTGGAGTAGATTTTTTAATTTGATTGCAAAGTCCTGAATGAATTAAGTCTGGAAGTTTATTAGCTCTGTTGTTACTCTGTTTTGGAAAGGCTTTTCTTGGCATTTTTCCCTTTATACCGCTGGTGCATTTCATTGTTTGATCACATGGACTAATTTTTATTCCACTTGCATAGTCATTCTAAGTTAATTTATTTATTATGTCAGGACTTCTGTGTCCAAGGCATCTGTGCCATATGTGAATGCTGTTTAAATGTTTTTCCTCCTTGGCAGTTCATCTGTAATTTTAGCCTTTTGCAAATAAGATATCCCCTTTTGAGATGGCGCAACTCATCTTGGAAGGTCACTACATTGCCTTGTTTTGTGAGCTTCTTCACTTACAAATGATTAGTTTCAAGAGCAGGGACATAGAGGACATTTTTCACAGGTATCTTGAGGTGACACTCTGGGAAATAGAACAGTAAAGAAAACTGTCTCTTATTCCTTCTGATTCCATTATCTGCCCATTAGTTGTGGTGAATTTTTCTGTTTTACTCTGGTCAAGGTGGATAAAGAAATGTCTGTCATTTGTCATGTGACGTGTAGCTCCTGAATCACCACACCATGCCTGCAAAGACGAGGTGCAATTTTCTGAAGCAAAATCAGTTTCTTCCTTCACATTTTTGGCCTTTTGTAGTTTAGCTTGTTTTTGCATTCTAGCTTTCCAAATTCTGCAATCTGCTTTTAAATGGCCTTGCTTCATGCACACAAAACAATTAAGTGTTCCTTGTTGCAAGTTACTGTTTTAATTGCTATTTTTTGTCTTTAAAGCAGACTCTGCGAAGAAGCACTGTCACTATTAATGTTTTCTGTTTTACGTTTATATTCATCCAAAGGCTTGCCCATAACATATTTCAATGTCAGTTCATCATCTGGACATGTATCATGTGCTGTGACAAGCGTTTCATAACTTTCTGGTAAGCCACTTAGTAGTAGTAGTTTTTTTCTGTTATACCTCTACCTTTCTTATACCTCTCAGGCATTCAACCATTTCCAAGGTGTGCCTTATCTAATGCTACATATCCTGGCCTTTCATCAGCTTGATTTGGTATATCTTTCTAATCAAATACAGTTTATTACTGAAATTAGCCCATTCGTGCACCCTTTGTAATCCTTCTCACATGTCTTTAGCGGTTTCACACTTAAATATATGTATGATCTGATCATCTTCTGTGCTAAGAGAGATTGTGCTCTGAGCTTTTTGGTCTTTCTCTATTCACTCACCTGAAGGGGGTTCTGGCCTGACTTAATTTATACATTTCCATGTTAAAAGAAAAATAGAATCGCGCTAAACCTATTAACCACTTCAGCCCCGGAAGGATTTACCCCCTTCCTGACCAGAGCACTTTTTACAATTTGGCACTGCGTCGCTTTAACTGCTAATTGCGCGGTCATGCAATGCTGTACCCAAACAAAATTTGCATCCTTTTCTTCCCACAAATAGAGCTTTCTTTTGATGGTATTTGATCACCTCTGCCGTTTTTATTTTTTGCGCTATAAACGGAAAAAGACCGAAAATTTTGAAAAAAAATGATATTTTCTACTTTTTGTTATAAAAAAAATCCAATAAACTCAATTTTAGTCATACATTTAGGCCAAAATGTATTCGGCCACATGTCTTTGGTAAAAAAAATGTCAATAAGTGTATATTTATTGGTTTGCGCAAAATTTATAGCGCCTACAAACTAGGGTACATTTTCTGGAATTTACACAGCCTTTAATTTATGACTGCCTATGTCATTTCTTGAGGTGCTAAAATGGCAGGGCAGTACAAAACCCCCACAAATGACCCCATTTTGGAAAGTAGACACCCCAAGGAAATTGCTGAGAGGCATGTTAAGCCCATTGAATATTAATTTTTTTTGTCCCAAGTGATTGAATAATGACAAAAAAAAAAAAATTACAAAAGTTGTCACTAAATGATATATTGCTCACACAGGCCATGGGCATATGTGGAATTGCACCCCAAAATATATTCAGCTGCTTCTCCTGAGTACGGGGATACCACATGTGTGGGACTTTTTTGGAGCCTAGCCGCGTACGGGGCCCCGAAAACCAATCGCTGCCTTTAGGATTTCTAATGGTGTAAATTTTTGATTTTACTCCTCACTACCTATCACAGTTTTGAAGGCCATAAAATGCCCAGATGGCATAAACCCCCCCCCCCCAAATAACCCCATTTTGGAAAGTAGACACCCCAAGCTATTTGCTTTGAGGCATGTTGAGTCCATGGAATATTTTATATTTTGACACAAAATGCAGGAAAGTGACAATTTTTTTTTTTTTTTTTGCACAAAGTTGTCACTAAATAATATATTGCTTACACAGGTCATGGGCATATGTGGAATTGCCACCATGCCTCTCAGCAAATAGCTTGGGGTGTCTACTTTCCAAAATGGGGTCATTTGGGGGGGGGTTGTGCCACCTGGGCATTCCATGGCCTCCGAAACTGTGATAGGCAGTGAAGAGTGAAATCAAAAATTTACACCCTTAGAAATCCTGAAGGCGGTGATTGGTTTTCGGGGCCCCGTACACGGCTAGGCTCCTAAAAAGTCCCACACATGTAGTATCCCCATACTCAGGAGAAGCAACAAAATGTATTTTGGGGTGTAATTTCACATATTCCCATGGCATGATTGAGCAATATATCATTTAGTGACAACTTTGTGCAAAAAAAAAAAAATTTGCCTCTTTCCCGCAACTTGTGTCACAATATAAAATAATATGGGGTCATTTGAGGGGGGGGTTGAACTGTCCTGGCATTTTATGCACAACATTTTAGAAGCTTATGTCACACATCACCCACTCTTCTAACCACTTGAAGACAAAGCCCTTTCTGACACTTTTTGTTTACATGAAAAAATTATTTTTTTGCAAGAAAATTACTTTGAACCCCCAAACATTATATATTTTTTTAAAGCAAATGCCCTACAGATTAAAATGGTGCGTGTTTCATTTTTTTTTTTCACACAGTATTTGCGCAGCGATTTTTCAAACTCATTTTTTGGGGAAAATAAAAAAACTTTTTTAAATTTCAATGCACTAAAACACACTATATTGCCCAAATGTTTGATGAAATAAAAAAGATGATCTTAGGCCGAGTACATGGATACCAAACATGACATGCTTTAAATCAATACATTTTTAAAAGCCTTTAAAAGCCTTTACAGGTTACCACTTTAGATTTACAGAGGAGGTCTACTGCTAAAATTACTGCCCTCGATCTGACCTTCGCGGTGATACCTCACATGCATGGTGCAACTGCTGTTTATATTTGACACCAGACCGACGCTTGCGTTCGCCTTAGCGCGAGAATGGGGGGGGGGACAGGCGTGCTTTTTTTTTTTTTTTATTTTGCTTTTTTATCTTATTTTTAAACTGTTCCTTTCATTTTTTTTTTAAAATCCTTTTGATTGTTATCTCAGGGAATGTAAATATCCCCTATAATAGCAATAGGTAATGACAGGTACTCTTTTTTGAAAAAATTGGGATCTATTAGACCCTAGATTTCTCCTCTGCCCTCAAAGCATCTGACCACATCAAGATCGGTGTGATAAAATGCTTCCCCAACTTCCCAATGGTGCTGTTTACATCCGACGAAGTCATAAAATGCTCGTAGCTTCCGGTTTCTTAGGCCAAAGAGATGTTTGGAGCCACTCTGGTCTCTGATCAGCTCTATGGTCAGCTGGCTGAATCATCGCCTGCATTCTCAGGTTCCCTGTTGAGACAGGAGAGCCAGAGAAAAACACGGAAGACGGTAGGGGAGGGGGGGCATTCCCTCCCACTGCTTGTAAAAGCAGTCTAGATGCTAATTAGCCGACAGGATTGCTTTTACATGAAAGCCGACCGCTGGCTGAAAAGAATGATACCAAGATTATACCTAAACCTGCAGGCATCATTCTGGTATAACCACTCAAAGTCGTGAATGGCGTACCTGAAGACAAAAAAATGGTTAACAATAAAGCACAGTAAACGGTAAAGTATAAAAAACTGCATACCTGAAAAGCAAACATGATAAAACATAATAACAATAAAACATTGCAGAATAGAATACAGTAAAAAAAAGCAGAACAATAGAGAGAGAATAGAGAGAGAGAGAACAATAAAACGAAAAACTATTTTTTTTTTATTTTATATTTTTGTTTGTGTGTGTTTTTTTTTTTTTTTACACTTTTTTTTTGTAACTAACTTTTATAACTGTAACCGGTTCCAGATTTGGGTCTCTCAAAATGCGATGGCATCTTGGGAGACCCTGTGAAAGTTTGCCTAGTCTGTGCAATGCTGTACCCTACGCTAATACTCAACTAGTGAATGGTAGCGTTCAAAACATTCACCAATGCAAAGACCAGGATTGTCAGGACAGGAGGGACAATAATAGCGGGTGTCCCGCCTATATCCGCGCTTGCTGCAGACACAACATCTTTTTTGGGGGGGGTTCGTTGGGTAGGGGAACTCGGGAGGACATAAAGAAAATGCCTCTCATGCAGCCGACTGCATTTGGTTGGGAATGTGAATGAGGGAAGTACGGGCATTGCAGAAGTGGTGGGTTCCCAATTAGGATTGGCGAATGCAGCAGGAATGGCATTATGGGCACGACGGGCCTGTTTGTCTTCTTCTTGGTGGCAGCGGGACACTACTTGTGCTTGCCACCTCACCAGCTTGAACTGCACCTATGGGACTCGCCACGTCACCAAGTGTTACTGCAGTGCTGGTTTGACTACGACCGGGGTGTACTAGGCCGCTGGTGCTTGCCAGTTCACCAAAACGCTACCAAAAAAACCTGTCAGCGATCGCAGGGATCAGGCCTGACTCTGCGAATGCTGCAGTTATGCGTTTAGTGTTTTGTAAGTGTCAGTGATCGATCAATACTGCACTTGGGTGGGCTGGGCTGGGCTGGGCCGGGCGGAGGGGCAAAACGCAGGTGCTAGCAGGTATCTGGGCTGATCCCTCCAACACTGCGTTTTTGGGAATCCTAAACTGCTGGGGATGCTAGTATAGATCTGATCGCATCAGATGTTGATCCGTTCAGATACTATGCCACTAAGGGAGGTGTACGGTGCGTGCGTGGGTGTTATCGGTACTGGCGCTAACCTGACGCTGCTTGGGGCTAGTGTTTGCCAGTTCACCAAAACGCTACTAAAAAAACTGTTAGTGATCGCAGGGATCAGGCCTGACTCTGCGAGCGCTGCAGTTATGCGTTTAGTGATTTGTAAGTGACAGTGATCAATCGATACTGCACTTGGGTGGGCTGGGCTGGGCCGGGCGGAGGGGCAAAACGCAGGTGCTAGCAGGTATCTGGGCTGATCCCGCTAACACTGCGTTTTTGGGATCCCTAAACTGCTGGGGAAGCTAATATAGATCTGATCGGATCAGATATTGATCCGTTCAGATACTATACCACTAAGGGAGGCGTATGCTGCGTGCGTGGGTGTTAGCGGTACTGGTGCTAATCTGACGCTGCCTGGGGCGTCGCATATCACCGCCGGGCGATCAGGGGGCTAAACCTTTATTCGGTAATAAACGGCGGGTGCCCTGACACTATAAAAAGTAAACGAACTAACCAGCGTCACCCGTAACAGTTATACGGTGATCAGTGGTGAAGTTAACTAGGGGGCAATCAAGGGGTTAAAACATTTATTAGATAGTATATGGGGGTCCCTGTCGCTATAAAACGCTGACGGCGAACCTAAATATTTAGCTCCCTAACTAGCGTCACCAGTGACACTAATACAGCGATCAGAAAAATGATCGCTTAGCGACACTAGCGACGGGGGGTGATCAAGGGGTTAAAACTTTATTAGGGGGGGGTTAGGGGGTATCTTAGACCTACAGGGGGCTAACACTAACTGCCCTACCACAGTAACTGTCACAAACTGACACCATGCAGTAATAAGAAAAAAAAAAACTGCTTGGTGTCAGTGTGACAGGGGGGGAGGGGTGATTGGGGGGTGATCGGGGGGCGATGGGGGGGTGTAATGTGTGCCTGGCATGTTCTACTGAGTGTGTTTGTGTTTTACACTCACAGTGACGTCTTCTCTCCTCGGCGCCGGAACGGAAAATACCGAGCCGAGGAGAGATTACATCATTTCCTTTGCTGCTGTTTAGCATACAGCAGCAAAGGAAGATTCTCATTGGCTTGGAGCGATCACGAGGGGGGGCCACGAACGGATGGTCTCCCCCTCACCTCTCATCGCTCCCAGTCACAAGCCGACCGCCTCGGGCACGGGGGGGTCCGATTGGACCCCCCGCCCGCGGGAGGCAGATCACGTACGGGTCACGCCAGTGCCATTCTGCCGACGTATATCGGCGTGAGGCGGTCGGCAAGTGGTTAAATCATAAATGATAATTAGTCAACATGTGATCCACCAGTGCTCAAAACTTATATATAAACATTGATAATTGATTGTGAAAAGTCCACAATCAATTATCAACGTTTATATATGAGTTTTGAGCGCTGGTGGATCACATATTTACATAAGGGCCGTACACACGATCAGACTTTTTGACAACAAACATGCAAATTAGCTGTTTTGGAGCAACATCCGACCGTGTGTACGCTCCATCGGACAAACTTTTTCTGTTTCCTTCGGACTTTTGTTGGCTGTGCGAACGGACAAACTTTCCGGCAACAAAAGTCAGATGGAGCAAAGTCCAATCGCGTGTACACAAAGCAATCGGACTTTTGTACAAACTACAGTACGCAGCCGCGAGAATTTTTCCAGCACGATCGGATCGTGCTGGTTCTCGGCGGCAGGGAACTGTACATCTCGCGCTAGCTGCAATAGGAAAAACACATTTTCCTACTGCGGCGGGCGAGAGAGGGAATTCCCCTCTGGGGGAATACCAAGCCCTTCGGTCTGGTATGGATATTAAGGGGAACCCCCTACGCCAAAAAAAGGCGTGGGGGTCCCCCCAAAATCCATACCAGACCCTTATCCGAGCACGCAGCCCAGCCGATCAGGAAAGGGGGTGGGGACGAGCAAGTGCCCCCCTCCTGAGCCATACCAGGCCACATGCCCTCAACATGGGGGGTGGGTGCTTTGGGGGAGGGAAAAAAGTGTCAATAAAAAACACAGTACACAGGTTTTTAAAGTAATTTATTAGGCAGCTCTGGGGTCTTCTTCCAACTTCGGGGGTCTTCTTCTGACTTCGGGGGTCCTCTTCCAACTTCGGGGGTCTCTCCAGCGTCTTCTCCCGGTGTCCTCATCTTCTGTCGGCTCCACCGCTATCTTCTGCCGCTCTTTTGCCAGCGGTGGCCCGGACTTCTGGATCGCCTTCTTCCCTCTTCTCTTCCAGAGATGTTGACACAATGCTCTCTCCAGCCGGAATGCTCTCTCTGCGCTCCACAACGGACTTATATAGGTGGTGACCCCGCCCCCTATGACATCACAGTCCCGGGGCATGCTGGGACTGTGAGGTCATAAGGGGGCGTGGCCATGTCATCCTATGTATACAGCCCTATATATAATAATAATAAAATGTAACCATTGCACTTATAAGTCCATTTGCAGAATTGTATAAAAGAAGTGTAGGGTTGTGCTGCATTTTTTGGCTTTTTATTTGTATACAGAGGCCAAGACATACTGATCACCATTGGACGCCATGAAGAAACCTCCATTTGCTGACCATGTCCACTTGCTGGGCACACCCACTTTTTGACCACGCCCACTTGTGTGCAGTAGCAGCATTAGCACCCTCACTTTTACCTCAAGCACCACCATAGCACCCCCCAAAAAATTGTCTGGAGCTGCCCCTACACGGTTTGGATTTGAATTTTCCCACCCCATCCCTCCCTCCAAGTTTTTTCTCTATCTTATCTTCTAAACAATTGGTTGTCACATCCCCAAAAATCTCTAATGCCGCGTACACACGGTCGGACTTTGCAGCTACAAAAGTCGGACAGCCTGTCCGACATACTTCCGGCGTACCTTCGGCGGACTTGGGGCAGACTTTCTTACGAACGGACTTGCCCACACACGACCACACAAAAGTACGCCAGCTTAGTACGCTGTGACGTACACCAAGTCCGACGAGACTATAAAACGGAAGTTCAATAGCCCGTACGACACCCTTTGGGCTCCTTCTGCTAATCTCGTGTTTATCTCGTGTTAGAAGTTTGGTGAGAGACGATTCGCGCTTGTGAGACTCGTATTTTTCAGTTCGTTTTAACTGTTGTTCAGTCTGTGCTTGTGAGGTTTGTATCTGCTTTTCAGTGCGTTTGGTCAGTTGGCATTGAGAAATCTTTGTTTTATTGGCCGCTCGTTCCTGATTTTCAGGTCGTTCTTCACAGGCCTTGCTGTTCTTCAGTGCGTTCTGTTTAGTGCGTTCTGACCAGCCGACCGTTTTGAAGCCATGTTACCTGTACGTACTCGTCGTAGAGCTCGTGCATTGTATGTGCTTGGTGCTGTAGTTTATTCTTCAGCCCAAGACCAGTCCATGAACAGGGCGAGGAGGAGTTCATGGACCAAGAATTGGTTGCTTCAGCGTGACCAGTTCTGTCACATGCCTTTGCTCCGTGAGATCCGTGAGAATAATCCTGAGGATTTCAGGAACTTTCTCCGGATGACGGACCCCGTTTTTGATCGTTTGGTGGCTTTGCTGACCCCCTATATCAGCAGGCAGGATACCTGCATGAGGCAAGCCATCACTCCGGAGCAGAGGCTGGTCGCTACCTTGCGGTATTTGGCCACAGGGAGAAGCCTGCAGGACCTTAAGTTCTCGACAGGCATCTCCCCCCAGGCTCTGGGGATCATTATCCCAGAGACCTGTTCTGCCATCATACAGGTCCTGCAGAAGGACTATATTAAGGTAAGATATTTTTATTTTATTAGCATCACATGTTCTTTTATGTAATCTTTGATAATGTAATGTATTTCTTGCTTCAAACACTACTTCCCATCATTGCAATATAGTGTGAATGTCCCCTTTTTATCCTCACACATGCTGGGATTTTTTCCTGTTATTTTTTGTCATGCATGTATAGTTTCCTTCAATAACCTTCCCAGCATGAAGTGATGGGAACATATCCACCTAGTCTACTCATTTTGAATGTATTTTGTTGGAGTGTATTTAGTGTGCTTATAATTAGCAATTAGCTAGATTTCACAACCCCCCCCCCACCTGAACTCACTCCAAATAGTGTGCTGCTAATTAGCAATTAGCTAGATTTCACAACCCCCCCCCACCTGAACTCACTCCAAATAGTGTGCTGCTAATTAGCAATTAGCTAGATTTCACAACCCCCCCCCACCTGAACTCACTCCAAATAGTGTGCTGCTAATTAGCAATTAGCTAGATTTCACAACCCCCCCACCCCCACCCTCGTTAAAATTTGCTTGAATGTTCTGTGGTGTTGATTTGTCTAAAGCAAATCTATGTTGCACTTAGCAAAATGCATGTGCACTCTACAAGTGCATTTGTTCCAGTGCTTTAGTAAATGAGCAGAAGCTCTGCTGATTTCCATCATCAAATCATATGCAAGCCTCAAAGTGTTTTCATTAATTGCCCTTGCATGTGATTGTGTACTCTTTGCAACATGAATGCCTTTTGACATTACCTCATTTACTGTAAGCTGGTTAGCAACTGCACCTGCAGAGTGCGACAACTGCAGTCTTGTAGCCTTTGTTAGTCCCTAAATTCCTGCGTGTTGTTAAAGTAATTTTTTTTAGGGATTTCACAACCCCCTAAAATGTAATCAATGTTCTATCAGAGGGGGTGAGCAATCTGATAAGTGTGCCTTTTTCCATATTAGTTATTCCAGAAGAATTAAATTATTGAATGTTATACTGATGCTGGGGAATAATGTTTTTAATTGTCTAATTTTCTTGCAATGTTAGCTTCCAAATTAATTGATTTTGGTTTTCTTGTTTGATTCCCCAGTTTCCTTCAACGCCACAGGAATGGCAGACTGTGGCATCCCATTTTGCCAGCCGTTGGGACTTTCCCAATTGTGGAGGGGCTATAGATGGGAAACATGTCCACATTGTGCCACCACCCCATTCGGGGTCATATTATTTTAATTATAAGGGGTTCCACAGTATTGTTTTAATGGCGGTGGTGTCGGCACACTATGATTTTTTATATGTGGACGTGGGGAAGAATGGCCGGATGTCGGATGGAGGAGTATTTGCCCAGACGGAGTTCTGCCAGCGTCTCCAGAGTGGTGGCCTGGGATTGCCACCTGATGAGGATAACGTGGAAGGACTCCCCTTTGTCTTCATTGCCGATGAAGCCTTCGCTCTGAGCAAGCACCTCATGAGGCCATTCCCCCAAAGAACCCTCACCCCGGAGAGGAGGGTTTTTAATTACCGGCTGGCCAGAGCTAGAAGAGTGGTTGAGAATGCGTTTGGAATTCTGGCCAGCCGGTTCCGCCTGTTTCAAACAGCCATTAATTTGGCGGAATACAAACTTAATTTTATAATTTTAACTTTTTAAATAAGCATTCTGCCAATTATATAGGCACAGTTGGGCCTGAGGCCGGACAAATAGAAGCCAACCTTACAGGCCTGGATACTGTCCGTACTGGCTTGGCCCCCCAAAGTTCCCGTCAGGTTAGACAGCAATATGTTGATTATTTTATGGGTAGGGGGGCCATTGCAATGGGCCAGGATATCTAATTTTTTAACAATAAAAAAAATATTGCTGAAATCTGGCATTATATTTATTGCTTGCCTTTCTTTTGGGCTGTCTCCTAGGTTATGGTCGAGCAGTTGTAGTGCCAACTGTATTTGAATTTTAAAAATGTCTAAATAAGCTCCATTGCCACTGTAAACAACTTTTTGACAATTATAACCAAACTGATACTGAGCCTTGAAATAACAAACCACACATTTGTTAAAATCCTATAAAAGGAGATGTTTTTATTAATGGTTGTTATGCATTCAGTTCTGCATTTAGTATAAAATGTTCATAGACAAAAATATAATGGTATCTTAATGATGTAGCAAAATATAATTATATTTAAATATTTCTACCTAATCCACAAAAAAATATTTTTGGCTTTTGGATTTTCGAAAACAGGCTTTTTTTTTTGGAAAATCAAGTTTTGTTTTTTTTTTAAAGCAATTTTTTTTTTTTTTTTGGTTTTTTAACATTAATTATTTTATTTTTTTTTGGTTTTTTAAAATCAATTTTTTTAATTTTTTTTGTTTTTTAACATTAATTATTTTTCTTTTTTTTGGTTTTTTAAAATCAATTTTTTTACTTTTTTTTGTTTTTTAACATTAATTATTTTTCTTTTTTTGGTTTTTTAAAATCAATTTTTTTACTTTTTTTTGTTTTTTAACATTAATTATTTTTCTTTTTTTGGTTTTTTAAAATCAATTTTTTTACTTTTTTTGGTTTTTTAACATTAATTATTTTTCTTTTTTTTGGTTTTTTAAAATCAATTTTTTTAATTTTTTTTGTTTTTTAACATTAATTATTTTTCTTTTTTTTGGTTTTTTAAAATCAATTTTTTTACTTTTTTTGGTTTTTTAACATTAATTATTTTTTTTATTTTTTGGTGTTTTAAAATCAATTTTTTTTTTTTTTTTGGGTTTTTTAAAATCAATTTTTTTTTATTTTTTTGGTTTTTTAAAATCAATTTTTTTTTTTTTTTAGGTTTTTTAAAATCAATTTTTTTTTTTTTAGGTTTTTTAAAATCAATTTTTTTTTTTTTTTTGGTGTTTTTTAGAAAATCAATTTTTATTTTTTTGTGGATTTTTGACAGCCCTCCTTTTTGACATTAGGTTAAACAGCCATTTATGTTATGCCAAAAAAAGAAAGAGAAGGCCCAGAATGGGGTCAGCAAAACAGGAAATGAAGGACATGATTGATGTTTTGGGGTTTAAAAAAGGGCATTTAGATTCGACCCAAAACATCAATCAAATGTCCTTCATTTCCTGCTGCATACGATCCAGCCGATTACGCATTTGATCCATGTCTTGATTCCAGGCCATTATTTGACCAATTAGACGTTGGGCACTTTCAGAGGTGAAATAGTCACTTCTTGTTGTTCCTAAAGTGGAATGAAACCAAAAAATGTCTTTAGAAATATGCACACATACATAGTTTACCTTACCAGAAATAAAGCTGTTGTCTCAGACACTGACCTGGTGGGGTGGCCATGTAGCCTAATTCCTCCACATCCTCGGGGGTGTCACTGTTGCTTGAATGAAGCACAACCAGATCCCCTAAAATAGAGTAGACAAATTCAATTAAACAAAAGGCAGCCATGCATAGATTAACGTAAGCTGGTGTGTCAGACACTCACCTGGTGGGGTGCCCATGTCGCCCACCTCTCCTTCCTCCACATCCTCAATGGGACTTGGGCTGATTGCCCAATCATGTTTTGCTTGGGGTGGACTGTGTTCTTGTGGTTGGCTGAGTGATTTTTCCCCTATGTGAAACAAAAAATTAGTAATCTAATTAGCACACAGATATTTTAGGACATAATAATTTTCCAACATTTGTAGTGAAGTGGTTTGTGTAGAGTTCCTATTTTACTTCAATATTTAAAATTATAAAGACATACCGGATAGATAGATATCAATATCTCAAAATATAGTTAATAATCTTTTGATCTCTCTCTATATCTGGAACAAAATCTCTAAATATCTAACTAAATGTAAATCCAAAAAATTAAGAGAACTTCAAATAGATATATATATATATAGATATAGATATATATATATAGATATATAGATATATATATATAGATATATATAAATATATATATATTTATTTATATATATATATATATATATATATATATATATATATATATATATTTATATATTTATATATTTATATTTATATATATATATATATTTATATATTTATATATATTTATATATATATATTTTTATATATTTATATATATATATATATATATATAGATAGATAGGATATGTAACGAGGTTTATTAAAAGATCGTTTAAAACGATGAACAAAAATCGTATAGGAAGGAAAAGCACATGGAGCAGTATACAAGGTAATAAACACAAGAGAAAAACACGACAAGTACTTACTTTTTTTTAGAACTTTCCGGATACGTCGGTATTGATCCGGCTCCCTGAGTTTCAGGTCAGACCATCTTTTTCGCAATTGATCTTTGGAGCGCTGGACCCCAAAAGATGCCTGCAAAGTCTCCACGACCTTCGCCATTATTTTGGCCTTGCGCAAATTTGGCCGTGCGTACGGCCCATAATTGCCATCATAGTCGTCTTTGTGAAGAATGGCCACCATCTCCACCATCTCTTTGAAACTCATATTAGAGGCCTTAAATCTAGGCCTCATAGATTTCGTTGACGTTCCAGACGTTCCAGCCTCCGGGCTGTCTCCACTACCTGAGGTCGTCAACATTTCAGGTGTCTCCGCCATTCTTTAACTCCACTACGCGCCGTAACAAAAAATGGGCGGAGAACATGAGTTCATTTCGAACGTCAGGGGCGGGCGACGCAGGCGGAGTTTCACACATGCGTAGTGTATAAAGGAGGGCCTTGCGCACGTGTCGTACGTACGTTCTGTGCGTCAAATTAGGGGGCGGAGAACATGAGTTAATTTCGAACGTCAGGGGCGGGCGACGCAGGCGGAGTTTCACACATGCGTAGTGTATAAAGGAGGGCCTTGCGCACGTGTCGTACGTACGTTCTGTGCGTCAAATTAGGGGGCGGAGAACATGAGTTAATTTCAAACGTCAGGGGCGGGCGACGCAGGCGGAGTTTCACACATGCGTAGTGTATAAAGGAGGGCCTTTCACGCGTGTCGTACGTACGTTCTGTGCGTAGGTGATAGTGGACCAGGACGTTCCAAAACAAAGGTAATTTGAGATATATATATTTTTTTTTGGGGGGGTTTATGGTCATGACTTTGTAGCAAGCGGCCTATATGGCTTGATAGATTGATGAGGCCTACATAGGGAGAAGATGATGAGGGGTTAGCAGAAACATATAATAAGTGTTTTTGGTCTTGTGACTTTTTCTCTTTTCCAGATATAATGAATCCCCTATTGAAGGATCCAGAGTTCCTTACTTCTTTTATTTCTAAATATCGAGAGATGAGGAATTTGTGGGAGGTGAAACACCCTCAGTATTATGCCAAGCATGTGAGGAAGTCAACGCTGGAGAGACTTCTGTCCTTTGTCCAGGAGACCATCCCGGGAGCAACAATGGAGACAGTGCTCAAGAAAATTGGGGTCTTGAGGAACATGTATAAAAGGGAGCATAGGAAGATCCAGGAATCAAGGAGATCAGGAGCATCAGCAGATGATGTTTATGTACCCAGGCTGTGGTACTACAATCAACTCCGTTTTCTTGATGACCAGAATGAAGCCAGGGCATCACTTTCAACCCTTCCCTCCACCCTTCCCTCCACCCTTCCCTCCACCCTTCCCTCCACCCCAGCAGAGGCTGATGAGGAGCAAGCTGGGTCTTCCATCCTGGATGAACCGGATATGACCATCTGGAGTCAGGTAAATTATTTTAACAAATATTTACTGTACTAATATTAATGATGTTAACTGGATGTTATAATTGTCTCAAATAATTTAGCACTCCAAATTGTGTATACATATCAAATGATAGTAGTGACTAAATATGTTTGGCACCTGCTTGAAATAATTAGGGTGTCTGATTAGACTCTTTTATTAAAGAGATGTATTCACATTGAATTTGCTAGTCATGAGAAGCAAACTGTGTGTCATTGATGAACCCAAAAAAAGAAACTAAAACTATTGTCCTTTTTTTATACACAGGATGAGTCCATCCAGGAGGAATGTGGGGAAAGTGGCAGGCAGGAGGAGACCGGGCCCATGGACAGCCTGGAGGAGGCCGGATTCACCATCATCCTGGAGGAGGCTGGGCCCAGTGTCAGGCAGGAGGTGGCTGCTCCCAGTGAGGTGGCTGGGCCAAGTGAGGTGGCTGGGCCAAGTGAGGTGGCTGGGCCAAGTGAGGTGGCTGGGCCCAGTAGGAGCCTCACCCAATCCCAAGTGCCTCCCCTCCACCTTCCCAAAAAAAGGGCCAGGAAGGGGATGGTCACACAGGACGCGTCCCTGCGCCTCATGCAACAGGCCACCCGTTTTTTAACAAGCCCCCCCGAAGCGGAAGAAGCCTATGGCTGCTACTTAGCCAGCAGGCTTCTTCAGATGGATTGGGAGCAGCGCCTCATTTGTGAGCGCCTATTTGGGGAAACAATCCATAAGGGGCTGCAGGGCACGCTAACAAAAAACACCCAACTACATGAGGCAGCCCCCCCCCTCCTCCTCCTCCTCCTCCTCCTCCTCCTCCTCCTCCTGCCACAACTGAAACACCAGAGCCACAGCCTCAAAAGAAGGCTACAGGGAAGGCTGCAGGGAAGGCTGCAGGGAAGGCTGCAGGGCAGCGTGGAGGAAAGGCTGCAGGGAAGAGAAGAAAGTGATGACCTGGGTTCAGTCTGGTCTGACAGAAGACGCAGGCTGTTGTAGGACCACAGTCTGGGGACATCTAGATCATCTGCTGGTGCTGTTGATCTCTGGGATTCTTGGACCAGATTGTGCTCCCTCTTATATGGACTCCTCAAGATCCCAATTTTCTTGTACACCGACTTTTTCCAGCGTTGACTTCCTCTTTATTTTATTTTGACCATGAATAAATGGATCTTTTTTGAGTTTAGCAAAAGACTTTATGTGTTTTCTTTTAAATCATTGATTTTACACACAATGTTAAATTAACAAGGGACAACAATCTCATTGAGTTTGAAAAAAACACACCAAAAATACATTACTAATGTTAAGAATGTTCAAGTGGTAAGTCTTGAAAAAAAAAAATATACATAAACAAAAACGGTGCTTTGGGTTAACTTTATCTAAAAAATAAAAAATAATCACTAGAAAAAAAAAAAAAAGAATAATGGGTTCTTTGTGGTAACTTTACAAACCTAAAAAAAAAAAAAAAAAATAAGGGAAAAAGTATTATTACTATGGAAACATTGTTTATAAAAAGCATACTATATCATTCATGAGATCAAAGAGAAAAATAATTCAGAAATCAGTTTGGGAGAACTCTGATTATGAACAGCAAAACACCTTCGTTCTTTAGAGCATTCGTAAAGAAGAAATAAAATGCGCTGCATTCAACGATCACAGATTTTGCAGCGTGATGAATGTGCTACCTACAATACGAACACTAGTTTTACTAGACCGAGTGCTTCCGTTTAGTTTTTGCTTATGAGCATGCGTCATTTTTTTGTCCGTAGGACTAGCATACAGACGAGCAGACTTCGGGGTCCGTCGTAGTTACGACGTAAAGATTTGAAGCATGTTTCAAATCTAAAGTACGTCGGATTTGAGGCTAAAAAAGTACGTTGAAAGTCCGAAGAAGCCCACACACGATCGGATTACCAGCCAGCTTTAGTCCGTCAGCGTCCGTTGGACTTTTGTAGACGAAAAGTCCGACCGTGTGTACGCGGCATAAGAAGTATCTTTTTTTTTTATCTCATGGACGAAATGTGAGAAATAACGTATACATCATACAATCATTCCATAAACACATACCACATACACTGCATATATAATTTGAGGATATTATGCTTATAAAATAGTTTACCATTTGCCAATAAAAAATGTAAAAAAAAATATGTCCCCGGATTTAATTTTAAAAATCTGGCCACCTTACTGTAACACTAACATTAACACCCACAAAGGGGAAAAGAGGGGGGGGGGCTTTTGATACCGGCACCATGGACATGCAAAATTAATCTAAAAATATGACATTTTATTGAAACAAAATTATTTTTTTCTTTTAATGTTGTTTCAATAAAATGTCATATTTTTAGATTAATTTTGCATGTCTATGGTGCAGGTATCATAACGTTCCACCTTTTCCCCTCTATTTTACCCTTTTTGGGTGTTATGTACGTTTCAGTGTTAGATACAGCGAGGGAAAAAAGTATTTGATCCCCTGCTGATTTTGTACATTTGCCCACTCACAAAAACATGACTTACTACTTGATGGCAAAACCCTTGTTGGCAATCACAGAGGTCAGATGTTTCTTGCATTTGGCCACCAGGTTTGCACACATCTCAAGAGTGATTTTGTCCCACTCCTCTTTGCAGATGCAGATAAGTCATTAAGGTTTAGTGGCTGACATTTGGTATCTTGAACCTTCAGCTCCTCCACATATTTTATATTGGATTAAGGTCTGGAGACTAACTAGGTCACTCCAGGACCTTAACCACTTCAGCCACGGAAGATTTTACCCCCTTCCTGAGCAGAGCACTTTTTACAATTCTGCACTGAGTCGCTTTAACTGACAATTGCGTGGTCGTTCAACGCTGTACCCAAGCAAAATGTGCGTCCTTTTTTTCCCACAAATAGAGCTTTCTTTTGGTGGTATTTGAACACCTCTGCGGTTTTTATTTTTTGCGCTGTAAACAAAAAAAGAGCGATAATTTTGAAAAAATATTTTTTTTTTACGTTTTGCTATAATAAATACCCCCCCAATTTAAAAAAAAAAAAAAAAATCTTCATCAGTTTAGGCCAATATATATTCTTCTACATATTTTTGGTAAAAAATTGTAATAAGCGTATATTGATTGGTTTGCGCAAAGGTATAGCGTCTGCAAACTATGGGAAAGATTTATGGCATTTTTATGGTATTTTTATTCTTTTTTCTTTTTTTACTAGTAATGGCGGGGATCTGCGACATTGCGATGGACAGATAGGAGACTTTTGACACTTTTTTGGGACCATTGGCATCTATACAGTGATCAGTACTATAAAAATGCACTAATTACTATGTAAATGTCACTGGCAGGGAAGGGGTTAACACTAGGGGGAAATCAAGGGGTTAATTGTGTGTTCCCTTGGTGTGTTCTAACTGTATGCAGATAGGATTGACTAGAAGAGGAGACATATCGTTTTTCCTACTTAGTAGGAACAAACAATATGGCTTATCTCCTCTGACAGCACAGGGATTTGTGTGTTAACACACACAAATCCCGTGCTGGTGCTCGTGCACGTGATTATGAATGGTTAGCAGCAATCATGCGTGCCGGCCACACGCATCGGGTCCTCTGCCATGCAGCAGGCCCGCTGGTGGCCAAAAAAGGGAAGAACTTACCCGTACGGGATTTCGCCCAGGGGAGCCATTATGCCACAATATATCTGCGTGACATGGTAAGGAACCCGTTAATGTGCTTCTTCTTGAGCCACTGCTTTGTTGCCTTGGCCGTAAGTTTTGGGTCATTGTCATGCTGGCTGATGGAAGGAGGTTCTCACTCAAGATTTGACGGTACATGGCCCCATTCATCGTCCCTTTGATGCAGTGTTATTTTGTGTTTCTTCTATCTGTGAATAATCACACCAACTGTTATCACCCTCTCACAAAGCTGCTTGGTGAAGGTCTTGTAGCCCATTCCAGCCTTGTGTAGGTCTACAATCTTGTCCCTGACATCCTTGGACAGCTCTTTGGT
Source organism: Lithobates clamitans (assembly GCA_037952925.1). Classification (NCBI taxonomy): domain Eukaryota; kingdom Metazoa; phylum Chordata; class Amphibia; order Anura; family Ranidae; genus Lithobates; species Lithobates clamitans. The sequence goes on along the minus strand of JBBGZY010000965.1, from coordinate 654,372 downwards.
CTTGGTCATGGTGGAGAGATTGGAATCTGATTGATTGCTTCTGTGGGCAGGTGTCTTTTATACAGGTAACAAGCTGAGATTAGGAGCACTCCCTATCTCAGCTCATTACCTGTATAGAAGACACCTGGGAGCCAGAAATCTTGCTGATTGATAGAGGATCAAGTACTTATTTCACTCATTAAAATGCAAATCAATTTATAACTTTTTTGAAATGCATTTTTCTTGATTATTTTGTTGTTATTCTGCTTCTCACTGTTAAAATAAACCTACCATTAATTATAGACTGATCATTTCTTTGTCAGTGGGCAAACGTGCAAAATCAGCACTGGATCTAATACTTTTTTCCCTCACTGTATAGTGTGTTTGCCTACTCCGGATTGCATGGTACAGTAGTACCAGGTGATCCAGTTGCTGTGCATATTTTAAAACATTACATGCATACTTTTGATGCGATCCATCACATTTTCAGCCCATTGAAGTGAATGGATGTGAATTGCACAGGAATGCACAGTGTGTTCCTTTGCAATTCATGGTGTGAACCGACCCTTACAGAGGTCAAAATGTGTAACACTGTCATAGTCTGGGTGCAGGTGCGTTTTAGGTTGTTCCGTTCATTATACCCTATTAAGATTAATGATGGAAGAGGAAGTGCATTAGTCCTGGCTAGCAGTTGCATCATGTAATTGCTCAAGCCTGTTGCATTCTTGAAAATGCATAAAAAGGTCTATCTCTGTTTGTTTTTCCATCATTGATTTTAACCTTTCGCAGACCCCCCCATGCACATATACAGGGATGGGGTGGCCACTCTGCGCCAAATCACATATATGTACATGATCCAGCATTTCCAGGTAGGCCTGTCTGTGCTGGTAGGTAGGTAGGCCTGTCTGTGCTGTGATTCGCTACAGCACAAGTCGGTTAGCAGGTCCTGGCCATAAATGACCCGCTGATCGGCTTAGCGAATCACTGTACAGAGCCCCGTGTTTACGAATAACACAGGGCTCTGTACACCAAGCAGACATGTGGCTGTTTTTTTTCTTCCTGCAAAGCAAGGATTAAAATTAACCACATATACTAGTAAAAGCAGCACGTGTTGCTCACATTATATAAGTATAATGACCACCTTTACTAGCATAAAAAAATAAAAAATTCAAGTATATATATCATCATTTGTAGATGCTACAACTTTCATGCAGAAGCTGAAGTGGGTAAAAGTTTTTAACTAAATTGAACTCCCTCCAATGACCAAAAAGTATGAATTCACATTAGGACTTACTGAGTTAGTCATATACACTGGTGGAAAATGGAAGAAAATGTGAACAATAATTTATTGAGAAAATTGTACATTTAAAGAATTTAATACAAAAACAAGCCTTTCCTACATATTACAGGTCCATGCTTGCAAACATTTTTAATGTTTTCTTCTTTAGACAATTTGCTCAGTGTTAGTATAATGCCTGTACTATAACCAGTGAAAGCCTCAGTTAATTAAAACAAAGGGAGTTGATTATGTTAATGGCATATTACCTGCTTTCTGCTTCTGCTGATCCTCGAAAACACAAGCAAGTCTTGCATTATTTCAGCATTAACAGACAAATCCCATTTATACTGTGTGCTGGAGATAATTAACAGCCTTAGCTGCCTCAGGGGTAATTCGCTGCTGGCTCTGTATGAATTGAGGTTAACACACCTCTATACACAAGATGGAGCAGTATTAAAATTCAATATTACAGAAAAATATGGGATTTCATCTTGTTTGTCAGTATACAAAAATGATTCGAAAATAATTAAAGCTCTTAAATAATTTGAAGAGATTCTCCCTTATGTCTTTAGTATACATGTATACCCTAGAATCAGTTGTTGCATTAAAAAAAGCACATTTGGCGTTCAGATTTAGCTACACAATTGCCTGGTTACATAAAATAATGTACACTGACATTCACCAATGTCCTTAATGGTAAATGCTACTTCGTGTACTATTCACTCAACGTATGACCAAGACACTGTCACTTTCATTACACATTTGCCACACATGCACTATAAAGATTTTGTTCTCACATTCACAAATCTAAAGGTAGTCCCAGAGCAACAAAAAAAAAAGCGTAGGGACAGACATGTCAGGGTGAATAGTGAGGACATCGTGGAAGGGGCTAAAAGTTAGTTTAGTTTTAAGTGAGTGGCCTTACCTAATTGGTAGGGGTCTGTATCTGGAATGGGGCCCAGGAAGGTAAGGGGGAGTGGTGAGCTGCAAGGGTCCAGTCGTCTGCAGCACAGAGGAAAAGAAACTTGAAGAAACTTCTTCACCATGGTCCCCCCCTCTGGATAGCCTTTGGCGGTGGCATGGCAGACCTGGAACAGCTTATTTCTCAGATGCGGGCTGTGGCGGCCTCTCGGGGGACTGCTTGGCTACAAGTTCAGTTGGTCTTATGGGGGAGTAGGACTTTGGCTCGCCTTCAGGGAGGAAGGAGCTCCAATGTGCTCAGAGGTCACGGCCTCCAGAGTGCTTTAGTCCAGACTCCTTCCACAGAGCTCAGCGCTAACTTAGGAGACCCTACAGGGACCCTCCAGGCGTCACTAGGGTTGGTGTCACCCGTTGTAGCAAAAACAGATATCACCCACCCTCCACGAAGTATGGTCCCTCCTCAGTACAGACCTGCCTCCCTCAGTCCAGACCTCCCCTCTCCATTAAGTATAGACCCCCTCTTCCTAAGTCCAGACCCTCTCTCCACTAAGTACAGACCCCCTCTCTCAGTACAGACCACCCTTTCCACTAAGTATAGACCCCTGTCCCTCAGTCCAGACCCCCCTCCACCAAGTACAGACCCCCTTCCTCCTTACAGACCACCCTCTCCACTAAGTACAGACCCCCGTCCCTCAATCCAGATCCCCTCTCCACTAAGTACAGACCCCCTCCCTCCAAAAAGATCTCCCTCAGTACACAAACCCCTCTCCACTTGTGCTTGTAAGGAGGTAGGGGGGTAAGATGTGCTGGGGTGTGCTTTGGGAGGTGAGAGGGCTTATGCTCTTGTGGGAGGTTGGATTTCAAATCCAACATCCACTTCTAGCATAGGTTTTTTTCTTCTCCCAAAGTGTCCCCCAGCATATATCCTGGGGGGCTTAACTCCCCCCACACATATCTTAACTACCCCTCCCAGTTCAACGCAGGTGTCCATCCTCCGGTAATAGTTCTGGTGGCCCCACCACCTCCACACATGGCCAGGCTCAGCTCCAATCTGTCACTAGGCTCCGAGGGATTTACATATATCGCCCACGGCACTGCCCAATCTCACTGATGGGAAAGGGAGCCGCTGAGGTGGCTCATCTGTGAAGGCACTGCCAATGCAAGTGACTGTCTGACTGGGGGATTTCTGCCCCCCTCATCCTGCAAGCACTAGTGGCAGTGCCCCTGCCTAAGGGTGTCACCCCTCTGGTGGGTGTAACCCGGGTGCGGGCCGCACCCCCTGCCCCCCTAGCAACGCCACTGCCTCCAGGCCACTCCAAGAAGTGATTGCTAGCTTCAGCAGGAGGTGAGCCCTGGAGGAATCCTCGACACAAGCGGAGCTCAGCAGGAGGGGAGAGGGGAGCTGCACTGTCTTCCCCTCCTGCTTGGTGATTATATCAACAGCATGCAGCCCGCTGCCTCTGCTGATGTCCCATGTGGAGCTGCAGGCAGGCTGTTTCCTGGGGACAGCTGGCTGTTCCTCTGCCTCCATGTGTCTGAGCCCTTGTGAAGTAGGTGCTGTGGGGACTGGCAGTGGAGACCGCATAATGGGCGCCCAAGCCAAATGGACATTTCGCACCAAGGGATTCCTGTGGGCCTAGTCCTGGGCAGCCTAGTGAGTGTTTATCTGTCTTTATCTGTGCAGCCTGTTTTGCGGGATTGGTTGGGTTAAGTTCATTGGGAGGGGGGCTCCTGTGACAGGTGGCTTGGCGGTTACTGGTGCCAGTAAGACATCCGCCCAGCGGGCAGCTGAATCCTTTCCTGCTACCATAGGCTTGGATGCAGACCTGCGGGACCTCTTTGCAGGGTTACAGGACTTGGTCCACCGGTTGGAGCCAGGTGAAAGGGCCAGCGTGGGTGCTGCCGCAGATTTGTGAGGTGAGTATGGCGAAAGCCTCCCTGTCTTTAGGAGTGCTCAGAGGGTTGAGGGGCTACCAGCGACTTATGCCATGGGGGAGGCACTGGGTACTGTTCATGGATTGGTAACCCCCGCTAGTACTTCTGATGCGGACAAGCAGGAGAAGGTGGGGACAAAGAAAAAAAGGTGGATTCCATACGATTGGCTGATTCAGTGAAGTGTGAGGTCTATGATTGATATGAGGGCCCTTCGGGAGCTCATCTTAAACCAGACATCAAAAAAAAAATTTGGAAGGGTGAGTATGTGGAGATTTTCACACTACTTCCCCTGGAGAAATTAAATCTGGATAGACTGAAGCCTGAGGAGAGCAAGGAGGATGAAGAAATGCGCTGATACCATCTGATTGTTTTTTACAACTGGTTACAAGCCTTCACCATTTTGACGAGTGTCATCGGGGAGAAAAAACCATAAGTGAGGCTCACAGGATTTATGGTGGCGTGGCCTCGCTATGCTACAATGAACAATTCAGGCAATGGATGGCATTCAGACCGTCTCTGCGTCTAGACCATAAGGACATAAATTTATGGATCAACCTTATGACGTCAGCGCAGGCTCCTAACCATCTTTTTCAGGGGAGGGGTCGGGAGTACCTCTGCCTCGGGACAACCAATCAGCAAACGATGGGGCTACTGCTGGCAATACAATGAGGGGGCCTGTAAGTTTGGCTCAGCCTGTCGCTTCAAACATGAGTGTTCAGGCTGCAGGGGATCACATGCGCTGTTAGATGCTTCAAACAAGGTAAGGGTCGTACCAAAAAGTCTGCGGGTAGGAGACACTACACCGATGAGAGTGGAAAAGATGCTTCCTTTCCTATATAGGTATCCTGACAGAGAGCCAGTGACATTGTTGGAGGAGGGGTTTTCTCTTGTTTTTTGCATCGTGTGTTCCCTCTCTTACGTTTTGCCAACGGCACAGAAACATTGCAGCATATCACTGACTGTTTTGGGGTCCCTCTGGCTTCTGGGAAAACAGAGGGCCCTACATCGTCTTTTAGTTTTCTGAACATTGTCCTGGCTTTGCAGGCTATAAAGTGTCGCTTGCCTGCAGATAAGCTCAAGGCCCTTAAGTCAGAAGTTTGTGGGCCCATTGTAAAATGTAAGATCAAGCTTCACTAATTGCAGTCGTTGTTGGGTAAGTTGAATTTTGTTTGCCACATTAAGCCTATGGGCAGGGTATGGTGGGAGTGGTTAGATTCTTTGCTCCTGATGGGGGTCAATCCAGACGGTCTGGAAATCAAATATGCAGTACTCTATTTTCTTGCTCTGAACTTTGAGTGTGGGGTCTCTGTATCAGCTCTTGATCACAAGTTGACAGGTTTGGCCTTCTTCTTTAGGATGCAAGGTTGCAGGGATTACACTAAAGATTTTTGGGTTAGGCATGCTTTTAAAGGGGTATAGGAAAGCCCACAGGAACAGGGATGGTCGTCGCCCGGTTTCCATTTCCGTGTAGCATGAAGTTTTCGTTCACCTAAGTTACCTGTGTACTTCTGCTTATAAGTGCTCCTTGTTTCAGGCAGCATTTGCGATTGTTTTCTTTGGGAGTGAGCGGGTAAGTGAGCTTGTTAGTTCTTCCAAACAGGCCCAAGGGGGGCTGTTGGTGCACAAAGTGTCCTATAATCAGGAATAGGTCAGCTTATGGATACGGTGGTCCAAAACTGACCAGAGGGGAAAAGGCATGCAAATTGTTGTTTTTTGCATTCCGGATTCTGTCCTGTCAGAGCAGTAGAGGTGTTCCTTTCTGTATGTCCAGCCTTGGGGGGTCATTCTGTGTGCACTTACTGTAGATGGTTCTGCTTTGTCTCATTTACAGTTAATTTCCGTGTTTGGAAGTGTTTAGTGGCAGCGGTATACCTTACACTCCTTTTGCATCAGAGCAGCCACAGAGGCTGCTCGGTTAGGTTTGGATGAGGAGGCAGTCAGGCATATTAGCCAGTGGAATTTTGACAGGTTTGAGCTTTAAATCCGCCCTCATTTGTTGCTGGATTAAAGTTTAGTCGGGGTATAAGTTTTGTCTGTTGCTTGTTGGGCTGGGGCTTACGTTTGTTACGTGCTTTTGTTTGTTTTTGTTCTTTTGCAGGTGGCAAGGTCTGCCTTGTTTAGATTATAGGTCATTCCTAAGTTTTTTTGGGGGCCAGGCAAACAGATGTTTGGTCCAATGGTGCCAGAAGTGCATCGCTTTGCTCACTTAGACAAATCCCCTGACATCTTATTGCTGCACGTAGGTGGGAATGACATGGGGGTCAGGTCCATGCGTGAGCTTATTCGCAATGTGAAATTTGATTTTGTTGCGGCTCCACACTGTGTTTCTTGGTATGATTATTGTGTAGAAAGATATGGTGGGCAGGACATTCTGGCATTTGGCCAGGTTGGTGGAAAAGGTCAACAGGGCCCACATTAGGATGAACAAAAAGGTGGATCGATTTTGTGACTCGTAATGGAGGCTTAGTTATCCGGCACCTTGAGCTGGAAGTTGATACCCAGCGGTACATTCGAGGTGATGTGCACCTCAATGCTGTAAGCACTGACATGTCATCCCTGGGGTTACAGGAGGGAGTTCAGCAAACTTTGCGTGTTTGGAGGGGCACGCAAGGGTAAGGTTTACATACTGTGGCAGTGGTGGGTCTTTGGAGAAGGAAAATATTCTGGATAATAGAATAGTGGGGACCCATCAGCGCTATGGGGTCCTCGGGTACATGGTATGTTGCAGCTGGGGGTCTAAGTTTAAGCAAACGTTTTCTAAATGAATATAGTTTGTGTTTTGTTGCCCTCAAAGACCACCAAGCTTATTTTCTTAGCTTCTGTTCTAAGAAATGTTATTTACTTTGAAGTTATTTATATATTTTATAAAAGGCTGCGCTGGCCATTTTTCATTTCAAACCTTGTTGTGTCCTTAATTGTATAGTTTGGGTTTGGTGGGGATGGTCTAGCAGGCTTGGGTCAGCGCTGGAGGTTATCTATTGTAAACTTGTCAAGTACTGAATCACTAAATGCTACAATAAAAATGCAAATGTTTTCCTAAGGAGACTAGCCACCCACATACATATTTTTTTCCATAATTTAAAGAAGAATAAAACCAAAAATATAATATATAGCAGCCTAGCAATCATTAGATGTGGTGGCTGCATTTGTTTTCTTTTTTTAGGCTTTTTTCCCCTCTGTTATCACCTGGGGATCTGACCAGTAACATACCTCCTGTATTAGAGTGCACCCACTCTGGATGAAAGAGCACAGGGGGCACCTTTGCATAGCAGCATTGTCAGTCTGGAGGGAGGAGAGTGTTAGATGTACTAGCAGATTTAAATACACTAACAAATTCAAGCCAAACTCCAGCTCACGTTGCAGTTGCAAAAGCAGTCACAGCAATAGTTTTTTTTGGGATAAAAATTTTACATGAATAAATACAGTTAATCATTGTAAGCACCCTAGTCAGTGGTGAATGGTTTGTCTCAACCCTTTAGCTGCTACATCTGCAAGACAGCTTGTTCTGTTGAAAAACAACAGATTTACTGGCTGAATCACTAGGTGAAAATAAAAGCCTAAAACTGAAAACGAATGCAGCCATCATCGCAATAAGCGTATATTGATTGGTTTGCGCAAAAGTTAAAGCGTCTACAAAACAGAGGATAGATTTATATTTTTTGGTATTTATTTTTTTTTTACCAGTAATGGCAGCAATTTTTATCATGACTGCAACATTATGGCAGACACATCAGACAATTTTGACACATTTTTGGGATCATTGGCATTTATACAGAGATCAGTGCAATAAAAATGCATTGATTACTGTAAAAATGTCACTGGCAGTGAAGGGATTACCACTAGGGGGTGATCAAAGGGTTAACTGTGTTCATTGTGTTCCCTGGGAGGTGATTCTAACTGAAGGGGGAGGGAACTGACTAGAGGAAGTGACAGATCGTGGTTCCTAGCTAATAGGAACACACGATCTATCATTCCTCTCAGAGCAGAACACGGATTTGTGTGTTTACACACAAACTTCTGTGTTCTGTCCCTCGTGCTCGTGATTGCTAGTGGCCGGCGGTCATCGCAATCATCTGCCACAAGCATCGGCATCCCCGCTGTGCAGCGGGCACACCTGCTATCCTGATCCCGTGAGCCGACGTACAGTCTACGATGGTTCACGGGATCGAGCCGACCTGCCGCAGTACAATGACGGCGGCTGGTCAGCAAGTGGTTAAGCATTTGGATTTAAAATGTAAATGCAGCTCTTACCCATGAAGGAGCAGCTGGTGTTTGGGTCCCCTGATTCTAGATTTTAATGACCTTCCTAGTAATGCCACACCCTCTGACAAACTAAGGCTGAAAAGGAAATATTTATATACAGTATAGAACACGCACAGAAAATCGATAAAAAAAGTAGCAATAACAAGTTCAATACAGATACGAATATTGCATAGCACTAAAAACAATCTGGAATTTGCCACAATGGCTAAATCTCTGCAGCTTCTGGTATATAGGTATATATTTAAAGAAACATTCACCTTTAGTAACATGTTACACCTATATTTAGGGTGTAACATGTTACTAACTGAGCAGCCCCCGCATCCCTACCCCCCCTTGAGTCCCCGTTGTGACAGCAGGCAAGGGATCTTCTCCTGAAACCCACTGTCACAATTTAAAAGAAAAAGTGTCCATGTGGGGCTCCGCCCACCCAGCCACATCATTCATTCACAGAGTTCTATGAATGGAAGAATTACAACTACCATCATCCGGACGTGATGACGTAGCGCGCATCACGGAGGGAGCGAGGTGAGAGTGCCGGCTGGTGAAACGGGCTCTCCTAGGATCCCCGAGGAGCGCACCCTCGGACGCCGCTGCATAGGGGATTACACCGACCTACGAGGGGGAAAGGAAGATCCCCCGCTAGCCGCTTGCCGCAAGGATAGTCCCAGTGGGGACCGGGAAGAAAGAAAAGAGCTTCGGAGGCCGCTGTAGAGCGGATCGAGGTAAAACGAAACCGAAAGTAAGGACTGCGGCCGTAGGTGGATATGACAGCGTGCAAAAGAGGTTTGGATGGCGCCCCCCTCCCCCCCTATACCCCCCCTGCAATCTGTATGTGAATCACGGAGGATCAGTAAAGAATCCTACTGACGCCCAGGAGATGGTAATGTAAAATTTGATTGATATTTTTCTCTAGCCTAGTTTCTCTTTCTGCTTCATTTCTCCCTGAGAAGCACTGGAATATGGCTGAATGCAAATAACCAGGAGGTAAAAGAGGACGGTAATCAAAGGTAGTGAAACACATGAAGGGTTAAGTTGCATTTGAAGGAAATTACCTGCCAGCCTGAGTAAGGGGGAAACAAGGAACACCACCCATTGTATAAAGGGAGAGGAGGTATACAGAGAAAGTGAACATTAGCAGTGATATTATGTGGATGGATTAAAACAAATAAAAGGCTAAATACATAAAATAGTCCCTGCAAACTAAAGGAAATGAAATAAAGAGGTTGGTGATATTATAAAGCCGGGAGGATAAATAGAAGAGCCCAAAGTGGAAAATTTGGATTGGGATCCCCCAGAGGTGTGGCTGGGCGAAGGGACCAGGAGCCAGGAATCCAGACACAGAGGAGCGACCCCCTCACCTCCCCCCCACCCGGTAATCAGCGTGGGAGGAACGACCCCTTTCTTGGTCGTACACACCAGTAAGAGAGCTGTCCCCTAGGGGAACGGAGAAACCTAGATTCAAAGCTGGGGAAACCAACAGGAGGGGCAAGAAAGAAGGGGGCAATGAGTAAAGCGGCGTCTAAAACAGGAAAAGGGGGAGCACCTAAAACACCCAAGGAGAAGGTCGCAGGAAGTACGATAAAACAGTTTATGTCCCAAGGTGGGAGCCCAAGAAGCGGAGAGCAAGGAGCCCAGGGAGGGTCGAAGATGGAGGGAAAGGGGGGAACCCCAAACAAAATTGGGGATAGAAAGGCCCAATCCAGGGAGAATTCTATAATGGAAGGTGAAGCGGAATTAAGCCAGTTGGAAGAAATAAGTACAGGCGGGCAGACGCTCCTAAAAGAAGAACTAAGTGAGATGTTTAAAAAGCTTGAGAATTCAATCAAATCAGAAATAGGCCTGGTGAGAGCAGACCTAGGAAGCCTCCTAGAAAGAGTAGAAGCAACGGAAAGGAAAACAGAGGAATCTGAAAGGGAAATAATGAACCTCAAAGAACAAATAAAAAGTGCCAGGCAAAACCAAAGGGAAATCTTATATAAGATCGAGGACCAGGAAAACAGGGACAGAAGACAGAATATAAGACTCCGTTCTGTCCCGGAAAAGAAAGGAGAAGATCTGAGGATCGTGATCTCCTCAATACTTGGCCCAATATTAGGAGATGAGGTGATGGAATTCCCCAAAACAGAAAGGATCCATCGAGTGGGAAGGTTATACAACTCAGAACACCAAAGGCCGAGGGATGTAATAATAAGGTTTACTTATTATGAAGATAAGGCGACAATCATATCTAAAATGAGAAATAAACCCCCATTAAAATTCGAAGGATCAGAGATCCAAGTATTTACAGATCTCGCCCCTGAAACTCTGGCTAGGAGAAGGATCCTGAGACCTCTATTAGATCAGATGAGAGACCTAAATATAAAATATAGTTGGGGGTTCCCAGCATGCCTAATAGGTTACAAAAATGGAAGATCTGCAAGATTGAGGTTCCCGGAAGAATTGAAGGACTTTTGCAGAAAACTGGATATGAAAGAGCCAGAACTGCCGGGTTGGATAGGAGAATGATCTGGAGTGTGGGGGGATGGGGGGGGGGGGAGCTTTGGAATCAGGGGGGGGGGGAGGAGAGAACGTGGACACTAGACTACCCCTCTTCGGCTTAAAACATCATGCACGAAGGGGGTAAGGGGCACACTCAGACTTGCACCTCAATAAAAGATTTGCCAGTACCATGGTATCCATGGCACCAGGCAAATGGGGAGCCAGGGAATGGCTGAGGGGAGGGGGGGAGGAGGGGAGGGATGGGGGGGGAGGAAGGGGGGAGAGAGAAGGGGAACTCTGTGCACAAGATAGAGAAAAGGGAAAAAAAAAGGATAAAGAAAATGGAAGGGAAAGGAAATTTAGCTATAGTTCAGTAATGCAGTTCCAACAAAAAAGAATGAGAAGATGAGGAAGTTGAATTTTTTGACATACAATGTAAAGGGCCTTAATAATCCGGCAAAGAATCATAAGATCTTGGGGGAATTGGAGAGATACAAAGCTGAGGTTGTGTTCCTCCAAGAAACCCATCTAACGTGCTATTCAAAGATTAAGTTATGGTCAAAAGTCTTTCCAAACTGGTTCTATGGGGATTCAATAACAACAAGAGGGAGAGGAGTGGCAATTGGAATAGCTAATGGAGTGAATTTTAAAGTCAAGGAGAGATTGGTTGATCCGGGAGGGAGGTACATCTTTTTGAAGGGCTCCTTGGAGGGATGGAAGTGTACCTTGGCCAATGTATATGCGCCAAACATAGATGCTAGTAGATTCCTGGTGAAAGCACTGGAAAGACTAATGGAGTTTAAAGAAGGGGGTCTGATTGTAATGGGAGACTTCAATCTATGTATGACACCGGAAGTTGATAGTGCGTCCCGTGCGCCGGGGACAATGAACGAGAGACTGAGAAATTTGAAACGTAAGCTACATTCTTGTCAGCTGGTAGACATTTGGAGGATTATGAACCCAGATAAGAAAGATTTCTCGTTCTACTCCCCGGTGCATGGGACGTACTCTAGGATTGACTATATATGGATCGAACATTCGCTTTCAGACAGAGTGGTGGAGTCTAAGATAGAGGCCACTACTTTGTCGGACCACGCTCCTGTTAGGATGGCCATGCACGTCTCAGAAAACCAGAGAAGGCAAGCAGGTTGGAGATTAGAGGAAGATCTCATACAAGAGGCAATAAATGTTAAGATAATCGAGCAGGAACTTAATCAATATTTTCAAATAAATGATACCGGAGAAATATCGGGGTCCTCCCTGTGGGAAGCCCATAAGGTCTATATTAGGGGGATATTCATGAAAATGGGAGCTAGAAAGAAAAGAGAAGCAAAGGAGCAGATCAATAAACTAACGGTAGAGACATATAACTTAGAACAGGAGCACAAGGAAGGACTGGGCCAAGATAAGAGAATATATCAAAAGTTAGTCCTAAAAAGGGAGGAGTTAAAAGACCGTATGGATATAGAAACAAAAAAAGCATTTTTTAAGGTAGGAAGAGAAATTTATCAAGGAAGAAATAAGAGCAGTAAATTTCTGGCAAAAGTCTTGAGAAAGAAAAAAAACAGAAATTATATTGAAAAAATCCAAAATAGCAAAGGAGAAATGGTCCACACAACGAGGGAAATAGGGGAATCCTTCAGAGAATATTATAAGGATCTATATTCAGTAGACAAAGTATCAAAGCAAGACGGGGTACAGCAGAAGAAGATAACAGAATTTCTAATGAAAGCTAACCTCCCTAAACTAACAGAAAATGATAAAGATAATCTAGATAGCCCAATAACAGTAGAAGAGGTAAACAGAGCATTAACGGAATCAGCAGTAGGGAAAAGTCCTGGTCCGGATGGATTCACTAATGGTTACTATAAAAAATTTAAAGATATTTTAGCCCCGAGACTCTGTAAATATATGAATGGCGTAGGGATAGATTTTGAGCTAAGCAGAGAGGCCCTCAAAGCGGAGATCACAGTTATTCCAAAAGAGGGAAAAAATGTTACGATTTGTTCAAGTTATAGACCTATATCACTCATAAACACAGACGTGAAATTGTATGCTAGAGTATTAGCGAATCGCTTGAAAGAAAGAATGAGTGAATGGATCCATCCGGATCAAGTGGGGTTCACCCCTAAGAGAGAAGGGAGGGATAATGGGGTTCGATCGCTTCTTCTGCTGCAGTATATCAGGGACAGGGGACCCCCAGGTCTACTCTTGTCTATAGATGCCGAAAAAGCATTTGACAGAGTAGACTGGGGGTTCATGTTCCAAACCCTCAAATATATTGGAATAGGCCCAAAAATGATAAACAGAATAAGAGCTTTGTATAGTCATCCCACGGCCGCAATAAAGATCAATGGTGCCCTCTCGGAGACATTTGAGATGGCAAACGGGACGAGACAGGGATGTCCCCTGTCCCCTTTGCTCTTCGTCCTCTCCCTGGAGCCTCTGCTGTCAGTGATAAGGGGGGATCCGGATATTGGGGGTTTCGGGGTAGGGGACGAGGAGCATAAGGTTGCGGCATTTGCCGATGATGTTTTGTTCTTTATTTCCAAGCCGAGAATTACTATGCCAAACATACTTAAAGTCCTGAGAAAGTATGGGGAAGTGTCAAACTTCAAGATAAACTTGGCAAAATCAGAAATTCTTAATATTAGTTTAGACAAAGAGGAGGAAAGTAAGTTAAAAAAAGAGTTTAACTTTATATGGAAAAAAGAAATAAAATATCTGGGCATAAAGCTAGCAAATTCATTGGGGAAGATATACAAAGCAAATTTCATTCCATTGCTAGAGGAAATAAAAGCTGAATGTAAAAAGATAATGAACAAACCATTTTCGTGGCTTGGACGCATCAACGCCATAAAAATGATAGTACTACCTAAGATCATATATAAGCTACAGATGCTCCCACTAGATATCCCCCAATATTATTTTAGAAAACTTAAATCAATTATTATGAAAACAGTCTGGAAAAATAGAAGGGCGAGAGTGGCGTTTGACATCTTAAAACAGGAAAAAAAGAATGGAGGCCTGGCATTGCCGGATATACAGGGCTATTATAAAGCGATATTGGTGTCTAGAGCGATCGAATGGAACAGAGAAAATAAACAGAAAAGATGGGTGAAAATAGAAAATAGTTTGAGTAAAGCACATTTAGGACACATGATTTGGAACCCCCCACATTATAGAGTATTAGATAGTAATACACATGCACTGACAAAAGTAGTCCTGAGAACTTGGGACAGGGTATATACACAAATAAATAAGGAATATAATTCCCCATTAATCTCACTATGGGAAAATGATTATTTTGCACCAGGGAAAAAAGAAATTGGTGGGGGTTGGATAAAAAATGAAAGGGTAGTGTTGAGAGACATAATAAAAGAAGGGAAGATAGTTGCATTTAACGAATTAGAGCACAATAAAGAAATATGGGTGTTAGATCGTTGGAGATACCTTCAGCTAAGCCATTTCGTCAACCGACTCCCTCAGCCAATAAGATCAGGGGAGGAGCTATCAGAACTGGAAAAGCTATGCATGCTAAAAAATACCAAAGGCATAATATCTAAAATCTATAAAATAGGACTGACGATGGGTAGTGGGAAGGTACCGCCATTTATCACAAAGTGGGAAAAAGAATTAGGATTGCAGATAGATAGTAATAGGTTAAGGAAAGTAATGGAACTGGTCCATGGTTCGTCGATGGACACCAATGTCGCTGAACTAAATTATAAAATATTATCGGGTTGGTACGCCACCCCAGATAAAACTTGCAAATTTCAAAAGGATAAAACACCAGAATGCTGGAGAGGATGTAAAGGCATAGGTAATATGGCCCATATATGGTGGGATTGCCCGGGAATTAAAAACTACTGGGTAAAAATCTTGATGTATATCAAAGAAATAACTAAGATAGAAGTAAAGGCAGACCCCTGGTTAGTGCTACATCATGGAATAGAAGGGGAGGTAAAAAAGTATAAAAACTCGTTAGTCCCACACCTGCTGAACGCGGCAAAAAAGACCATTCCAAAAAAGTGGTTAAAGGTTGAATGCCCATTAATATGGGAATGGGTGGACGCAGTGGAAGGTATTCGATTTATGGAGGAAGGAAGGTATGGAGAAAAGGCTGCAACAGCAGGGGAAAACATTTGGCAAAGTTGGAAGGACTTTAAAAATTCATGGAGTATTACTGAGGGGTTGAAGATTAGATCTGAATAAAGAGGGAGAGATGAGATAGGTGTGCACAGAGGTGGGGGGGGGGGGTGGGAGGGGGAGGGGGGGGAGGAGGGAGGGGGGTGATTGGGAAAACAAGAAGAAGATCCTTTCGATAAATTTTAAATTGGATTTAAGATAAATAAATGTTTTGTATTTCGGCATAGAAGCTACACATGATGTGAAAATCAAGGAGAGACAGAATTGACACTGATAAAGTGGAGGAAGTCTCTAATGGAATCACTGAGGTGGCAATAAAAAAAAAAAAAAAAAAACAACTACCATCATCCACTGAAGCTGGCAGCTTGTAGTTCTCAATGAACTACAAGGATGCTGATGAGCGCTTTAGGTAGTTTCTTGAGCTTCCTGTTATTCACTAAGGCCCCTTTCACACTGGGGTGGGAGGTGCGTCGGCGGTAAAGCGCTGCTATTATTAGCGGCGCTTTACAATCATTTTAGCGTCGGTATTCGGCCGCTAGCGGGGCGGTTTTACCCCCTGTTAATGGCCGAGAAAGGGTTTTTTAGCGCAATAGCGCCTGCAAACCGCCCCAGTGTGAAAGGGGTCCAACTGCCTGCCCGTGTGAGGCACGGCAGAGGCAGACAGCTACACTGACAGTCTGCAGGAGCCTGAGATTGCACCTACGATCTGCTGATCTTCGGTGCAATGCTTTAAAGGCTCCTAAGGAAAAAATAATAAATTTACCTTTTTTACCTGTAATGTGCATTTAGTGTTTTTTTTTTTTGTTTTTTTTTAAGGTGAACTACTTAGTCTTTAAGAAGAAAAAAAATAATTTGTAAGTTGTTACTCTCCGTCAAAATCTTCCTCTCAGTGTAAGGAAGATTTTGACGGAGGAGGCAGTTTTTTTGTCACTGCTCCTCCACAATGGCCAACATCGATCTGATCCTTGCGAGACTGAGGAGGGAAGCTGCTGAAAAGGATCCAGAATGGCTGCAAAGTCAATTTGGGGATCTCATCACAGATGAAGGGGGCGGGTCCACTTCAGGTGAGGTGTCCCATTGCGCGCGGAGGTCACGACCTCCGGCGCGCTTCTCACCAGCGCCTGCACCTTGGCCCATTCGGCTCCCCAGAAGCCCGGTGGAGGATCGTTCGGTCCCCCCGGCTAAGAGACAGCAGCAACAACTAGCAGCAGCCCCCAGGCGGTCTACACGCCGCTGGCCTAATTCGGGGGGCGGGGCCATGGGCCGTAATGGCGCCGGTTCCCGCTGGATGATCGTGGGTCGGGTCGCAGAGCATCCCCCCTTAGAGCGGTGATCCGACGAGGGTGGCGAGGAGGGAAGGTGAAACGGGGAGAATCAATACAGGAGAAACGAGGATGGCCAGAAGAAGCGGGAGGGGGCGGGGCCTACCGGCACAGTGTGCAGAAGGACAAAATGGTGGAGAGGGACACATGCATGCCAGCCAAGAGGCCGTCAGGTCAGGTAAGAGACACCTGTCTGACGGTAGGGGACTTCAGATCACCAGCCAGGAAGATGCCAGGTCAGGTCAGCGATGCCGGGCTGCAGGAGACGAAGTTTCAGGGGTGAAGAGGGCCCCACCAATATTCCACACTACGGCCTCAGGGGCATCATCTCCCGGGAGGCTTGCAACGCCGCCCATACTGGACCAGGACGATTGGTCGGAAGGGGAAGTGTCTGAGGCGGAAGAACAACACGTGCCGGTGAGGGAGAACAGCGTGGCGGCTGTGGGGCGAGTTCCCGGTCAGACCAGTAAGTCAAGCACTAATTTGTCTTTATCAGATGCTTTGCAGGATTTGTTAGGGGTGGTTACAGCGGGTTCAGTAGGGCCAGGGGGTACTGTGGTGAAATCAGGAGAGGTTCTGCCGGACCAGTAATTAGCAGCTAATAGGCCTGCCAGTGCGGGGTCCGGTACGATTTATTGAAGGGACTGCGGGCATTACTAGATTTGAAGGGGAAAGGGGAGCCACCTCAAGTGGCCCCATGGACAGCACCGGTGAGTGGGTCGGTAGAGGGGGGTACTGGGGGTGCCGGGGTGGGGGTGCCTCCGGCGATTCTGGCCGAGGACCGACGTGGTCAGGATTGCAGACACGGCGAAGTGCGAGGTTGGGTTACGTTGGGATCATAAAGATATTAGCCTCGGGATGAGGCTTATGTCTTCAGCGAGGGCCCCGCCTCAGTTTTTTCAGGGGGGTGCCGGGGGTACAAATTCCTCAGGACTGCCGGCTGGAAAAAAGTGGGGAGTGTGCTGGCAATATAATGAGGGTTCCTGTAAATTTGGGGGGCTTGTAAGTTCAAGCATGAGTGCTCAGGGTGTGGGGGAGCCCATACGTTGTCTAGATGTTTCAAGAGAGGGAAGCGTGCCAGTGACTCTGCTCAAAAGAGGGACGACGCCGGTGAAGGTGGAAAAGATGCTGCCTTTTCTAAGTAAGTATCCGGATCAGGGAGCAGTGAGGTTGTTGGCGGCGGGGTTTACGGATGGTTTTAGGATCATATGTTAATTGGCGATGGTTCCGCCAATGGAAAGGAATCTGAAATCTGCTATGCAGCATCAGGACTTGGTCAGGGAAAAATTGCACAAAGAAGTGGCATTGGGGCACATGGGGGGTCACCTTTGGGGGTGGTGCCCAAAAAGGAACCAAACAAATTCCGATTGATATACCACTTATCCTTTCCAAAGGGGGGGTTCAGTCAATGATTTCATTGACACTGAGAAGTGCACAGTGTCCTACACTTCATTTGATGCGGCGGTCAAGTGGGTGAGGCGGTATGGTCAAGGGGCACTCATGGCAAAATCAGCTATAGAATCGGCGTTCCGCTTGTTGCCAGTGCATCCAGAGAGCTTCCGGATGCCTGGATGCCACTGGCAGGAGCAGTTTTATGTTGACAAATGTTTGCCCATGGGTTGTTTCGTTTCATGCGCCATGTTTGAAGCTCATTTTAGCTCATTTTTAGCATTTAGCTCATTTTTAGAATGGGTGGTTAGGGAAGTTTCGGGCCTGGACTCAGTCATACATTATTTAGATGACTTTCTGTGTATAGGCCCCCCTGCTTCCACTGTGTGTGAGATTCTGCTTTCTACGTTGCAGCACATCGCAGGCATGTTTGGAGTGCCATTGGCGGCTGAGAAAATGGAAGGCCCAACGTCGGAAATTAGTTTTCTGGGGATAGTTATAGACTCAATGGCAATGGAGTGCCGCTTTCCCAGAGGTGAGTTGGAGGACTTGCAGAAGGAAATTGGTGGGCAGCACAGTGGTGCAGTGGTTAGCACTCTCACCTAGCAGTAAAAAAGGGTCGCTGGTTCGTATCCCAACCACGACACTACCTGCCTGGAGTTTGCATGTTCTCCCTGTGCCTGCGTGGGTTTCCTCCGGGTACTCCGGTTTCCTCCCACACTCCAAAGACATGCTGGTAGGTTAATTGGATCCTGTCCAAAATTGGCCCTAGTATATGAATGGGGACCTTGGATTGAGGGTAGGGATTGATGTGAGTGTGTGATGTTCAGGGTTAGGGACAAGGGTCAGGGTTGTAGACCCACACTCACTCAGGTTGAACTGGATGGACTGGTGTCTTTATTCAACCTTACTAACTATGTAACTATGTAAATTCGGGAAATCCACGGATTGCGGAAGGTTCAGTTATGAGCTCTGCAGTTGTTGTTGAGTAAGTTGAATTTTGCCTGCAGAATTATCCCCATGGGGCGGGTTTTTTGCCGACGGCTGTCGGCATCTACAGCGGGGGTAAAAGTCCTGACTCACTTTATTCACCTGACAAGGGATCACAGAGAGGATTTAAAGTTTGGTATAAGTCTTTAGTCATGTACGGGAGGGCGGTGTGGATGTCTGGCCCGGTGAGCTATTTCGATGTGGAATTGGTCACAGGTACGGCGGGCTCCACAGGCTATGCTGTATTTTTTCAAGGGCGATGGAGCACGGAACCCTGGCCACAGTCCTGGGAGAGGGCGGGGTTCCTCAGAAATTTGGTGCTGCTGGAACTGTTGGTGTTGGCCTTGGAACTATGGGGAGAGGCATGCCGGAATTTAAAGCTGAATTTAAATTGTGACAACATGGGTGTAGTGCAGGTGGTTAACCGCATGTCAGCATCTTCGCAGCCGGTTATACGGCTGCTGAGGCAGCTGGTGTTTAGGTGCTTTCGTTTGAATATTTTTATTTATGCGGTTCACATCCCAGGTGTTGACAATTCGCTGGCTGACTCCTTGTCTTGGTTTCAGTGGGACAAGTTCAGGGAGCCGGCACCGGGCGCAGACAAGGACGGAGTTCCTTGCCCGGATTGGATTTGGGAGCTGCCCTTGGAGTCACCGCGGGATGGATTCGGCAGTCAGTAAGTGATTCCACTTGGACAGCCTACAGGAAGGTATGGAAAGAATGGTCGGTTCTGGTGCAGGAGGCTGGGGCTGTGACAATGGGCTCAGAAGGGCGATTACTGGGGTTGTACTTTATAGCTAGGAACATGGAAAGTGGGTTTGCGGTATCTTCTATTGATCGGAAATTGGCAGGCTTGTCATTTCTTTTTAAATTAATGGGGGGGGGGGGGATTGGACTAAGGCTTTTTTGGTACGGGAGGCCTTAAAAGGCTATAGAAAACAGCATAAGAAAAGGGATGCGAGACGGCCTGTCACTTTCGCGAACCTGATGTCCATATGTGGGATGTTGAGGTACATATATATATATCGCATTATGAAACTTTGCTGTTTACAGCGGCATTTTTGCTGGCCTTTTATAGGGCGTTTCGGATAGGAGAGTTGGTTAGCCCATCTAAGTATTTGGTGGGGGGTTTATTGGAGCAGGATGTGTGGTTGGAGGCAGATAGGGTGTGTTTTCGGCTGCGGAGGTCAAAAACTGACCAGCAAGGGAAAGGGGTATACATGTCACTGTTTGCATTACCGGGGTCAAGGGTGTGCCCGGTGGAGGCGGTGTGTGAATTTAGGACGGTCAGGATGGATGGGGCAGGGCCATTCCCGAGGCATGAGGATGGGTCTTATTTGTCAAAGTTTCAATTTATATCTATTTTTAGGAAATGTCTAAAAAGGGCTGGTTTGGACGGGGCGGAGTACGCTTCACACTCCTTCCGCATAGGGGCAGCTACAGAAGCTGCCAGATGCGGGTTGGATGAGGCTGCTGTGTGCAGAATTGGGAGATTTGAGTCTAGGAGATTCCGGTCTTATATCAGACCTAACTTGGTTGTGGAATAAAAAACAAAACAAAAAGGGGGGTGAGTGCGAGTTAACAGTTTGTAATATTGAAAATAAAAACAGAATCTGTTGCGCTTAATAAAACATATAGTAAAATAAAATTGAAGAGATATCAATAGGAATGGTGCAGCGCTAAAAAATATTAATGTAAAAATGTCTCAATAAGAACCAAAATAAATGTGGTCAAACAAAAGTCCTCTCCATCAGAAGAAGAAATAATATTCTAATCAGCGAGATCCATATTGAAAGGAGACACAGAAGAGAGATGAAAACACCGTCACCAACTCCCAAACAAACCGACCCTTACCATCAGTGTATGGGTTATACATGTGTGTAGAAAAAAGGCAGTCTTCATAGAATAAACCAACAATCTTCTAATGGAGTAGCACCAACATATTCCCCTCTGAACTAAACGGAAGGCTTTAGATCTCCTTTTGGTAGCTGGATAATAAACCAAGTATACTCCAGTATGCATATGCACCTCAAGATCGTGGTACGTAGGGAATAAAAAGAAAACGCTCATTGCGCAATCTCCATAATCTTTTCAATAAATTATCCTTGTTTATGGAGATTGCGCAATGAGCGTTTTCTTTTTATTCCCTACGTAGAGGACTTTTGTTTGACCACATTTATTTTGGTTCTTAGTGGGTCATTTTTACATTAATATTTTTTAGCACTGCACCATTCCTATTGATATCTCTTCAGTTTGTAATATTGTAGTGTTAAGAACATGTGTGTGCTGCTATCTTTGTGTTTTTGTTTTTCGTTTCAGATGGAGGTTCAGTACGCCTCGTCTGGATCATAGGTCACTCCTATGTTTGTTGGGGGGCCAGGAGAGGTGACGTACGTCCAGATGGCAGACAATTGGGGATTTCCAGGAGGGAGGCATACATACGCTGGTTGGGTAGACCAGGGATGTTGTGGGGTAGAGTGATGGCGGAAGTGGAGAGGTATGTAAAGTTGGACAGACCTCCTGACGTGTTAGTGATTCATGTGGGTGGGAATGATTTGGGGATCCGGACAGTCAGGGACCTGCTTGCAGACATCAAAACGGATTTTATGCAGTTGCGTTTAAAATTCCCGGGCACCCTTTTAGTATGGTCTGACATAGTGGCTCGAACAACATGGCGTTGGGCTAGGTCAGTAGTGAGCATTAATAAGACCCGTATACGAATTAATAAAGTAGTGGGGAGGTTTGTCGTGCAGAATGCAGGTATTGTTATCCGGCACAGAGAGCTGGAGACGAATGTGGGACTACTTGCGAAAAGATGGCGTTCATCTCTCTGATGTGGGGATTGATTTATGGTCCATGGGTTTGCAGGAGGGGATACAACAGGCCCTGAGGGTGTGGAGGTGCCCTCAAGTGTAAGGTTGTCGCGCTTTCGGGCTGTGGCTGTGTTCTTCTGGTGGTCTTTAACGGGGGCGGTAAACGGACGGATCAAAAGGGGTGGGGGGCTCATCGTTAGTATGTGTATTCCTGAATGGTGGATGGAATACTGGATTTGGTGGCACTGCAGGAAGGGGTTTTC
Organism: Lithobates clamitans; assembly: GCA_037952925.1. Lineage (NCBI taxonomy): Eukaryota > Metazoa > Chordata > Amphibia > Anura > Ranidae > Lithobates > Lithobates clamitans. The sequence continues at coordinate 632,591 of JBBGZY010000965.1, read as the reverse complement.
TCCGAGCGCTTGCAGCTAGAGGCCTATTAGTTTGGAAAAGGTCCCACAGTGCGTTGGTGTTATACGTGGTTATATTTGGAAAAAGGTGGGTCACCATCCAAGACCATCAGACTGGGGTTAACAGGTTATGTTATTATGTTATTTTTTATGTTTATTGGTTATTTATTGGAGTTATTTATTTGGAATTGTTTTAATAAAAGAGGCTGTTATGGCCATTTTACTCCATAAAAAAGGTGTGGTCTCATCATTTTAGGTGGGTTAAGGTATTGGGTTGGAGTATAAAGGGGGGATTACAGTGACTGAATGTAGGAGACATTTGGACTACACTGGTCAAGCTACAACATAGCATGTTTTTCCCCAGTATGAAGATATACATTGTATATATATATATATATATATATATATATATATATATATATATATACGTACAGTCATCTAGAAAACATATTTTAGTGGATTTGCTGTATTTTTAGGTTGGTAGGCCCCTTTCCTACCACTGTGAGTTTGCAATGTGTGTTTAAAAAAATTCCATTCACAGTGTTTCCATACAGCATGGTTGTGTTAACAAGTTGAAAATGTTATAGGTCAGCCTTTCATTCCAGAGAAGAAGTAAATATTCCTTGTATTCCCCTTTTTCCTGGGTCTCATAGTATAGTGTAATTAAAATATAGTGCAGCCAAAGTTAAAAAAGATATGTAGCAGCCATGGTAGTGTCCTCCACATAAAATTCAAATGTATAGTGCAGCTAGCAACAGAGGGACTGGACTGGAGCCACCAGTCCACAGCAGCTCCTCACACTGTTTTTTTTTTCAACTTTCATCTTTACAAAGACCCAATTCATTCTTATTTTCAGATTATTGTTAATCAAATGAGTCATCCTTCTTTACAGTAGCATGGAAATCTTGGAGAACAACAGAACCCTGACACTGCTCTTTTTAGTCAGGACACGACTCAATTAATCTTCCTGGCTCTCTGAGCACCCTCCTCTATCAAAATGTGCACTGTCAATCTCCATCTATGTTAGCTTCCACTTGTTCCCCTTTGGATGGACAGAAACCCAGCAGTTGCTCTTATCGAGGCCATAATTGTGGTACCTCCAAAAAAAATTTAAAAATGTGATTTTTTTTCTGCAATGTACATTTCTGAGGAGGAAACTGTTGAACCCGAGAGTAATTTTCCATGCCACAGTACATGAGCCTGGCACAGGTGGTTAATACCTATTGTAATTATGTAGGGATGGAAAAGGTGAAAGTGGATGTAAATTGTCTGCACAACTTCACCTTATTAGGGTGCATCAGATTTGGGACTAGGTGATGACGGAACTCAGAAATGTTTTCCTATAGAAAGACTCAAGCAGACAGCATTGGTTCTACTCAGGGTCGCCGTCAGGGGGGTACAGCCGTCACAACCGTAAGGGGCCCCGGGGCTCGAGGGGCCTGCCCAGGCCCGAATAAGGCAGAATGGGGGAAGGGGAGCCATGCTGTGCAGTATAGAAATGATCTCACAGCGTGTGCTCTCTGTGGCATTGAGCTCAGACATCAAGCTCTTTACTGCCACCTCTAGCTACTATCTGCATGTGCACCCCTCATGTACTGGGCTTTTCTGTGTCAGTCAACATGTCACCTTTGTGAAAATGAGCTGGGACCAGGTAGGAAGAAATTCTTTACAAGTATGGGCTGTGAAGGAAAGGAAGGGGGCTGTTTGTGTACAGGGGGGTGGGGGGCAGAGCCTTGTGTGTTTACAGATTTGTGTATGTGTGGGGCTGACATATATATATACAGGTGTGTGTGGGGAGGGGGCTGGGCTGGCCTATATACAGGCAGTGGCGGTGCACCCATTAAGGGCGCATGGGCGCCGCCCCCTCTCTCCAGCCACCCACCTCTATGTATCATGGATAGATTCATGCATTGCATGAAAATATCCATGGCCTCTGTAGCCACCCCCTATTCAGGCATCTGGCCCCTTTTCGGGCCCCGGATGCCTGAATTACAGCGGCGGGCATGTATTTTTGAAGCACCCAATTAGAGCCAAAGGCTCTAATAGGCTTAAAAAAATGTGACCAGCGAGCGCATTGCATTACGCTCGCAGTTCACCCAGGTGTGTTAGAGCAGTGAATGAATATTCGCTGTTCTAACACTGAACCGCCTCCCCGCCAATCAGGAAGCGCTGTGATTATCAGGAGGAGGAGGGGAGACGCATGGAGGACACAGCTCACCGCTGTCACCCGCTGCACCACCGAGATTGGGTAAGTGCCGGGCAGACATCGAGCAGGCGGGGGAGGGGGTCACAGTGTTAACTTTTAAATGGGCACAGTGGTGGCATTTGATGGCACAGTGGCAGCATTTGATGGGCACAGTGGCAGCATTTGATGGGCACAATGTTGGCATTTGATAGCACAGTGGCAGCATTTGATGGTCACAGTGGCAGCATTTGATGGGCACAGTGGCAACAATTGATGGCACAGTGGCAGCAGTTGATGGGCACAGTGACAGCATTTTATGGCACAGTGGCAGCATTTAATGGGCACAATGGCTGTATTTTATGGGCACAGTGGCTGCATTTGATGGGCACAGTGGCTGCAATTGATGGACAAAGTGGCTGCGTTTGATGGCACAGTGGCTGCGTTTGATGGGCACAGTGGCTGCTTTTGATGGGGCACAGTGGCTACGTTTGATGGCACAATGGCTGCAATTGATGTGCACAGTGCCTGCGTTTAATGGGCACAGTGAGGCTGCAATTGATGGGGTTTTTTTTCAGAATTTTTCAGTTTGTTTGCGCAGGAGTGTGTGTGTGTGTGTGTGGGGCTGGTATTTATACAGGGGTGTGGGGGGGCTGACATATATACAGGGGTGAGGGGGCTGACATATATACAGGTGTGTAGGGGAGACTGACATAGTTACAGGTGTGAGGGGGGCTGACATTTATACAGATGTGAGGGGGGCTGACATATATACAGGTGTGTGGGGGGGACTGACATATATACAGGTGTGAGCTGGACTGACATATATACAGGTGTATGTGGGGGGCTAGCATATATACAGGTGTGTCTGTTGGAGATATGGGGCTTCTCAGATGGTAGTGTAACTCTTTGTCTGTGTTACCAAAAGAAAGGTCCATTACCTTGTGCAAAATGTTCAGGCAAAATCTGGATCTGTGCTGTCTGTGGGGCCTGGTGTCTTTATTCAACCTTACTAACTATGTAACTATGGATCATCACTGTTCAAGAGAACAGAAATAGATCATTATTACTTTCACACTAGTCATAAAAAGACACATTCTATTATAAATAATCCAGCACAGCAAGTTTTAGGTCCAAGGACCTGCAAATGATATGGTGAGATGGCTTAGGCCTAGCTTAGTTCATTCATCTCAGCGAAAAGATAAAACATTTCTACAGCAGCAATATATTTTCTGCTCTGTAAGAGTGACATTTTACAGAAAAGAAATTAGAAGCCATTATATTACAGCAAGGGGAATTTTCATAATTTTAAAGAACTCAAAACACCACATGAGCTCTAAACACAAATCAAATATTTCTCGTCTGTACTGAAATTATTTTACACGAGTCTCATATGGAAAAGTTTAAAGTGAGAAATTAAAATTAATTAATAGCCCTCAGCAAGATACATATTCTTAAATTTTAATAGCTGCATTAATATAGGTGTACAGTCAATACAATTGCAGTCTAAAAGTCTGCAAAAACTCAAATATAACTCCATGAACATCTATTTTTCATGAAAAATAATGAATGTTATTATTGGAAAATCAGCAGAATCCGATCTAGGAGATTTCAAAGTTTCCTCCCTAAATGGCCTGCAAAAATCATGTAGGGCAAACTACTGCATAAAGCTGACACAGAATTTTTAAGAACACAGAAGAAAATCATACTGACAAGCCAGCACCATCATTAAACATGCAACACAGTGGCAAAAGTAGTAAAAAAAAGTAATAATTTGGTCCAAGATTAAATGGGCTTTGCTTCTAAAAATGACTCCAGAAATGTAAGAGTACAAAAAACATTTTCAAATATGATGCACTGACATTTTGCAATTTCATACACCTACAGTGTACCCCTTCTATTAAATGGATTATGCTGGCAATATGCTATACAAATTACTATATATACTCGAGTATAGGCCGACCCAAATTAAAAGCTAATTTTACCACAAAAAACTGGGAAAACTTATTGACTCGAGTATAAGCCTAGGGTGGGAAATGCAGCAGCTATCGGGTAAACAATCCCCATCTGCAGCCTCACTGTGCCCATCTGCAGCCTCATTGTGCCCATACGCAGCCTCACTGTGCTCATTTGCAGCCTCACTGTGCCCATCAGCAGCCTCATTGTGCCCATCTGCAGCTGTGCCTTTGATAACTGTGACGGGAGGGCCCGTGGAACTCGGAATACATCCTTTGTCTAAGTCACCCTGTGGCATCCTGGCACAGGGTGAGTGAGAAAATATATCTTGGACTACTTAACATGGGACAGTAATATTTGTCCACAATATCTCCCAGGATGTATGTAGGGACTATTATTGGTTTTGTTGATTCTGAACTCAGCCTGTTAATTTAATGAGCTGATCACATTGTCCTCTATACAATGTAGGAGCCGGGACGACTCCTATTGGAGCTGCTGCTATTTGTCCTGTGATAATTAACTCAGTCTGGGCAATAGGTCATGTCTCAGTCACCTAGGCTGTATAAAGGATTAGTTAATTAGCTCATGTCAATTATGTTAATTAGGTTACAGTTGTATTGTTAGAGGAGGTTCCAACGGCATATAAAGTCTTGTAATTTTGATTCTAAATAAACAGTTCTTGGTAGCAACAAGCAAGTGTCGCCTTGTTTTGTGCTCAGAGAGGATGAAATATCTGATATCTGTATACAGACTGGGAGGAAGTGGTATATGACAGAAGCACTCAAGCGGAGTGAGGAACGTTCCGTGACATTGGTGGCAAGCAGCGGGAAAGCTTCCGGCAGTCTGGAAAATCTAAACCTCCACCTGGATCCAAGATCAGGATAGCAGACTTCAGTCACCCCAGCGGAGATATGGACTTGGCATCAGAGTTTCCGGGGCTGCTGCGGATCATCCTTTCAACATACACCAGGACTGTGTCTGAGGATGAATACCTGGAGCTTAGGCAGCAAATTCGGGTGGAGTTCTGGCTTGCAGCCCTCCGTCTCGCTGGTATAAAACAGGGCAAGTTCTTTCCAACCCAAGAGCAACGGGGCAGTGACCAACGGGCATTGCGGATGGCATTCCTGGGAGAGCAGCCCCAGGAGCAATGAGTGACTGAGTTGGACAGGTTGGTCCAGCAGGAGATAGAGCTGGACAATCGTTATCGGGCTCTGCAATGGCACGCAGAGGAGGGATATTTAGGGGAGGCAACAGAATGCTCTCCGGAGGGATATGACTTTGGAGGCCCTGGATTGCTGTGGGAGAGCCTTACAGATCATTTTATGTTTGGCGATGAAGGGGAACCTGACCTTGAGGACCTGAGAGAATATAGAGAGTCTATAGTCGGTCTTGCAGGGGTCTCAGAGCTCAAACCTGATCTGGACCATTTGCTAAGGAAGGAGCAGCATCTGGAAAGGGCATACAGGAAACTGCTAGAACAAGTTCAGCAGCATGCCAGAGAATCGGCAGTGGAAAATCCGGAGATTGCCGTCCCCAAACCTGAAGTGCTGACAACAGGGCAGAGCTCTGCTAACCTCTGCCCAGGATTGATAGCACCTTCTGGGTTCCATGGACAGGAGACGATGAACCTCTATCCCCAGACATCAGTTGCAGAGACATGGGATTTGATAGACTTTTCTGCTGAGGAAGAACAACCTGATGAGCCTCCAGCAGAAGAGCTGCTATCAGGGCCAAAGTTCACTGTGCTCTGCCCAGCACCAACAGTGGCTTCAGCCTTCTTGAGAGAAGAGATAGTCGGCCTTTCTCCCACAACACTGACAGGGACATGTGATTTTCTGCCAGCAGCATCTATGGAGTTAAAACAAACTTCTCCAGCTGAAGATCTGGTAACTGAACAGAGGGTCAAAGACCTCTGTCCCACACTTTTACCAATTACAGAGACTGGGGATTTAATAGATGTTTCTGTAGAGGAGGAACCACCTAGCAAACCCCCAGCAGAAGTGCTGGCAACCGGACAGAGGGTCCAAGACCTCTGCCCCACATGTGTGGCAGTTTCGGAGGCCCAGGGTGAGAAGGTGGCAATCACTTCCCAGCAGCAGATACAGGGGGAGAAGGGAGAGGAGGTGTGTGTTGTCCCTCCCCAACAGTTGGCCAGGGTGGAGGAAGCGGGCTTTCCTCCCCTGCAATGATCCGTGTACCTGGGAGACAGTACCATCGACATGTCGTCCCAGCAGCCAGATGAGGGAATGGAAAAGGAAGCAGCCGGCTCACCTCCCCAATGGCAGCTACACAGTTTGGTTGTGGAGGAAGCCAGCCTCCTGCCCCAACGGTTAGCCGGAGCGGAGGATGCGGAGTCCCCAGCAGAAGTGCTGGCAACAGGGCAGAATGTTACCAACCTCTGCCCAGCACCAGCAACAACTACAGAGTTCCAGGAAGGTGGGGCAGTCAGCCTCCCTCCCCAACAGTTAGCTGGAACAGAAGGTGTGGGGTTTCCAGCAGAAGGGCTTGCAACAGGGCCGAGGACTGCTGGACTCTGCCCTCAACTAACAGAGGATGGATTTCCTGTGAAGGTGGATGGGACTTCAGTCTCCACCTGTATACCCCAGGGATGCTGGGCAGTTGGCTCAGATCCCCAACAGCATGACAGAGTGAGCCCAGACACCCTGTCTTCTCTCCAGTGGCAGAAAGGACTCCGGGGAGAAGGGCCAGTCCAGGCCTCTCCCCAGCGGCAGATATGTTCTCTGAGAGAGGCAGAGGTTGGCTGGGTGAGTAATGCTATGTTTGGAACAATTTATTTGGGGTACTGTGTGGGTACAGGCATTAGAGGACTGGAGCTACTTACTAACTTCGGAGTCAACCCGTCTGGGGTCTCCTCCTGTGTTAGTCTTCTGCCGAAAGGGGAGAAATGTGACGGGAGGGCCCGTGGAACTCAGAATACATCTTATGTCTAAGTCACCCTGTGCCATCCTGGCACAGGGTGAGTGAGAAAATATATCTTGGACTACTTAACATGGGACAGTAATATTTGTCCACAATATCTCCCAGGATGTATGTAGGGACTATTATTGGTTTTGTTGATTCTGAAGTCAGCCTGTTAATTGAATGAGCTGATCACATTGTCCTCTATACAATGTAGGAGGCGGGACGACTCCTATTGGAGCTGCTGCTATTTGTCCTGTGATAATTAAAGCGGGGTTCCACCCAAATTTTGAACAATATCTGTATGTATTCTCTTCCTTGCCTAGATGCTGACATGCCGTTTAAAAAAATTTAAATCGCCGTAATTACCTTTTATTTTTCTATTCTTCTTTGCACTTCCTGGTTCTCCTCCCGTGGGAGTAGGCGTGTTTCTAGCCTCTCCCAGACTCCTGGGAGCTAGTCTCAGGCTTCCCAGGATGCCACTGAGCATGTGTGGGAACGAGCGGTGAATGCTGGGAGCACAGCATTCACCACATCCAGGAAATAAATGCTTGTGGGCTTCAAATGCCCACAATGAAGATGGAAACCGCCTTCAGTGAATAATATAAGTTATTCTTTCCGACGAAATCTGACACAGGCGGACATATTACACACAATATGTGAGTATGTAATGCTGAGAAGAAAAGTTTGTGAATTAACTAAAAAAAACAAAAAAACGATAGATAGGTGGACCCCCGCTTTAACTCAGTCTGGGCAATAGGTCATGTCTCAGTCACCTAGGCTGTATAAAGGATTAGTTAATTAGCTCATGTCAATTATGTTAATTAGGTTACAGTTGTATTGTTAGAGGAGGTTCCAACGGCATATAAAGTCTTGTAATTTTGATTCTAAATAAACAGTTCTTGGTAGCAACAAGCAAGTGTCGCCTTGTTTTGTGCTCAGAGAGGTTGGAATATCTGATATCTGTATACAGACTGGGAGGAAGTGGTATATGACGGAAGCACTCAAGCGGAGTGAGGGACGTTCCGTGACAATAACTAAAACAGAGTGTGTCTCCCGCTGTGTCATGCACTCTGTTCGGCAGCCGTCCATTATAACAAAGCCCCGCCTCCTCCTTGTCTGTGATAGTGGGAACACGGATACAGTTTCCCAGCATTGTATCAGTGTTCCGTCTCTCATGGGCGAGGAGGAGGCGGGGCATTGTTACAATGGATGGCCGCCGAACAGACTTCATGATACAGTGGGAGACACCAACTGTTTTAGTTATCAAAGGTACAGTTACAGATGGGCACAATGAGGCTGCTGATGGGCACAATGAGGCTGCTGATGGGCACAGTGAGGCTGCAAATGGGCACAGTGAGGCTGCAAATGGGCACAGTGAGGCTGCATATGGGCACAATGAGGCTGCAGATGGGCACAGTGAGGCTGCAGATGGGCACAATGAGGCTGCACCGTCACTCAAGACCCTGACTCGAGACCATCGCTCGAGTATAAGCCAGGGGGGGGGGGTTCAGCCTAAAAAATGTGCTGAAAAACTCGGCTTATAATCGAATATATACGGTAACTATATTTGCCAAAGTCAATACACAGGAAATTAAATATAAGAGGGAATGCTGCACACAGGAAGTGAAGTCACTGAATTCTTCCATACACAGGAAGTGCAGGGGGAGAGTCCACGCTCAGTGCCACTCAACACATACAGTATCTCACAAAAGTGAGTACACCCCTCACATTTTTGTAAATATTTTATTATATATTTTCATATGACAACCCTGAAGAAATGACAATTTGCCTAATGTAAAGTAGTAAGTGTACAGCTTGTATAACAATGTAAATTTGCTGTCCCCTCAAAATAACAAACAGCCATTAATATCCAAACTGCTCACAAAAGTGAGTACACCCCTAAGTGAATATGTCCAAATTGGTCCCAAAGTGTCAATATTTTGCGTGGCAACCATTATTTTCCAGCACTGCCTTAACCCTCTTGAGCATGGAGTTCACCAGAGCTTCACACTTTGCCACTGGAGTTCTCTTCCACTCCTACATGATGACATCATGGAGCTGGTGGATATTAGAGACCTTGCAATCCTCCACTTTCCATTTGCCCCGCAGATGCTCATTAGGGTTTAGGTTTGGAGACATGCTTGGCCACTCCATCACCTTTACCCTCAGCTTCTTTAGCAAAGAGTGGTCGTCTTGGAGGTATGTTTGGGTTCATTATCATGTTGGAAAACTGCCCTGCGGCCCAGTCTCCGAAGAGAGGGGATCATGCTCTGCTTCAGTATGTCACAGTACATGTTGGAATTCATGGATCCCTCAATGAACTGTAGCTCCCCACTGCCGGTAGCACTCATGCAGCCCCAGACCATGACACTCCTACCACCATGCTTGACTGTAGGCAAGACACACTTGTCTTTGTACTCCTCACCTGGTTGCTTGACGCCATCTGAATCAAATACGTTTATCTTGGTCTCATCAGACCACAGGACATGGTTCCAGTAATCCATGTCCTTAATCTGCTTGTATTCAGCAAACTGTGGGCTTTCTTGTGCATCGTCTTTAGAAGAGGCTTCCTTCTGGGACGACAGCCATGTCTCCTTCTGGGACGACAGCGTATGGTCTGAGCACTGGCAGGCTGACCCCCCACCTCTTCAATCTCTGCAGCATTGCTGGCAGCACTCATACATCTATTTCACAAAGACAACCTCTGGAAATGACGCTGAGCACGTGCACTCAACTTCTTTGGTCGACCATGGCGAGGCCTGTTCTGAGTGGAACCTGTCCTGTCTAACCGCTGTATGGTCTTGGCCACCATGCTGCAGCTCAGTTTCAGGGTCTTGGCAATCTTCTTATAGCTTAGGCCATCTTTATGTAGAGCAACAATTCTTTTTTTCAGATCCTCAGGGAGTTCTTTGCCATGAGGTGCCATGTTGAACTTCCAGTGACCAGTATGAGAGAGTGAGAGTGATAACACCAAATTTAACACAGCTGCTCCTCATTCACATCTGAGACCTTGTGACACTAATGAGTCACATGACACCAGGGAGGGAAAATGGCTAATTGGGTCCAATTTGGACATTTTCACTTTTGTTGCCAGCAGTTTAGACATTAATGTTTATACAAGCTGTACACCCACTACTTTACATTGTAGCAAAGTGTAATTTCTTCAGTGTTGTCACATGTACAGATATACTGTATATACTCGAGTATAAGCCGACCCGAATATAAGCCGAGGCACCTACTTTTACCACAAAAAATGGGAAAATGTATTGACTCGAGTATAAGCCGAGAGTGAGAATGCAACAGCTACTGTAAGTGGAAAAGAGGGTTATCTGCATGCCTCAGCCTCATGCCTATGCCTTTGTCTCAACCTCATGCCTCTGTCTCAGGCTCATGCCTATGCCTCATGCCTCTGCCTCATGCCTATGCCTCATGCCTCTGCCTCATGCCTCATCCTCATGCCTCATGGCTCATGCCTCATGCCTCACGCCTCATGCCTCTGCCTCACGCCTCATGTCTCATGCCTCATGCCTCTGTCTCAGCTTCATGCCTCTTTCTCAGCCTCATGCCTCATGCCTCTGTCTCAGCCTCATGCCTCCGTCTCAGCCTCATGCCTCTGTCTCAGCCTCATGCATCTTTCTCTGCCTCATGCCTCTTTCTCAGCCTCATGCCTTATGCCTCTGTCTCAAGTACCTTGATCAGCATTGTGCCGGCTTTATCTCCTGGTGCTGTGCCCATCTGCAGTCTTATCCCCCGGTGCTGTGATACATTCAGTCTAATCGGCGGCCATGCAGTGTAACCAAGCGCCGCCTCCTCCTCCTCGTCCTCTGTGTCCTCCTCCGTGACAAAACACTGACTCGGTTTCCCAGCAGTGAGTCAGTGTTCAGCCTATCACAGACGAGGAGGAGGAGGTGGCGCTTGGTTACACTGCATGGCCGCGATTAGACTGAATGTATCACAGCGCTGGGGGATAAGACTGCAGATGGGCACAGCGTCAGGAGATAACGCCAGCACAACGCCAATCAAGGGGCATGAGGCTGAGAAATAGGTATGGGGCTGAGGCTGAGGCATGGCATGCGATTAGACTGAATGTATCCCAGCGCCAGGGGATTAGGCTGCAGAGGAGGACTCGACTATAAACCGAGAGGGGCATTTCAGCACAAAAAAATGTGCTGAAAAACTCGAGTATATACTGTAATAAAATATTTACAAAAATGTGAGGGGTGTACTTACTTTTGTGAGATACTGCACATCTCACTCCCCATGTCCAAGTCACCACTGTGATCTGTACTAAAGAATGCACAGCTTACCCCCTTCCCCGTGTAGCTCTACCCCTGTAGGGGCGGCTGAAAGTTGTGGTCCACTCGTCACCCTGCCCAGCCCGGTATTCACTTCCCAATCACCTTGGAGACAATGTACAGTCCATGTGCTTGTTTTTGTATTTTTATTGAGGGATTTGAACTTGGATAGGGATGGGAATATATGGGATGCCCATTAGAACGAACAATTGGTTGATTGGATTTCAATCAGTTGGGACAACTATATACACTTTACAGCTCCAATCTCCTCTAGCACATCTCTTGCTTGCAGACTGTTATTTTCTCTCTCTCTCCTGTACAACACTTAAGTCCAGGCACAGCTACCACATGGTTAGGCCCAACACTGACTTAGTCAGGCCCTAGAAACTGCCACTTGTAGGCAAAGACCGGGAGTGCCTTTTAGTGTAGCAACAATAGAATAGAAAGTCTTTAGTGCTAGTTGTCCTATGGTGGACTACCACTCCCAGGAAGCCCTCTTCAGGCCCTGCCAGCCCTCCCAGCTGCAGTTGCCCGGCTCCACTGCCCATGACATCATAGTCCCCACTGCTGACTCCGCACCCATCCCAGACTGCACATCCCCAGTCGCCTCCGACACGTCTCCCCAGTCCCCCGACCGTGCCCGTCACCCACGACCCTCCCGGTCACACATACACACTGATCACCTCCTAGTAACTATGCAATCAGTGGGATCTGGCTTCATACACACAGCTCACTCCTTAAAAGCCGTGACATCAGGGCCAGATTGAAGGGAGGGCAAGAAGAATAATTTCTCTGGGACCCCTACAATTGCAAAGTTTATTAGTGTTTAATTATGTGATTGTAAAGTCTTGTTTTTTTTTTTGTTTAAAAATAACAAACATGTTACACTTACCTGCTCTGTGCAGTGGTTTTGCACAGAGCAGCCCAGATCCTCCTCTTCTCGGGTTCCTTGCTGGCACTCTTGGCGCCTCCCTCCTGCTGAGTGCTTCCACAGCAAGCAGCTTGCTATGGGGGCACCCGAGCTGAGCCACTGCTCTGTGTCCATTCAGACATGTAGCCGCGCCACTCTCTTCCCTCATTGGCTCACTAACTTTGATTGATAGCAGTGGGAGCCAATGGTGCCCGCAGCTGTCTTAGCCAATAAGGAGGGAGAGTCTTGGACAGTCGAGACACTAGTGTATATCGCTGAATCAAGATGGGGCTCAGGTAAGTATTAGGGGGCTGCTGGACACAGAAGGTTTTTTTTATCTCAATGCATAGAATGCATCAAGATAAAAAAACCTTCTAACTTTAGAACCACTTTAAGTAATAAACCACCTCCCCACATCTGCAAACCCCAGACCTGGCGTTGCAGACATGCATGACTGCAATAATATGTGTTACACTCTTGTTTTATATAATTGCTTACAGGTAGGGTTTTTTATGACAGAAGAGACCTTATCAGTCTCCTCTGCCATAAATGCTTCTTCCTGCCTGTCAGTTGTAATGTACACTGTGCTGCGCAGCTGTGATGTGGCTCCTGTGCTTTACCATACTAGTGTCCTCTACAGTTTCTGCTTCTATGGTTCACTACCTCACTGTAACAGCTAATATCAATATGGACAGTAGAGGAGAAAGCTAATAAATATACATATACACACTATATTACCAAAAGTATTGGGAAGCCTGCCTTTATACGCACATAAACTTTAATGGCTTCCCAGTCTTATTCCGTAGGGTTCAATATTGAGTTGGCCCACCCTTTGCAGCTATAACAGCTTCAACTCTTCTGGGTAGGCTGTCCACAAGGTTTAGGAGTGTGTCTATGGGAATGTTTGACCATTCTTCCAGAAGTACATTTGTGAGGTCAGACGCTGATGTTGGACAAGAAGGCCTGGCCCGCAGTCTCCGCTCTAATTCATCTCAAAGATACTCTATCGGGTTAAGGTCTGGAATCTGTGCAGGTCAATCAAGTTCCTCCACCCCAAACTCATTCATCCATATCTTTATGGACCTTGCGTTGTGCACTGGTGCACAGTCATGTTGGAACACAAAGGGGCCATCCCCAAACTGCTCCCACAAAGTTGGGAGCATGACATTGTCCAAAACATCTTGGTATGCTGACGCCTTAAGATTTCCCTTCACTGGAACTAAGGGGTCTAGCCCAACCCCTGAAAAACAACCCCACACCATAATTGCCCCTCCACCAAATGATTTGGACCAATGGTTACATCTTTTTATTATCTCATGTGTATATATGAAAGCCATTTAGGACCAGAGCACAGACATACTCCATAATGCATAATTCAGGTCAATGGTTAAAAGTCAGGGATACCTGAAGTAAATAAAAAGGCAGGGATGACTGAAGTTGCTGGACTATTCTTTATTAGGAGCTAATGAGTATTCTCTGTACTGTAACCCCTTTGTATTTTTTTTTTGCACAGTATACTGTTTATTTTGGTGCTTTTAAGGACATACCTTGTTACATGCATAGCCTCGGAGCCCAACAAAGATATTGGTGCTGTCCACCATCCAAAACCTTTTTTTTATTTTGCATATAGCAGTTAAGGATTAGAACCCCTGTGTGGTTTTTACTGCCAAACATGGTTTAAGTTTTCCTCAATTATTGTAACAGTGACAATGGTCAATTCTTCAAACAGGAAGAGAGGAAAAATCTGCAATAGGGACAAAGGCAGCTACTCAAAAAAGAAAAAAAAAAACCTACGGGGGTCCTAGCCTTCCCCTACTCAACTAAAAAGCTATTTTAATCATGACTGTGTTGCCGATGCAGATTTTTCCTCACTTGCTGTCTGGGAAAAGTACAATTACCAGGTCATTGGTTTGTAGATCCTACAAGAACCCCTTTCAACCAAATTATAACAAAACCACCTGAAATAGAAAAGTTAATTAAATGAAACCACAAAAGACAACAATTTTGGAATTTGAAAATATTAGGCTGTGGCCCTTTACTGCGGTTAAAAGCATATGATTACAATCGAGAAATTTCTTTAAATTTTATAACCATAAACAAATCAATAATTCATTTTTAAATAAATATCAAACACCAAAGCTCAGTCACCAAGACTCGAGGTGAACATTAAACAATCCAATAAATTCTTTAACCAGACTGTCCACCCACAATAGTGGGTTATTAATTAATTAATAGTGTTATTATTAACAAGGGATGCTAGGGGCTCTCAATCTCGTGGGGACACTGCGTAATACTTGTGGCACTGACAGTAAGCGAGGCTAAATCGCCTGAATAGCAAAAAAGATCCAAGAGGGTTTTGTGACCTTCATTACTATATACAAAGCTAAAAAACAAATAAAAACAAAAAGTCTGGACTGAACTTGTACTTTAACTACCTCCCGCCCAGACTATAGAGTTACCTGTGGCCAATCACTGCTAATCACAATAGTATGCACTGAACGAATCGATGCCATTCACAATAAATGTCTGATTTTTTTAGATTTAGCAAAACCATGTAGTGCAAGGGCCTGTTTGATTGCATACAAAACTCTTAAGGTTTGACCTCATATTATATTTTTTTGGTAAATCTGAAGGAAAAAATCTACAGAAAAATATATAGTATGTATAGGGTCTTAAAGTGAATATCACCATTATAAGCAATCGTAGTGTGTAAATAAAAAAAAAAAAGAGAACTAAGGGAACACTGCATTATTCTGGTCACAGTATATAGAAGAAAAAAAAATATATATATATAGAGAGAGAGAGAGAGAGAGAGAGAGAGAGAGAGAGAGAGAGAGAGAGAGAGAATTATTATTATTATTATTATTATTATTATTATAATACACGATTTATATAGTGCCAACAGTTTACGCAGTACTTTACAATGTAGAGGGGGGACAGCACAATTACAGTACAATTCAATACAGAAGGGACAGGAGGGCCCTGCTTGTAGAGCTTACATTCTAAAGGCAGGGGGTGGTAAACTCTCTAAAGATCTGAAAAAAAAAAGAATCGTTGCTCTACATAAGATGGCCTAGGCTATAAGAAGTTTGCCAAGACCCTGAAACTGAGCTGCAGCACGGTGGCCAAGACCATACAAAAGTTTAACAGGACAGGTTCTACTCAGAACAGGCCTCTCCATGTCGACCAAAGAAGTTGAGTGCACATGCTCAGCGTCATATCCAGAGGTTATCTTTAGGAAATAGATATATGAGTGCTGCCAGCATTGCTGCAGAGGCTGAAGGGGTGGGGGTTCAGCCTCTCAGTGCTCAGACCATATGCTGCACACTGCATCAAATTGGTCTGCATGGCTGTCGTCCCAGAAGGAAGCCTCTTCTAAAGATGATGCACAAAAAAAACAGCAAACAGAAGACAATGCTGAAGACATTGCTGAAGACAATCAGACTAAGGACATGGATTACTGGAACCATGTCATGTGGTCTGATGAGTCCAAGATAAACTTATTTGGTTCAGATGGTGAGGAGTACAAAGACAAGTGTGTCTTGCCTACAGTCAAGCATGGTGGTGGGAGTGTCATGGTCTGACTGCCGGCACTGGGGAGCTAAAGTTCATTGAAGGAACAATGAATACCAACATATACTGTGACATACTGAAGCAGAGCATGATCCCCTCCTTTTGGAGACTGGGCCGCAGGGCAGTATTCCAACATGATAATGACCCCAAACACACCTCCAAGACGACCACTGCCTTGCAATAGAAGCTGAGGGTAAAGGTGAAGGACTGGCCAAGCATGTCTCCAGACCTAAACCCTATTGAGCAACTGTGGGGCATCCCAAAATGGAAGGTGGAGGAGCGCAAGGTCTCTAACATCCACCAGCTCTGTGATGTAGTTGTGGGAGAGGACTCCAGTGGCAACCTGTGAAGCTCTGGTTAACTCCATCCCCAAGAGAGTTAAGGCAGTGCTGGAAAATAATGGTGGCCACACAAAATATTGACAATTTGGGCCCAATTTGGACATTTTCACTTAGGAGTGTACTCACTTTTGTTTCCAGCAGTTTAGACATTAATGGCTGTATGTTGAGTTATTTTGAGGGAACAGCAAATTTACACTGTTATTCAAGCTGTACACTCACTACTTTACATTGTAGCAAAGTGTAATTTCTTCAGTGTTGTCACATGAAAAGATATAATAAAATATTTACAAAAATGTGAGGGGTGTACTCACTTTTGTGAGATACTGTGTGTGTGTGTGTGTGTGTTTGTGTGTGTATATATATATATATATATATATATTATATATATATAGTCTTTTTTTTTACATAGTCTCACCAGTCAGGGTCCCTGATCACTACCACACTACCTGTATGATGACACTGTACTGCACAAGTGACAGTATGTAAAAAAATAAAATAAAAATTGTGAAAAAAAAATGTTTTACATTTTTTTATTTCCCCCCTCAAAAAAGCGACAAAAAATTACAACTTCAGAAAACTCACTAGGCCTCTTACTAAATACCTTGGACTGTCTACTCTCCAAAAAGGGGTTATTTGGAGGGCATCTGTACTATCCTGGCATTTTTGGACCTCAACAAATTAGATCAGGGTTGATCGATTTTCAGATATATTCCATAGAATGTGGACCCATATTGTTCCTATAGACTAAATAATGAACACAGATTTGGGTTAATTTTATCAAAGAAACATAGCAGAATACATTTTGGCCTAAATGTATTAAGAAAGATTATTTCTTTGCAAAATATGATAACAGAAACGGAAAAAAGTGTTTTTTTTTCCTCAAAATATTCGGTCTTTATTTAGCAAAAAAACAAAAACAAAAAACAAACCCAGTGTTGATTAAATACCATGAAAAGAGGGCTCTATTTGTGTGAAAAATATGATAAAAATAAGCTGAAGAATTGTCCTGGGCAGGAAGGTATTGAAGTGGTTAAAGTAACACAAAACCTAGAGTTATGATTTATTTGTTAAATAGTTACATAAATACTGTAGGTTGAAAAAAAACATATCCAACCAGTGGAAATAAACCTTCAATCACTATATCCTAAACTGAACCGCAATATGAAGACACTATTATACAGTATTTCCACAATATATTTGACAAATGAGCAGAGTAACTTTGTTTTGTGCTCCTGTTGAAAGACCTTTGGGTTGATAGTAACAGATAATGCCATACTGGTGGGAATTTTGTTTTGTTTCACAGCATTATTTTGTAGTTTTGCACTTAGCAAACACACCCCTGTTTTCTTTCCAAGGCGCCCACATCAGACAAACCCACAAAAAAAAAAACAGAACACTCAACACTAACTGTAACACAGGATGTTTACTGTATAAAATGGTTAAAGCTGAACTGGTGGCAAATACCGTATCTAATCAGTAGTGTATTTCAGATAACAGCATAGTTGCCAACATTGTAAAAAAAATTATAGGGACACTTTTTTGCATGTGGGCGGGGTCTTATTATGATTAGGGGTGAGGCATTCATTTGTAGGCGTGGTATATCAGAAAAGGAATAAATGCGGCGGGCTAAGCGCACCACGGTGAAAAATGAGCCTGGTTTAAGCAAAATATTGGGCGTGGCTTAGAGGGGCATGGTTTAAAGGGTGTGTGGTTAGAGTCTGAGATGAATGAGGGAGAGAGAAAGAAAAAGAAAGAAAAAAAGAAAGAAAGAGATAGGGAGGGAGGGAGGGAAGGAGGGAGGGAGGGAAGAGGAATGGAGGGACAGCAGGCCCAGATCCCACACCACAATAGAAATATGTGTATTCTAGAAAGTTTAACAATCAGCAGATAAAGATACCCCAAACACTTGGTCTTAGTGCTTCAAATATCCCGGTACCATGGTTTTTATGGTGTCAGGATGATTGAAGTGCATTATTTCTATTATTACATTGTAATATAAAATGAAATCGTTCAACTCACCATAATGCAGAATCAGTGGGAGCCCTGAGCGTGTCACCTGCCACCAGGTGCCATCAATAAAGTCCCTCCTTACATCAGGTGCCCCCAGCAGAGTCTGTCCTTACATCAGGTGCCCCAGCAGAGGACCTCCTTATATCAGGTGCTCCCAGCAGAGTCCCTCCTTCCATCAGGCATTCCCAGCAGAGTCCCTCCCTACATCAGGTGCCCCCAGCAGAGGCCCTCCTTACATCACGTGCCCCAGCAGAGTCCCTCCTTACATCAGGTGCCCCAGCAGAGTCCCTCCTTACATCAGTGTCCCCAGCAGAGCCCCAGTCCTTACATCAGTGTCTGTACCTAGTTACCCCCTGTACATAGTTACCCCCTCCCCATAGTTACCCCCCCTGTACATATTACCCCCTCCCCTGTACATATTATCCCCCTTGTACATATTATCCCCCCTCCCCCATACATAGTTATCCCCTCCCCCTGTCCATAGTTACCCCCCTCCCCCTGTACATATTACCCCCCCTGTACATAGTTACCCCCCTTCCCCATAGTTACCCCCCTGTACGTATTACCCCTCCCTGTACATTGCATCCTCCATGTACACAAGACAATGCCCACTGTCCCTATACATATCTATGGTGTAGATTATCAGCTGATGATCATGTGTTGCTGGCCCGGGATGTACGTCGACATCCCCGCATAACACAGCAGAGCTGAGCAAACTCCCACAACAAGCCGTGGGTTCAGTTGAGAGGGGAGAGGCCTCTGATTCGTGCAGCCAATCGGTTTCAGTGTACAAGAGAATAGTTTACTTGTACGCTGAAGAGAGAAGCCGATTGGCTGCCCCTCCCTTCTCCACTGAACACACGAGGAGAGACACCTCACAGCGGTGGTGGCAAATTTTGTAGCCCACTGGCCGTTTTTGCCTACAACATTCCTGATTTCCCGGGACAAAGACAAAATCCCGGGAATTTAATCGGGACGAGCTCCGATCAGCACGAGGGTTCCAAAATCCGGATTGTCCCAAGAAAATCGGGACTGTTGGCAAGTATGTAACAGAATATAGGAGAAACAAAGTGAAAGCTGGAGCACAGATAAGCAGAGGTATGAGCTTTGTAAGGATAGACAGTAAGGAGGATCGGTATCTTACTTTCACTCCCTCCAGCGTATGCAGAATGTAGCTAGGAGCTAGGTCTGTCAGCTGAAGCCACAATCCGACTGTTCTGGAGGCTCCATGTGCACCTGGAATCACAACACAGGAGGCTGGACATTCTCTCTCTACTCCTCTGTCTGTGCAGAGGGGAGGGGGTGGGGGAACTGTGAGCACACAGTCTGTTCTATGAGAGACGCTGCAGCCAGCAACCTCTGGCAGTGAATGGACTGACTCCAGAGGAGAAGGGGGGCTTTTTTCTTTCAGGGGGGCCTCCCAAAGTGCCATCCTAGGCCTGGGCCTTGTCGGCCTAGGCCAAAATACAGCACTGTAGCTAATTACACAGATAAAATACATACATGGGAGCTGTTTAACCTGCCAAAGGCTTTGTATTTCTTTCCATCCAAGTCTAAGATTTACACAGCTATGCCCCACCGTAGAACTCTGTGTAGCAGGGCAGGGAACCTGATCTTTCTCTGCTGCAGTTTTACTTTCATTCACAGGCCCCCTGCCCACCCTTATCCTCACCCTGTGATTTGACAGTGAAGGGAAAAGCAGCAGACTTATTGGCTCATGTCTCTGTCACTTCGCTCTACCCTCCCATCAGCATGCTTCCCTGCACTACAGCACACCTGATTGGCTCCTTGTGCTTCTTTTCTCTCCCTTCTCTGAGTTCTACTGTACAGAATGTAGAGTAGACTACAAGAAGCGAATACCAAGTCAAAAACAGACTTTGAATCTTGCATTTAAAAATAAACTGTATTTTAGGTTGTATGAATAAATACCAATCTGCTTCAATTGTGCCTTTTTATATCTGCCTGGAATTTAGCTTTTAAAGGAAAAAGTTATTCTATTCTTTAAGCAAGTAAATATAAAGTCCAGTCCTGGACTTCCAATGCTTCTACAGACCGCTCTTTAGGATCGTGTGGTATTGACATCAGGATGGTAATTATGTCACAACTTTCATCAACCCACTTACTGTCAGAATGATGATGTCAGATGATCTGAATTACATAAGAATTTTCTAGGCAAGATTCCATTGCTTATGTAGGTAATCACAATGCAATTTATTTTTTTAGCTATTGCAACCCTGTGGAAAAATTGCCATTGTGCTAATCTGTGCCCTCATCAACCCCACTTAATTTCATCTTAATAATATGCTAACAATTTATGCAAAGCATTTTTCCCCCTGCATGCATTACCATGTAACATTGAAATAAACTCTTACCTTGACTTTGAGCCTTACTATCCTGCTGTATTGCTTTAAAATCGCACATGATAATTAATTAATTAATTAATTGTGATAATTTAATCAGCAGACTTTGTTGATTATGCTTTGGGATAAATATATGGAGGTGTGCAAATTACATAAATGTTGCATTAGAAAAATTACAAGAATGTTTTATTTCAAATTTTTTATTTATTCCCTATAAAAACCAAGCAAATGAAAATATATGTATCCTAAGTTGCTACCAAATTAAAGCTCTGCCTGTCATTAAAGTATCTTTAAGTTCTAAAGGCAACATTTAAAAAAAAAAAAACAGCCCCAATCCTCTTCTGTTTGGGTCCCCTGTTGGCGATCCTGGCTCCTCCTCTCTGCCGAGTACCCCCAAAAGCAAGCCTCTTGCTCCCGAGCCAAGCTCCTGTAAATGGACATTGTCCATTCACATGGAGCTGGGCTCAGCAGCACCCCCCCCGCTCTCTCCTCATTGGCTCACTCTCTCTCCTCATTGGCTCACTGCCTGTGATTGACAGCAGCATGAGCTGATGGCTCCCACTGCTGTTGGAGCCAATGAGGGGAGAGAGACCCCGCTGCTTCATGCACATTGCGGGATCCAGATGAGGCTCAGGTAAGTATTATGGGGGGGGGGATGCAGATGGTTTTTTACCTTAAAGTATAACTAAATGCAAAACTTTTTTTTTAGTTTTAGATAGCATGCAGAGGGATTGGAAAGCTTGTCAGCAGTGGCGGTACATCCATTAAGGGTGCACGGGCGCCACCCCCTCTCTCCAGCCACCCCCCTCTATGACTAATGTATAGATTCATGGATTGCATGAATCTATCCATGACCGTCGCGCCCACCCCCTATTCAGGCGTTCGGCCCCTTTTTGGACACCGGGCGCTTGAATTACACTGGCGGGGGGGTTTTAAAGTACCTGATTAAAGCCATAAGCTCTAATAGGTTTCAAAAAAGGTGAACTGCGAGCGCAGAGTATTGCACTCGCAGTTCACCCAGGTGTGTTAGAACAGTGAATGACTATTCGCTTACCTAACACTGGACCACCTCTTCGCCAATCAAGTGCGCAAGTCTGTTACCCGTCACCTGATTGGCTGAAAGGACAGGCGCTGCAATTGGACGCCTATTAGGAAGAGGGGAGGAGACACATGGAGGATACAGGAGCCGCTGTCTGACCTGCTGCAAGGTCCCAACGCTTGCCGCCGTCACTCGCATGCCTGAACCCCCACCGAGACAGGGTAAGTGCCGGGCAGACAGCGAGCTTTTGATGGCTGCTTTTGATGGCATAGTGGCTGCTTTTGATGGCACAGTGGCTGCCATTGATGGGCACAGTGGCTGCGTTTGATGGCACAGTGGCTTCCATTGATGGGCACAGTGGCTGCATTTGATGGCACAATGGCTGCGTTTGATCGCACAGGGGCTGCAATTGCAGTGAGGCTGCAATTGATGTTTTTTTTTCAGAAGTTTTCAGTTTGTTTGCGCCCCCCCAAAAATTGTGAGCACCAGCTGCCTCTGCTTGTCACTCTTTTTTGTTGTCTGTGTTCCCATTAAGGAGATTCACCCTCTCTATTTATCCTGTTTACCATTATCATTGAAAGCGAAAGTAAAAGAAAAATCTCAAATTTTGGGTTGTCCCCAGAAAAGTAATAGGGGGCAAATCTTCCAATGGTGGTACTAGGTCTGGAGTCCCAAGAAATTCCCTTAAATTGCAGGGATTTCCTCTCACTTCCTGTTTAGCTATGGGACAGCAAAGGTAAATCCCTGCTATGGGACACAAATGTCAAAAAAAATCTGGGGTTATAACCCTTCCTTGCTCTATCCAAAATGAAAACAAAGTTTTGCCCTAAGTTCTACTTTAGTGCATACAAGGTATTATATTAAGGTAAAAAACCTAAAAGATATAATAGGTGAAACAGACACATTCCAGAAACAGAGAAAACACTCTGGGACTCAAGGGGATTTCGAGAAGAAAAGGTCTGGAGACGCAAGTGGTTAAAGAAGTCTCATGAGGACTGTTGGTCTACTGAATTGTATTTATATCATTATCTCTGCTTGAACAAAAAAACACTGACAAATTATCGAAAAAAATTAATCTGTATGCTATTATTGCTACTGTATTGCTCAGTCCCTCCATGATGCCCAGTTTGTGGGTATTCCTATTGTGCAGCTCAAGCAGAGCTAAGTTTCTATTACTCCTTCTACAGTGATCATGCATGTTGGACCAGTCATGTGTATGTCTTCCACTGGAAAGAAGAGACTCTTGCTGACATGCCCTCCTCATCCTGCATAAGTAGCGACTGCGCTGGTCTCGGTCGTATCCCTGCTACAGGAGACAAGGGCTGTCAGTTAGAACAAATGATGTATTATCCTTCCTTATCCTACCCTACCAAGCAGCATGGTTGAACAACGGTGGGGGCAGGGGGGCATGCTGTCGACCACTCTAGCTCAGCATTAACAAAACTTATTAAAAGAGGACAAAGTGCTACATGTATCGTGTCTCATGTGGGATTGCAAAAAATGAAATAAAATTAGAATGTTAAGACTTATTATTTAAATGGGATGCAAAATCATTATTTTTTTTTACATATTTTCTTTATTTATTAGGCCAGGACAAAAAAAATTAAAAGAAAGGAACAAAAAAAGAAAAAAAATATGTAGAAGAAAAATACTGAATGTAAATATTATGCATTTTCTCTCCAGCCAGACCGTGCAACCCCAGTTTCCTTTTCAGCTACTCAGCTCTGCTCCAAAACGCGAATGTATCAGCTCATCAGTGACTCATCCCTTATCTGATGGCTCAGCAGGACATGTTAATCAGACAAACAGAGGTGCAGAACAAGCTGCTTTGCTCTTCAGCTAACCAACCTCTTTGTGGTGAAAATATTTAGCAGAAACATGTGTATGCTTTCTTTTTTTGCAGCATCTTAATATGCCCATTGTTGTTTTTCACAGCTGAGGTCTGAAATACAGAGGAAATGTTTTTGATATGGTGTAGCGTGAAGAGAGGGCAAAAATAAATGGCCATACAGTCTTTTACTTCTCCAATCTCCAATAAAATTGTAAAAATATGCAGATAAGATGGTGTTTTTGAACATATATTTCATTAGTATGGATTTTTATAAGTTTGATTGTTCACAGACATTGTATAACCATCCTAATGAAATCCTGATGTCCTAATGAAAAGGATGTTCATTTTGATTTCTGTGAAACATGTAGATACAAACTATCAGCCTTTCTCCAAAATATGAAAATATTAATTTGAAACACCAAGATGTGTGTGTAGCTGAGTGCTTAGCTGGCCAAATGGAGCAACTATATATACAGTGCCTTGCAAAAGTATTTACCCCCTTGGCATTTTTCGTGTTTTGTTGCCTCACCACCTGGAATTAACATGGATTGTTTGAGGATTTGCATCATTTAATTTACAGAACATGCCCACAACTTTGAAGATGATTTTTTTTTATTGTGAAGTAAACAACAAATAGGACAAAATAACAGAAAAAGTCAATGTGCATAACTATTCACCCCCCTAAAGTCAATACTTTGTAGAACCACCTTTTACGGCTATCACAGCTCCAAGTCGCTTTGGATAAGTCTCTATGAGCTTGCCACATCTTACCGCTGGGATTTTTGCCCATTCTTCCTTTTCTAATGGATTGAGGTCTGGGCTTTGACTAGGCCATTCCAACACATTTACATGTTTCCCCTTAAACCAGTCAAGTGTTGCTTTAGCAGTGTGTTTGGGGTCATTGTCCTGCTGGAAGGTGAACCTCCATCCTAGCCTCAAATCACACACAGAGTGGTACAGGTTTTGCTCAAGAATATCCCTGTATTTAGCGCCATCCATCTTTCTCTCAACTTTGACAAGTTTCCCAGTCCGGACTGCTGAAAAACATCCCCACAGCATGATGCTGCCACCACCATGTTTCTTTGTGGAGATGGTGTTCTTTGGGTGATGTGATGTGTTGGGTTTGCGCAAGACATAGCGTTTTCTTTGATGGCCAAAAAGTTTAATTTTAGTTTTATCAGACCAGAGCACCTTCCTCCATACATTTTGGGAGTCTCCCACATGCCCTGAAAGTAATGGCATTCTTCTGGCCACTCTGCCATAAAGCGCAACTCTATGGAGCATACGGCCTATTGTTGTCCTATGGTACAGATATTCCAGTCTCTACTGTGGAACTCTGCAGCTCCTCCAGGTTTATCTTCAAAGATTTGGATTTTATTTTTATAACCTAACCCTGACTTGTACTTCTCAACAACATTGTCCCTTACTTGTTTGGAGAGTTCCTTGGTCTTCATGGCAGTGTTTGGTTAATGGTGTCTCTTGCTTAGGTGTTGCAGCCTCTGGGGCCTTTCAATAAGGTGTGTATGACAGATCACGTGACACTTAGATTGCACACAGGTGGACATCATTTCACTAATTATGTGACTTGTGAAGGTAATTAGTTGCTCCAGAGCTTTTTATGGGCTTCATAACAAAGGGGGTGAAGACATACGCACATGCCAATTATCATTTTTTAATTTCTGAAAAATAGTTTTATGTATATATTTTTCTAATTTTACTTCACCAACTTAGACTATTGTGCTCTGATCGATCACATATAATTCATATTAAAAAAACATTGAACTAAAGGCTGTAATGTAACAAAATAGTTAAAAAGCCAAGGGAGGTGAATACTTTTGCAAGGCACTGTAGGTACCATGTTGCAGCCACTTTTTGTGCTCACATAGGACTCCCATGCTGACTTAGTGCTGTTCTGCCTTTGTCTATTAGAGGGAGTCATTGAGACATGAAGGACTAGAAAGACTTCTAATGCAGACTGTGCTAGATGATGGAAGATGCAGTTTGTGAAGAGTGCTCTGTTATGGAAGCAGATGGAGGACAGACTACAATCCCCAGGGGAGACTCTGTAAGGAGAGAGAAGAAATAACAGTTTTCCTGGGCAGTGAAAAAAAGAACTTCTTGCTGCAAGAGGACTGGAGGATACGCATCTCCACTTGTTGTGAGCAGTCAGCAGAAGAGCCTCATCCTTGGGCTGTAGACCATGAGTAAAGCAATTGGGAGTCAGAGCCACAGAGAAGATATTGGCATTGTTCTTGTTTTCCAAGAATTCAGACCAGAGTTTGCCATGTAAGCAGGACTGCTGAGTGGTTGCCTAATTGGGGTTCACATTACCACTGCTAGCAGAGGGATAATGATCTTTGCCAAGAAGCATTGACCACTGCATGCAGAATCTTAAAGGGATGGTAAATAAGCATATCACCTTACAGACTGGACCCCACCAAATAGCTGGCAGAAAAATGTGAACCAAGAGACAATTAGGTACTGACTGCATCATGGTGATCACTCACGTAATTTTCCCTTAGTCTGGGAAACCCTTTGCGAGTTACTTACCAAGTGCAGTTTGGAATGTTCATGGATTACTCTCTGATGAGAACCAGGGTTTGCTATAGGTTACTATACTAGATACTGCTATTGCTGATGGTATTTTCTGTTTGATCTGTTTCTGTGGTATAAGTATTAAGTGTGAGTCATTATAAACCAATGCTAATACCTGTTACTCCATATAGAGCCATAACCCTTTCCTTCACTGACTGATTCATTCTTGCATAGTTTCTTACTCTTCAATTTTGACAATACACTCAACTTGCAGTTAACCAGCCTGGTGTCCATTTGCTGGTGCTTTTTCATAGTTGTGTGCAGGATATTTATATTTGTGCATGTATAGGTTTTTGCAGCTATCCTCTACCCAGCCAGGTGTGTCAGGAGAGACAAAGCTATTTACAGATTTTTGGCACATGAACAGAGAACCCAGTATATCCAACGGCTCCTCTGGTGGTAAACTTTACATGTGCATACACCGATCAGCCATAATTTTATGACCACCCACCTAATAATGAGTAAGTCCTCCTTTTGCTACCAAAATAACTCCTTTTGCCATCAAAACAGTTCTAACATGTCAAGGCATAGACACCACTGAACCTCTGAAGGTATGCTAGGGTATCTGGCACCAAGCCTTCAGTAGCAGATCCTTTAAGTCCTGTATGATACGAAGTTGGGGCTCCATGGACCGAATTTATTTTCCAGTACATCCCCTAGATGCTCAATTGGATTGAGATCTGGAGATATTTGGAGGCCAAGTCAACACCTCAAACTTTTTCTTGTGTTCCTCAAACCATTCCTTTGCAGTGAGGCAGGGTGCATGTTTGTGCTAAAGGAGGCCACCTTCTTTCATTGCACTTTTGGCTGTAGACATGGGCATCCTGCACAACACACTACTATGACAATTTTTTCTACTTTTAACACATCAACTTTAGGTGGAACATGTTCACTTGCTGCCTAATATATCCCACTGACTTTCAGATGCCATTGCAACAAGATAATCAATGTTATTCACTTACCCTGTCTGTAGGGTTGCCAACTCTCATAAATTTACTGACAGTTGGCAACCCTGCCTGTCAGGGTCATGAAGTTTTTGGCTGATCAGTGCATATAACATAAGAATGAGGCAGTATCAGGAACCATGAATCAGACCGAGACAGAAGTATAGTTAAATCACACTTGTTTAATAATAATAATAATAATAATAATGTAAACAGAGTAAACGTAGTCAAAACAAGCCAGAGTTCAGTAACCGGATTGGGTAGTCAGCCAAGCAAATGTCAGAGAGCCAGAGATAAATGTAGTAGTACAGCAAGAAGGATAGGGAGCCAGAAGGAACGTCAGCCGAGCAATCCTCAACAGGAACGCAGGAGAAAATCTCTGTGATGTTGACAAAGGCGAAGGCAGAGATCAAGTGAGATGGACAGCTTTAAGTAGGCAGGACTGACGAGCAGAATCAACAACAGCTGGGTAACTGTGGAGAGAGATGGGAGCTGGCAATTAGCTGACAGCTGAGCGGCCAGCTCAGAGAAGGAAGGGCTGAGCCCAGCCCTGACAGTACCCCCTCCTCAACGACCCCTCCCCCTCGGAGGACCACCGGGCTTGAGGGGAAAATGTCTATGGAAATCACGGAGGAGGACAGGGGCATGTATGTCCGAGGATGAGACCCAAGAGCGTTCCTCCGGACCGCACCCCTTCCAATGCCCCAGGTACTGTATGCGTCCACGGAACCTACGGGAGTCAACAATGGATTGTACTTCATACTCCTCAAGGTTTTCAACCTGTATAGGGTGAGGACGTGGCACCGAGGTGGTAAAGCGGTTGCAGATCAAAGGTTTCAATAAGGAGACATAAAACACATTTGAGATGCACATACTAGGAGGAAGGACAAAGGCGTAAGCCACTGGGTTAATCCTGCGAAGGATACGGAAAGGCTCAATAAACTGAGGTGCGAACTTCAAAGAAGGAACACGAAGTTGGAGGTTGCAAGACGAGAGCCAGACCCTGTCCGAAACCTGGTAGGAAGGCACAGCCAGGCATCTGCGGTCAGCATGGAGTCTGTACCTATTGTTAGCATGTTGCAAAGCCTCCTGAACTTGTGCCCTAGTGGAGCGAAGACCACAGAGATACTCCTCTAATGCAGGAATACTCTGAGGAACAAACAAGTCAGGCAACATAGAAGGTTGGAAACCATAATTCACCATAAACGGGGACAATCAGGAAGCAGAATTCAAGGCACTGTTGTGAGCAAACTCTGCCTACAGTAATAGGTCTGACCCATTGTTATGATGGTCAGAAATATAGTAACGTACAAATTGATCCAAGGACTGATTGGCTTGTTCTGCGGCCCCATTAGACTGCGGGTGATACGCAGAGGAGAGAGACAAACTGACTACACCTGTCCGAGACAATCACCTTGGGTGGCCCATGTAAGCAAAAGATCTCCCGAGCAAAAATTTAAGACAGTTCCTTAGAAGTGGGCAACTTCTTAAGTGGAATACAATGACACATCTTTGAGAACCGGTCAACCACCATAAGGATAACAGTGTTTCCTTGGGAGTTGGGTAACTCCACAATGAAATCCATAGACAAGTGGGTCCAGGGCCTCTCTCCATTGGGAATGGGTTGTAGGAGGCCCACTGGAAGGTGTCGTGGAGTCTTACTCTGAGCACACACGAAACAGGCAGCTACGAAGGCAGTTACATCAGCCCGTAGACTAGGCCACCAGAATTGTTGGGAAATGGCCCAAACGAGTTGATTCTTCCCAGGGTGGCTGCCTTGGGAGAATGGTAAGTCTGGAGCAGTACGGAGACTCTCTGGGACAAAGCAGCGGTCACAAGGTTTCTCAGGAGGAGCATGGACCTGAGCAACAAGAATTTTGTCACCCAAAGGAGAAGTAAGACTGGTGTGAACCATAGCCAGAATACGATCAGGAGGAATCACAGGAACCGGAACCAACTCCAACTCCAACTTGGAAGTGGAGGAAAATTATCATGACAAGGCGTCAGCCCTTACATTCTTAGTACTGGGTAAGAATGAGACAATGTAATTAAAACTCGACAAGAAAAGAGCCCATCGCGCCCTTCTGGGAGAGAGGCACTTAGCCTCAGACAAGAATGTGAGATTCTTATGATCAGTAAGAATGAGAACCAGCACAGTGGTACCTTCAAGGAGATGTCTCCATTCTTTCAGGGCTAAAATGATCGCCAACAGCTCTCTTGGAAAAGTAGCCACACGGATGTATAGCGCTCTCAGAGTTAGGACGTTGAGACAGAAGGACGCCAACTCCAGTCTCAGAAGCATCAACTTCTAGGATAAAAGGCAACGTAGGATCAGGATGTGCCAACACAGGAGCAGAAACAAAGGCAGCCTTGAGACTTTCAAAGGCCTTAATGGACCCCGGAGACCAACTTTGTGGGTTACCGTCCTCTCTGGTCATGTCAGTCAGGGGCTTGACCAGAGACGAGAAGTAAACTTCCAATAATAGTTGGCAAAGCCCAGGAAACACTGCAGAGGACGTACACCCACGGGTCTCGGCCACTGTATGAATGCCGAAAGTTTCTCTGGGTCCATCGAAAAACCAGTGGAAATGATAGCCTAGGAATTTAACCTGTTCACAATGGAACTCGCACTTCTTCAGTTTACAATAGAGATTGTTTTCTCTTAGTTTCTGAAGCACACGACAGACATCTGTGTGGTGGCTCTCCAGGGACTTGGAAAATATGAGGATATAATCGAGATAAACCACCACACATAACTGCAACAAATCTCGGAGGACATCGTTAATTAATTCCTGGAAAACTGCTGGGGCATTACAAAGGCCAAAAGGCATTACGAGGCACTCATAATGGCCTGTTCTAGTATTAAACGCAGTTTTCCACTCGTCACCCTCCTTAATCCACACGAGATTGTATGCCCCTCTCAAATCAAGCTTCGTGAAAACCGTTGCTCCCTTAAGGCGGTCAAATAACTCTGTAATCAACAGAATTGGGTAGGCATTCTTCATTGTGAAACGATTGAGACCACTATAATCAATACAAGGTCTCAGTTCACCGGTCTTCTTCTTCATAAAGAAGAAACCAGCACCAGCAGCAGATGAGGATTTGTGGATGAAACCTCGAGAAAGTGCATCTGCAACATATTCCTCCATGGCCTTATCCTCCAAGACCGACAAAGGGTAAACCCACCACGAGGGGGTATGGCACCAGGTTGAAGGTCAATTGCGTAATCATAAGGCCGGTTTGGAGGCAAACTACCGGCTTGACCTTTGTCAAAGACATCGCTAAAATCGCGGTACCCCTCCGTGAGGGAGGAGAGTGAAGAGGTGCACAGGACCTTGGCTACCTTCTGGAAGCATGTCTTACTGCATTGTGGCGACCAGGAGAGAACCTCAGCATGGAGCCAATCAAAAGAGGGGTTGTGCCTCTGTAACCAAGGATAATCAATAACCAGTGGAAACCTAGGTGAGAAAACAACTTGGAATTGGATTATCTTATGGTGAAGAGCCCCTACGGCCATGGACAACGAAACCGTCTCATGAGTCACATGGGCAGGCTGTAGAGGTCTCCCGTCAAGAGCCTCAATGGCAAGTGGAGTGTCATGCAGCTGCAGCAGAATTGAGTACTGCAATACAAAGGCAGCATCAATGCACAGGCCTGCAGCCCCAGAGTCGATTAGAGCCTGTATCTCGATGGACAACTCAACACAAGAAAGGGTGACAGAAACCAGGGGCTTATCCTTCTGGATAACTGGGGACGAAACAATGCCACCTAAGGTCTGTCCATGACAGGACCTTAAGGTGTGGGTGTTCCCTGGACGGGTAGGACAAGACTTTAAAAAGTGACCTGCCTGGCCACAATAAAGGCACAATCTCTCCCTCCTCCTAAAGGCTCTCTCATCCGCAGAGAGACGCGTGAAGTGCATGGGTTCATCTTCACTGACCGACTTGGTAACAGGAGGCATGGGAGGTGAGGGAGTCACGGGTGGGACTGCAAAGCTCGGAGGCAGACATATAGGTGGCTTCCGCAAGCGCTCCTTAAAGGAGAGTCTTTCTCTGAGTCTGGAGTCAATGAGGATGGCAAACGTGGTCAACCTCTTCAGCTCAGTGGGTATATCTCGGGCTGCTATCTCATCCTTGATGGAATCTGAGAGACCATGAGAAAAAGCAGCCACGAGGACCTCATTGTTCCAAGCAACCTCTGCTGCCAGAGTACAGAATTCAATGGCGTAGTCGGCAACAGTTCTCGTACTCTGTTTGATGGACATCAGGCACTTGGCAGAAGAAATGGAGAGTGCGGGAACATCGAATACCCTTTTAAAGGAGGCCACAAACTCAGGGTAACTCAAGACAACAGGTTTTTGCATCTCCCATAGAGGTTTTCTCAGGCCAAGGCTCTCTCAGAAAGCAAAGATATCACGAAACCTACTTTGCTTCTGTCTGTGGGAAATGCCTGGGGCAGCATCTCAAAGTAAGTCTCAGCCTGGTTGAGAAACCCTCTGCATTGAACTGGATCGCCCCCAAATCGCTGCGGAAGTGGAGCAGAACCAGACATACCTCTTATAGAGGTGATACTCGAGGTGGGTGCCTGCACAGCAGCAGGGACGGCCTGCAACTTAGGTTGTACTGGAGCAACCACAGTGGGAGTTTCCAGGTGAGCCGTGTGACTCAGGAGCGTTTGTAACGCTATGGAAAACTGATCCATGCGGTGATCTTGCTCATCCAATCTGGAAAAAATATTACCAACAAGTGGATTGACTATATCTTCTGAATTCATGGCCTTCGCCTACTATCAGGAATCATAAATCAGACCGAGACAGAAGTATATTTAAATCAAACTTGTTTATTAATAATAATAATAATAATAATAAGGTAAACAGTGTAAACGTAGTCAAAGCAAACCAGAGTTCAGTAACCGGATCGGATAGTCAGCCAAGCAAATGTCAGAGAGCCAGAGATAAATGTAGGAGTACAGCAAGCAGGATTAGGAGCCAGAAGGAACATCAGCTCAGCAAGTCTTCAACAGGAACGCAGGAGAAAATTTCTGTGATGTTGACAAAGGCGAAGGCAGAGATCAAGTGAGCTGGACGGCTTTAAGTAGGCAGGACTGACAAGCAGAATCAACAACAGCTGGGTAACTGTGGAGAGAGATGGGAGCTGGCAATTAGTCAACAGCTGAGAGGCCAGCTCAGAGAAGGAAGGGCTGAGCCAAGCCCTGACAGGCAGCTCCAAAATATAAGCACCGAAATATAAAAATTTGCCCTACTTTATACATTTTTGTATGCTAACAGTACTGAATCATATTAATACATGGACAACAAGTTAGTAAAACACTTGGAACTCATATTGAAAAAACTTTCATTTTTTTAAGTTTGCCTAAAGACAGTAAAACCAGAGATTGATATTTTTATTGTCAATATTGTTTTATTATACAGGTGTTATATAGTGCCAACAGCTTGTGCTGCACTTTACAAAAGAAAAGGAGACAGTACATTAAACTACAATTCAAAATAAGAGAGTTTAGTGGGCCCTGCACAAGAGAGCTTACAATCTAAAAGGGAGGGTCAAGTAAAACAAAAAAATGAATAGCTGTGTCGGGTGAGTTTATGAAGAAAGTAGGAGGACAGTTTATCAGGTGGAGGCAGAATAAGTTTCCCTGAACAGATAGGATTTTAGGGATCACCTAAAGGGAGGGAGAGTAGTAAATACCCAGACAGATTGGAGTAGGGAGTTCCAGGGGATTGGATAGGCTCTAAAGAAATCCCAAAGGCCAGTATGGGAGGAGGTGGTGAAAGAGTTAGAGAGCAGGAGTTCTTGGGAAGAGCAAAGAGGATGGTTTGGGTGATATTTTGAGATGAGGCTGGTGATGCCCCTTGGGGAAAAATTGAGGACTGCTTTGAAAGTTCTTGTTAGTATTTAAAATTGTATTTGCACAGTGAGCTGAGGTCAGTGAAGGAATTGGCTGAGAGGGGTGGTAAAGTGGATGAGTCAAGCAGCAGCATTCATGAGGGGGGGATAGCATGTGTAAAGATAAGCCAAAGAGGAGGGAACCATGAACATTCTGGAAATATTGTGCCAAATATTTATCACTTTCCCAGATCACACTACTAGAACAAGATTGACTGGCATAATAAATATTTGGAAAAAAACATTTCCAAACCCTTTTCCCCCCTCAACCTCCTGACATTTACCTCTCAAGTGCCTCCTTGACATTCTTTCCCCTATTTTAGCTGGGATAAAACATCTTGAACTTCTGGTTATGATGGAGCATGTGATTTTCTACTATAATGCAGTGCTCAGGCCTAGAAGCCAATTGCTAGGCTATAGCACTGTCACATGATGAAGGTGGTAATGGAAGGAGTGACATCACATCTTTCTCTAGGTGCCAACAACTGCTGATACTGTCTATTTTAGTAGTGATGGCAATGGAAGAAGGAACAGTAGAGGATCTTTGAAGAGGTGGGTATCAGTGGCTTGAGGTGGTCGGCTTTAGACAGACACT
Organism: Lithobates clamitans; assembly: GCA_037952925.1. NCBI lineage: Eukaryota > Metazoa > Chordata > Amphibia > Anura > Ranidae > Lithobates > Lithobates clamitans. The sequence continues at coordinate 599,138 of JBBGZY010000965.1, read as the reverse complement.
GTCACATTGCCTTGAATGGACAAAGTGACAGTGCACCTTTAACCATCTGACAAAGACTGATGGAGTTTTCACAACAGCGATTGGCAGAATCAGTAAAGAATCTGTGATGAAACGCTTGGCCCCAGTTCACATCCCTGCATACTGCATTCTGTGTGTAAGGCAGCTGATTTATTTCAATAGGTTAGCTTACCCACAGAAATGTGAGGAAAGAGGTCCTAAAATCGCACCACATCCATGAGGTTGGGCACATGTGAAAACGCACTGTGTTTGCTGATGCGTGGGGGTGACTTTAAGAAGTAATGACACCCCCAGGCATCTGCTTAAGAGCAGAGCATTTCTCTGCATGTTGGTAAAGCAAGCGATTGCAGACATGCAGTACTCTGAACCTAGCCTTCAGATTTTCAGACGACCGAACATCTGTTTTTTTGTGGCATGCTAGTCTCATGTCGAAAGTGAAGAGGTTACTCACCATACGAAAATTCTCATACCACAGAATACAACTTCAGAAGTGACGTAAGTTGACTAGTTTTGTATTTATTCTTTCGTTTCTGAGCATGCGTAGTCTTCCGCTTACGATTGTATTCGGACAAAAACCGTACTAATTAAACAAAAATTGGACGTTGAGTTCATGTACAACAAAAATGTTATAGTCTGCACATCCAGCTTTTGTCTGACGAAAAAAACTGAATCGGCTGTCGAATGCACCATGCTAATGAACCGAAAATTGGCAGATCGTTCAGACGAAATTTTACTTCCAAATTTTGTATCGTGTATACAGGTATTTAGGCTCTTGCATCCTAAAAGCTCCCTGTGAATCTCAAAAGTATTCAAGACACTTACTGAAAAACATAAGGTCCCAATATCGGATGAGTCCTGGGGAGTACAGGAAGCGGAAAAGACAAATTAAGATACATTACATTAATGATATATACAAATAAAGTCAATTATATATTTATAAAAAAAATAAAGAACTGCATTAATTAGTATTTTCTATATCTGCCTGGATTGAACTTTTAAGCCTTTTGATTGAATAATATATCTTTCCTAGACAGCCTTGGGAAAATAGTCATGGCTTTATGAAGATTTCTTTTTACACTGCCTCAACCAGAGTCTTTTCTATGGAGTAAATGTTTCAGCTTGAAGTGAGAAATACAGAGTTAAATCAGTACTGCTCACATTCAGACAAAATGTATTATGAGACCGGATTTCCCCTAATGTGGTTGCCTTCAAAACGTGAATGCTCTTCTAATTTGCATTTATTGAACTGTCACTTACCAGAACAATCATCACATAAGGCATTTTTAGAACACAGCTGTCATGTAAACATATTCACATATGTTTGCTGCAAATGACTGAATAATTTAGTATTTCTAGTAAGTATGTTGTCTTTTCTTTCTTTTTCAAATTAAGAGGACTGTTTAAAATGAACAGTAAATTTAAGTTACAGGGTTGGGCCAATCTGTAAAGATGAAGCATTAATACAAGCAATAACGCAAAATAGCTCTAAAAACACATGAGAAAACCTTTGATCATATGATTTATGAGTCAGTTGAGAGTGATGATCCTTAGTCATGACTATTAATGCATGGCTTAGAGAATACATTCACCTTTGTAAAAAAAAATAATAATAAAAGGCACATCTTTTGTCAGGTAGATAAATATGCAGTTATAATTTTTTTTTACTATGAGCCTGCAAAGCATTGCACCCACAATCAGCAGATTGCAGGGCCTATGTAGGGTTCTTGCAGTGCAGACATTCTGTATAAGCTGTCTGCCTATACCTCGTATGGACAGGCAGTTACACGCTGCTAGGAAGATTCAATGAACTACCTAGAACGCTCAGCAGCGCCCTGGTAGTTCATTGAGAACCACAAACCAACAGCCGCAAAGGCTGTTCTTTCATTCACAAAACTGTGTCCTTAAATGATGCGGCCGGGTGAGCAGAGCCCCGCATGGCCGCAGTTATTTTCTTTAACCACTCCAATACTGGGCGCTTTCACCTCCTCCTTCCCAGGCCAATTTTCAGCTTTCAGCGCTCTTGTACTTTCAATAAGAATTGCGCAGTCATGCAACACTGTACCCAAATGAAATTTTTATTATTTTGTTCACACAAATAGAGCTTTATTTTAGTTGTATTTATTCACAAATCATTTTTTTTATTTTTTGCGATATAAGCGAAAAAAGAGCAGAAATTTAAAAAAATAACAATACTTTCTACTTTCTGTTTTAAAAGAAATCCAATAAAATCAAATTTTGTCATACATTTAAGCCAAAATGTATTCTGCTACATATCTTTGGTAAAAAAAATCCAGTTAAGTGTATAATAATTGGTTTGTGTGATCACGGACATATGTACGCAGATGATCATGTACATATGTGTGCAGATGATCACGGACATATGTGTGCAGATGATCATTGGGACATATGGTTTTACTGTTACATATGTGGGACAGGTGTTTTTACTGTGTGGGGACTTGTGTGGGGACATGTGTGGGGACAGTGTTTTGGGGACACTATGTGGGGACATGTGTGGGGACACTGGGCCAGTGATCAGTGTGTAAAAAGCTGTAAAAAAACAGCTCATACTCACTGATCACCGGCTGGCTGCAGCGATCCCCTCCCCTCTCCTCACTGACAACTTCCAAGTGAGGAGAGGAGAGCAGATCGCCTAGCAACCAGCTCTCTGTTAACCTCACATGACGACTGTGATTGGACACAGTCATCATGTGATCAGGAGGGCCAATCACAGATGCCTCCTGCCGATCGGAGATGCGCCGTGTCCGGGTGACACGAGCGCATGGGGATCTCGCCACTGCGAGGGCACGGATGCGCCCGATCCCCCTCCTTCTGAGGGACGATCCCACCCGGCCGTATATGTGCAGTGGCTGGGTGGGAAGTGGTTAATTGTGACAGCAAGCAGGGAGAGAAGATCCCTCACTCGCTGTCACAACAGGAGTTCAGGGGTGGGGAGGCTTTGGGGGAGTGTGGGGGCTAGTGCTACAGTAACATGTCACACCCTGAATATGAGTGTAACATGTAACATGTTACAAAAGGTGAACTTATCCTTTAAGATGCACTCTGCCAATGATTGTGCTTATTCACCTTTAAAATCCAACTTGCAGTGAATAAAATACTGGCATTTTTTATTTTTCCATGAATGGATTTTAAAAGGGTTTTTTCTAGTCAACAAAATAAAAAATAAAAAAAATCTACCTATAGAGTTCCAAGACATGCTGTCTTTTTTCTTTTTAACAAAACACCTTCAAAGATTTTTAAAACTTGCTTATTCATAACAAGTTTTGCAGTGTTGATATGTGTCAGTTAACTTGAAAATACCACTATGGATAATTTTTCTTATTGACAAGTAGGGATGAGCTTCGTGTTCGAGTCGAACCCATGTTCGACTCGAACATCGGCTGTTCGACCGTCCGTCGAATTGCGAACGATATGGGCCGTTCGCGCCAAATTCGTGTGGCGCGTCACGGCCCATAATTCACTGCGGCATCGCAGTGCATTGCTGGCTGATGATTGGCCAAGCATGCACTATGACCCGCATGCTTGGCCAATCACAGCGCCGTCAGTAGAGAGAGCTGTAATTGGCCAAAGCCAGGGTGGCTTTGGCCAATTATGGCTCAGGGGATTTAGTACACACCCCACACTATATAAGGCCGCCTGCACGGCGGCCCTGTGTAGTGTGTGTTCCGGTGTGCTGAGAGATAGAGAGAGAGAGAGACAGTGTCATTTGATTTGAGTTAGATAGATTAGGCAGAACAGTCAGTCAGTTAGCTGCACTTACAGTGTATTGTGTATATATATGCATCCCAGGTGTTGCATATATATATATACACTGTATTCAGTTTAGCTAGATCCGTTCCTGTTATCTTCTATCTAGACTATTTACATTTAGTGCAGTGTGTCCTGCTCACAGTGTTCAGCTAGATCCGTTCCTGCTATTTACATTCAGTGCAGTGCGTCCTGCTCACAGTGTTCAGCTAGATCCGTTCCTGCTATTTAAATTCAGTGCAGTGCGTCCTGCTCACAGTGTTCAGCTAGATCCGTTCCTGCTATTTACATTCAGTGCAGTGCGTCCTGCTCACAGTGTTCAGCTAGATCCGTTCCTGCTATTTACATTCAGTGCAGTGCGTCCTGCTCACAGTGTTCAGCTAGATCCGTTCCTGCTATTTACATTCAGTGCAGTGCGTGCTGCTCACAGTGTTCAGCTAGATCCGTTCCTGCTATTTACATTCAGTGCAGTGCGTCCTGCTCACAGTGTTCAGCTAGATCCGTTCCTGCTATTTACATTCAGTGCAGTGCGTCCTGCTCACAGTGTTCAGCTAGATCCGTTCCTGGTATTTACATTTAGTGCAGTGCGTCCTGCTCACAGTGTTCAGCTACATCCGTTCCTGCTATTTACATTCAGTGCAGTGCGTCCTGCTCACAGTGTTCAGCTAGATCCGTTCCTGCTATTTACATTCAGTGCAGTGCGTCCTGCTCACAGTGTTTAGCTACATCCGTTCCTGCTGTTTACATTCAGTGCAGTGCGTCCTGCTCACAGTGTTCAGCTAGATCCGTTCCTGCTATTTACATTCAGTGCAGTGCGTCCTGCTCACAGTGTTCAGCTAGATCCGTTCCTGCTATTTACATTCAGTGCAGTGCGTCCTGCTCACAGTGTTCAGCTAGATCCGTTCCTGCTATTTACATTCAGTGCAGTGCGTCCTGCTCACAGTGTTCAGCTAGATCCGTTCCTGCTATTTACATTCAGTGCAGTGCGTCCTGCTCACAGTGTTCAGCTAGATCCGTTCCTGCTATATACATTTAGTGCAGTACGTCCTGCTCACAGTGTTCAGCTAGATCCGTTCCTGTTATCTTCCTACTGACAGGCAGGCTTGTCTGGTTACAGTATATAAAGCTACCTGAAGAAAATTACAGGTGTTCTTTTTGATCCTATTAGTACCACGGTCAGGCAGCTAGACTATTTACATTTAGTACAGTGTGTCCTGCTCACAGTGTTCAGCTAGATCCGTTCCTGTTATCTTCCTACTGACAGGCAGGCTTGTCTGGTTACAGTATATAAAGCTACCTTAAGAAAATTACAGGTGTTCTTTTTGATCCTATTAGTACCACGGTCAGGCAGCTAGACTATTTACATTTAGTACAGTGTGTCCTGCTCACAGTGTTCAGCTAGATCCGTTCCTGTTATCTTCCTACTGACAGGCAGGCTTGTCTGGTTACAGTATATAAAGCTACCTGAAGAAAATTACAGGTGTTCTTTTTGATCCTATTAGTACCACGGTCAGGCAGCTAGACTATTTACATTTAGTACAGTGTGTCCTGCTCACAGTGTTCAGCTAGATCCGTTCCTGTTATCTTCCTACTGACAGGCAGGCTTGTCTGGTTACAGTATATAAAGCTACCTTAAGAAAATTACAGGTGTTCTTTTTGATCCTATTAGTACCACGGTCAGGCAGCTAGACTATTTACATTTAGTGCAGTGTGTCCTGCTCACAGTGTTCAGCTAGATCCGTTCCTGCTATTTACATTCAGTGCAGTGCGTCCTGCTCACAGTGTTCAGCTAGATCCGTTCCTGGTATTTACATTTAGTGCAGTGCGTCCTGCTCACAGTGTTCAGCTACATCCGTTCCTGCTATTTACATTCAGTGCAGTGCGTCCTGCTCACAGTGTTCAGCTAGATCCGTTCCTGCTATTTACATTCAGTGCAGTGCGTCCTGCTCACAGTGTTTAGCTACATCCGTTCCTGCTGTTTACATTCAGTGCAGTGCGTCCTGCTCACAGTGTTCAGCTAGATCCGTTCCTGCTATTTACATTCAGTGCAGTGCGTCCTGCTCACAGTGTTCAGCTAGATCCGTTCCTGCTATTTACATTCAGTGCAGTGCGTCCTGCTCACAGTGTTCAGCTAGATCCGTTCCTGCTATATACATTTAGTGCAGTACGTCCTGCTCACAGTGTTCAGCTAGATCCGTTCCTGTTATCTTCCTACTGACAGGCAGGCTTGTCTGGTTACAGTATATAAAGCTACCTGAAGAAAATTACAGGTGTTCTTTTTGATCCTATTAGTACCACGGTCAGGCAGCTAGACTATTTACATTCAGTGCAGTGCGTCCTGCTCACAGTGTTCAGCTAGATCCGTTCTTGCTATTTACATTCAGTGCAGTGCGTCCTGCTCACAGTGTTCAGCTAGATCCGTTCCTGGTATTTACATTCAGTGCAGTGCGTCCTGCTCACAGTGTTCAGCTAGATCCGTTCCTGCTATATACATTTAGTGCAGTACGTCCTGCTCACAGTGTTCAGCTAGATCCGTTCCTGTTATCTTCCTACTGACAGGCAGGCTTGTCTGGTTACAGTATATAAAGCTACCTGAAGAAAATTACAGGTGTTCTATCCCAGCTTAGTGCAGCTACAGGCCATTAGTATGTCTGGAAGGCCAAGAAGGAGAGGCAGACAGTCACAAGCCAATAAGAGAGGGCAAGCAGGCTCTGTGTCTAGTGCTGGTCGTGGAGACGGTGCATCCTCATCAGCACGTGGCCATGGGACACGCTTGGCCTTTTTTTCGGCAGCTGGCCGTGTTGAGCCGCAACATGCGGAAGACTTGGTCGAGTGGATGACCAAGCCGTCCTCATCCTCCTCATCCTCTCTCACCCATGCCCAGGGTGCTTTGTCTGGCAAAGCAGCGGCCTCTTCCCTCAGCTCAATGTCATCAGTGACTCCTTCCCTAGCTCCACCATGTCCTCATGAGGATTCCCTCGAACTGTTTGACCACAGTGTTGGGTACATGCTCCAGGAGGATGCCCAGCGTTTGGAAGGCTCTGATGATGATACTGAGCTCAATGAAGGCAGTAACATGAGCACGGACAGAGGGGGTGCCCAAGAAGGACAGCAATCTGGCAGTCATGCTCCCCCTGCTGCAGCATACTGCCAGGTTTGCTCCAGTGATGAGGAGGGAGGGGATGATGAGGTCACTGACTCAACGTGGGTGCCTGATAGGAGAGAGGAGGAGGAGGAGGAGGAGGAGGAGGAGGTGGCACATCACCAACTAGGCAGGATGCCCTCCAGGGGCCAGCCTAAGGGCAGCACATTGACTGCATCACACCCCAAAGCTCCACATGTGCAGGGCGCTGCAGTCTCTGCGCGTTATTCAAAAAGTTCTTTGGTGTGGGCCTTTTTTGAGACGAGTGCATCAGATCGCACCGCTGCTATTTGCAATATATGTCTCAAGCGTATCTCGCGTGGCCAAAACATCTCCCGCTTGGGTACCACATGCTTGACCAGACATATGTTGACCTGCCATGCAGTTCGTTGGCAAGCGTATCTAAAAGACCCACACCAAAGAACAAAGACGATCTCTCCTTGCTCCTCATCAGCTGAGATTTCCAACCCCACTAGACCTTCAGTCCTCTCTGCGACCTGCAGTGAGAGGAATGAAGGTGTAGAATTAGGTGTGTCACAGCCAAGTACTTATGGGCAATCTGCTTTTGGTACACCGACGTCAGATTGTACCAGGCAAATTTCCCTGCCCCAGCTGCTGCACCGCCGAAAGAAGTTTGCTCCCAGCCATCCACATGCCCAGCGGTTGAATGCTAGCTTGGCAAAATTGCTAGCACTTCAACTGCTGCCTTTTCAGTTGGTAGACTCTGCCCCCTTCCGTGAGTTTGTGGAATGTGCGGTTCCTCAGTGGCAGGTACCCAAACGCCACTTTTTCTCACGGAAGGCGATTCCGGCTCTCTACCGGCATGTGGAAGGCAATGTCCATGCCTCGCTGGACAGGGCGGTCAGCGGTAAGGTGCATATTACCGCTGACTCATGGTCCAGCAGGCATGGACAGGGACGTTACTTAAGTTTCACGGCGCATTGGGTGACTCTGCTGGCAGCTGGGAAGGATGCAGGACAAGGTGCAGTAGTGTTGGAGGTTGTTCCGCCACCACGCCTCCAAAATGCTGATTGTGACACACCTCTCTCCTCCACCCCCTCCTCTTCTTCTTCCTCCATGGCCTCTTCCTCGGAACCAGCGGTGCTCCGTAGGCGTTCAAGGGGCTACGCAAGTACGCAGGCCAAAAGATGCCATGCGGTGCTTGAGCTGGTGTGCTTGGGGGACAGGAGCCACACTGGGGCAGAGGTTCTGTCAGCTCTGCAGGGGCAGGTTCAGAGGTGGTTGACGCCACGCCAACTTAAGGCAGGAATGGTGGTTTGCGACAATGGCACCAACCTCCTCTCTGCCCTCCGACAGGGACAACTGACCCATGTGCCCTGTTTGGCTCACGTCCTTAACTTGGTGGTGCAGCGGTTCTTGGGCAGGTACCCGGGCTTACAGGATGTCCTGAGGCAGGCCAGGAAAGTCTGTGTGCATTTCTGCCGGTCATATAATGCCAGTGCTCGGCTGACGGACCTCCAAAAGGAGTTTAACCTGCCCAAGAACCGCCTAATCTGTGACATGCCCACCAGGTGGAACTCGACGTTGGCCATGCTGCAGCGGCTGCACACGCAGCAGAGGGCCATCAATGAGTACCTGTGCGACTATGGCACCAGGACAGGGTCAGGGGACCTTGGTTTTTTTTCCCCACGCCAGTGGGCCATGATCAGGGATGCATGCACTGTCCTGTCACCATTCGAGGAGGCCACGAGGATGGTGAGCACTGACAGTGCATGCATCAGTGACACTGTCCCCCTTGTCCACCTGTTGGAGCACACGCTGCGTGGAATAATGGACAGGGCACTTGAGGCAGAACAGAGGCAGGAAGAGGAGGACTTCCTTAGCTCTCAAGGCCCCCTTTATCCAGACAGTGTTCCTGCGTGCCCGCCGATCACACAGGAAGAGGACGAGGAGGAGGAGGAGGAGGAGGAGGAGGAGGAAGATTGTGTCAGTATGGAGGTGGAGCCTGGCACTCAGCATCAGCAGTCTTTAAGGGATCAGTCCCAAGGAACACATGGACTTGTACGTGGCTGGGAGGAGGTGGCTGCGGACGTTGTTGTCCTTAGTGACCCAGAGGACTCCGGACCGAATGCCTCAGCAAACCTACGCTGCATGGCCTCCCTGATCCTGCAAAGCCTGCGTAAGGATCCTCGTATTCGTGGTATCAAGGAGAAGGACCAATACTGGCTGGCAACCCTCCTTGATCCACGTTACAAGGGTAAGGTTGCGGACCTTATCTTGCCATCGCAGAGGGAGCAGAGGATGAAACATCTTCGGGAGGCCTTGCAGAAAGGTCTGTGCAACGCGTTCCCAGAGACTGGGAGGTTACAAACTCCTGTTTCTGGACAACGTGTTGCTGAGGCTTCGGTCAGTCAAAGAAGGAGCGGTGGAGAAGGTGGCCGTCTGACCGATGCGTTCAGACAATTTTTTGGTCCGCAGCCCCAAGGTATGATCGGTTCCAGCAACCATCGCCAGCGTCTGTTTTACATGGTGCAGGAATACCTAGGGGCAAGATCAGACTTGGACACCTTTCCCACCGAAAATCCTCTGGGTTACTGGGTCTTGAGGATGGATCACTGGCCAGAGCTTGCACAGTATGCAATTGAGCTACTGGCCTGTCCTGCATCCAGCGTTCTTTCGGAACGCACATTCAGTGCTGCTGGAGGCGTGGTAACCGATCACAGGGTGCGTCTGTCCACCGACTCGGTCGATCGGCTGACCTTCATAAAAATGAATCAGTCTTGGATCACCACCAGCTACCAAGCACCTGATGCAGATGTAACCGAATAATTTTTTTTGAAATCTCAGATCCCTTCAAAGACTGCCTATGCTGATGCTGAGTGACTATCCCTGAGTAATTATCCTCTTCCTCCTCAATCATCACGCTGATAGCTTGTAAGAACATTTTTGGTTCTGGGCGCCACCACCAGTGCCTAAGGCACAATTTTTCAGCCCCTGTTTAACAGGGGCGTGTAATTACAATTTTTGATGTAATACTTTGCAGCAGGGCTCGTTCCTGCATTCCAACTAGAGTGTCTGTGAGGGGTTGCAGTGTTGTGGCACCAGCACCAGTGCCTAAGACCCAATTTTTCAGCCCCTGTCTAACAGGGGCGTGTAATTACAATTTTTGATGCAATACTTTGCAGCAGGGCTTGTTCCTGCGTTTCAACTAGAGTGTCTGTGAGGGGTTGCAGTGTTGTGGCACCAGCACCAGTGCCTAAGGCCTAATTTTTCAGCTCCTGTTCAACAGGGGCATGTAATTACAATTCTTGATCTAATATTTCACAGCAGGGCCCTGTGAGGGCTTACAGTGTTTTGGCCACAGCAACACCTAAGGCCCAAATTTCTGCTGAGTATATAGGGCAGGACCCTACTTTCAAACATCTAACTTACAAACGACTCCTACTTGCAAACGGAAGGAGACAACAGGAAGTGAGATGAAATCTACCCCTAAGGAAGGGAAATTCTCTCCTGTAAGAGTTAATATGGGAAAACAATTTCTCCTTTCCACTGATGCTTTCCAATCCTTGTTCCACAAAAAAACCCAAATTTTCCAAAAACATTTTTCATTGGGACAAAAAAGTGAGGTGAAATCTTCTGAAGAGGAGGAAAGACGCAAAACAAATGTCACAGGGGTGATAACCCTTCCCTATGTTTTCCAAAAAGCTTAGAAAAGATTTTTTGGCTGGAGCTAAACACATTAAAAATGTTCAAAATTACAAACAGATTCTACTTAACAACAAACCTACAGTCCCTGTCTTGTTTGCACCGCCTGAATACTGCTGTTCAGAGTATATAGGGACCTTTCCTTATTTTAATTTGGGTGCGGGGTTCCCCTTAATATCCATACAAGACCCAAAGGGCCTTTTAATGGACTGGGGGGTACCCATGCCGTTTGTCTCACTGATTTTCATCCATATTGCCATGACCCGACATGACATTAAACCCGCAAGCAGTTTTAAATGAGATTTTTTCCTTTAAAAATGACATTTGGTGCAGGGACTGTTCTAAACATGGGAAACACGCGTCACTTTACAGGCATACTATAGACACCCCCCAGGTACGATATTTAAAGGAATATTTCACTTTTTTTTTTTTACTTTAAGCATCATTAAAATCACTGCTCCCGAAAAAACGGCCGTTTTTAAAAGTTTTTTTTGCATTGATACATGTCCCCTGGGGTAGGACCCGGGTCCCCAAACCCTTTTTAGGACAATACCATGCAAATTAGCCTTTAAAATGAGCACTTTTGATTTCGAACGTTCGAGTCCCATAGACGTCAATGGGGTTCTAACGTTCGTGCGAACTTGCGGTCCGTTCGCGGGTTCTGGTGCGAACCGAACCGGGGGGTGTTCGGCTCATCCCTATTGACAACTTATTCTGAGAAATAGGAACACACATTATTGCACATTCTTAGTTCTCTGTTGCAAAGTTTTTAACTTTTGGCTTAACACATTAAGCACAATAAAAAAAAATCCCTGGTAAATTATTTGTTAAAATTATTACCCTTGAACTTAGAATTTACAACTTACAATGCTGCTGGCTCCTGCTTTCTTCAGGTTTGCTTCCCTGTACTTGCTGTCTTCACAGTCTGTTAGTTTGGAGAAGGGAGGGGGAGGATCAGGGGAGTGCCTTGCCATCTCAAGCTATAGGGCTGTTTGTTTCTATTGATGCACACAGTGTAGGGAGACACAACTCTAGTCTCTGCATGAAAGAGTTGCTTCATAGGATGCTGCAAAAGAAAGGAGCCACCCTAAATTAGAAAACTGGAGCATAGCCAAGGATTTAAAGATGAGAAAGCTGCATATTCAGTATGTGATTAAATCAGCTGCTGAAAGTGCTTAAAAACCACTTGCCTACCAGGCCAATTCTCACATTTCTCTCCTAGATGTAAAAATCATAATTTTTTTGCTAGAAAATTACATAGAACCCCCAAACATTATATATATTTTTTTAGCAAAGACCCTAGAAAATACAATGGCGGTCATTGCAACTTTTTATCTCGCATGGTATTTGCGCAGCAATTTTTTAAATGCTTTTTTTTTTAAAAAAACAGTTTTGTGCTTAAAAAAAAAAACAAAACAGCAAAGTTAGCCCAATGTTTTTGCATAATGTGAAAGATAAAGTTACGCCGAGTAAATACATACCTAACATGTCACACTTTAAAATTGTGCACACTCATGGAATGGCGCCAAACTTCGGTACTTAAAAATCTCCATAGGTGACGCTTTGAAAATTTTTACAGGTTACCAGTTTAGAGTTACAGAGGAGGTCTAGGACTAGAATTATTGCTCTTGCTCTAACGCACACAGCGATACCTCACACGTGTGGTTTGAACGGCGTTTACATATGTGGGTGGGGCTTAGGTGTGTGTTCACTTCTGAATGCGAGCTACTGGGGACAGGGGCGTTTTAGAAAAAAATTAATTAATTTATTTTTATTTTTTTTACTTTTTTTTATTTTTACACTTTTTTTACATTTATTTTTTTTTTTTGATCAATTTTATTCCTATTTGGAATGTAAACATCCCTTGTAATAGGAATCTATCGTGACAGGTCCTCTTTATGGAGAGATGCGGGGTCAATAAGACCCCACATCTCTCCTCCAGGCTGTAAAGCATAAGATCAGAAAAAAGTCTCCGATCTCATGCAGACAGCCGCGATCACGGCTTTGTTTACAATGCGGGGTCCGGGCGCGACGTCATAACATCGCGCCTGGGCCTCCATTGGTCATAGAGATGACTGGTGACGATCTGGTCACCGGAAATCTCTATGCTCATCATCCAGCGGTGGGTGATTCTTTCTCTGGGCCCCCGATGGCACGGGAGAGCCCGGAGAAGCACCAGATGGTGGAGGGGGGGACGTCCCCTCCCGTCGCCTATAAGAACGATCAAGCGGTGGAACTGCCACTATGAACATTCTTATCGTGCACAGAATCGCTGGCTGGAAAGAATGATATCTGAATGATGCCTGTAGCTACAGGCATCATTCAGATATCCTCCCACAAAGTAGAGGACGTCATTTTACTATGGCCCGGTAGGCAAGTGGAACGTGTTTAATATTTCTTTAATTAATGTTCTCCGTGAAAGGGACATATATATATTGAGCAGCAAAAGCAGTAGTAGCAAAAGGGACAAGAGGCTGCCTGGAAAAAAAAAAAAGAAAGTCAGATTAAGTGCTCTGGTTTGCCCTCTCACAGTCTGAAAGTATAAAACCCTATATAGTGGCATTTATTATCACCTGGATGTGGTTGTCACCTTATTTCATGCCACTATGACCAATTAATTTATAGTCCTCGCTTTTAAATGCAAAATATTGTCTGTGTTTGTCAGTCAATAAACTATAAGACTGACATGCTGCTCTTTTTATTCTGTGAGACATTCATTGTCTGTTTAACGGGAAAGTCAGACACTGAAGTGATGCATGCACCATAGCAAAAACATATATTTCACAGTGACCTAAAAATTGAAAGATATATGCACAGGTTAGCTTGTATACTTTGAAAATAAAGATTCAGTCTACGTTTTTTGCAACAGAACTTTTGAATATTTGAATAAATACATTATATATATATATATATATATATATATATATATATATATATAAAATGGCTTTTTTTCAGCCGGAACTCACCGGAACTGCGTTCCGGAACCTCCGGCCGCCATGTTAAGTCTCAGGCCAGTCCCCTGGCACGCTGTGATTGGGCGAAAGAGGTCATGTGCAGCAGGTGGGGCTGGCCTGTGCTCAATCGCGGCAGAGAGGGGCTGGCGTTCGCTGTGAGCTGTGGCCGCTGTCTCCTCCTCTCCGGGTCACCGATGGCATCTGGGTGGGCCGCTACGTGTATGTGGCCCGCCCCTTTCTTAAACAGCCCAATCATTGGCTGGATAGCTGCTGAGTCCCGCCTACCCCGGGTCCCACCCACCCCGGGTCCCACCCACCTCCGACATCACGCTGAATCTGCCAGCTCCTCTCTCTCTCCATACAGTTGCACACACCGCGGTGCTGCAGAGAGCATTCAGTATAACACAGTTATAACTATTGGCTGTGAAACCTGCCATTGCCATCCAGTGCCACCTGCCAGTGCCATCTGCCAATGCCAACCAGTGCCACCTGCCAATGCCAACCAGTGCCAACTGCCAGTGCCAACCAGTGCCATCTGTCAGTGCCAATCAGTGCCACCTGCCAATGCCAAGCAGTGCCACCTGTCAGTGCCACCTCCCAGTGCCAATCAGTGCCACCTGCCAGTGCCATCCAGTGCCACCTGCCAGTGCCAATTAGTGCCACCTACCAGTGCCAATTAGTGCCACCTGCCAGTGCCAACCAGTGCCACCTGCCAATTAGTGCCAACCTGTGCCACTTGCCAGGGTCACCTGTCAGTGCCACCTGCCAGTGCCAGCCAGTGCCCTCTGCCAGTGCCAACCAGTGCCACCTGTCAGTGCTTGCCAGTGCCACCTGCCCCAAAAAAATTGGCCTAAAATATCGGCCGCAAAAATTGGCATCATATATCGGCTACCCTGATTTCTAAATATCGGCATCGGCCAGAGAAAAACCCATATCGGTCGACCCCTAATAGTGTGTGCGTGTTTGTAGTGGATAGTGTATTGTGTGTGTGTGTAGTCAGTGTATTCGTCTGTGGGTAGAGTATTGTGTATTGGTCAGTATGTAGTGTATTGAGTAGTGGCCTGTGGGTGGTGGGTAGTGTATAGAGTATTGTGTAGTAGTATAGTGTATTGTGTAGTGGTCTGTGGATAGTGTAGTAGTGTATTGTGCAGTGGTCAGTATAGGAATCAGGTGTCAGGAATCGGTGTGGTGTGTAGTATAGTGGTCTGTTTGGTGTGTAGTGGTCAGTGTGTAGTGTAGTGGTCAGTATAGGAATCTGGTAGGTCAGTGTAGTGGTCAGTGTGGTGTGTAGTGTAGTGGTCAGTGTATACCGTATTGTGTAGTGTAGTGGATTGTATAGTGTAGTAGTCAGTATAGGAATCAGGTAGGTCAGTGTAGTGGTCGATGTAGGAATCAGGTAGGTTAGTGTAAGGGTCAGTATAGGAATCAGGTAGGTCAGTGTAGTGGTCAGTGTGGTGTGTATTGTAGTGGTCAGTGTATAGTGTATTGTGTAGTGTAGTGGATTGTATAGTGTAGTGGTCAGTATAGGAATCAGGTAGGTCAGTGTAGTGGTCAGTGTGTAGTGTAGTGGTCGATGTAGGAATCAGGTAGGTTAGTGTAAGGGTCAGTATAGGAATGAGATAGGTCAGTGTGGTGTGTAGTGGTCAGTGTATTGTATAGTGTAGTGGGTAGTGTAGTGTATTGTGTAGTAGTATAGTGTAGTGGTCAGTATAGGAATCAGGTAGGTTAGTGTGTAGTGTAATGGTCAGTGTGTAGTGGTCAGTGTAGTGTGTAGTGTAGTGGTCGATGTAGGAATCAGGTAGGTCAGTGTAGAGGTTAGTGTAGTTGTCAGTATAGGAATTGGGTAGATTAATGGTCAGGTAGGTCATTTTAGGAATCAGGTAGGTCAGTACTATTGTAGGAAGAGAAGAGACTCAGGGAGTGCGAAAAGTCCGCAGGTTAGGGGGCGCAAATTACTTGCCTTGCCCCGAGCGCTGACAACCCACGCTACGCCACTACTCTCCTCTCCAGCATGTCATTTAATACCGAAGCCTTTCTGTTTTCTGCACAGCGCACTTCCTCTACTGGCTTCTTGTTTCTAGCGCTGCACAATCAGGGCTGCTGCCCTCGATCACTGGTTAGTGCTTCCGATCCCAACCTTCAGCTGCTGCAGTGCTTTGGGAGGAAGCTTCCATCCCTGCCTGCCGCCACTACTCAGCCTTTGTAGCACAGAGCCGAGGAGCCCTGAAACACCTCCTTAGCTCTGTGCTACAGTAGGGGGAGCTCTCCAGTCCACTGCATTGTGCAGAAAAAAAAGCCTGCACATACCATGGGGAGCGGTGACGGCAGAAGACGTGAGGGACCTGTCACTGTGAAAATTTTGCAGAGACTGAGTTCATTCAGAGAGGAGTGCACTGTTAAAGTGTGTGGGAGAGCTGGAATATGTGGAGAGAGGTAAGGTTTGTGTTTGTTTAGCAGAGGGGAGAACATTGTACACAGAGGAGAGCTGGGGGGAACTTGTGATGAAAGGGGAGCTGAGAAAGTATGTGTGTGTGGAGGAGGGGTATCAGCAGAGAGGAGAGCTGGGGGTATTTGTGATGAGAGGGGAGCTGAGAAAGTATGTGTGTGTGGAGGAGGGGGAGGTCAGCAGAGAGGAGAGCTAGGAGGGAATTTGTAATGAGAGGAGGGCAAGGAGGGGATTTGTGATGAGAGGAAAGCTAGGAGAGGATTAGTGATGAGAGGAGAGCTGGGAGGGGATTTGTGATGAGAGGAGAGCTAGAAGAGGATTTGTGATGAGAGGAGAGCTAAGAGGGGATTTGTGATGAGAGGAGAGCTAGGATGGGATTTGTGATGAGAGGAGATCTAGGAGGGGATTTGTGATGAGAGGAGAGCTGGGGGGATTTGTGATGAGAGGAGAGCTAGGAGGGGATTTGTGATGAGAGGAGAGCTAGGGGGATTTGTACAGAGAGGAGAGCTAGGAGGGGATTTGTGATGAGAGGATAGCTAGGAGGGGATTTGTGATGAGAGGAGAGCTGGGGGGACTTGTACAGAGAGGAGAGCTAAGAGGGGATTTGTGATGAGAGGAGAGCTGGGGGGATTTGTACAGAGAGGAGAGCTAGGAGGGGACTTGTGATTTGAGGAGAGCTGGGGGTATTTGTGATGTGAGGAGAGCTGGGGGGATTTGTGATGTGAGGAGAGCTAGAGGGATTTGGGATGATAGGGGAGCTGGGGGATTTGTGATGAGAGGAGAGCTGAGGGGATTTGTGATGAGAGGAGAGCTGGGAGGGATTTTGGGGAATTTGCCTTATGTGATACACAGTTCTAAGCCTTATCTCATTACAATTTTTTGTCGCCGCTATAATTCTCCCCTTTTAAGAAGGGGTGGGGTTTGGATGTGGTTGGGGCAGGGTTTGGGTGTGGTTGGAGCGGAGTTTGGGCGTGGTTGGGGTGGAGAGTTGGACAGAGAGGGTGAGTTCCTGCACCTTTTCTCTGAGAAAAAAAGCCCTGTATATATATATATGCTTTTGAGACAATGTGAGTGACTGAATGGAACACCACCTAATAAAGGCTAAGTTCATTATTGTAAAAAAAAAATAATAAAGACACATATTTTTACAGGAAAAATGTAATTTATAATTTTTTTACAGAGCATGCCTGCAGTGCATTGTAAAAAGTTGGAAGGCTGAATTTGTGGGAGAGGTCTGGTACTATATAGCCCTCCTCCCCTGGCAGGTCCAGTGTCATCTCGTTCTTCTGGCGTTCCCGTGGTTACAGCCCACAAGCATCATTTATGGCGCACCTGCTGACGTCACTTACGCGTTCCTCATGGGTTAGGGGGAATTCTCAGTCGGACGGCATCTTCTCTCGCAGCACGGGGCGGTGCTCCAGGTAGCGTTCGAAAAGGGGGTGGGGGGAGACCATCCTCTGTTCACTCAGGCCGAGAGGTGGGTTCACGTTCATGGCAGTGGGGGAGGGGGGCGGCCAGCTGGGCTACAGAGGGGATCACAGGGGCATGGTTGCTGTGGATGCAGCACTGAGGTTTGGTTTTCAGCATCATCAGCATAGTTGGCTGTCACTTCTGTATTTTGAGCATGGGGATGGGCTTGCTGGATGCAGGTATCAGGCTGTCCGTCATACTATTGGTATTCATGTGGGGGTTCAGGTCCTTTGTTCTGGGACGAGTTGGGATATGGTCTGGTCGGCAGGAGTGGGTCTCCGCAGGGGGGGAGCTTCAGCTGGGATATGTTGATGCTTGTGTTCCTGCCTAAATTTCATATCATCGCTGCTTATGTCATTTCTTTGTCTGTCATATTGTTGATTCAGGTGTTTATTATACAAGTGATTTGTTTGCATGGATCCCAGCTTTTACGCAGGAGTGACAGGAGCGTCCAGGTCGCTTGTATCACAGGTAGTCAGTTGGTTGTCACATAGTGGGTGTTGGTACGAGGTGATGGTTTTCCATTGTCAGGGCTTGGTGTTTAAGGGTGGGTGTGGGTTGGATCAGTCATCAATGTAGTTTTATTTTTTCCATGTGATTTCATACCATCATTGGTAAATGGTTCATTTTTTGTTTTATTTCTCTGTCTGATATATATTTACCTTTTTTAGGTCCATCACCTCGCAGGTGATTTGTTCACGTTGTTTCAGCTTTTATGCAGGAGCTACAGGTACGTGCATGTCACTTTATATCACGGGGGCTGCTAGTCAGGTCTGACATGTCAGGATCTATCACGTCTATAGATCCATACGGGCCAGGATTCATTTGTAATGCCGCGTACACACGAGCGGACTTGCCAACAGGCTGAACTCCGTCGGCATTTCCGACGGAATAGATTTAGAACATGTTCTATATCTGAGTCCGTCAGAAATGCCAACAGAAAAAGTCCGATGGGGCATACACACGGTCGGAATGTCTGACCAAAAGCTCCCATCTGACTTTTTCTGTCGGGAAGTCCGGCCATGTGTACACGGCATAAGTGTCAATACAAATTCTCGGCTGTAGATCATACGTCATACGCTGCATGATCATTGCTTACTCCTATTTTTGTTACCCACCACGCTCTGTTGGTATCGCAGCCCTGAGTGTTCATTGTTAATTGCCTATCTTGGCTCTACAGGTTGCTCGGCTCACTCATTGCATTTACGTAGGGTTGGTGGATCGTTAGGTTTATTCATGCGGTGGTTTGGGCACATTACTGCACCCACATCTTCAGTGCTAGGTTGGCAGAGAAGGGTGGTTTGTATGAGTCATTCTTTAAGTTTTTCTTGTCGTTTTTCGTCTTAATTACAATCATGTCACACGTGTCGGAAAGCGACAAATTCGCATTTATTCCTCCATCACTAACTGGCGGGTTCGGAGCATGGCAGCACCCCATCTTTAAGGAGTTGGACTGTTCCCAGGCTCACAGCAGAACTACGTCACAGGGGCAATTCATTTCCGGCCACCTCGTTGGGTCAATCATGATTACTGTAAGCTTTCTTTACATATTATTTCTCTTTTGGTATTGTAAACATATATGTATGTACACTTATGCCAATTTTGTGCCTTTCAGATAATGACAAAAATTTATCCCTGAAGAAGAAATTTTACTATTTCGAAACGCGTCGGATTATAAGATTTTGTGCCACGTCTATAGTATATCACATTGTTTTTGTTTTTCAAATATATATATGGTTATATGTTTAATTCATTTTTTAACAATCTTTTGTATAAATAAAATTTATTGCAATTTTTTAATATATTTTGGTTTTCTGTTGCCCCAAAAATCCCAATCTCTTGAGGTTTCTATTCTATATTCATTTCCGGCCACAGCTAGGAAAGCGGAGTTATTTAGGTTATTGTTCCCTAGTCCTTCTCAGTCGCTCCCTTCTACCAGTTTAGGACAGGTGTCTGTACATAATTCGCTGACACAGATTCATGCCCTATTAAACACTATTTGCACGTCCATGTTGCAGATGCAGGATAGGATGGAGGTGATTGAAGCCCATGCAGCCAGAGCGCAGGTTTCACCAGAACCCCCAACTCCGGTTCCTCCCAGGGCTCCCGCAGGTAATGTTGCCATTTCTTTGCCCGTGGCAGCTCCATCCCCTCTAGTGGAATTCGTGCTGGCTTTTGGCATCTTCTGATACATTATTTGTGCAGTTAGTCCTGACAGGAGGGTGGAATTGGACTTGTATTTGCACAAAGTGGTGAATCTAGCGCACATATATGGGGGGTGCATATTCTACAATTATCATCGGTCTTTTCTCAGCTAAGGTGGCGGCCATTTGGGCACAGTTCCAGGTAGTTATGTGTTGGAGTAATGTGGACATAGAACTTTTTTGCAGGCATTTCACCAATCAAAAGTCCCTGGTGTGTAGCAAATTGCCAGTCCTCAGCACATACTTCTGCATGGTGTCCTGTATTTGAGGCTCCGGGTCAGTCAGAGATCAGCAAGCAGGTGGCCAATGTGTTCTCCACAGGACCTTCTGGGCAGGTGGATAAATTGGGCAGGCCCATCCATTACTTGGGTAAAGCGCAGCAACAATTTCAACCATTCAGGGTGCAATTACAGCAAGTCAAGGCTCCTGCATGTTTGCTCTAATTGTTTTAGGGCTCATCCTAAATCTTCCTGTTTGGTCAAGCCCTTTAGTTCTTCCTGACTAAGCCAAGTCAATATTTCCGCACTAGGGGCTTATTTAGAAGGTCACCCATCCTCGGCTTTCAGGCATTTCCTGTTGGATGGTTTCTCTGTTGGGTTTCATACAGGCTTAATCACGCTGCCTACAGAATTGTTCGAATGTAGGAACCTTTTATCTGCAGATAATCATGCTTCGTTAGTACAGTAGATGAGTTGCTGGAAGGATTTGTAATTGGTCCTTTTAGTTCATCACCTTTTGGCATGGAGAGGGTCAGCTCCATTGGGGTAGTTTGTGGGAAATTTTCCAATAAATATCGTCTAATATACGACTTGTCCACACATCATTCTTCGCACATTCCTAGTCTCAATTCACTGGTTCTAAAGTATGCATCAGTGGATTCAGCCATACAGCATATTCTGCAGTTGGGCAGGGGGACTTGGCTGTTCAAAGCAGATATTGCCGATGCGTTCAAACTGCTTCCTATTAGTCCTGTTCTTTGGCAATGGCAAAGAATGGCTTACTACTTTGCCAATAAATTAACCTTCGGGTCAAAGAGCAGTCCTTGTTTATTTAATATCTTTTCCCAGGCGCTCCATTGGGTTTTGGGCAACTGCAAAGGTTGTCAGGGGATTGTGCATTACCATAATGATTTCCTGCTCTTGGAGGACCCTGGTCTGCCATCTAAGGATTTGCAGTGTCTTACTGAACTGTTTGCAGAGTTAAATGTTCCACTGGGTGCTGACAAGGTGGAAAGTCCGGGAGACATCATAAATTTTGTGGGTATCACACTTGATTCAAATCACATGATTGCAAGTCTGCCCAGGGAGAAGTTGGCTAGGATATGTCAGACGATTCATTTATTCGTCCAGTCCCCAGTCTGCTCGAAGAGGGATTTCATTTATTATTTTTTTTACAGAGCATACCTGCAGTGCATTGCATCTACGATCAGCCTTACAGCTTTCTGCCTGTAACTCTGTATGGGCTGTCAGGACTTGTGAATGAACTGCGAGGATTCTCATCAGTGCTATGGTGAGAGTCAGTAGTTTTCTCATTTACAAATTGCTGTACTTGAGTGACGTAGTAGGGGGGTTCTGGCAGCGGGAAAAAAATACTCACTGTCACAACTGGAGATCGGGGGGGGGGGGGTGCAGGGATATATATATATATATATATATATATATATATATATATATATATATACACAGTCAAAAATATTGGCACACCTGCATTTCTGTCAGATAATGCAACACTGCCCAGAAAATTGTTGCAAATACATATATATATATATATATATATATGTATATATATATATGTATATGTATATGTATATATGTATATGTATATATATATATATATATATATATATGTATGTATGTATATATATATATATATATATATATATATATATACATATATATAATTTATTCATGTAGAATAGAATACGCAATGTGTTTAGCAACAGATAATAATACAAATCATTAAATGTCTAACAGACAGTGTCAAATGGAGTCCAAATGGAATAGTCCCATTCTTAGTTGCTCAGTTATAACTGAAAAACAGTAATTTTGTGAGAACATCTTTAGATGCAGGGCTATTGTAGAATGTGTATGACGAACACTAAACTGGCTCTAAATAACATAACTCTGTCCCTGTCATTTCTGGTTTCACCCCCTAATTCTGACTTTCAGTCACTAACAGACTCTTATAAGTGCTTATGTTGATAGGTGTTCTTGTCAAACAGAGCTTTTTCAACTGAAAAACAAAGCTGCTTAAATGCATGCATTTGAATGCAAAACATATTGGACAACAAAAGGCAACGTTTGACTTGCTACTTTTGTAAAATCAATAGGAATCTGCTGATCTGCTTTTGCTGCATGTTTCAAACCTGTGTGAGTGGCAAAATGGCCAACTGTGTGCTGCTATGAGAAAGTAAAAGGTATCAGTAATAGCTCCCAGATGCACTGCACACTGGGACTGTGACGTAAAGCACAGAGACAGATGAAGACTTTTTTATTAAAAAAGGTCTATTGAGGTCTATTAAAACCACTATGAAAAAAAGGTTTCAAGCTTTAGTGCACTTAAAAAATGGCATAAATGTTCTGCAAGGTTTTCAGAAGGAACCTATTTCTGATAATACAACCCTGGGTGTGAAAACAAAACGGGACAAGAGATCATGCAAAGCACCATATGGGAGCCCATCAAATATCAGCAGGATCTTAAAACAGTGTCTCGTAGCAGTGACATCTATGCTGAAATCAGGTCTCCTCCAGCCCCTCCCACATAACGTTCCCCACCAGTCAGCTGACCTCTAGTCTCTGCCCCCCAGCCATGCCGTGAACTGAATGGGCGGCTGCAAAGAGACTGAGTGGGCTCCAGGAACAGTCCAGCTGGGCGGCTACAGGCTCCAGGGACAGCCCTGCTGGGCGGCCACAGGCTCCTGGGACAGCCCTGCTGGGCTGCCGCAAAAAGGCTGGGAAAACGGGCTTCAGGAACAGCCCAGAATTCCATGACCCCTGGCAAATTGTCATTCGAACCCCGAGGGGGTCCCGACCCCCAGGTTGAGAACCACTGTCCTAGGGGTTATCTGATGCGGGGAGGAGCTGCTGGGGGACCCCTGAAGTCGAGGATCGGGGCCACTCTGTACAACATGAGCTGCAGTGGAGGTAAGTATGACATGTTTGTTGTTTTTTTTTTTAAATTACCTTTTACAATCACTTTAATTAATTTCAATAAATTATTATTCTGGTCAATGAAATGAATTAATGGCCAATGCTTGTCATTATTATCAGGTTATTGAATCATGCGCTTGGAAGATTGTTGTATGCAGAAAATACGTTACTTTCATGGAGGATTAGCAATGCATGTCTTACAGCATTAGGAAACGGGAAGAGAACACAAACAATTGCATATAACACAGTAAGGATGGTACTTGCTCTGATTACCTTACCATAGATAAAACACTATAATACTGCAGTGCCACCTGCTGGATAGATAGGTATAATGCATACAGTATTTAGTTCAGTTTATATAACTTGCTGTTGTTTTTCCCAAACCCCTTCTCAACAGCATGTGCTTTGTCAAATTATATTCAGCTTCTTCTGAAAATAACTATGATGTTCCTTCAACAAAGGCTAGGTGAGTGCTTTGGCAATCATCTCCTCTCATGGGCCGTATTGAATGTCAATAACACCTTGCTCTTTATTGTCCCACAGTAGGCGATACTTGACTAGGGATGAGCCGAACACCCCCCGGTTCAGTTCGCACCAGAACCTGCGAACGGACCGAAAGTTCGCACGAACGTTAGAACCCCATTGACGTCTATGGGACTCGAACGTTCAAAATCAAAAGTGCTCATTTTAAAGGCTAATTTGCATGGTATTGTCCTAAAAAGGGTTTGGGGACCCGGGTTCTACCCCAGGGGACATGTATCAATGCAAAAAAAACTTTTAAAAACGGCCGTTTTTTCGGGAGCAGTGATTTTAATGATGCTTTAAAACTGCTTGAGGGTTTAATGTAATGTCGGGTCCTGGCAATATGGATGAAAATCAGTGAGACAAACGGCATGGGTACCCCCAGTCCATTACCAGGCCTTTTGGGTCTTGTATGGATATTAAGGGGAACCCCGCACCCAAATTAAAATAAGGAAAGGTGTGGGGCCCCCAGGCCCTATATACTCTGAACAGCAGTATACAGGCGGTGCAAACAAGACAGAGACTGTAGGTTTGTTGTTAAGTAGAATCTGTTTGTCATTTTGAACGGGCACATTTTTAACGTGTTTAGCTCCAGCTAAAAAATCTTTTTTAAGCTTTTTGGAAAACATAGGGAAGGGTTATCACCCCTGTGACATTTGTTTTGCTGTCTTTCCTCCTCTTTAGAAGATTTCACCTCACTTTTTGTCCCAATGACAAATGCTTTTTGAGAATTTGGGGTTTTTTGTAGAACAAGGATTGGAAATCATCAGTGGAAAGGAGAAATGTTTTTCCCATATTAACTCTTACAGGAGAGAATTTCCCTTCCTAGGGGTAGATTTCATCTCACTTCGTGTTGTCTCCTTCCGTTTGCAAGTAGGAGTCGTTTGTAAGTTAGATGTTTGAAAGTAGGGGCCTGCCCTATATACTCAGCAGAAATTTGGGCCTTAGGTGTTGTTGTGGCCACAACACTGTAAGCCCTCACAGGGCCCTGCTGTGAAATATTAGATCAAGAATTGTAATTACATGCCCCTGTTGAACAGGGGCAGAAAAATTGGGCCTTTGGTGGTGGTGATGGTGGTGCTGATGCCACAACACTGCAACACCTCACAGACACTCTAGTTGGAACGCAGGAACGAGCCCTGCTGCAAAGTATTGCATCAAAAATTGTAATTACATGCCCCTGTTAAACAGGGGCAGAAAAATTGGGCCTTAGGCACTGGTGCTGGTGCCACAACACTGCAACCGCTCACAGACACTCTAGTTGGAACGCAGGAACGAGCCCTGCTGCAAAGTATTGCATCAAAAATTGTAATTACACGCCCCTGTTAAACAGGGGCAGAAAAATTGGGCCTTAGGCACTGGTGCTGGTGCCACAACACTGCAACCCCTCACAGACACTCTAGTTGGAACGCAGGAACGAGCCCTGCTGCAAAGTATTGCATCAAAAATTGTAATTACACGCCCCTGTTAAACAAGGGCAGAAAAATTGGGCCTTTGGTGGTGGTGGTGGTGCTGGTGCCACAGCACTGCAACCCCTCACAGACACTCTAGTTGGAACGCAGGAACGAGCCCTGCTACAAAGTATTGCATCAAAAATTGTAATTACAGGCCCCTGTTAAACAGGGGCAGAAAAATTGGGCCTTAGGCACTGGTGCTGGTGCCACAACACTGCAACCCTTCACAGACACTCTAGTTGGAACGCAGGAACAAGCCCTGCTGCAAAGTATTGCATCAAAAATTGTAATTACACGCCCCTGTTAAACAGGGGCTGAAAAATTGTGCCTTAGGCATTGGTGGTGGTGCCCAGAACCAAAAATGTTCTTACAAGCTATCAGCGTGATGATTGAGGAGGAAGAGGATAATAACTCAGGGATAGTCACTCAGCATCAGCATAGGCAGTCTTTGAAGGGATCTGAGATTTCCAAAAAAATTATTTGGTTACATCAGCATCAGGTGCTTGGTAGCTGGTGGTGATCCAAGACTGATTCATTTTTATGAAGGTCAGTCGATCGATCGAGTCGGTGAACAGACGCACCCTGTGATCGGTTACCACGCCTCCAGCAGCACTGAATGTGCGTTCCGAAAGAGCGCTGGATGCAGGACAGGCCAGTAGCTCAATTGCATACTGTGCAAGCTCTGGCCAGTGATCCATCCTCAAGACCCAGTAACCCAGAGGATTTTCGGTGGGAAAGGTGTCCAAGTCTGATCTTGCCCCTAGGTATTCCTGCACCATGTAAAACAGACGCTGGCGATGGTTGCTGGAACCGATCATACCTTGGGGCTGCGGACCAAAAAATTGTCTGAATGCATCGGTCAGACGGCCACCTTCTCCACCGCTCCTTCTTTGACTGACTGAAGCCTCAGCAACACGTTGTCCAGAAACAGGAGTTTGTAACCTCCCAGTCTCTGCACAGACCTTTCTGCAAGGCCTCCCGAAGATGTTTCATCCTCTGCTCCCTCTGCGATGGCAAGATAAGGTCCGCAACCTTACCCTTGTAACGTGGATCAAGGAGGGTTGCCAGCCAGTATTGGTCCTTCTCCTTGATACCACGAATACGAGGATCCTTACGCAGGCTTTGCAGTATCAGGGAGGCCATGCAGCGTAGGTTTGCTGAGGCATTCGGTCCGGAGTCCTCTGGGTCACTAAGGACGACATGGTCCACAGCCACCTCCTCCCAGCCACGTACAAGTCCATGTGTTTCTTGGGACTGATCCCTTAAAAACTGCTGCTGATGCTGAGTGCCAGGCTCCACCTCCATACTGACACAATCTTCCTCCTCCTCCTCCTCCTCGTCCTCTTCCTGTGTGATCGGCGGGCACGCAGGAACACTGTCTGGATAAAGGGGGCCTTGAGAGCTAAGGAAATCCTCCTCTTCCTGCCTCTGTTCTGCCTCAAGTGCCCTGTCCATTATTTCACGCAGTGTGTGCTCCAACAGGTGGACAAGGGGGACAGTGTCACTGATGCATGCACTGTCACTGCTCACCATCCTCGTGGCCTCTTCAAATGGTGACAGGACAGTGCATGCATCCCTGATCATGGCCCACTGGCGTGGGGAAAAAAAAACAAGCTCCCCTGACCCTGTCCTGGTGCCATAGTCGCACAGGTACTCATTGATGGCCCTCTGCTGCGTGTGCAGCCGCTGCAGCATGGCCAACGTTGAGTTCCACCTGGTGGGTATGTCACAGATTAGGCGGTTCTTGGGCAGGTTAAACTCCTTTTGGACTGGCATTATATGACCGGCAGAAATGCACACAGACTTTCCTGGCCTGCTTCAGGACATCCTGTAAGCCTGGGTACCTGCCCAAGAACCGCTGCACTACCAAGTTAAGGACGTGAGCCAAACAGGGCACATGGGTCATTTGTCCCTGTCGGAGGGAAGAGAGGAGATTGGTGCCATTGTCGCAAACCACCATTCCTGCCTTAAGTTGGTGTGGCGTCAACCACCTCTGAAACTGCCCCTGCAGAGCTGACAGAACCTCTGCCCCAGTGTGGCTCCTGTCCCCCAAGCACACAAGCCCAAGCACCGCATGGCATCTTTTGGCCTGCGTACTTGCGTTGCCCCTTGAATGGCTATGGAGCACCGCTGGTTCCGAGGAAAAAGCACAGGAAGAGGCCATGGAGGAAGAAGAAGAGGAGGGGGTGGAGGAGAGAGGTGTGTCACAATCATTAGTAGTGGCATTTTGGAGGCGTGGTGGCGGAACAACCTCCAACACTACTGCACCTTGTCCTGCATCCTTCCCAGCTGCCAGTAGAGTCACCCAATGCGCCGTGAAACTTAGGTAACATCCCTGTCCATGCCTGCTGGACCATGAGTCAGCGGTAATATGCACATTAGCGGCATGGACATTGCCTTCCACATGCCTGTAGAGAGCCGGAATCGCCTTCCGTGAGAAAAAATGGCGTTTGGGTACCTGCCACTGAGGAACCGCACATTTCACAAACTCACGGAAGGGGGCAGAGTCTACCAACTGAAAAGGCAGCAGTTGAAGTGCTAGCAATTTTGCCAAGCTAGCATTCAACCGCTGGGCATGTGGATGGCTGGGAGCAAACTTCTTTCGTCGGTGCAGCAGCTGCAGCAGGGAAATTTGCCTGGTACAATCTGACGTCGGTGTACCAAAAGCAGATTGCCCACAAGTACTTGGCTGCGACACACCTAATTCTACACCTTCATTCCTCTCAGTGCAGGTCTCAGAGAGGACTGAAGGTATAGTGGGGTTGGAGATCTCAGCTGATGAGGAGCAAGGAGAGGTCCTCTTTGTTCTTTGGTGTGGGTCTTTTAGATACGCTTGCCAACGAACTGCATGGCAGGTCAACATATGTCTGGTCAAGCATGTGGTACCCAAGCGGGAGATGTTTTGGCCACGCGAGATACGCTTGAGACATATGTTGCAAATAGCAGCGGTGCGATCTGATGCACTCGTCTCAAAAAAGGCCCACACCAAAGAACTTTTTGAATAACGCACAGAGACTGTAGCGCCCTGCACATGTGGAGCTTTGGGGTGTGATGCAGTCAATGTGCTGCCCTTAGGCTGACCCCTGGAGGGCATCCTGCCTCATTGGTGATGTGCCGCCTCCTCCTCCTCTTCCTCTCTCCTATCAGGCACCCACGTTGAGTCAGTGACCTCATCATCCCCTCCGTCCTCATCACTGGAGCAAACCTGGCAGTATGCTGCAGCAGGGGGAGCATGACTGCCAGATTGCTGTCCTTCTTGGGCACCCCCTCTGTCCGTGCTCATGTTACTGCCTTCATCGAGCTCAGTATCATCATCAGAGCCTCCCAAACACTGGGCATCCTCCTGGAGCATGTACCCAACACTGTGGTCAAACAATTCGAGGGACTCCTCAGGAGGACATGGTGGGGCTAGGGAGTCACTGATGACATTGAGCTAAGGGAAGAGGCCGCTGCTTTGCCAGACAAAGTAACCTGAGCATGGGTGAGAGAGGATGAGGAGGATGAGGACGGCTTGGTCATCCACTCGACCAAGTCTTCTGCATGTTGCGGCTCAACATGGCCAGCTGCCGAAAAAAAGGCCAAGCGTGTCCCACGGCCACGTGCTGATGAGGATGCACCGTCTCCATGACCAGCACTAGACACAGAGCCTGCTTGCCCTCTCTTATTGGCTTGTGACTGTCTGCCTCTCCTTCTTGGCCTTCCAGACATACTAATGGCCTGTAGCTGCACTAAGCTGGGATATATATATATATATATATATATATATATATATATATATATATATATATATATATATATATATATAATGTACTGATACTGCAGCTAGCAAAATCAACTGCCTGCCTGTAGTATGAGAACACCACCAACCTTCTACAGGTAGCTTTAGCTGAACACTGTGCAGAGCTCGCAAAAAACTAACTTGTAGCTTTTTTAGCTGCCTGCGGTAGTGATAGGATCAAGGAAAACACCACCAACCTTCTACAGGTAGCTTTAGCTGAACACTGTGCAGAGCTCGCAAAAAAATAACACTGTGAGGAGGACACACCACACTAACTTGTAGTTTTAGCTGAACACTGTGAGCAGAACGCACTACACTAACTTGTAATTTTAGCTGAACACTGTGCAGAGGTCTCACTACACTAACTTGTAGTTTTATCTGAACACTGTGAGCAGGACACACTACACTAACTAGTAGTTTTAGCTGAACACTGTGCAGAGGTCTCACTACACTAACTTGTAGTTTTAGCTGAACACTGTGAGCAGGACGCACTGCACTAACTTGTAGCTTTAGATGAACACTGTGCAGAGGTCTCACTATACTAACTTGTAGTTTTAGCTGAACACTGTGAGCAGGACGCACTACACTAACTGGTAGTTTTAGCTGAACACTGTGAGGAGGACGCACCACACTAACTTGTAGTTTTAACTGAACACTGTGAGCAGGACGCACTGCACTAACTTGTAGCTTTAGATGAACACTGTGCAGAGCTCGCAAAAAATAACTTGTAGGTTTAGCTGAACACTGTGAGGAGGACGCACCACACTAACTTGTAGTTTTAGCTGAACACTGTGAGCAGGACGCACTGCATTAACTTGTAGCTTGAGATGAACACTGTGCAGAGGTCTCACTACACTAACTTGTAGTTTTAGCTGAACACTGTGAGCAGGACGCACTACACTAACTTGTAGCTTTAGATGAACACTGTGCAGAGCTCGCAAAAAAATAACTTGTAGGTTAAGCTGAACACTGTGAGGAGGACACACCACACTAACTTGTAGTTTAAGCTGAACACTGTGAGCAGGACGCACTGCACTAACTTGTAGGTTGAGATGAACACTATGCAGAGGTCTCACTACACTAACTTGTAGTTTTAGCTGAACACTGTGAGGAGGACGCACCACACTAACTTGTAATTTTAGCTGAACACTGTGAGCAGGACGCACTACACTAACTTGTAGCTTTAGATGAACACTGTGCAGAGCTCGCAAAAAAATAACTTGTAGGTTTAGCTGAACACTGTGAGGAGGAAGCACCACACTAACTTGTAGTTTTAGCTGAACACTGTGAGCAGGACGCACTGCACTAACTTGTAGCTTTAGATGAACACTGTGCAGAGGTCTCACTATACTAACTTGTAGTTTTAGCTGAACACTGTGAGCAGGATGCACTACACTAACTGGTAGTTTTAGCTGAACACTGTGAGGAGGACGCACCACACTAACTTGTAGTTTTAGCTGAACACTGTGAGCAGGACGCACTGCACTAACTTGTAGCTTTAGATGAACACTGTGCAGAGCTCGCAAAAAATAACTTGTAGGTTTAGCTGAACACTGTGAGGAGGACGCACCACACTAACTTGTAGTTTTAGCTGAACACTGTGAGCAGGACGCACTGCATTAACTTGTAGCTTGAGATGAACACTGTGCAGAGGTCTCACTACACTAACTTGTAGTTTTAGCTGAACACTGTGAGCAGGACGCACTACACTAACTTGTAGCTTTAGATGAACACTGTGCAGAGCTCGCAAAAAAATAACTTGTAGGTTAAGCTGAACACTGTGAGGAGGACACACCACACTAACTTGTAGTTTAAGCTGAACACTGTGAGCAGGACGCACTGCACTAACTTGTAGGTTGAGATGAACACTATGCAGAGGTCTCACTACACTAACTTGTAGTTTTAGCTGAACACTGTGAGGAGGACGCACCACACTAACTTGTAATTTTAGCTGAACACTGTGAGCAGGACGCACTACACTAACTTGTAGCTTTAGATGAACACTGTGCAGAGCTCGCAAAAAAATAACTTGTAGGTTTAGCTGAACACTGTGAGGAGGAAGCACCACACTAACTTGTAGTTTTAGCTGAACACTGTGAGCAGGACGCACTGCACTAACTTGTAGCTTTAGATGAACACTGTGCAGAGGTCTCACTACACTAACTTGTAGGTTTAGCTGAACACTGTGAGGAGGACGCACCACACTAACTTGTAATTTTAGCTGAACACTGTGAGCAGGACGCACTGCACTAACTTGTAGCTTTAGATGAACACTGTGCAGAGGTCTCACTACACTAACTTGTAGTTTTAGCTGAACACTGTGAGCAGGACGCACTGCACTAACTTTTAGCTTTAGATGAACACTGTGCAGAGGTCTCACTACTCTAACTTGTAGGTTTAGCTGAACACTGTGAGGAGGACGCACCACACTAACTTGTAGTTTTAGCTGAACACTGTGAGCAGGACGCACTGCATTAACTTGTAGCTTGAGATGAACACTGTGCAGAGGTCTCACTACACTAACTTGTAGTTTTAGCTGAACACTGTGAGCAGGACGCACTACACTAACTTGTAGCTTTAGATGAACACTGTGCAGAGCTCGCAAAAAAATAACTTGTAGGTTAAGCTGAACACTGTGAGGAGGACACACCACACTAACTTGTAGTTTAAGCTGAACACTGTGAGCAGGACGCACTGCACTAACTTGTAGGTTGAGATGAACACTATGCAGAGGTCTCACTACACTAACTTGTAGTTTTAGCTGAACACTGTGAGGAGGACGCACCACACTAACTTGTAATTTTAGCTGAACACTGTGAGCAGGACGCACTACACTAACTTGTAGCTTTAGATGAACACTGTGCAGAGCTCGCAAAAAAATAACTTGTAGGTTTAGCTGAACACTGTGAGGAGGACACACCACACTAACTTGTAGTTTTAGCTGAACACTGTGAGCAGGACGCACTGCACTAACTTGTAGCTTTAGATGAACACTGTGCAGAGGTCTCACTACACTAACTTGTAGGTTTAGCTGAACACTGTGAGGAGGACGCACCACACTAACTTGTAATTTTAGCTGAACACTGTGAGCAGGACGCACTGCACTAACTTGTAGCTTTAGATGAACACTGTGCAGAGGTCTCACTACACTAACTTGTAGTTTTAGCTGAACACTGTGAGCAGGACGCACTGCACTAACTTTTAGCTTTAGATGAACACTGTGCAGAGGTCTCACTACTCTAACTTGTAGGTTTAGCTGAACACTGTGAGGAGGACGCACCACACTAACTTGTAGTTTTAGCTGAACACTGTGAGCAGGACGCACTGCACTAACTTGTATCTTTAGATGAACACTGTGAAGAGGTCTCACTATACTAACTTGTAGTTTTAGCTGAACACTGTGAGCAGGACACACCACACTAACTTGTAGCTTTAGATGAACACTGTGCAGAGGTCTCACTACACTAACTTGTAGTTTTAGCTGAACACTGTGAGCAGGACGCACTGCACTAACTTGTAGCTTTAGATGAACACTGTGCAGAGGTCTCACTACTCTAACTTGTAGGTTTAGCTGAACACTG
Organism: Lithobates clamitans; assembly: GCA_037952925.1. Taxonomy (NCBI): domain Eukaryota; kingdom Metazoa; phylum Chordata; class Amphibia; order Anura; family Ranidae; genus Lithobates; species Lithobates clamitans. The sequence goes on along the minus strand of JBBGZY010000965.1, from coordinate 566,989 downwards.
TGAGGAGGACGCACCACACTAACTTGTAGTTTTAGCTGAACACTGTGAGCAGGACGCACTGCACTAACTTGTAGCTTTAGATGAACACTGTGCAGAGGTCTCACTACTCTAACTTGTAGGTTTAGCTGAACACTGTGAGGAGGACGCACCACACTAACTTGTAGTTTTAGCTGAACACTGTGAGCAGGACGCACTGCACTAACTTGTAGCTTTAGATGAACACTGTGCAGAGCTCGCAAAAAATAACTTGTAGGTTTAGCTGAACACTGTGAGGAGGACGCACCACACTAACTTGTAGTTTTAGCTGAACACTGTGAGCAGGACGCACTGCACTAACTTGTAGCTTTAGATGAACACTGTGCAGAGCTCGCAAAAAATAACTTGTAGGTTTAGCTGAACACTGTGAGGAGGACGCACCACACTAACTTGTAGCTTGAGATGAACACTGTGCAGAGGTCTCGCAAAAAAATAACTTGTAGGTTTAGCTGAACACTGTGAGGAGGAAGCACCACACTAACTTGTAGTTTTAGCTGAACACTGTGAGCAGGACTCACTGCACTAACTTGTAGCTTTAGATGAACACTGTGCAGAGGTCTCACTACACTAACTTGTAGGTTTAGCTGAACACTGTGAGGAGGACGCACCACACTAACTTGTAATTTTAGCTGAACACTGTGAGCAGGACGCACTGCACTAACTTGTAGCTTTAGATGAACACTGTGCAGAGGTCTCACTACACTAACTTGTAGTTTTAGCTGAACACTGTGAGCAGGACGCACTGCACTAACTTGTAGCTTTAGATGAACACTGTGCAGAGGTCTCACTACTCTAACTTGTAGGTTTAGCTGAACACTGTGAGGAGGACGCACCACACTAACTTGTAGTTTTAGCTGAACACTGTGAGCAGGACGCACTGCACTAACTTGTATCTTTAGATGAACACTGTGAAGAGGTCTCACTATACTAACTTGTAGTTTTAGCTGAACACTGTGAGCAGGACGCACCACACTAACTTGTAGCTTTAGATGAACACTGTGCAGAGGTCTCACTACACTAACTTGTAGTTTTAGCTGAACACTGTGAGCAGGACGCACTGCACTAACTTGTAGCTTTAGATGAACACTGTGCAGAGGTCTCACTACTCTAACTTGTAGGTTTAGCTGAACACTGTGAGGAGGACGCACCACACTAACTTGTAGTTTTAGCTGAACACTGTGAGCAGGACGCACTGCACTAACTTGTAGCTTTAGATGAACACTGTGCAGAGCTCGCAAAAAATAACTTGTAGGTTTAGCTGAACACTGTGAGGAGGACGCACCACACTAACTTGTAGTTTTAGCTGAACACTGTGAGCAGGACGCACTGCATTAACTTGTAGCTTGAGATGAACACTGTAAGGTCTCACTACACTAACTTGTAGTTTTAGCTGAACACTGTGAGCAGGACGCACCACACTAACTTGTAATTTTAGCTGAACACTGTGAGCAGGACGCACTACACTAACTTGTAGCTTTAGATGAACACTGTGCAGAGCTCGCAAAAAAATAACTTGTAGGTTTAGCTGAACACTGTGAGGAGGAAGCACCACACTAACTTGTAGTTTTAGCTGAACACTGTGAGCAGGACGCACTGCACTAACTTGTAGCTTTAGATGAACACTGTGCAGAGGTCTCACTATACTAACTTGTAGTTTTAGCTGAACACTGTGAGCAGGATGCACTACACTAACTGGTAGTTTTAGCTGAACACTGTGAGGAGGACGCACCACACTAACTTGTAGTTTTAGCTGAACACTGTGAGCAGGACGCACTGCACTAACTTGTAGCTTTAGATGAACACTGTGCAGAGCTCGCAAAAAATAACTTGTAGGTTTAGCTGAACACTGTGAGGAGGACGCACCACACTAACTTGTAGTTTTAGCTGAACACTGTGAGCAGGACGCACTGCATTAACTTGTAGCTTGAGATGAACACTGTGCAGAGGTCTCACTACACTAACTTGTAGTTTTAGCTGAACACTGTGAGCAGGACGCACTACACTAACTTGTAGCTTTAGATGAACACTGTGCAGAGCTCGCAAAAAAATAACTTGTAGGTTAAGCTGAACACTGTGAGGAGGACACACCACACTAACTTGTAGTTTAAGCTGAACACTGTGAGCAGGACGCACTGCACTAACTTGTAGGTTGAGATGAACACTATGCAGAGGTCTCACTACACTAACTTGTAGTTTTAGCTGAACACTGTGAGGAGGACGCACCACACTAACTTGTAATTTAAGCTGAACACTGTGAGCAGGACGCACTACACTAACTTGTAGCTTTAGATGAACACTGTGCAGAGCTCGCAAAAAAATAACTTGTAGGTTTAGCTGAACACTGTGAGGAGGAAGCACCACACTAACTTGTAGTTTTAGCTGAACACTGTGAGCAGGACGCACTGCACTAACTTGTAGCTTTAGATGAACACTGTGCAGAGGTCTCACTACACTAACTTGTAGGTTTAGCTGAACACTGTGAGGAGGACGCACCACACTAACTTGTAATTTTAGCTGAACACTGTGAGCAGGACGCACTGCACTAACTTGTAGCTTTAGATGAACACTGTGCAGAGGTCTCACTACACTAACTTGTAGTTTTAGCTGAACACTGTGAGCAGGACGCACTGCACTAACTTGTAGCTTTAGATGAACACTGTGCAGAGGTCTCACTACTCTAACTTGTAGGTTTAGCTGAACACTGTGAGGAGGACGCACCACACTAACTTGTAGTTTTAGCTGAACACTGTGAGCAGGACGCACTGCACTAACTTGTATCTTTAGATGAACACTGTGAAGAGGTCTCACTATACTAACTTGTAGTTTTAGCTGAACACTGTGAGCAGGACGCACCACACTAACTTGTAGCTTTAGATGAACACTGTGCAGAGGTCTCACTACACTAACTTGTAGTTTTAGCTGAACACTGTGAGCAGGACGCACTGCACTAACTTGTAGCTTTAGATGAACACTGTGCAGAGGTCTCACTACTCTAACTTGTAGGTTTAGCTGAACACTGTGAGGAGGACGCACCACACTAACTTGTAGTTTTAGCTGAACACTGTGAGCAGGACGCACTGCACTAACTTGTAGCTTTAGATGAACACTGTGCAGAGCTCGCAAAAAATAACTTGTAGGTTTAGCTGAACACTGTGAGGAGGACGCACCACACTAACTTGTAGTTTTAGCTGAACACTGTGAGCAGGACGCACTGCACTAACTTGTAGCTTTAGATGAACACTGTGCAGAGCTCGCAAAAAATAACTTGTAGGTTTAGCTGAACACTGTGAGGAGGACGCACCACACTAACTTGTAGTTTTAGCTGAACACTGTGAGCAGGACGCACTGCATTAACTTGTAGCTTGAGATGAACACTGTGCAGAGGTCTCACTACACTAACTTGTAGTTTTAGCTGAACACTGTGAGCAGGACGCACTACACTAACTTGTAGCTTTAGATGAACACTGTGCAGAGCTCGCAAAAAAATAACTTGTAGGTTAAGCTGAACACTGTGAGGAGGACACACCACACTAACTTGTAGTTTAAGCTGAACACTGTGAGCAGGACGCACTGCACTAACTTGTAGGTTGAGATGAACACTATGCAGAGGTCTCACTACACTAACTTGTAGTTTTAGCTGAACACTGTGAGGAGGACGCACCACACTAACTTGTAATTTTAGCTGAACACTGTGAGCAGGACGCACTACACTAACTTGTAGCTTTAGATGAACACTGTGCAGAGCTCGCAAAAAAATAACTTGTAGGTTTAGCTGAACACTGTGAGGAGGAAGCACCACACTAACTTTTAGTTTTAGCTGAACACTGTGAGCAGGACGCACTGCACTAACTTGTAGCTTTAGATGAACACTGTGCAGAGGTCTCACTACACTAACTTGTAGGTTTAGCTGAACACTGTGAGGAGGACGCACCACACTAACTTGTAATTTTAGCTGAACACTGTGAGCAGGATGCACTGCACTAACTTGTAGCTTTAGATGAACACTGTGCAGAGGTCTCACTACACTAACTTGTAGTTTTAGCTGAACACTGTGAGCAGGACGCACTGCACTAACTTGTAGCTTTAGATGAACACTGTGCAGAGGTCTCACTACTCTAACTTGTAGGTTTAGCTGAACACTGTGAGGAGGACGCACCACACTAACTTGTAGTTTTAGCTGAACACTGTGAGCAGGACGCACTGCACTAACTTGTATCTTTAGATGAACACTGTGAAGAGGTCTCACTATACTAACTTGTAGTTTTAGCTGAACACTGTGAGCAGGACGCACCACACTAACTTGTAGCTTTAGATGAACACTGTGCAGAGGTCTCACTACACTAACTTGTAGTTTTAGCTGAACACTGTGAGCAGGACGCACTGCACTAACTTGTAGCTTTAGATGAACACTGTGCAGAGGTCTCACTACTCTAACTTGTAGGTTTAGCTGAACACTGTGAGGAGGACGCACCACACTAACTTGTAGTTTTAGCTGAACACTGTGAGCAGGACGCACTGCACTAACTTGTAGCTTTAGATGAACACTGTGCAGAGCTCGCAAAAAATAACTTGTAGGTTTAGCTGAACACTGTGAGGAGGACGCACCACACTAACTTGTAGTTTTAGCTGAACACTGTGAGCAGGACGCACTGCATTAACTTGTAGCTTGAGATGAACACTGTGCAGAGGTCTCACTACACTAACTTGTAGTTTTAGCTGAACACTGTGAGCAGGACGCACCACACTAACTTGTAATTTTAGCTGAACACTGTGAGCAGGACGCACTACACTAACTTGTAGCTTTAGATGAACACTGTGCAGAGCTCGCAAAAAAATAACTTGTAGGTTTAGCTGAACACTGTGAGGAGGAAGCACCACACTAACTTGTAGTTTTAGCTGAACACTGTGAGCAGGACGCACTGCACTAACTTGTAGCTTTAGATGAACACTGTGCAGAGGTCTCACTACACTAACTTGTAGGTTTAGCTGAACACTGTGAGGAGGACGCACCACACTAACTTGTAATTTTAGCTGAACACTGTGAGCAGGACGCACTGCACTAACTTGTAGCTTTAGATGAACACTGTGCAGAGGTCTCACTACACTAACTTGTAGTTTTAGCTGAACACTGTGAGCAGGACGCACTGCAATAACTTGTAGCTTTAGATGAACACTGTGAAGAGGTCTCACTATACTAACTTGTAGTTTTAGCTGAACACTGTGAGCAGGACGCACCACACTAACTTGTAGCTTTAGATGAACACTGTGCAGAGGTCTCACTACACTAACTTGTAGTTTTAGCTGAACACTGTGAGCAGGACGCACTGCACTAACTTGTAGCTTTAGACGAACACTGTGCAGAGGTCTCACTACTCTAACTTGTAGGTTTAGCTGAACACTGTGAGGAGGACGCACCACACTAACTTGTAGTTTTAGCTGAACACTGTGAGCAGGACGCACTGCACTAACTTGTATCTTTAGATGAACACTGTGAAGAGGTCTCACTATACTAACTTGTAGTTTTAGCTGAACACTGTGAGCAGGACGCACCACACTAACTTGTAGCTTTAGATGAACACTGTGCAGAGGTCTCACTACACTAACTTGTAGTTTTAGCTGAACACTGTGAGCAGGACGCACTGCACTAACTTGTAGCTTTAGATGAACACTGTGCAGAGGTCTCACTACTCTAACTTGTAGGTTTAGCTGAACACTGTGAGGAGGACGCACCACACTAACTTGTAGTTTTAGCTGAACACTGTGAGCAGGACGCACTGCACTAACTTGTATCTTTAGATGAACACTGTGAAGAGGTCTCACTATACTAACTTGTAGTTTTAGCTGAACACTGTGAGCAGGACGCACCACACTAACTTGTAGCTTTAGATGAACACTGTGCAGAGGTCTCACTACACTAACTTGTAGTTTTAGCTGAACACTGTGAGCAGGATCCACTGCACTAACTTGTAGCTTTAGATGAACACTGTGAGCAGGACGCACTGCACTAACTTGTATCTTTAGATGAACACTGTGAAGAGGTCTCACTACACTAACTTGTAGTTTTAGCTGAACACTGTGAGCAGGACGCACCACACTAACTTGTAGCTTTAGATGAACACTATGCAGAGGTCTCACTACACTAACTTGTAGTTTTAGCTGAACACTGTGAGCAGGACCCACTGCACTAACTTGTAGCTTTAGATGAACACTGTGCAGAGGTCTCACAACACTAACTTGTAGTTTTAGCTGAACACTGTGAGCAGGACACACTACACTAACTTGTAGTTATAGCTGAACACTGTGAGGAGGACGCACCACACTAACTTGTAGTTTTAGCTGAACACTGTGAGCAGGATGCACTGCACTAACTTGTAGCTTTAGATGAACACTGTGCAGAGCTCGCAAAAAAATAACTTGTAGGTTTAGCTGAACACTGTAAGGAGGACGCAGCACACTAACTTGTAGTTTTAGCTGAACACTGTGAGCAGGACGCACTACACTAACTTGTAGCTTGAGATGAACACTGTGCAGAGGTCTCACTACACTAACTTGTAGTTTTAGCTGAACACTGTGAGCAGGACGCACTACACTAACTTGTAGCTTTAGATGAACACTGTGCAGAGCTTGCAAAAAAATAACTTTTAGGTTAAGCTAAACACTGTGAGGAGGACGCACCACACTAACTTGTCGTTTAAGCTGAACACTGTGAGCAGGACGCACTGCACTAACTTGTAGCTTTAGATGAACACCGTGCAGAGGTCTCACTACTCTAACTTGTAGTTTTAGCTGAACACTGTGAGCAGGACGCACTACACTAACTTGTAGCTTGAGATGAACACTGTGCAGAGGTCTCACTACACTAACTTGTAGTTTTAGCTGAACACTGTGAGCAGGACGCACTACACTAACTTGTAGCTTTAGATGAACACTGTGCAGAGCTTGCAAAAAAATAACTTTTAGGTTAAGCTAAACACTGTGAGGAGGACGCACCACACTAACTTGTCGTTTAAGCTGAACACTGTGAGCAGGACGCACTGCACTAACTTGTAGCTTTAGATGAACACCGTGCAGAGGTCTCACTACTCTAACTTGTAGGTTTAGCTGAACACTGTGAGGAGGACGCACCACACTAACTTGTAGTTTTAGCTGAACACTGTGAGCAGGACGCACTGCACTAACTTGTATCTTTAGATGAACACTGTGAAGAGGTCTCACTATACTAACTTGTAGTTTTAGCTGAACACTGTGAGCAGGACGCACCACACTAACTTGTAGCTTTAGATGAACACTGTGCAGAGGTCTCACTACACTAACTTGTAGTTTTAGCTGAACACTGTGAGCAGGACGCACTGCACTAACTTGTAGCTTTAGATGAACACTGTGCAGAGGTCTCACTACTCTAACTTGTAGGTTTAGCTGAACACTGTGAGGAGGACGCACCACACTAACTTGTAGTTTTAGCTGAACACTGTGAGCAGGACGCACTGCACTAACTTGTATCTTTAGATGAACACTGTGAAGAGGTCTCACTATACTAACTTGTAGTTTTAGCTGAACACTGTGAGCAGGACGCACCACACTAACTTGTAGCTTTAGATGAACACTGTGCAGAGGTCTCACTACACTAACTTGTAGTTTTAGCTGAACACTGTGAGCAGGACCCACTGCACTAACTTGTAGCTTTAGATGAACACTGTGAGCAGGACGCACTGCACTAACTTGTATCTTTAGATGAACAGTGTGAAGAGGTCTCACTACACTAACTTGTAGTTTTAGCTGAACACTGTGAGCAGGACGCACCACACTAACTTGTAGCTTTAGATGAACACTATGCAGAGGTCTCACTACACTAACTTGTAGTTTTAGCTGAACACTGTGAGCAGGACCCACTGCACTAACTTGTAGCTTTAGATGAACACTGTGCAGAGGTCTCACCACACTAACTTGTAGTTTTAGCTGAACACTGTGAGCAGGACGCACTACACTAACTTGTAGTTATAGCTGAACACTGTGAGGAGGACGCACCACACTAACTTGTAGTTTTAGCTGAACACTGTGAGCAGGACGCACTGCACTAACTTGTAGCTTTAGATGAACACTGTGCAGAGCTCGCAATAAAATAACTTGTAGGTTTAGCTGAACACTGTAAGGAGGACGCAGCACACTAACTTGTAGTTTTAGCTGAACACTGTGAGCAGGACGCACTACACTAACTTGTAGCTTGAGATGAACACTGTGCAGAGGTCTCACTACACTAACTTGTAGTTTTAGCTGAACACTGTGAGCAGGACGCACTACACTAACTTGTAGCTTTAGATGAACACTGTGCAGAGCTTGCAAAAAAATAACTTTTAGGTTAAGCTGAACACTGTGAGGAGGGCGCACCACACTAACTTGTCGTTTAAGCTGAACACTGTGAGCAGGACGCACTGCACTAACTTGTAGCTTGAGATGAACACTGTGCAGAGGTCTCACTACACTAACTTGTAGTTCGGCAAACGACCAAACAGCCAATGTTCGAGTCGAACATGGATTCGACTCGAACATCGAAGCTCATCCCTAATTGTAACCCTTTTCTTAGAACCCATGTAACCTTTATGTCTACACTAGGTAAAATACTTAATCTATATCATTATATTCATAGAACCTTAGTTATATGTGCCTGCCTTTGGCGCCAGCACAGTTTTGAGCCTAAAATTATATTTTTATATTTACTATTAGAAGGAATTGGGGTTCACTTATGTTATTACACCTATGAGATATAATAAGGAGCTGATCCCTTGTGTCCACCCACCAGGCGTTATGTGACATGGGTGCCTTTCCGCCATACCATATGTGAGTGTTAATCTATTACATTATAAAGGCTTAATATATTAAGGAAAAAAATGTTTACATGTACAAAAATGAATATGGATATCGGTTATATCAAGCAGAATGTGATACTCTATAAGTTGGCCCTGAGGAAGCTACGAAATCAGCAAAATCAACCAGTGAATGAGAATACACACACACCTCTATCCTCAATTTCAGAGTATAATCCATGAAAAGATGTGTCTGTATATTGGTCCCAAGTAGGACTTCTGTATCATATGATAATTCATTTTTGTAGGTGTAGATTTGCTGGCACTGCCCGAGGAAGTACATGACAGGGACTCACAGGACTGATATTTTATGGGATAGATCAATTTAATGATCACTGGAGGGACAGTAATAAAAAAGTCCTTGTCTCACATAATGAGACAAGGTGGCTATATAGATTGGGGTCCCTGGCGTGGGGGGGGGCTTAACCTGGACATTGACCTCAACTGCTTTATATCAAACTTCTGAATATAATTATTTTTTGCCCTATATCAAACTTCCAAGCATAAAAATATAAAAATTATTTTTTCTAAAACATCAGTGCCCAGTATTATAGTATACCCAAGACAAGACAGACAGAGTGAAACCTTTTGTTTCTATTTATGATTTTTCTTAAAATAAAAGAGTAAATATTCAAGAATACATGGTGACCACATTGGAGGGGTGGGAACCAGGTATGGGCATTTAAGGTCATATATTAAAAATATACTGTTTTTTATCTAGTTACAAAGTAAGTTTAAGTCAACAGCATACAACATGAAAACTAAAGTAATAAACTAAAAAACACTAATATAATCTTCCCTCAGAATATATTAAAACATACTGGTAATGGAGGGTGCACTACTTCATTCCAGTACTACTGTAATACCCTTTCTAGTATTAATATTGTTTTAAAATTGTATATGTATATTATGTATGTTTACTGGATAATATCTGATTTGTAACTAAGAGTGGGGTTGCAGGGGGTTGTTCCAAATTTGACCACTGGGGGCGTTTTTGGGTGTGAGTAACCAGGGATGTATAGCGATCAGCCTAGGTAGATATAAACGACGATTGTAACAACACATCCCTTTGTGATACAAAGGGAGTAACCTAGCAACCATAGGAAGCTATCATTGAGAGTGTATAGAGGAAACCTGTGGGCATCAGCTGTTCCCAATTCTAAACCCGCCCCTGTAGGGGCAGATCCTGCAGACCGCTCGCTATAACTAAACGTGAGGTATACCAAGATGGCACCGGCTCAGGCGACTTCTTATGACGAAGCACGTAAGGCGGAGCTTGGTACGCACTCACATCACTTCCAGTTTGCGAAGTTCCTGTTCGTGGAATGCACGCTGGTCCGGAGCTTATTGTCAGCAACCAGGATATGTCAGCTGTTACACTTGACTGTGTCAAGTCTTATCCGTAAATCTTTTTAAACTATTTTAAATAAAACGGACCATTTGGATTTTCACTATAAGTGCCCGTCTCTTTCATCCATGAGGATACCCTATAGGGAGCCGCAGAGGTGTTCACTGTAACGCATTCATTCGAGGTGGAGAGCCCCTGGAGGGGTTGAGGTATTCAGATACCCCAGTGTCTATTGAGCCAAGGAGGCGGTGACCATGCCATGAACTGCCTAGATATTTTCTACACACTTTCTACCCCTGCATGGGTGCAGGGTTCTGGTGAGTGGGGAACTGAAGGGAAGCACGGAAGTTACTTGTTCTATGGTACACTCTTGGCCAAATCTAGGCACGAATCACTTTAGTTAAAGTACAAAAGTCACTGGAAATTACTACATACAATACCATTGTCTGGACCTTAAAATAGAAATATGATTCCAAATGTACCAGATTTTGCTTTCTTAAGGAATTTTTTCACTGTACTTTCAACATTATTTCCATTTTTTTTCTTTAAGTTTATCATTTAATACGTCTTATGATTGTTTGTATATCTCTTTCATATAAAGAATTATTAGTGTGTTAAGGGTCATTATAAGCATGTTAAGGGTCATGTGGGATATTTCCGATTTAATCAGAAAGCACATGTAGACCAGATAAGAAAAATATCACAATCTTGTATTTGTACTTGCACATTTATTTTCAAAGCACAAAATAATTACAGGGATAAAATATCACCTAACAAAGGAGCACAAACCAATACATAAAAATTATTTCGTAAAGAGAACACAGAAAACACTCTTTACCCCCACTTTCCACCTGGGATAAGCGACTCAATTAGTGGTTCGCTTTTCAGGTGACGGAAGTGAGAACTACCCTCCCTTCTTGCACACTCACCCGGAAAGAGTGATTCACTGTGGATGATCACCCTTCGGGTGATGGGCAGTGCCACAAACTCTACATCTACCAAAATCTTTTTAAGGGGGTTCCAGTTGGGACCACCTAAAGGGAGGCAGCAGCCCAGCCCCCACCTAAGCACGGAATATAACAAAATATACATATGATCATTCATGTTTATTGATTTCAGAGTTACATACTGACACATCAGCGTTATTTTTAAATGATTGTAAATATATTTTGATATTTTTTACACATGCTGTATTGTGTCTCATGTGGGTGCCAGTAACGTCCACTGTCAGCAAGACTGGTTCTTGCTAATCATAGAAAGTTTAAAGATACCCTGTCAGGCCATTAGACACTTCCAGGAGTTTCGGAGGACTATGTCCCTACTTATGTGCTGTGGTGCCTTCCTCCGCCTCCTGTATCACTACAGAACAGAACAGTGAAATTGCAGACCTGCCAACTTTTTGAAATGGGAATGAGGGACACCTTTTAGCAAAAGTATGTAGGCATAGGAAACATCGCCTGCCACACCCCCCTTAAAGGAGGGATTGTACAAAAGAAAAATTATTGATTAAACCCACAAGTCCTTATTTTACCACTACTATTGCTTTATATTGGCTTTTGGAATTTACAAATGCAGCAATTTAGAAATTGGATGAAAGGTTTAGCACTGGGAAACATTTTTTGATAGATAAGTAGTGTATTTTAAATGCAACTATACAGATCAGACCAAAATGAGGGACAAATGAGGAGGAAAGAGGGACACAAGGACTTTGTTCCAAATGAGGGACAGTCCCTCAAAATCAGGGACAGTTGGTAGGTATAATATTGAGGTCAGGAAATGTAACCACGTTGCACAGCAGGGAACACAGGCATCCAACACTTTGTTGTCAAGTGTCAAAAAGAATGATGGAGGCTACAGTGCTGAAACCAAGGAAAGGTAGGGGACATGGGCAGCCAGAGAGGTGGGTATGCTACTTTTTCCATTGCAGGGGGCTGATGTTTTTAATTGTTTAGAGACTTTATGGGCTCTCTTTAAGCCAACTGGAAAAAAGAAATGCTGCTGGCATGGGATCAATGTAGAAACAACCCAAAATATTTTTCAAGCAAGTTAAAGGACATTTTTTTTTCATTAAAAGAACTTAGTATTTTTGTGTTACAAAACTGTACTTTTTGTTAGTGTATTTTTCAATTCCTCTAACCTTTTGTTATCCCTCATGCAGACAGAATAGGGCTTTGTATTGAAGCATTATATCTGTCCATGTAGTGTGGATGCGGTATGCTTTGTATCTTTTTCCCCCATGTGGGAAGGCTTATAATCAAGCTTTCAGACAATAGTAATGAGTTATGCTAAGGAGCTTAGGTGTAAAATAATTTACCAGTGAATGTTTGAAAATAGGTTTACTATTGGGTCTAAAATGGGTATACACATTAATCACACTGATATTCCATTGCACTTGGTCATGTCTAACATCATGAAGAAGGATGATTTTCAAAAGTATCATAAGCATAATTTAGAGAATATAAAACAATTATTGATCAGCACTGGATAATCTTTTTCTCTGTATTTATTTTTCCTACGTGTGCAAGTTTATGGAACTGTTTTTTTAATTTATTACAGAAGGGCATTAAACAACTGCATAGACTCCACAAGTCTACACAGCCTCTCCACTATGCCATGCATTCCTGACATCCGTTATTTAAATATTTTGAGAGCAAACAAATTATCAGTATGTACTCCCTGGGCCAAGACCTACTCATACAAACAGCTGTGGCCATTCACGATGTGCCATCCACATTCAGAGCATGCAAGAGACATCAAAAGTCTGTTTATCTGCTGGGGAGCAGGGAGGAAATCCTCTAAACGGGAACAGAGATTATGTACATGGAAATGTTTGGTGTCAAAGGCTCAGTCTTTACTGTCTCGCTATCAATAAGTCAAATACATAAATATATAATTATACATAATTAAAATTGCAGTCACCTTGACATGTTATTTGAATGCTTTGACACCTCAGGAAAAGCTATCTCTCTATCTAGTGTATAGATATTTCAGCATTCAATCTTTTAGTAACTATGGCTCCAAGTACTGTATACTGTAAATTTCCTTAAGGATCCTATTTGTCACATTTTGCCATTATTTTGGCACCCAGAAAGATGTGGTTCTCAAAATTGGGGTCTATCTATCTATCTATCTATCTATCTATCTATCTATCTATCTATCTATCTATCTATCTATCTATCTATCTATCTATCTATCTATCTATCTATCTATCTATCTATCTATCTATCTATCTATCTATCGATCTATCTATCTATCTCCGTTTGTCTATCTTCTAGTGGTGCTTAACTTTTTGAAACTGTGACCTGAAGTGATGTGCCAGTGCAATGTCCTCTGGCACACTAGGTGCAAATGCCAATGTGCCCCCCAATCACACTGTTGAAATGTATGGAACTTGCTTATCTTGCTTATCTTGCTTATCTGCCAATAATTGAGATGGTGAGGGCTACAGAAAGGGCAGCCACTGTCCACTGGTCCTAATGTTACCCCTCTTTAGTCCAAGGACAACAAAACAGGGTTGGGGAAGTGTGGTGGTGTAATTTAACTAGTGCAATTTAGTCATAATAAGTGATGAGCCAAACTCAGTTCAAACAGGGTTCAGCTAACTTTAAAGAAGTTTGGATGGTGAACTTGAACCCTATTGAAATCAAGGGAAGCTGAATCTTTCAAATTAAAAATGCCCATTTTCTGGACTTAAAGGAAAGGGGGTGTCAAAATATAGAATGGGGATAGGCATTGCCCTGGGCAAACTTTTTTTTTAATTCCACAGGACTAGGAAAAAAGATAAAGAAAAATAAAGTTTTAAATTAACAGCAAATTACATCTCCCTACATCATTCTTTTTTAAAAGAAAAAATGGCACACAGACTCCAAAGATCCTCCAGAAAACATAGGATACTGGTCTGCTATGTATTGTGGGGACCTTTGGAGGGGTCTAATTGCTTTTTTATTTACTGGTAATTTAAACAGTGGCCCTTTGTGTCTGGTATGAATCTGAAGGGGGACATCAAACAAAAAAAAAACCCAAAAATGTGTGGAGTCTCCCTAAAAATACATACCAGACTTGCCCTGGGCTCAATTTTATTATGTAAAGAGGGTGCTCTAGAAGCTTGCTGCACAGCACCTTCCCCACCTCTCCTCCATTTCCTTCCAGGTAAGTTGTGTTTACTATGCTTCAGTTTGTAAATGAACAGAAACTGCTCTGTACAAAGTACATTCATCTGCAGTGCAGCTGAGGTAGCAGAGAAAGGGATTGAGCATCTCTGTCCTCAGTCTCTTTCTCTGTCTCAAAAAGAGACATCAGAGTTCTGTTGCCCCTGATGTTTCAAAAAAGCCCCCCCCCCCTTCAAAAATAAATAAATAAATAAATCTGTAAAAAAAAAAATAGTAAGGCCTCCTTCACATGTGAACAAGACCATAGTAGTAATTTAGGAGGGATTTTGTGTTATTTTGTGTTTTGTGTGCTAATATTGTTTTTAGTGTATTTTTCGTGTATTTATTTCTATTGCAGGTGCCTAAAAACTCAGTACCACCTTCTTTTTTCTACTTTACAAACTCTGAAAGCTGTAAGTGAATAATGATAACCTCCAGATATGTAGGCTAAACTGCTTCTTTACAGTTTTGTGTACCTTCGACTTTCACCATTTCTCAAAAAGGCACAATTTACAAATAGTTATCATTTATTAACTGAATACAGTTTCAGCTTTTATATTTAGTAGGAATTTAGCAGGAATTTTGTAAAGCTTTTAGTGTATTTTTAGTGAAAATATTGTTATGATAAACTTTGTGCAAACATTTCTAGGCCTAAAAAATCACTAGCACTTTCTTTTTATTCTACTGGTTCTATGCTTTCAGAAAATGTATAAATTATGAGGTCTTTCACAAACTCTGAAAGCTGTAAGTGGAAAAAATAAAAAATAAAAATTGCAAAAATGGTCTGCTAGTAAAAGTGTTAATAAACTATATTGTGCTAGCTCCCCTGGTACCGATGGTTCCCGAGCCTGTCCTAACTTTGTTTGTTTTGAAAAAGAGCCTACATCATCACCATGCCTAGACAGCCCAGAATACTTCTACCCCTCCAGTATGGGGAGTCACCCCCTCCCCTTCTGCGCTGTGTCCTGTGTGCATTTGACTCCAGGGGCATTTGTTCACTTTATTCCCGTTCTCCAGTGGGGGGCTGCCTGCAATCCTCCTGGCCTTCTTTTGGTCTCAGGCAGACAGGGGTGTTTGATTTTCTCCTCTGAACTCCTTTTTTTTCTGGCAGGAAAATTCAGCTTAACCACATGCCGACCAGCCACCGCAGTTGTACTGCGGCAGAATGGCACAGCTGGGCGAAATAACGTTATGTAACGTTGCTTCGCCCTGTGGACACTAGGGGGCACACGTGCGCCCCCTGCTCGCCCCCCCCGAGCCGATGCGAGTGTCCGGTGGTCTGGATCACCGTCAGGCTCCCGCGATCGCCGCTAAGACACAGAGAAGCGGGATCTGTGTGTGTAAACACAGTTTCCGGTTCTCTGAGGGGAGAAGTGACAGATCGTCTGTTCATACAGAGTATGAACAGCGATCTGTTCCCCATCCCCCTTCAGTTAGAACACAAACTAGGACACACTTAACCCCTTCACTGCCCCCTAGTGGTTAACCCCTTCACTGTCAGTGACATTTTTACAGTAATCAATGCATTTTTAATTGTACTGATCGCTGTATTAATGCCAATGGTCCCAAAAATGTGTCAAAATTGTCCGACGTGTCCACCATAATGTTGCAGTCACAATAAAAATTGCAGATCGCTGCCATTACTAGTAAAAAAAAAAATAATAATAAAAAATGCTATAAAACTATCCCCTATTTTGTAGACACTATAACTTTTGCGTAAACCACTCAATACACGCTTATTGCGATTTTTTTTTTTTATTACCAAAAATATGTAGACAAATACATATCAGCCTAAACTGAGGAAAAAAAAGTTTTTTATATATTTTTGGGGAATATTTTTTATAGCAAAAAGTAAAAAATAATGCGTTTTTTTTTCAAAATTGTCGCACTTTTTTTGTTTATATCGCAAAAATAAAAACCGTAGAGGTGACCAAATACCACCAAAAGAAAGCTCTATTTGTGGGGAAAAAAAGAAGTCAAGTTTGTTTGGGTGCAACGTCGCACGACCACGCAATTGTCAGTTAAAGCGACGCAGTGCCCATTCGCAAAAAGTGCTCTGGTGAGGAAGAGGATAGAATCTTCCAGGGCTGAAGCGGTTAAAGTGGATGTAAACCCGATTCATGACATTTGAGCTGGGTACATATATCTGCAATGTTTGTTTATCTCTCTTCAAAGCACTATGTCATGTAGCTTTCTCCTGCTCCATTCTTCTGTTATCAGCCAGATAACACCTGACTAGGGATGAGCCGAACACCCCCCGGTTCGGTTCACACCAGAACCTGCGAACGGACCGAAAATTCTCACAAACGTTAGAACCCCATTGACGTCTATGGGAATCGAATGTTCGAAATCAAAAGTGCTCATTTTAAAGGCTAATTTGCATAGTATTGTCCTAAAAGGGGTTTGGGGACCCGGGTCCTGCCCCAAGAGACATGTATCAATGCAAAAAAAACTTTTAAAAACTGCGTTTTTTTCGGGAGCAGTGTTTTCCTGATCCTATCACTACCGCAGGCAGCTACATTATTTACAAGTTAGTGTAGATCGCGACCTCTGCACAGTGTTCAGCTAAAGCTACCTGTAGAAGGTTGGTGGTGTTTTCCTGATCCTATCACTGCTGCAGGCAGCTACATTATTTTAACGTTAGTGTAGTGCAACCTCTGCACAGTGTTCAGCTAAAGCTAAGTGTAGAAGGTTGGTTGTGTTTTCCTGATCCTATTACTACCGCAGGCAGCTACATTATTTTAACGTTAGTGTAGTGCGTCCTCTGCACAGTGTTCAGCTAAAGCTACCTGTAGAAGGTTGGTGGTGTTTTCCTGATCGTATCACTACCGCAGGCAGCTACATTATTTACACGTTAGTGTAGTGCGTCCTCTGCACAGTGTTCAGCTAAAGCTACCTGTAGAAGGTTGGTGGTGTTTTCTTGATCCTATCACTACCGCAGGCAGCTACATTATTTACACGTTAGTGTAGTGCGACCTCTGCACAGTGTTCAGCTAAAGCGACCTGTAGAAGGTTGGTGGTGTTTTCCTACACTGACGTGTAAATAATGTAGCTGCCTGCGGTAGTGATAGGATCAAGAAAACACCACCAACCTTCTACAGGTAGCTTTAGCTGAACACTGTGCAGAGGACGCACTACACTAACGTGTAAATAATGTAGCTGCCTGCGGTAGTGATAGGATCAGGAAAACACCACCAACCTTCTACAGGTAGCTTTAGCTGAACACTGTGCAGAGGACACACTACACTAACGTTAAAATAATGTAGCTGCCTGCAGTAGTAATAGGATCAGGAAAACACCACCAACCTTCTACAGGTAGCTTTAGCTGAACACTGTGCAGAAGTCACACTACACTAACGTTAAAATAATGTAGCTGCCTGCAGCAGTGATAGGATCAGGAAAACACCACCAACCTTCTACAGGTAGCTTTTTTTTTTTTTTTAACAAGAAAAAATGTTTATTCAATGTTTACAATACAAGCGATGCATATACACAGTTGTACACAGAAATATTATCACATAAGTTGTCACAAGACAAATGAGCGACATCTTGAACAGTATAAAAAAGTGCAGAGGTGTCGAATTGCATCACATTAGGAGATGAGATCAAAGACAATAGGTTCCAGGACTAATAGTTGAGAAGGTCTTGGAGAGGGGGAGGGGGAGGGAAGGGGGGGGTGGAAGGAAAAAGGGGAGGGAAGGGGGGGGTGGAAGGAAGAAGGGGGGGGGCCGGGGAAGGACCACATCCATCTTGCTAGGTTCCCAGTACTCAAAGCAGGGTTAAGCACTCAGAAAATTAAAACAGTGGTAAACTATTATCGGGCGGGTCCAACAGGCTCATCTCGGTGGTCATCCTCCCCCAATGTACCCCACGCATCTATCCAACCCGACCATATCTTGACAAATTTGGCAGGACAGTTTCGGTTAGTATAGGTAAGTTTATACAATGGTAGCACCGAGTTCAATTTAAGGCGCCATAAGGATACTGTGGGTGGGGCATTGTCCTTCCAGTGAAGAAATATCTCTCTACGAGCGTAAAATGTGGCATAATTCAAAAATAGTCTAGTGTATTTACCCCTTTCCCTAGAGTCAAAGACATTGAGCAGCATCAATTTGGGGTCTGTGACCAGTTCTAGAGAGGTAACCCGACTAAGGGTGTCAGCTATCCCAAGCCAGTAATCCCTAAGGCGAGGACAGGACCATATCATATGAAAGAAAGCTGCAGAACTCTGACCACACCTAGGACAGGCCACCGGAGTGTTAGGATTCATAAGTGTTAATCGCTTTGGAGTATAATAGGCTCTGTGGAGGAACTTGACCTGCATAAAACGGTCTCGGCCGAGTCTCTGGCCGAGATCATATTAGTGACAAAGGATGATACACAGGACTCCCATTCCTCCTCTGTCAGATCTGGGATATCTATTTGCCATCTATCATGAGTTTTTTCAAGTTTTTTCAATGGAGCTACGGACAGATGAAAATATAGGGAGGAGAGGGGTTTATCTATGACCCTAGCAGTGAGTAGTCCCTCCACAGAGTCTGATTTCAATATAATTTGAGCTGGGAACTGTTTCTTGTACGCGTGCCGAAGTTGATAGTACCTAAACAGCATCCATCCCGGCAGTGAGTAGGCACTTTTGAGATCCGCAAAGGATCTCAGTTTACCCCCCCATCACAATATGTTTCAGTTTTACTATGCCCTTCCCTGCCAAAACCTGGGGGTCTGGAACAGTATTCAGGTGTGGTAAGTTGGGATTACCCCATAAAGGAATATGGGGAGAAAATGTCTCGGGAGAGGCAAAGCGGGCCCTGGCCTTATGCCATACAGTAATGGTTGTACGCATCAAGTCCGTGATGCCGGGGTGAGACCTCACCCCCCTAAACACCACATTGCTGAGAGAGGAGTATGAACCCATTATGGCTGCCTCCAAGGTTACCGCTGGGTTGTCCTGTAGCTGTGAGAACCACCATCTGACCGTCACCAGAACGGCCGCCCAGAAATAAATCTGAAAATCTGGTAGGGACAGGCCGCCCTGGGTGACATTTTAATTATATTTACCCTACCCACGGGTGATAGGGGAAGAGTATTCCAGGCTGTACATTTTTGTGAAAAATTTTTAAGAAGTGGTTGAAGGTTCAGCTCATAATATGAGGACAATGGAGTCCCAACCCTTACACCCAGGTATTTGAACTCTGATGTCCAGTTTAGGGGGGTGCCTGTTGGTGGGTGGGGACTCGCTGGATTCAGCGAGAAAAGAAGGGATTTTCCCCAGTTAATTTTAATGCCCGAGAACGATCCGAATTCGTCTATTATTTGTAGCGCGGGTGGGAGGGAAGAAATATCTTTAAGGAAAAGGAGGGTATCGTCGGCGTATAAGGATATTTTATCTGTTATTACACCGACTTGGATTCCTTTTACTGAGGAAGCGGATCTAATACGAGCTGCCATGGGCTCCATGGCTAGCGCGAATAATCCAGGGGATAGTGAGCAGCCCTGTCTGGTACCCCTAGACAGGGGAAACGGTGGGGATAATGAATTATTTGTGCGTATACGGGCCGTGGGATTAGAGTATAGCATCTGGACCCAACTAATAAAGCGAGGGCCAAATCCAAACTTGTGGAGGACCGCCCAGAGGTAGCGCCACTCAACTGAATCAAAAGCCTTTTCGGCATCTAGAGAGGCGACAACCTCCGGGCCATCCCCGCTCGCCCTGGACAGATGCGTTAAGAGACGCCGGATGTTTATGTCGGTCCCTCTGCCCGGCATAAAACCAGACCGGTCCGCATGCACCAGTGCCGTAATCACAGTATTTAAGCGACCAGCCAAAACCTTGGCCAACAGCTTGGCATCCACATTAAGGAGAGATATAGGACGATATGAAGAGCAGTGTTCGGGAGGCTTGCCTTGTTTAAGAATGACTACTATAACCGCCTCAGCCATTGTCGGGGGCAATGAATTCCCCTCCATGGCGTTTTGGAGCATTCTTTTGAACAATGGCAGTATTTCTTCTGCATATGTCTTAAAGAATTCGGCAGGTATCCCATCTGGGCCTGGCGTTTTGCCGTTTTGTAAGGAGGCCACTGCCTTCTGTACTTCCTCTAATAGGATAGGACCGTCCAAAGCTTCTCTAAATGTGGATGTCAGGCAAGGGAGCTCCACCCCGTCAAGATATGTCAACAGTTCAGCGTCTGTGACCAAATACCACCAAAAGAAAGCTCTATTTGTGGGGAAAAAAAGAAGTCAAGTTTGTTTGGGTGCAACGTCGCACGACCACGCAATTGTCAGTTAAAGCGACGCAGTGCCCATTCGCAAAAAGTGCTCTGGTGAGGAAGAGGATAGAATCTTCCAGGGCTGAAGCGGTTAAAGTGGATGTAAACCCGATTCATGACATTTGAGCTGGGTACATATATCTGCAATGTTTGTTTATCTCTCTTCAAAGCACTATGTCATGTAGCTTTCTCCTGCTCCATTCTTCTGTTATCAGCCAGATAACACCTGACTAGGGATGAGCCGAACACCCCCCGGTTCGGTTCACACCAGAACCTGCGAACGGACCGAAAATTCTCACAAACGTTAGAACCCCATTGACGTCTATGGGAATCGAATGTTCGAAATCAAAAGTGCTCATTTTAAAGGCTAATTTGCATAGTATTGTCCTAAAAGGGGTTTGGGGACCCGGGTCCTGCCCCAAGAGACATGTATCAATGCAAAAAAAACTTTTAAAAACTGCGTTTTTTTCGGGAGCAGTGTTTTCCTGATCCTATCACTACCGCAGGCAGCTACATTATTTACAAGTTAGTGTAGATCGCGACCTCTGCACAGTGTTCAGCTAAAGCTACCTGTAGAAGGTTGGTGGTGTTTTCCTGATCCTATCACTGCTGCAGGCAGCTACATTATTTTAACGTTAGTGTAGTGCAACCTCTGCACAGTGTTCAGCTAAAGCTAAGTGTAGAAGGTTGGTGGTGTTTTCCTGATCCTATTACTACCGCAGGCAGCTACATTATTTTAACGTTAGTGTAGTGCGTCCTCTGCACAGTGTTCAGCTAAAGCTACCTGTAGAAGGTTGGTGGTGTTTTCCTGATCGTATCACTACCGCAGGCAGCTACATTATTTACACGTTAGTGTAGTGCGTCCTCTGCACAGTGTTCAGCTAAAGCTACCTGTAGAAGGTTGGTGGTGTTTTCTTGATCCTATCACTACCGCAGGCAGCTACATTATTTACACGTTAGTGTAGTGCGACCTCTGCACAGTGTTCAGCTAAAGCGACCTGTAGAAGGTTGGTGGTGTTTTCCTACACTGACGTGTAAATAATGTAGCTGCCTGCGGTAGTGATAGGATCAAGAAAACACCACCAACCTTCTACAGGTAGCTTTAGCTGAACACTGTGCAGAGGACGCACTACACTAACGTGTAAATAATGTAGCTGCCTGCGGTAGTGATAGGATCAGGAAAACACCACCAACCTTCTACAGGTAGCTTTAGCTGAACACTGTGCAGAGGACGCACTACACTAACGTTAAAATAATGTAGCTGCCTGCAGTAGTAATAGGATCAGGAAAACACCACCAACCTTCTACAGGTAGCTTTAGCTGAACACTGTGCAGAAGTCACACTACACTAACGTTAAAATAATGTAGCTGCCTGCAGCAGTGATAGGATCAGGAAAACACCACCAACCTTCTACAGGTAGCTTTTTTTTTTTTTTTAACAAGAAAAAATGTTTATTCAATGTTTACAATACAAGCGATGCATATACACAGTTGTACACAGAAATATTATCACATAAGTTGTCACAAGACAAATGAGCGACATCTTGAACAGTATAAAAAAGTGCAGAGGTGTCGAATTGCATCACATTAGGAGATGAGATCAAAGACAATAGGTTCCAGGACTAATAGTTGAGAAGGTCTTGGAGAGGGGGAGGGGGAGGGAAGGGGGGGGTGGAAGGAAAAAGGGGAGGGAAGGGGGGGGTGGAAGGAAGAAGGGGGGGGGCCGGGGAAGGACCACATCCATCTTGCTAGGTTCCCAGTACTCAAAGCAGGGTTAAGCACTCAGAAAATTAAAACAGTGGTAAACTATTATCGGGCGGGTCCAACAGGCTCATCTCGGTGGTCATCCTCCCCCAATGTACCCCACGCATCTATCCAACCTGACCATATCTTGACAAATTTGGCAGGACAGTTTCGGTTAGTATAGGTAAGTTTATACAATGGTAGCACCGAGTTCAATTTAAGGCGCCATAAGGATACTGTGGGTGGGGCATTGTCCTTCCAGTGAAGAAATATCTCTCTACGAGCGTAAAATGTGGCATAATTCAAAAATAGTCTAGTGTATTTACCCCTTTCCCTAGAGTCAAAGACATTGAGCAGCATCAATTTGGGGTCTGTGACCAGTTCTAGAGAGGTAACCCGACTAAGGGTGTCAGCTATCCCAAGCCAGTAATCCCTAAGGCGAGGACAGGACCATATCATATGAAAGAAAGCTGCAGAACTCTGACCACACCTAGGACAGGCCACCGGAGTGTTAGGATTCATAAGTGTTAATCGCTTTGGAGTATAATAGGCTCTGTGGAGGAACTTGACCTGCATAAAACGGTCTCGGCCGAGTCTCTGGCCGAGATCATATTAGTGACAAAGGATGATACACAGGACTCCCATTCCTCCTCTGTCAGATCTGGGATATCTATTTGCCATCTATCATGAGTTTTTTCAAGTTTTTTCAATGGAGCTACGGACAGATGAAAATATAGGGAGGAGAGGGGTTTATCTATGACCCTAGCAGTGAGTAGTCCCTCCACAGAGTCTGATTTCAATATAATTTGAGCTGGGAACTGTTTCTTGTACGCGTGCCGAAGTTGATAGTACCTAAACAGCATCCATCCCGGGAGTGAGTAGGCACTTTTGAGATCCGCAAAGGATCTCAGTTTACCCCCCCATCACAATATGTTTCAGTTTTACTATGCCCTTCCCTGCCAAAACCTGGGGGTCTGGAACAGTATTCAGGTGTGGTAAGTTGGGATTACCCCATAAAGGAATATGGGGAGAAAATGTCTCGGGAGAGGCAAAGCGGGCCCTGGCCTTATGCCATACAGTAATGGTTGTACGCATCAAGTCCGTGATGCCGGGGTGAGACCTCACCCCCCTAAACACCACATTGCTGAGAGAGGAGTATGAACCCATTATGGCTGCCTCCAAGGTTACCGCTGGGTTGTCCTGTAGCTGTGAGAACCACCATCTGACCGTCACCAGAACGGCCGCCCAGAAATAAATCTGAAAATCTGGTAGGGACAGGCCGCCCTGGGTGACATTTTAATTATATTTACCCTACCCACGGGTGATAGGGGAAGAGTATTCCAGGCTGTACATTTTTGTGAAAAATTTTTAAGAAGTGGTTGAAGGTTCAGCTCATAATATGAGGACAATGGAGTCCCAACCCTTACACCCAGGTATTTGAACTCTGATGTCCAGTTTAGGGGGGTGCCTGTTGGTGGGTGGGGACTCGCTGGATTCAGCGAGAAAAGAAGGGATTTTCCCCAGTTAATTTTAATGCCCGAGAACGATCCGAATTCGTCTATTATTTGTAGCGCGGGTGGGAGGGAAGAAATATCTTTAAGGAAAAGGAGGGTATCGTCGGCGTATAAGGATATTTTATCTGTTATTACACCGACTTGGATTCCTTTTACTGAGGAAGCGGATCTAATACGAGCTGCCATGGGCTCCATGGCTAGCGCGAATAATCCAGGGGATAGTGAGCAGCCCTGTCTGGTACCCCTAGACAGGGGAAACGGTGGGGATAATGAATTATTTGTGCGTATACGGGCCGTGGGATTAGAGTATAGCATCTGGACCCAACTAATAAAGCGAGGGCCAAATCCAAACTTGTGGAGGACCGCCCAGAGGTAGCGCCACTCAACTGAATCAAAAGCCTTTTCGGCATCTAGAGAGGCGACAACCTCCGGGCCATCCCCGCTCGCCCTGGACAGATGCGTTAAGAGACGCCGGATGTTTATGTCGGTCCCTCTGCCCGGCATAAAACCAGACCGGTCCGCATGCACCAGTGCCGTAATCACAGTATTTAAGCGACCAGCCAAAACCTTGGCCAACAGCTTGGCATTCACATTAAGGAGAGATATAGGACGATATGAAGAGCAGTGTTCGGGAGGCTTGCCTTGTTTAAGAATGACTACTATAACCGCCTCAGCCATTGTCGGGGGCAATGAATTCCCCTCCATGGCGTTTTGGAGCATTCTTTTGAACAATGGCAGTATTTCTTCTGCATATGTCTTAAAGAATTCGGCAGGTATCCCATCTGGGCCTGGCGTTTTGCCGTTTTGTAAGGAGGCCACTGCCTTCTGTACTTCCTCTTATAGGATAGGACCGTCCAAAGCTTCTCTAAATGTGGATGTCAGGCAAGGGAGCTCCACCCCGTCAAGATATGTCAACAGTTCCGCGTCTGTACAATTCATTCTAGAACTGTATAGGTCCCGATAAAATGACGCAAATCTATCATTAATGGATGAAGGATCTGTTAGGGTCGTCCCGTCTAAGTCATAAATGGTGGAAATAGTGACTGGGGAGGAGCTTTCCCTCACCAGCCATGCCAGCATACTACCAGTCTTTTCCCCGTGCTCAAAAATTCTTTGGGACTGATGCAGAAATTTAGTCTTAGTGGCTGATGTTCGTAGCAGGAGAACATCCCGCAGTGCTGCCTGAAAGTCAGAGTACGCCCTCGAAGTCCGAGACTCCGAGTATTCCTCCTCTAGTATCGCCACCTTCTCCTCAGCCTTTCGGGTCTCCTCTCTCAGGTCCTTACGGACCTTACGGATATGAGACTACAGGTTACCTCTAGTGAAGGCCTTGAATGCGTCCCAGGACGTGGTCAGAGATATCGATTGGTCCAAATCCCGCCAATATTGTATTGCCTCAGATCTAAATGGTTCCGATATTCTGGAATCATCTAGCCAAAATCTGGACAATCTCCAGAGATTCTCACCCAGTGAACAGGACACACACAGCCTCAAGGCAAGCGGAGCGTGATCGGATATGCCACGGGGGAGAATGGTGATGTCCCTAACCCTGGGCAGCACAGACCCCCCCGCATAGGCCAGGTCTATGCGCGAGAAGGTCTTATGCGAAGCCGAATGACACGTGTAGGCCCTTCGGGAAGGGTTCCTCCATCTCCATACATCGGTCAGGTTAGAGGCTTCGGCCCATGAGATCAGGTCTGAAGAGGAGCCGGCTCCGGGTGAGAACCTGTCCATCCCAGGATCCGGCGCCATGTTAAAATCCCCCAACACCACCACATTATCCGTAGCATAGGTGGCAATTTTAGAGATAAGCTGATTAAGCAATCTCATGGAGGCCGGGGGGGGTACAAACCCACCACCACTAGTTCTAATCTATCTACCATGGCATGTAGTATAACAAAACGACCCTCCGGATCTAGTTCCAGCGCCAACAGTTTAAACGGTAGAGACTTATGAATTAGAATGCTGACTCCCCTAGAGAAGTTGGTGTAGGTAGAATGATATTGATGTCCCACCCATGGTCGTCTGAGGCTCAGGATTTTACTGCCTGTCAAGTGAGTTTCTTGCAGTATACATATTTGGGGATGATGGTTTTAAGAAATTGAAATACCAATGACCTTTTCACAGAAGAATTTAAGCCCCTAGTGTTCCATGAGACAATAGTACAATCAGCCATAGTCATCTATAGGTACATTTCCCAGCTGTGGACCTCTACCCAAATTTAGGTGCAATGCTCGGACCACCATGTAAGTCAGGGTGTGGCACCCCAAACACTGAGTGACAATTATATTTGCATCGCTTGTGGAAGAACAACATAAGAATCAAACATAACCAAATAAACCCAACCAACCCCCCCACCCCCCACCCCGCCAACCCCAGCCCCAACTTGGGGGAGGCTCAGGATCCCAATCTCGAACCAAGGCGAACGCGCCTGTAAAGGGGGAACGTGTGCAAAACGGCATCTGCAGTTCAACAATTAGATCTCACATGTAGTCTCTTGCTGGAGACCGGACTGATAAAAGAGCAGGTGCAGGCACCCAGCAGCCGCCGGGGGTACAAACTTGAAAGGTAACGTTACAGAGTAAATTCAAATGATTCAGTCATTACCAGAGGATTTACCATAGAGTGTTATTAGACAATGCAGGACAGGAGGCCCTAAAAGGGCCAATGTATAAGAGAGGCACGTCTTTAAGGCCACACATGGCTAAGGCAATCAGGGGCCAGATCCCATCCATAGAGATAGTGATAACTGAGTAAATAATCAACATTTAGAACCGGTAGTGGGCCTGGGTCCAGGACATGCAAAAATGGGGAAGGGGAAGAAGGAGCATTAGGAACAGCCCTGGTACCACTATTGCAGTAATGAGGCCTCGAGAAGCCTCTCGGGGTCCATCCATCCGAGTCTCGAGAATTCAAAAGTAAGAAGCCACAACATGTGGTGGGTGTCAGTAGGAAGACCCAGGCCAACGGATAGGAAAAGGCACGTTTCAGGAAGAACAGTAAATAGTAACAGTCCGCTTAAGTGGGTAATTAGGTAATTCACTTATCTGGGCGGAAGTGTATCAATCCAGGCAGAGGCCTCCTCTGGGGACACAAAGAACCACGTAGACTCTCCGTCTTCCACCCTCAGCCTGGCCGGGAACAGCATGCTGTATTTAATATGAAGGGAGCGAAGCCTCACTCTAACAGCATCAAAGGATTTTCGTTGCTTTTGGGTTTCCAGCGAGTAATCCGGGAATATGAGAAGCTTAGCATTTTCGAAGCGGAGTTCGCCTTGGGCTCTGGCCTCCCTCATCACAATATCTCTGTCCCGAAAATGAAGGAGTTTGAAAATAAAGGTACGGGGAGGTGCTCCCTGGGGTCCCCTGGCGGTGGGTATGCGGTGGGCCCTTTCCACTGTAAAAAATGGGGAGAAGCGGGCTGAAGGGAGCAGTTGTTGCAGTAGGCGTTCGGCGAAGGCCGTAGGATTCGTGGCCTCCACCCCTTCAGGGAGTCCCAATATGCGTAAATTATTCCGTCGATTGCGGTTCTCCGCATCTTCTGCGCGGGACTCAAGCGTTTTTACTCTGGCCTTAAGTGCATGAATGTCAACCCCATGATCACGCACCGTATCTTCCGCCTGGGAGACCCTTTGCTCCACCTCAGATACTCGTCCCCTAAAGGCGTCAAAGTCCTTCCTAATAAACTCTACATTAGCTTGTATGTGATCCACCTTACCGGTCAGGGTAGTTATGGCCTGTAGAACCGCCTTAAAATCAGCCGCTGTGGCAGGCATCTTATCAGGATCTTCGGCCTGGTTCTCCATCTGGGGAAGAGTCTTAGGCGAGGCCCCGGCTGCGGCCTTGTCTATGTTTTGTGGCCTTTTTCCTTTATCTAGGCTGACTTTTTCGCCTTTGCATACCCCCAGGAAGGCACCAGGAGTGAGGAGGGACAGGGAGAGCCCGCCGGATCTGTAGTTTACGGCGCCCGAACGGGCACCGCGCCGGCCGCGTGAGGCTGCGGGCAGGGCCTTCTAGGCGAGACCGCGGCTTCGGCCTAGTCCGCGCCGGCCGGCTCCAGTCCTTTTTTTTAGATTTCGGCAGGCTGATTCTCTGCCCCAGCAATCCGGACCTGTCCCCCAGGCAGTAGGGGTCTGAGTAAGCCAATATTATGGGGTCTGCACCCAGTAAAAAGGGGATTATTGATCCGGTCTCAGGGAGCTCAGACAAACACGTCTGCTCCCTCTGCCATCCTGGACACGCCCCTTCTACAGGTAGCTTTAGCTGAACACTGTGCAGAGGTCGCGATCTACACTAACTTGTAAATAATGTAGCTGCCTGCGGTAGTGATAGGATCAGGAAAACACCACCAACCTTCTACAGGTAACTTTAGCTGAACACTGTGAAGAGGGCGCACTACATTAACGTTAAAATAATGTAGCTGCCTGCGGTAGTGATAGGATCAGGAAAACACCACCAACCTTCTGCAGGTAGCTTTGGATGAACACTGTGCAGAGGACGCACTACACTAACGTGTAAATAATGTAGCTGCCTGAGGTAGTGATAGGATCAGGAAAACACCACCAACCTTCTACAGGTAGCTTTAGCTGAACACTGTGCAGAGAACGCACTACACTAACTTGTAGCTTTAGCTGAACACTGTGAGAAGGACGCACTACTAACTTGTAACTTTAGCTGAACACTGTGCACCATACTAACTTGTAACTTTAGCTGAACACTGTTCAGAGGACACTGTGAGGAGGACGCACTACACTAACTTGTAACTTTAGCTGAACACTGTGCACTACACTAACTTGTAGCTTTAGCTGAACACTGTTCAGAGAACGCACTACACTAACTTGTAGCTTTAGCTGAACACTGTGAGGAGGACGAACTACGCTAACTTTTAGTTTTAGCTGAACACTGTGCACTACACTAACTTGTAGCTTTAGCTGAACACTGTTCAGAGGACACACTAACTTGTAGCTTTAGCTGAACACTGTGAGGAGGACGCACTACACTAACTTGTAGCTTTAGCTGAACACTGTGCAGAGGTCGCACTACACTAACTTGTAGCTTTAGCTGAACACTGTGCAGAGGTCACACTAAACTAACTTGTAGCTTTAGCTGAACACTGTTTAGAGGACGCACTACACTAACTTGTAGCTTTAGCTGAACACTGTGAGGAGGATGCACTACACTAACTTGTAGCTTTAGCTGAACACTGTGCAGAGGTCGCACTCCACTAACTTGTAGCTTTACCTGAACACTGTGAGGAGGACGCACTACACTAACTTGTAGCTTTAGCTGAACACTGTACACTACACTAATTTGTAGCTTTAGCTGAACACTGTTCAGAGTACGCACTACACTAACTTGTAGCTTTAGCTGAACACTGTGCAGAGGTCGCACTACACTAACTTGTAGCTTTAGCTGAACACTGTGCAGAGGTCACACTAAACTAACTTGTAGCTTTAGCTGAACACTGTTTAGAGGATGCACTACACTAACTTGTAGCTTTAGCTGAACACTGTGAGGAGGATGCACTACACTAACTTGTAGCTTTAGCTGAACACTGTGCAGAGGTCGCACTCCACTAACTTGTAGCTTTACCTGAACACTGTGAGGAGGATGCACTACACTAACTTGTAGCTTTAGCTGAACACTGTGCACTACACTAACTTGTAGCTTTAGCTGAACATTGTGAGGAGGATGCACTACACTAACTTGTAGCTTTAGCTGAACACTGTGCAGAGGTCGCACTACACTAACTTGTAGCTTTAGCTGAACACTGTGAGGAGGATGCACCACACTAACTTGTAGCTTTAGCTGAACACTGTGCACTACACTAACTTGTAGCTTTAGCTGAACACTGTTCAGAGGACGCACTACACTAACTGTAAATAGTCTAGCTGCCTGACTGTGGTACTAATAGGATCAGAAGAACACCAGCAATTTTCTTCAGGTAGCTGTAAATACTGTAACAACACAAGCCTACCTGTCAGTAGGAAGAAAATAACAGGAACGGATCTAGCTAAACTGAATACAGTGTATATATATACACAACACCTGGGATGCATATATATACACAATACACTGTAAGTGCAGCTAACTCACTGACTGTCCTGCCTAATCTATCTAACTTAAATCAAATGACACTGTCTTTCTGTCTCTCAACACCGGAACACACTACACAGGGCCGCCGTGCAGGCATTCTTATATAGTGTGGGGCATGTACTAAACCCCCTGAGCTATATTTGGCCAAAGCCTCCTTGGCTTTGGCCAATTACCGCTCTCTCTACAGACGGTGCTGTGATTGGCCAAGCATGTGGGTCATAGTGCATGCTTGGCCAATCATCAGCCAACAATGCACTGCAATGCCGCAGTGAATTATGGGCATGACGCGCCACACAAATTTGGCGTGAATGGCCCATATCGTTCGCAATTCGAAGAACGGGCAAACAGACGATGTTCGAGTCGAACATGGGTTCGACTCAAACACGAAGCTCATCCCTACTCCTGACAAGTTCTCTGTCACATATGATAAAAGCAGCCTGACTTTTGTGTTGGGGAGGATGCTATAAATAGATTAGCAGAGCCCTGAACTATTCAATGATCAGTTCTGAAAGTCTCTACCTATGAGGAGAGGAGGTGTGTGCCTTTCCTCCAATCAGCTGTCTTGGCTGTATGGCCAGACTTCACTGCAGTGTTGAACAAGAAGAGAACATCTCCTAACACAATGTGCACTTTCTAAACAGTATATAAAGGTGAAGACAGCAGATATACATGTACTAAAACTTATGCAGGAGGATTTGTTTCATCCCTGTGTATCATCTGAGGCTGTTCACTTCACTGGGTATATGTGAGGGTTTACATCCACTTTAAAAGCATATGCACACACATTTTTCTGTGTTTACGCACATTCAGCATTAATGCATTCTATTGCCCAGAATTTATTCTGGCCATTAGAATGCATTAATGTACAAATACGTCTAAATGCGTCTAGAGTTTTTGCGCATTTCACGTTTTTTTCCTACCCAAATGCTCCTCTCCTGAACACACAGTTAATAGTTTGTTTGTTTTTGGTCCAACCTGTAAACACTCCTCTTCTAATATACCTGTAAATGGCTATCTGTTTATGGCCACCAGGCTTACAGAGAGGTATTTACAAGCTGAAAAAAAGCCTATAAAAGGGAGGGTTCCTTTATTCTTTCATTGGGTTTCCACTCTGATCACCCCTGCGCTTCTCCTGGATGGGAGCCTCCTTCTACTGGGTGAGAGTTCCTGTATTCCTGCATGGGTTCTTCCTGTATTTGCCTAGTTCCTAGATGGGAATGAGGGGTCTCCTTTGATCAACCCCCTGCGCTCCTTCTGGATGGTGGTCTTCTACTGCAGGGGGCTCCTATGTTCCTGGATGAGGGTCCCCCTGCACTTGTTTATATTGTGGATGGGAGTAAGGGGTCCACTCTGATCACACCAACCAAACTCCTTGGTAGTAGGGATCTCTGAAAACACTTGGAAGTGTGTGTGTGTGTGTGTGTGTGTGTGTGTGTGGGGGGTGTCTCCCTGTACCCCAGTTGTGGGTCTCAGATTACTCCCTGCACTCTTGGATGTTGGGCCCCTGATTCTAGACCCTAATTGGTGGTTGAACTTTGTAGGGAGGGTTTGAAGTAGCTCCATGTATTTCCACTGAGGAGGAGACTTTAATTACTCCATTATTGGGCTCTATGCTTCTTCTTATAATGGTATCTCTGTACTCCAGCACAGGGGCCTCCTGTTACTCTTTGTTCATTAATACAGGGGTCTCCCTCAGGGCCAGAACAAGCGGGGATAATGAGGAGGCATGTTCTTTTGATGCAATGTTATGTAGTTGAGGAGGGGGGTGTACACAGGGAGCTTGTAGATGCTCCTTTCTCCTGCTGCCTAACTGACAGGAGTGACAGCAGTGTCAGAGGGATCAGGGGCCTGCATAGCTGCTGGAGGGAGAATTCTCTGGCATATTTGTGCTACACCAATGTTAGGGCATTTCTTCTTTCACCCCCGTTAGCCAATATTTTTCTTCAAGGCAGAATATGCATCGCTATTAAGTTCTTTAGTTCACTGTTGTGTGCCACAACTATTGGCACTATTTTAGTGCATGCCACAAACATTGCATACATTTCAGCTTGGTGCTGCATAAACTGATTTTAGCAAGCCCGTTATTCCACCCAGGGAGGGGTGGGTGGAGTTTGACATGTTTGCCCTGAGTACCTGATAACCTTGTCCCGCCACTGGTCCCAACCACCTGTTGCATCTATCTATCTACAGGCATACAGTACCCTACTTTTAAGTATCCAATGGGGTTTATTTACTAAAGCTGGAAAGTGCAAAATCAGGCTCACTTCTGCATAGAAACCAATGAGCTTCCAGGTTGTATTATCAAAGCTTAATTGAACAAGCTGGGGTTAGAAGCTCATTGGTTTCTATGCAGAAGTGAGCCTGATTTTGCACTTTCCAGCTTTAGTAAATAAACCCCATTGCGTACTTAAAAGTGGGGTATGCCTGTATCTATCTATCTGACTAACTGCCTTTCTGTCCATAGATACCTCCTGGATACCTACCTATCATTATCTGTCATATATACATTTTTGTTATTGACAGGAATTTAAGGAAAATGCTAATTAAATATTAATGAATACATTTGATCTGCTTATTTCTGTGTCTTGTTATCTGCCTTCATTAATTTCCATAACTACAATTTAAAAATATTGATTGAAGCTCAGAACTGAAAATAAATGAATTTTGGTTTCTTGTCATTCATACTCAATTTAATATAAATATAATTTTAAGCAGGCTGTGTGATTTGCGCCTGGAAAAAGAAAAGCTTGCAGAAATAAAAGTCTTTCTTTTGACTCCAACATTAGAGGACAAGGTAGTTAATCAGTGGCTCTGTGTGGTGTTAAGAGAGTCTGCGGGATGCTCATACCACACAGCCCTAAATCAATGTGTCTTCATCTTTTCAGCCTGGGAAAAATAAGCCAGCTGCAAGAGCTTAGGGGTGAAGAAGAAGAAACTCAGCGTCTGCTGAGAACTCACCACAGGGATCTTGGGATATGTCTCATCTTGTTCCTCCGCAGGCTGGTACTCTGAAAGACAAATAGGTTTCAACCAACTTACAACCAGATGAGGGCTGTAGGGGGCTACCGCTGAAACCCCATAATTGCAGGGCTGCTTGCACTGAAAATAGGGGCTTTGGAAGCAGAGTGATTTACAGCGATATAGGATGGATCAGCGGCTCATTTGGGGGCCAGAAGGTTAGCAAAAATGATTTGTTAGAATAAAGAGTGGAGAATAGGATATCAGGGTCATGTCTACATAGATCCTAGGGAATGCTCCTCCTGTGCATTAATTCAGTTATGCCAGCTAGCGCAGGAATTAATTGGTATGTAGTTTGCTGCTAGAGGGACACACATATTTTTAAAATATGCCAGTACTGTGCAGAGGTAGAGCTATAAAATCTGCACAAAAATACAGACTGCAGCTGAAAGTGTTGAGTGAACATAGCAAGTGCAGTAAGAAGCACGGACCACTACGCTGTATGTGGGTAGCATATTGCATCTATTCAAAAGTTTAAACAAATATGGTTATTGAAGAAGGTGCAATTGTATGTAGTGGTAGCACTGTTTAAAGTCAGTGGAAAGAGGGAGCACAAATGTAATTAACTACTAGTTATGTGATCATATTACACACTGTGCAGCTTAAAGCCAAATATAAATAATTTTGTACATGCTGTATATTTAAAGGAAAAGTTCACCTTTTCAAAAAAAATAAAAAAGGTAAGCTAATGTAGCACTGTCCCCGTAGGGCTTGCTGAATGTTGACTTCTTAGGTCTCTCTCTGATTGTTCTGTCCACCAGATGTCTTGCTGATGTTTTATACTGGTTATTTGTACCTGTGTTGTTAAATTTACATGCAAAATGTGTGTGGTGTGCAAGCTCCATCTAGCGTTCCTTTTTGGTATTGCTGCAGTTCTGTTAATTGTTGTATGTGTAATAGGAAGTTGTCAGCAAGTAGGGAATTCTGGGTAGACAGGAAGTCAACCATCCACCATTCTTTTCAACACATTGCAAGAAGCAAGTCATGTATTTCTCTATCTATCGCCATCACCCCTTAGAAAACTTAAAAAGTATGTTTTTATTATCTCATCTTGTACTGTATATCGTTGTTTATGCAATGTATGCTGTATTGTATGCAATATTATACTTATTGAGGTCTATTTCTGTTATTTTGTAGTTTCATCTGGCTTGTTCTAATAAAACTGAGATCAAAGAAATATGGTATCTACAGTTATTAGGATGAGAAGGTTTAGCTATCTGTTCCTTGAGACAGAACAGTGAAATTTTTAAGCTGACCTCTAAAGGGAAGATAAGCCGACTTCGGAAGTCTGTACGCAGTTTCCATACAGTCAGAAGCCTTATGCCCCATACACACGGGAAGCATCTCTGAAACTGCAGCAAGCTATCTTAGAAGCTAACATGGAGAAGCTGGCAGTAGAAAGAGACGCTGCCGCCGCCATTGCAGAAGCAGAAGCTTTAGAAGCAGCCGTCTACGATGAGCCAAGATTAGGCAGCAGCATACCGAGTCTAGAGGAGGACCAACAAGATTCTTCACAACGCACGTCAGATTATGTCTACCAACACTGGGACCCAAGCAGCATCCCACAACAAGAAATCAAACATAATGTCAGTGAGTCACATCAAATAAAGCAGCAACAAGACGACCTGGGACCCCAGCGCTACAAGCAAGAAAAATCTGACAGAGTTCCAGACTTTCCAGTCTCAACCAAACCTTCTACTCCACAAGGTACCCAGCCTTCATACAAGCATCAAACACCAGTCTTCACTCCAAAGGTGTATGCAACGAGCCGGTACGAACTGCCAACCTTATGTAAGTTTGAACCCAGCGCGCCTAAAGAAGAGACTTTTACCAGGTATGCCTTTACACCGCACCACAATACACCAGCAGCCTACCCCAATGCTAATCAGGCTACTGTAGACTTTGCCAAGTTCCTGGCCAAAAGAGAGTTAGTTACCCAAGGACTTGTCAAATTTAGTGATCACCCTCAACACTACAGGGCATGACGATCCGATTTCCAGAGTGTCATTCAAAGTCTAGATCTATCCTGCAGGGAACAGATAGAACTTCTCGTAAAGTGGCTTGGCAATGATTCTGCTGAACATGCCAAAAGGATCAGAGACATTAATATAAACCACCCTGAGATAGGCCTTGCAAACATCTGGAACAGACTGGATAGATGTTATGGCTCACCAGAGGCTATAGAGAGTACACTGTTTAAAAGGATAGAAGACTTCGCAAAAATACCTAGCAGAGGTTACCAAAGACCCAGAGAATTCAGTTACCTGTGTATGGAGTTACAAGTTGCTAAAGCAGAAGGAGACTTACCTGGCCTTTCTTATCTTGACTCTGCTACAGGTATTAACTCCTTAGCACAAAAACTTCCTCATGAGTTACACGAAAGATGGATTACTCATGGCTGTAACTACAAATGAAAACTACAATGTGCCCTTTCCACCTTTTGGTGAGTTTGTGGACTTTGTAGACAGACAAGCAGGAATGAAAGATGACCCCAGCTTCATTTTTCCAGTGTCTTATACTACCTCTTCTGGCCCTAAACAACTCAGAGCTCCAGTAGCAGTGCACAAAACCAACAGATTTGCAGAGTCTCAGTCAGAGGATCAAGACAGCGACCCTACTAAGTTCTGCCCTCTACATAAGATGCCACATCCTCTTCTGAAATGCAGAGCCTTCAGGACAAAGACCATCCAGGATCGCAAAGCTTTCCTCAAAGAGAACATCATCTGTTACAAGTGCTGCTCTTTGTCCACACATTTCGCCAAGGACTGCAAGGTCAGTGTAAAATGTACTGAATGTGACAGCACAGAGCACAACACAGCTCTACACCCAAGGCCTACTCCAAGAACTTTCCCACCTGTTCATAGGGACAAGGAGCAAGGCGGGGAGACCAAAGACTCTAGTACAGACGCCATAGCAATCACTTCACAGTGCACTGAAGTCTACAAAGGAAGTACAGGTGGCAGATCCTGCTCTAAAATCTGTCTTGTGAGAGTTTATCCAAAAGGACGCAGAGACAAAGCAGTCAAGCTCTACCTCATCTTGGATGATCAGAGTAATAAGTCACTAGCTAGATCTATGTTTTTTGACATTCTAAACCTTAAAGGCCCCAGCAGTCCTTACTCCCTTAGGACTTGTGCAGGTACAGTGGAAACGGCGGGGAGAAGAGCTGACGGCCTACAAATTTAATCTATGGATGGTAAGACATGCCTACCCTTACCAACCATAATAGAGTGCAACCAGATGCCAGACAACAGATCAGAGATTCCCACACCAGACGCAGCAGCTCACCAGACTCACTTGAATCACATAGCACATCTCATACCAGAACTAGATGATCAGGCTCAGATAATCTTATTCCTAGGGAGAGATATCTTGCAAGTCCACAAAGTAAGAAAACTGATCAACGGTCCTAAAAATGCCCCATATGCCCAAAGACTGGATCTCGGGTGGGTCATTATAGGTGATGTTTGCCTGGGAGGTGCACACAAACCCACATCTGTTCATAACCTGCTCACTAGTACCCTCGAAGAATGGTCGTCCTTCTCTTTTCCAACTCTGTCAAAATCACATCCTCATAAATGAACACTACAACCCTGTACCTCTTCCCTTCCTAAGTCCCCTCTGTGACAGCAATACCTATGACAATGACCAAAGCAACTTAGGAAGCACAGTGTTCCAGAGAACAAAGGAAGATAACCAGGTAGCAATGTCTATTGAGGATAGGCTCTTCCAGAAGTTATGGAAAAGAGTATGGAGAAAGACGGGACTAATAGCTGGGTTGCACCTCTTCCCTTTAGACCACAAAGACGACGTTTGCCTAACAACAGAGAACTAGCATAAAAACGTCTCACTTCCCTAAGACACAATTTTCAAAGGAAACCAGAGATGAAAGAACATTTCTTTTCCTTCATGGAGAAAATATTCCAGAATGGTCATGCTGAGATAGCCCCAAACCTCAGACTCAGAGGAATGCTGGTACTTACCTATATTTGGGGTCTATCACCCTAAGAAGCCAGGGCAGATTAGAGTAGTGTTCGATTCCAACGCCAAACATGAAGGTGTCTCTCTAAATGATGTCCTTTTCTCTGGCCCTGACCTTAACAACAGACTATTAGAAGTACTTCTTCACAAAGATTCAGTCGCATTCATGGCAGACATACAGCAAATGTTCTATTGCTTTCTTGTTAAAGAAGAACACCGTAACTTTCTGAGGTTTCTCTTGTTCAGGGACAACAACCCCTCTGGAGACATCACAGAATATCGCATGAGGGTGCACATATTTGGCAACAGTCCTTCCCCTGCAATTGCTATATATGGCCTCAGACATTCTGATAGAGTGGGAGAGTCAGAGTATGGGTCAGATGTCAGACAGTTTGTGGACAAGAATTTCTATGTAGACGATGGCTTGAAATCACTACCCACAAATGAAGCCGCAATCAGTCTCCTCAAAAGAACCCAGGCAATGCTTGCTTGTTCCAACTTAAGACTCCACAAGATTGCTTCCAACAGTAGAGAGGTTTTAGAAGCCTTTCCTGTCCAAGATCGTTCTAACGAGTTAAAGGACTTAGATCTAGGCACAGACTCACTTCCCATGCAACGTAGTCTTGGTTTGCTTTGAGACTTAAGATCTGACACGTTTACTTTCCAAGTAAACACAGAAGAAAAACCCTTTACCCGTAGAGGTGTCCTGTCTACCATAAACAGCCTGTATGATCCCTTAGGTTTTGCAGCACCTGTCACCATCCAGGGTAAAGCACTACTGAGAGACTTAACCTGTGAGTCGCTAGATTGGGACCACCCTCTCCCCACCGACAAGAAGAACCTATGGCTAGAGTGGAAGGACTCACTAACAACTCTATCCAACCTTAAAATTCCACGACCATATGCTCCTCTGTCATCTGCTGATGTTCAGACACAAAGACTTTGTGTGTTTTCGGATGCTTCTGTTAAAGCGATTGCTGCTGTAGCTTACCTGAAAACCATAGATACTAAAGGACAGTGCCACATAGGGTTTGCAATGGGGAAAGCAAAACTTGCACCACTTCCCAAACACACCATACCCAGGTTGGAACGTTGTGCTGCAGTAAAAGAACTTCAAATTCCTTCTAACTTGGACATTCTTAGAGTAGAAAGATATTTGAGTGAACAAGACTGCACGTGGATCTTCAACCCACCTCACTCTTCTTACATGGGAGGTGTTTGGGAGAGGATGGTAGGCATAGCCCGCAGAATTCTTGACTCTATCTTCAGACAAGTAGGAACTGCAAGACTTACTCACGAATGTTTAGTGACATTTATGGCAGAGGTTACAGCTATCATTAACGCCAGACCTTTGACATCCATTTCAAGTGACTCTGAGGATCCAGTGGTCCTCACACCTGCCATGTTACTCACGCAAAAGACTAGTCTTGCCAGTGCTCCAGCTTGAGAGTTGTGTGAGAAGGACCTTTACAAACGTCAGTAGAGACAAGTACAAACCCTTGCTAATACCTTCTGGAACCGGTGGAGGGAACAATATATATACTTTACAAGTAAGGAGAAAGTGGCACACTGAAAAGCCTAATCTTAAACCTGGTGATGTTGTGCTCATGAAAGATTGCCAGGCACTAAGGAATATGTGGCCTTTAGGTTTGATCACCAAAGTACTGCCAAGCAAGGATAATCGTGTCCGTAAGGTCAAGGTCAAGATCTTTCAACAGAATGAGGTTAAAGTATTCTTGAGACCAGTGACCGAACTTATTCTGTTGCTTCCTACGGAGGACTCTGTTAGTGACATCACTTGATGTCAGGCGGGGAGTGTTCTGTCCACCAGATGTCTTGCTGATGTTTTATACTGGTTATTTGAACCTGTGTTGTTAAATTTACATGCAAAATGTGTGTGGTGTGCAGGCTCCATTTAGCGTTCATTTTTGGTATTGCTGCAGTTCTGTTAATTGTTGTATGTGTAATAGGAAGTTGTCAGCAAGCAGGGAATTCTGGGTAGACAGGAAGTCAACCATCCACCATTCTTTTCAACACATTGCAAGAAGCAAGTCATGTATTTATCTATCGCCATCACCCCCTGTTTTTATTATCTCATCTTGTACTGTATATCGTTGTTTATGCAATGTATGCTGTATTGTATGCAATATTATACTTATTGAGGTCTATTTCTGTTATTTTGTAGTTTCACCTGGCTTGTTCTAATAAAACTGAGATCAAAGAAATATGGTATCTACAGTTATTAGGATGAGAAGGTTTAGCTATCTGCTCCTTGAGACAGAACACTGATTACCTGCAGCTAGTTGCTAAGGGTTTCCACTTTAGTTGCTAGGAGTTTTCACTCATACCCCCTTACTCCAGCTTGCTTGTTATTTAATGACCAGTCTAGGGTAATTGTGTTTTTGTATTTTATTTTGGAACTTTGGGAGAAGGGATTAGTGGGATACTCCAACTTGAACTATTCACAATGTATAAGGCCACCCTCACTTGGCCTCACCAGAAGATTTGTGGAAGCAGACACACTGCTTTAACCATATTGCCACTAGGGATGAGCCGAACCCCCCCCCCCGGTTCGGTTCGCACCAGAACCTGCGAACGGACCAAAAATTTGCAGGAACGTTAGAACCCCATTGAAGTCTATGGGACTCGAACTTTCGAAATCAAAAGTGCTAATTTTAAAGGCTAATTTGCATGGTATTGTCCTAAAAAGGGTTTGGGGACCAGGGTCCTGCCCCAGGGGACATGTATCTGCAAAAAAAGTTTTAAAAACTGACTTTTTTTGGGAGCAGTGATTTTAATGATGCTTAAAGTGAAAAAAAAAGTGAAATATTCCTTTAAATATTGTACCTGGGGGGTGTCTATAGTATGCCTGTAAAGTGGCGCGTGTTTCCCATGCTTAGAACAGTCCCTGCACAAAATGACATTTTTAAAGTAATAAAAGTCATTTAAAACTGCTTACGTCTTTAATGTAATGTCCGGTCCCGGTAATATGGATGAAAATCAGTGAGACAAACGACATGGGTACCCCCCTAGTCCCTTACCAGGCCCTTTGGGTCTTGTATGGATATTAAGAGGAACCCCGCACCCAAATTAAAAAAAGGAAAGGCGTGGGGCCCCAGGCCCTCTGAACAGCAATATACAGGCGGTGCAAACAACACAGGGACTGTAGGTTTGTTGTTAAGTAGAATCTGTTTGTAATTTTGAAATGGTACATTTTTAAAGTGTAGCTCCAGCCAAAAAATCTATTTTTAAGCTTCTTGGAAAATATAGGGAATCACCCTAGTTATCACCCCGGTGACATTTGTTTTGCTGTCTATGCACCTCTTCAGAAGATTTTACCTCACTTTCTGTCCCAATGACAAATGTTTTTTGACAATTTGGGGTTTTTGGTGAAACAAGGATTGGTGATAAAGCATCAGTGGAAAGGAGACACGTTTTTCCC
The DNA here is from genome assembly GCA_037952925.1 of Lithobates clamitans. Classification (NCBI taxonomy): domain Eukaryota; kingdom Metazoa; phylum Chordata; class Amphibia; order Anura; family Ranidae; genus Lithobates; species Lithobates clamitans. The sequence goes on along the minus strand of JBBGZY010000965.1, from coordinate 526,534 downwards.
ATATTAACTCTTACAAGAGAGAATTTCCCTTCTTAGGGGTAGATTTCATCTCACTTCCTGTTGTCTCCTTCTGTTTGCAAGTAGGAGTCGTTTGTAAGTTGGATGTTTGAAAGTAGGGGCCTGCCCTATATACTCTGCAGAAATTGGGGCCTTAGGTGTTGGTGTTGCCACAACACTGTAAGCCCTTACAGTTACTCTTGGTGGGCGCAGGAACGGGCTCTGCTGTGAAATTGTCATGGTTATGCAATAGAGTTTTCTCTGTCAGCTTACCTGTCTCCATGTGTTCATCTCTAAAGACCAGCTGCCTCTCACCTGACTGGTTTTATAACCTCTCCTTTAAGCATGGCCCCACCCCAGGCCCTATCAGGGAACCCTATATTAACCTGTGCACTGCAAGCCAGCAGTGCTGATCAACCATTGTGTGTTAGCCTCCGTGTGTGCTTGCTGTGTTTCCTACATCTGATTCCTGTTACTGACTTTGGCCTGTTCTTGAATCTCCCTGTCTGCTGGTTACCCTGACCTTTGGCGTGTTATGTTTATCCTTGTCTGCTAGTCACCCTGACCTTTGGCTTACCCCTTACTTCCCGGTCGTTTCCAGCCTGCTGCCTACTTCCTCTTCTCCTGTAGTCTACGGTGTGCGTGAGCTGTGAGACCCTGGGGGCTGCGACCTGGAGCCAGACTGCAGCGCAGTCCATCCTCACCACTAGAGGCTCTGGTGAACACTCGCTGGCTCTTAGGCTCCACGCCCTGGGGAATCTATGCTCTAGCTCCCACTGGGATCCATGTTAGTTATCCTGTAGACCTGCTTCCTGAGTTCAAACCGGCAGCAGTCAGTCCTAGAGTCCATTACCTTAGCGGTGCACTTCTGACTCCTACAGAGTGCATCTGTCACCTGGTCCCAGGTGACCAGACAGTTTGATCAGCCATGGACCTGGCTGATGTGCCTCTATCCGCAGATGATCCGTTGCAGGGCTTAGTTCGCAGACTTGAGACCCAAGTAAATGCGATTCCTTCAGGATTTGGCATCCCATTTCAAACAGGTTCAGGCCTCATAACCGCTATCTGCTGCTGCACCTATCGCACCAGTCGCAGCCACACATTCATTATAACTGCCAGCTCCAGCCCGTTTCTCTGGGGACTCCAAGGCTTGCAGGGGGTTCCTTAGCCAGTGCATGATTCATTTTCAACTTCAGCCCCAAAACTTCCTATCCGATCGGGCAAAAGTAGCCTATATTATATCCTTCCTAGCTTGGGCTGCCCCTCTGTGGGAACTGAATGATCCAGTGGTTTCTAGCCTGTCTGATTTCTTGAAACTTTTTTGGAATATCTTTGAGGAACCGGGTCGTGTCTCCTCAGCGGCTAGCGCTCTTTTACGTCTATGTCAACAGTCCGCTTCTGTGGGACAGTATGCTCTTCAGTTCCGTATCGTCACAGCTGAATTGAGCTGGAATAATGAGGCCCTAGTTGCAACCTTTTTACCTGGCCTCTCTGAGTGAAGGATGAATTAGCAGGAAGATCCCTTCCTGCTGATCTGGACGGTGTCATCACCTTGTGTAACCAGATCGATATTCGCTTTCAGGAGAGGGCCCTGGAAAAAAGACGCCAGCACTCCCCGTTCCTTAGGCAGCTTGAGCTCCCAGTCCCTTCTCTTCGATCCAAGGAGCACCCCCTGCCCGCTGAGGAACCTATGCAGTTGGGCTGGACCAAGTTGTCTCCTGAAGAACACGCTAGGCGCAGAACTCTGGGTCTGTGCCTCTATTGTGGGGCCAAAGGTCATTTTCGTGACACTTGTTCTCTTCGTCCGGAAAAATGATCGGGCCTAATACATCTGGAAGGTGGAGTATTAGACCCTGAAGTATCCCCTTCACCTTCTCGTCTTCTTCTTTCTATGTTCCTTCATGCCGGCGCTTCCCCTTGTTCGGTCTCAGCACATATGGATTCCGGAGTCGCTGGCAATTTCATGGATTGGGAAACTGCATCTTCCATGAGACTTACTCTTTTTCCCCTTTCAACGCCATTGGTGGTCTTGGCGATTGATGGCACTGTTCTCCCAGGGGGTCCTATCCGCTTCCAGACCCTTCCTGTTAAGATGTCGGTAGGGACACATCACCAGGAGTGGATATCCTTCCTTGTCTTGCCTAAAGCTTCTTCTCCTATCATATTAGGTCTTCCTTGGTTACGGTTCCATTTTCCACATATTGACTGGACTGCTGGACGGATCCTGGCTTGGGGTTTCTCCTGTTCCTCTTCCTGCCTCCTCAAGGTTACCCCAAAAGAGAAACTTCCTGTTGCCACCATCCCAGTATCTTCTGCTCTTCCCTCTTCATATAGCGATTTCTGGAATGTCTCCTGCAATAGTCGGGCTGAGGCACTCTCTGGGTCATGTGACACTCTGGATAAGGAGCCCACCTGTGAACTTGAGCCCGATCATTCACTCCAGTTTGCATAGTCATTTACCTTTGCCTGTTCCTGGACCCCATTGGATGCACACCCAGGCTGACTCGTCTACCAGTTCCACGGTCTCTACCCCCTGTGATGCGATTCTGGTGGTTGCTGCACCTGGCAATGCTGTTCAGTCGGCCTCTGCACCACTTCAGCCTATGCCCAGTAAAGCTATCCAGCTTGACTTCTGTGACACATCACTTTCTAACCAACCTGGTCTCAGAGATCCACTGACTTCTGACCAGTCTGATGATCCTGTGTTGGATGTCCAGCTCATCTTTAAGGGTCTGGGGGACCCTGCTCAGACTCCTGATGGTCTTCTTATGCCTTTACCCATTCCTAAGAAGCCTTTAGCCCTCAATAAGTCCTCTCGTCCTCTCCCTACCTCGGTTTTGGTCTCTGAGGATAATCTTAAGTACGAGGTTAGTCAAGTTCTCGATTCCCGGCGCTGTAGAGGCATTCTTCAGTACCTTGTACATTGGGAAGGGTTTGGTCCTGAGGAGAGGTCTTGGATCGCTACATCTGAGATCTTTGCGCCTCGTCTGTTGAGGAGGTTTCATCTGGAGTTTCCCTTTAAGCTAGGGCCCATGCGGGGGATGGGGAGGCCTCATAATAGGGGGGGTACTGTCATGGTTATGCTATAGAGTTTTCTCTGTCAGCTTACCTGTCTCCATGTGTTCATCTCTAAAGACAAGCTGCCTCTCACCTGACTGGTTTTATAACCTCTCCTCTAAGCATGGCCCCACCCCAGGCCCTATCATGGAACCCTATATTAGCATGTGCACTGCAAGCCAGCAGTGCTGATCAACCATAGTGTGTTAGCCTCCGTGTGTACTTGCTGTGTTTCCTACGTCTGATTCCTGTTCTCGACTCTCCCTGTCTGCTTGTTACCCTGACCTTTGGCATGTTATGTTTATCCTTGTCTGCTAGTCACCCTGACCTTTGGCTTACCCCTTACTTCCCTGTCGTTCCAGCCTGCTGCCTGCTTCCTCTTCTCCTGTAGTCTACAGTGAGCGTGAGCTGTGAGACCCTGGGGGCCGCGACCTGGAGCCAGACTGCAGCGCAGTCCACCCTCACCACTAGAGGCTCTGGTGAACACCCGCTGGCTCTTAGACTCCGCACCCTGGGGAATCTATGCTCTAGCTTCCACTGGGTTCCATGTTAGTTATCCTGTAGACCTGCTTCCTGAACCTTCCAGGGTTCAAACCGGCAGCAGTCAGTCCTAGGGTCCACTACTGACTCCTACAGAGTGCATCTGTCACCTGGTCCCAGGTGACCTGACAGAAATATTAGATCAAGAGTTGTAATTACATGCCCCTGTTGAACAGGGTCAGAAAAATTGGGCCTTTGGTGGTGCTGGTGCCACAACACTGTAAGTCCTCACAGTTACTCTTGGTGGGGGCAGAAACAGGCCCTGCTGTGAAATATTAGATCAAGAATTGTAATTACATGCATCTGTTGAACAGGGGCAGAAAAATTGGGCCTTAGGCACTGGTGCCACAACACTGCAACCCCTCACAGATACTCTAGTTGGAGCACAGGAACTAGCCCTGCTGCAAAGAATTGCATCAAAAATTGTAATTACACGCCCCTGTTAAACATGGGCTGAAAAATTGGGCCTTAGGCACTGGTGCTGGTGCCACAACACTGCAACCCCTCACAGATACTCTAGTTGGAGCACAGGAACAAGCCCTGCTGCAAAGTATTGCATCAAAAATTGTAATTACACGCCCCTCTTAAACAGGGGCTGAGAAATTGGGCCTTAGGCATTGGTGCTGGTGCCACAACACTGCAACCCCTCACAAATACTCTAGTTGAGTGCAGCAACGAACCCTCCTTGTAAAATATTGCATCAAAAATTGTAATAACGTGCCCCTGTAAAACAGCCATCGGTGGCGGCGCCCAGAACCAAAAATATTCTTACAAGCTATCAGCATGATCATTGAGGAGGAAGAGGATAGTCACTCAGCATAACAGGATAGTCGCTCAGAATCAGCATAGGCAGTCTTGAAGGGATCTGACATTTAAAAAAAAATGATTCGGTTACATCAGCATCAGGTGCTTGGTAGCTGGTGGTGATCCAAGACTTATTCATTCTTATGAAGGTCAGTCGATCGACGGAGTCGGTGGACAAGCACACCCTGTGATCGATTACAAAACCTCCAGCAGCACTGAATGTGCGTTCCGAAAGAATGCTGGATGCATGACAGGTCAGTAGCTCAATTGCATACTGCGCAAGCTCTGGCCAGTGATCCATCCTCAAGACCCAGTAACCCAGAAGATTGTCGGTGGGAAAAGTGTCCAAGTCAGATCTTGCCCCTAGGTATTCCTGCACCATGTAAAACAGACGCTGGCGATGGTTGCTGGAACCATACCTTGGGGCTGCGGACTAAAAAATTGTCTGAACGCATCGGTCCTTCTTTGACTGACCGCAGCCTCAGCAACATGTTGTCCAGGAGCAGGAGTTTGTAACCTCCCAGTCTCTGGGAACGCATTGCACAGACCTTTCTGCAAGGCCTCCCGAAGATGTTTCATCCTCTGCTTCCTCTGCGACGGCAAGATAAGGTCCGCAACGTTACCTTTGTAACAAGGATCAAGGAGGGTTGCCAGCCAGTATTGATCCCTCTCCTTAATATTACGAATACGAGGATTCTTCCGCAGGCTTTGCAAGGTCAGGGAGGCCATGCAGCGTAGGTTTGCTGAGGCATTTGGTCCGGAGTCCTCTGAGTCACTAAGGACGACATGATCCACAGCCACCTCCTCCCAGCCACGTACAAGTCCATGGGTTTCTTGGGACTGTAAATGATCCCTTAAAGACTGCTGCTGATGGTGATAAAACTCCTGCAGTTTAAAATGGAATACACGATGCGTGCTAACGTTGTGACCCTCATGCGCAATTCCATTTTAAATGGCAAAGGAGTTTTATTTTGTTACCTCTGCTGAAATTGTTCCTATTTACTAGTTTTTAACTATTTTACTTAATAAATGAAACGGTCATAGTTTACCTGCACTATTGGGGTCCCCCTTTCTTTTTTTGGGATTTGTGGTCTATCTTCGCCTGATCTCTTTGGGAAGAGCCATTGCAAGAGCCCCTGGGAGCATTCCCCCCGCACTAGTGCCCCTGCTACTGCTGATAAGTTGCCCAAGAAGGAGACCGGCAGGACAACCCATGGAGTTTATCGTGGGACATCCTGAGGAGTCCATCTTCCACTACTAAGCCTGTTTTGACCCCCCTGAGTAAGGGCGGTCGCAGGCTCTCTGGTAAGCCTCCATTACTTATCATCTGGTGGCGGGCTGTACTAGTGGTGGATCATTCTTGGCACTCTGCATTGGCTTATCTTTGAACTTGATTTTTCACTCATCACATTTATGAACTTTGTTTCAAACATTTATGCTTTCACATTACTTGTGTTTTATCATTTACACATTTTGTATGGTATGGTCTCTCACCAGCCATTATTACTGGCTGTTTTTTATCATTGTATGTTAATTTTAATGTTTTAATTTTTTGGTCATATATTTCATATATAATTTGCACATATTTTACCACACGTTTATCCACTTTGCAATTGGTCCAGCGCTGCACTGTCCTTTTTGACTCTCTTTTTTTATGTGCCCTCGTATTGGGGTTATAGTGCTTAGCTGCAGGACCTCCTTCACGGTTTTTTTACTTATTATTATTTTTCTTTTTGCTTAGCACCTAGCGCAATTCTTCTTTTTTTCTTTTACACTGGCATTATATGACCTGCGGAAATGCACGCAGACTTTCCTGGCCTGCCTCAGGACTTCCTGTAAGCCCAGGTACCTGCCCAAGACCTGCTGCACCACCAAGTTAAGGACGTGAGCCAAACCGGGCACATGGGTCAGTTGTCCCTGTTGGAGGGTGGAGAGGCAGTTGGTGCAAACCACCATACCTGCCTTAAGCTGGCATGGCATCAACCACCTCTGACCCTGCCCCTGCAGAGCTGGCAGAATCTCTGCCCCAGTGTGGCTCCTGTCCCCCAAGCACACCAGCTCAAGCACCGCATGGCATCTTTTGGCCTGCGTGCTTGCGTAGCCCCTTGAACGCCTACGGAGCACCGCTGGTTCCGAAGTCAAATTGGCATAGGAAGAGGCCATGGAGGAAGAAGAAGAGGAGGGGGTGGAGGAGAGAGGTGTGGCAGAATCACCACTAGTAGTATTTTGGAGGCGTGGTGGCAGAACAACCTCCAACACTACTGCACCCTGTCCTGCATCCTTCCCAGCTGCCAGAAGAGTCACCCAGTGCACTGTGAAAGATAGGTAACGTTCCTGTCCATGCCTGCTGGACCATGAGTCGGCGGTAATATGCACCTTACCGCTGACCACCCTGTCCAGCGAGGCCAAGACATTGCCTTCCACATGCCGGTAGAGAGCCGGAATCGCCTTCCATGAGAAAAAGTGGCGTTTGGGAACCTGCTACTGAGGAACCGCACATTCCACAAACTCACGGTAAGGAAGCAGAGTCTACCAACTGAAAAGGCAGCAGTTGAAGTGCTAGCAATTTAGCCAAGCTAGCATTTAACCGCTGGGTATGTGGATGGCTGGGAGCGAACTTCTTTCTGCGGTGTAGCAGCTGGGGCGGGAAAATTTGCCTTGTACAATCTGAGGTCGGTGTACCGATAGCGGATTGCCCCCAAGTACTTGGCTGTGACACACCTAATTCTACACCTTCATTCCTCTCAGTGCAGGTCTCAGAGAGGACTGAAGGTATAGTGGGGTTGGAGATCCCAGCTGATAAGGAGCAAGGAGAGGTCCTCTTTGTTCTTTGGTGTGGGTCTTTTAGGTACGCTTGCCAACGAACTGCATGGCAGGTCAACATATGTCTGGTCAAGCATGTGGTGCCCAAGCAGGAGATGTTTTGGCCACGAGAGATACGCTTGAGACATATGTCGCAATAGCAGTGGTGTACTAATAGGATCAGAAGAACACCACTAATTTTCTTCAGGTAGCTTTAGGTGCACACTGTGCAGAGGACACAGTACACTAACTGTAAATACTGTAGCTGCCTGCCTGTGGTATTAATAGGAACAGAACAACAGCAATTGTCTCCAGGTAGCTTTAGGTGCACACTGTGCAGAGGATGCACTAAACTAACTGTAAATACTGTAGCTGCCTGCCTGTGGTATTAATAGGATAAGAAGAACACCACTAATTTTCTTCAGGTAGCTTTAGGTGCACACTGTGCAGAGGACACAGTGCACTAACTGTAAATACTGTAGCTGCCTGCCTGTGGTATTAATAGGAGCAGAACAACAGCAATTGTCTCCAGGTAGCTTTAGGTGCCCACTGTGCAGAGGACGCACTACACTAACTGTAAATGTTGTAGCTGCCTGCCTGTGGAATTAATAGGATCAGAAGAGCACCACTAATTTTCTTCAGGTAGCTTTAGGTGCACACTGTGAGGACGCACAGTGTACTAACTGTCAATACTGTAGCTGCCTTCCTGTGGTATTAATAGGAGCAGAACAACAGCAATTGTCTCCAGGTAGCTTTAGGTGCACACTGTGCAGAGGACGCACTACTTTAACTGTAAATACTGTAGCTGCCTGCCTGTGGTATTAATAGGATCAGAAGAACACCACTAATTTTCTTCAGGTAGCTTTAGGTGCACACTGTGCAGAGGATGCACTAAACTAACTTGTAAATACTGCTGCTGCCTGCGATACTGTACTAATAGGATCAGAAGAACACAACTAATTTTCTTCAGTTAGGTTTGGGTGTACACTGTGCAGAGGACACAGTGCACTAACTCTAAATACTGTAGCTGCCTGCCTGTGGTATTAATAGGAGCAGAACAACAGCAATTGTCTCCAGGTAGCTTTAGGTACACACTGTGCAGAGGACACACTACACTAACTGTAAATACTGTAGCTGCCTGCCTGTGGTATTAATAGGATCAGAAGAACACCACTAATTTTCTTCAGGTAGCTTTAGGTGCACACTGTGCAGAGGACACAGTGCACTAACTGTAAATACTGTAGCTGCCTGCCTGTGGTATTATTAGGTGCAGAACTGGTACTGGTACTGTACTAATAGGATCAAAAGAACACCACTATTCTATACTTTTCTCCAGGTAGCTTTAGGTGCAAACTGTGCAGAGGATGCACTAAACTAACTTGTAAATACTACAGCTGCCTGCGGTACTGTACTAATAGGATCAGAAGAACACCACTAATTTTCTTCAGGTAGCTTTAGGTGCACACTGTGCACAGGATGCACTACATTAACTTGTAAATACTACAGCTGCCTGTGGTACTGTACTAATAGGATCAGAAGAACACCACTAATTTTCTCCAGGTAGCTTCAGATGCACTACACTAACTTGTAAATACTACAGCTGCCTGTGGTACTGTACTAATAGGATCAGAAGAACACCACTAATTTAATTCAGGTAGCTTTAGGTACACACTGTTCAGAAGACACAGTACACTAACTGTAAATACTGTAGCTGCCTGCCTGTGGTATTAATAGGAGCAGAGCAACAGCAATCGTCTCCAGGTAGCTTTAGGTGCACACTGTGCAGAGGATGCACTACGCTAACTGTAAATACTGTAGCTGCCTGCCTGTGGTATTAATAGGATCGGAAGAACACCACTAATTTTCTTCAGGTAGCTTCAGGTGCACAATGTGCAGGGGACACACTACACTAAATTGTAAATACTGCAGCTGCCTGCGGTACTGTACTAATTGGATCAGAAGAACACCACTAATTTTCTTCAGGTAGCTTTAGGTGCACACTGTGCAGAGGATGCACTAAACTAACTTGTAAATACTGCAGCTGCCTGCGGTACTGTACTAATAGGATCAGAAGAACACCACTAATTTTCCTCAGGTAACTTTAGGTGCACACTGTGCAGAGGATGCACTAAACTAACTTGTAAATACTGCAGCTGCCTGCGGTACTGTACTAATAGGATCAGAAGAACACCACTAATTTTCCTCAGGTAGCTTTAGGTGCACACTGTGCAGAGGATGCACTAAACTAACTTGTAAATACTGCAGCTGCCTGCGGTACTGTACTAATAGGATCAGAAGAACACCACTAATTTTCTTCAGGTAGCTTTAGGTGCACACTGCAGAGGACGCACTACACTAACTTGTAAATACTGCAGCTGCCTGCGGTACTGTACTAATAGGATCAGAAGAACACGACTAATTTTCTTCAGGTAGCTTTAGGTGCACACTGTGCAGAGGACGCACTACACTAACTTGTAAATACTACAGCTACCTGTGGTACTGTACTAATAGGATCAGAAGAACGCCACTAATTTTCTTCAGGTAGCTTTAGGTGCACACTGTGCAGAAGATGCACTACACTAACTTTTAAATACTACAGCTGCCTGTGGTACTGTACTAATAGGATCAGAAGAAAACCACTAATTTTCTTCAGGTAGCTTTTTGGTGCACACTGTGCAGAGGACGCACTACACTAACTTGTAAATACTGCAGCTGCCTGCGATACTATACTAATAGAATCAGAAGAACACCACTAATTTTGTTTAGGTAGGTTTAGGTGCACACTTTGCAGAGGACATACTAAACTAACTTGTAAATACTGCAGCTGCCTGCGGTACTGTATTAATAGGATCAGAAGAACACCACTCATTTTCTTCAGGTAGCTTTAGGTGCACACTGTGCAGAGGACACACTACACTAACTGTAAATACTGTAGCTGCCTGCCTGTGGTATTAATAGGATCAGAAGAACACCACCAATTTTCTTCAGGTAGATTTAGGTGCACAATGTGCAGAGGACGCACTACACTAACTTGTAAATACTACAGCTGCCTGTGATACTGTACTAATAGGATCAGAAGAACACCACTAATTTCCTTCAGGTAGCTTTAGGTGCACACCGTGCAGAGGACGCACTACACTAACTTGTAAATACTGCAGCTGCCTGCGGTACTGTACTAATAGGATCAGAATAAAACTAATTTTCTTCAGGTAGCTTTAGGTGCACACTGTGCAGAGGACGCACTACACTAACTGTAAATACTGTAGCTAATAGGACTAATAGGATCAGAAGAACACCAGCAATTTTCTTCAGGCAGCTGTAAATACTCTAAAAACACCTGCCTGAATGTCAGTAGTAGGAAGAGAATAACAGGAACGGATCTAGCTAAACTGTATATATGTATATATATATATATATATATATATATATATATATATATATATATACAACATCTAGGATGTATATATATATATATATATATATATATATATATATATATATACACACAATACACTGTAAGTGCTTGCTGACTCGCCTGCCTACTCTATCTAACTTAATCCAAACACACTGTCTCTCTGTCTATCTATCTCTCTCTCAATGCCGAAACACACTACACAGGGCCGCCGTGCAGGCGGCCTTATATAGTGTGGGGCGTGTACTAAACGCCCTGAGCCATAATTGGCCAAAGCCACCCTGGCTTTGGCCAATTACAGCTCTCTGTACAGACGGCGCTGTGATTGGCCAAACATGTTAGTCATAGTGCATGCTTGGCCAATCATCAGCCAGCAATGCACTGCGATGCCGCAGTGAATTATGGGCCGTGATGCGCCACTCGAATTTGGCGCGAACGCACATATCGTTCGGAATTCGGCAAACGACTAAACAGGCAATTTTCGAGTTGAACATGCGTTCAATTCGAACACGAAGCTCATCCCTAATTGCCACATGTATGGAGGAATGAAGTCTTCTTGCTCTCACTAGCAGCAGACTTGATGCACTTATCTTCAGGACACACTCTAGCATCCCCTTTACTGACACCTGTCCATGGACTCTTCTAGCTGAAGGGGTGGCCCTCACTTCACAGGCCCCAAAAACACAGATCTGTACTCACTGTAAGCAGAATCAGATCCTTCCTGGTGTGCCCCTTCCAGTCAGCTCTACAGGACCCCTGGCTTCAGCTTCTCTGTCTCTAGGCCCTTGGATTGACCACCCAAGGCCACTCAAATGTCTCCACGGAGGAGGGGCAGCCGCCCTCTCCCACCTGGACTTTGCTCCCCAACTCAACTAACTCTGAGCACATGTGCCCTGGGCTTTTATTCAGTATCCCAGCATGCAATGCAGCACTTTTCCTCTGTTAATAGCCAGGACTGTAACAAAGCCTGTGCACTCACTTGACAGGCTCCCTCCCACTGTCCAATATGCCTCCCTATTGGACCAGTGGGGGACAGTCAGACAAGATGAGCTGCATCTGAGCCCAATGAGAAGACCTAACCAATAGATCATGCTCCCTGGTAGGCAGAGAGCATCTCTAAGTTTTACCTGACCATCTTCCTTGTAAGCAGAAAGCCCCAAAACTACACTCTCTTCTAGCACCTACCTAGCAGGGTGCTACACTAACTCCAAATATTCTGACCAGCCCTCTGGGCCCCACTGCATCCATGATTCCCCATGCTGTTGTAGTGGTCCATAAACTGTACACCACAATACACAGCCCATAGGTGAATATTCTAATGCAATTGCAAGTGCTCATTGGTAAGCACGGCCACAATGACCACTTTTTGTGAAAAGGTGAACTTACCTGGGCCTTAAGAGAGAGGGTTATATTTATAAGAGCAGAGTCAACTGTGTCCAAAAAGATCCTGGACTCAGAGTCCAGGGACTGGTACTTGTGGAGAGAGAGTGGCTAGTCACAGGTGTCCCCTTAGCCAATCCCAGGAGAGCAGCTTGAAGGCAGGAGCAAAAGAGGTGACAGTGACAGTCTTGTCAATTTTGTTCTTGTAGTGGGTGCTTAAAGGGTTGGGTCACCTTTACAAAAAAATGTAAAGGTGAACTAACACTGGACACTCTCTGTATCCCGCGATCAGCACTCCCACAATGTTCCAGTGGCCTGGGGATTTGAAATCCCTGCTATTCTCCCTCTTCTGTTTGTAGTGGCCTTAAGGAGAGACCAGAGCAATTCACTGTGAGGGTGCTACCCAATCAAAATCTGTGTGATCCGTTCTGGAAGCCGCTGTACTTGCAGGTTGCACGGTCTTCAAATGCAGAAAGCATGGGGAACTCCAAATGTACTGCAGAGTTGTACTGCATGTGTTTTGGTTTTTTTTGTTTTGTTTTTTTTAGTATTAGCCTTTATTTACACTGTAAGATTCCCATATTATGTTGTTTCTGGCAAGAGTGTTCAAGATTGTTCAATTTGATTGTGTTAGAAGGAAGGAACAGATCTTTTGCTGATAATGTGAGCATGAAACCATCAAGGATGTTGGGTTACCACCAAGTTTTTCCAGACACTCACTTCTGTTTACTTGTGGGTGCTGGCAGAGTTTAAAGGAAGCAGTGATGAAAGATACCATGGCTCCTGAAGCATCTTCCAGCAGAAATGAACAGATAATCCTATCATGCCATTTCCCCCTTATATCCAACAACAGTCTTTGCCCTATTCTACACAGAGTGCATGCCTCTATGAAAGGTGTGGTAAGAAAGGTGAACTGGTTGCCCTAGAAATGTCCTTTAAAACATTATGAATGATAATCTTGTTTTGTTCAGAGAACTTCACTTGTTGTTCAGAGAATTTCCCAGAACCATTTTAGAAAAAGATGTTTTTGTCCAATAGGAGTCCCCTAAAAATTCCTACATTTTTATATACTGCATATTTGGATGCGCTCTGGGTTCTGCTTTCCTGCCGAAGCCTGTTTATATGTGTGTTCCACATCAAGCCTGGCTTGATAAAGGTGTGTAGCCACAGTCAGCAACTGACAGGGAGGAGGGAAGCTGCAGTTTCACTGTGTATGTTGCGGCCCTTGCTTGTGTTTACAAAAGACTCCTATTGTGGAGCCAGTGTCAAGCCTGTCCTCTACTGAATATGGATGCACACAGGATGTGGACTGTTAGGACTGTGGGAGGCGTAGTTCTTATAGACTGAGCTAACTTGATAGGCTGGAAAGTGGAAACTACAATTCCCACTAGGAACTGGGGGCCAATCCTGTTGCTTTCCCCAGGCTGAGGAAGAGCAGGGTGGAGGTTATCCAGAGAGACTTAGGATTTAGGCAAGTGCAGTCTATTTTCTCTACTGCATGTGGTACTCAAATTCAGTGGCAGTGCAGAGGGGGAGGAAGTCAGGAGAAACATGGTTCTTCTTTGGTTTCCTGGGTCACTGTAGCAGTGATCCGGTTGGATGTTGGCAGCAATTTTGGGTCAGGTAGAGTATTTTTAAGACCCTGGCTCCCGAGTTTGGTGCGCATTGAGCATGCAGATAGTGTGGGAACAGGTCACCCATCTGTCAAGAACAGTATTAGCACCAGGGAAAGGTTCCAGAGGAGAAGGGAAAGTATAGGGATCAGTCACTCTTCTTGGAAACCTCCACACTTGGGCTCGGTCTGGCCAGGCCGCATTCTACCCCCCAAGACAGTTGCTGTCAGCTCGGCTGAGACCTTCTCCACTACACATTGCTGTCATCAATGAGTGTTCCCGGTTGGACTTCTTTCCGCCGGGCTTGTTGGTAATGGTTTAACTTTAACTTCAATACAATTTTTTTCAATTGCATCTAGACTGAGTGTGTGTTATTGCCACCGCACCACACTGCACCCACCCACAAGCAGACTGCTCACTGCTGCACCTAAAAAGGAGAGAGGACATTGGAGAGCATGACCGATGTTGATGAGTCTGCTGCCTGATCATGAGGAAAGGGCGCAGTGGACACAGACCAGCTGCTAACACAGGAAGTTGAGGACAGTCAATGATGAAAGAGAGGCCACTAGCCAAAATTGCACTACACTTTGAAAAAGGAGAGACAGTATTACCTGCAAGTATTATGGAGCTGGTGCCATTATCAGTGCTTAAAGGACCAGAGTCACTGTCATCATCAGTGATTGAAAGGAGATTACCAAGAGCGCTCCAACATAACAGTTGGGTAGCAGGGTTGAGCTACAGTGGTGATTGAATCATACCTTCTAGGGTGATGACTGTGCTGATTTATCTACTTGCCTGATTTTATCTGCCTCCTGTGAGTAGTATTCTTTTTTCATAAATTTATTAAGTTTTATACTACTACACTATGAGTTCCTTCCTTATCTCTATATTCCCCTGAGCTTCTTCTGCGGAGTGTTCTGGGAGCCTTTATTCTGTGTCCCGAAGTGTGCCATCCATCACTCCCAGCAGGGATCTCTCCTGAAAAGTGCAGCCAGGCCTCCCGATTTGAGGTCTTACCTGTCGGTAAACAGTTTGTGGGTTAGGTGCGCACCTGGGTGTGGAGTGGCATATGGTTACAAAAGCAGATTGGTGTGATATACACATTTACTTTACTTATTTGGACTGGTTTTGCACCATGTACTTTATTGAATTATCTTCTTCGGACACTTTTTGATGAATTGATTTTCACATGATGATTTTTATGCAATATTCCTGTGCTAATGAGTTGTATTATTAGTTTTTTACCACTTTGACAGTACAACACAATTATTTTGTTTATTGCTTTTATCTGTATGTGGGAGTTTAGTAAGTGCTGCTGTCACAATCTTAAATGATGTTAATTGGTTTCATATTATTATTAGCTTTTCTTTTTTACACTAAGCACCATTAATACTTCTTTTCCTATAACAGTTGGGCTCCAATAAGCTGGCCAGCAGTATATAATATATTATAGACTGCTGAACTGTTAGGGTGGTATAGCTCCCCTCAGTTCAGATTGTCATGATTTAGCCTGAAGTTTTCCTGCCTGTGTAATTCATACCTCCTTGCTGAAGGGGTGCTCCTTCTAGTCCTCTGATTCTTTTCCCATGTGTTGTTTGGCTTCCGTGCTCACCTATGGGTGTCGCCTGCTATTCTGTGGTTTTATATATCTTTTCCCTCCCATCACTTCCTGGTCTGCCTCCCAGTTTGCTTCCCTATATATACAGTACATGTGCTCAGTGCAGCCTACATTGCCTGAGCAACTTCACAGTTTTCTGAGCTCCTATTTGCTTATTATTACATGTATTTTGTGTCTGACTCCCTCTGTACCGACCCTGGCTTTATCTGTTACCTGTGCCTGCCTGCTTGCCCCCCACCCTGACCTCCGTTTGTTTCCTGGATTTCCTTCTGTTTTCTGCTGTTGTACTCTGCATATGCTAGTAGTCTCTGAATCCTCAGCTGGGCATACCTGGGGTCTGTTACCTGGTTCCAGATTGCTGCAAGTCCATCCCTACCATTAGGGGCCCTGGTGAAGAAGCAGGCTGGGGCTTAGACTCTGCACCCTGGGGAACACCAAGTTGGTGAACATCAAGGGTTCACTACTACAGATTCCTGACACAGAGTGTCCAATATAGGGCTTAGGAGCAATTGATTTCTTCACCCATAGATGGTTATTTACAGTATATTTCTTTCCACTGTTCACCTATTTGCAATATATATTTATTGCATAGTTTACATGCTTGATAAATCATTGCTGTTGTTTTATATTTCTTTGACTACTGGGGTACTGCATATTCATCTGCAAAAAATATTCCCCAGCCAGGTGTGTCAGAGTGCGTGGAGCTATTATCAGAGTCTTAGGCACAGGAACAGGGGACTCAATACATCCATCCTTTGGGGGTAATCACTACAGAGGCTAACCCTCAAAACCCATTGCCTGCTCCTAGAACTCCAGTTTCTTTTCCTGGTTTAACCAGAAGAGTCTAAGGGCTGCTACAATTATCAAGACAGCTACAGAAAACTCACCTGCCAGAAGTGACAGCTGCAAGATCATCTCCCCAGCCTTGCCACTGACCATGGAGTTCAGGCTACAGTTGGACTGTCTCTCTGATGTGCACTGGTTAAGCTGCAAAAATGTGGGTTGCCGCCTTGATTTTAACCCCTTGATGCGGCCGCATGGTGGGTGGGCCTTAATGCAAAGTTGCCGCATATTTGTGGCCCTGTTAAAACAACTTACTATGCTGAGAGTGTGCTCCCAGTATGGTAGCTGACAGGTACTGGAAAGCTCCCGATGCATGCTTGCGATCGAGAGCTTTCTGAACATGTGATTGCTGCAACAGCCACTCACAAGGGTCACATGAACCAAATAATAAAAGAAAAATCTTGCACGCTACCCAACGTTCACCAAATGAAAATTGTGTGAGATTGTGTAAAATATACAGTATGAATGAACCAGACCAGCCACTAGCACTGATCACATCCCCATGTACATGTGCAAATAGTGTTATCTTACAAAGTGTAGTGCTATGTCATATACAAAAGTGCATCTGATAAAACGTAATCATTGAAAACCATTAACGCATAAACGTGCATACATCAATATCATGCAAATAAAGTGCAACAAAGTTCATATAAATGTGCAGACCACATCTCCCACAAGTGATTGATGAATGTCTTGATCACAAAAATGGAAGTAATGAACATGTCCAACCACCGCCATGTCACCTCACTGATGGCCCCCCCGATGGGAATAGGCTCACCTCTAGGAGTGCGACCCCCTGCTAAGTTGGGTCAAAAAAATGCCTGTGAGCCACCCCAGGACTCAATGAGATAATCCAAATCAGCTGGTTCCTATACTTCTCCCATAGCCTCCTCCTCAGTATGTCAGCAACAGAGTATATGCAGAGAAAAAGACTCCAATAGTGCTTGAATTGTTTAAAACTTGCAAATAATTAATTAAAATGTGCAGGGTACTCGCATAGTATAGGGGCTTCCAGTGCACGACACTGTAGCAAACATTAGGCTGTAATTGTGTAACACAAAGCCGCACATCCAATATTCCGGATCAGCTACTAAAAACCCTTTAGAACCCGAGTGCCTTCACCGTCCTAACACCTCCCCTATGCGAGTTGATACAGGGTCATGTATCTTCAGAGATCACCCCTGAGGAAGACACGTGACACAGGGATTCATCAAAAAGAGCTTAAAAGATATACATATATTACAGTATAAGTCTTGGACATAAATAGTAACACAGGGATGACATGAATCACTTACAATATCAATAAAGGCCCAATACCAGTGATTAGGGATGAGCTTCGTGTTCGAGTCGAACCCATGTTCGACTCGAACATCGGCTGTTCGGTCGTTCGCCGAATTGCGAACGATATGGGCCGTTCGCGCCAAATTCGTGTGGCGCGTCACGGCCCATAATTCACTGCGGCATCGCAGTGCATTGCTGGCTGATGATTGGCCAAGCATGCACTATGACCCGCATGCTTGGCCAATCACAGCGCCGTCAGTAGAGAGAGCTGTAATTGGCCAAAGCCAGGGTGGCTTTGGCCAATTATGGCTCAGGGGATTTAGTACACACCCCACACTATATAAGGCCGCCTGCACGGCGGCCCTGTGTAGTGTGTGTTCCGGTGTGCTGAGAGATAGAGAGAGAGAGAGACAGTGTCATTTGATTTGAGTTAGATAGATTAGGCAGAACAGTCAGTCAGTTAGCTGCACTTACAGTGTATTGTGTATATATATGCATCCCAGGTGTTGCATATATATATATACACTGTATTCAGTTTAGCTAGATCCGTTCCTGTTATCTTCTATCTAGACTATTTACATTTAGTGCAGTGTGTCCTGCTCACAGTGTTCAGCTAGATCCGTTCCTGCTATTTACATTCAGTACAGTGCGTCCTGCTCACAGTGTTCAGCTAGATCCATTCCTGCTATTTACATTCAGTGCAGTGTGTCCTGCTCACAGTGTTCAGCTAGATCCGTTCCTGCTATTTACATTCAGTACAGTGCGTCCTGCTCACAGTGTTCAGCTAGATCCGTTCCTGCTATTTACATTCAGTGCAGTGCGTCCTGCTCACAGTGTTCAGCTAGATCCGTTCCTGCTATTTACATTCAGTGCAGTGTGTCCTGCTCACAGTGTTCAGCTAGATCCGTTCCTGCTATTTACATTCAGTACAGTGCGTCCTGCTCACAGTGTTCAGCTAGATCCGTTCCTGCTATTTACATTCAGTGCAGTGCGTCCTGCTCACAGTGTTCAGCTAGATCCGTTCCTGCTATTTACATTCAGTGCAGTGCGTCCTGCTCACAGTGTTCAGCTAGATCCGTTCCTGCTATTTACATTCAGTACAGTGCGTCCTGCTCACAGTGTTCAGCTAGATCCGTTCCTGCTATTTACATTCAGTGCAGTGTGTCCTGCTCACAGTGTTCAGCTAGATCCGTTCCTGCTATTTACATTCAGTACAGTGCGTCCTGCTCACAGTGTTCAGCTAGATCCGTTCCTGCTATTTACATTCAGTGCAGTGCGTCCTGCTCACAGTGTTCAGCTAGATCCGTTCCTGCTATTTACATTCAGTGCAGTGCGTCCTGCTCACAGTGTTCAGCTAGATCCGTTCCTGGTATTTACATTTAGTGCAGTGCGTCCTGCTCACAGTGTTCAGCTAGATCCGTTCCTGCTATTTACATTCAGTGCAGTGCGTCCTGCTCACAGTGTTCAGCTAGATCCGTTCCTGGTATTTACATTTAGTGCAGTGCGTCCTGCTCACAGTGTTCAGCTAGATCCGTTCCTGCTATTTACATTCAGTGCAGTGCGTCCTGCTCACAGTGTTCAGCTAGATCCGTTCCTGGTATTTACATTTAGTGCAGTGCGTCCTGCTCACAGTGTTCAGCTAGATCCGTTCCTGCTATTTACATTCAGTGCAGTGCGTCCTGCTCACAGTGTTCAGCTAGATCCGTTCCTGCTAT
This sequence comes from Lithobates clamitans, assembly GCA_037952925.1. NCBI lineage: Eukaryota > Metazoa > Chordata > Amphibia > Anura > Ranidae > Lithobates > Lithobates clamitans. The sequence continues at coordinate 507,472 of JBBGZY010000965.1, read as the reverse complement.
TTACATTCAGTGCAGTGCGTCCTGCTCACAGTGTTCAGCTAGATCCGTTCCTGCTATTTACATTCAGTGCAGTGCGTCCTGCTCACAGTGTTCAGCTAGATCCGTTCCTGCTATTTACATTCAGTACAGTGCGTCCTGCTCACAGTGTTCAGCTAGATCCGTTCCTGCTATTTACATTCAGTGCAGTGTGTCCTGCTCACAGTGTTCAGCTAGATCCGTTCCTGCTATTTACATTCAGTACAGTGCGTCCTGCTCACAGTGTTCAGCTAGATCCGTTCCTGCTATTTACATTCAGTGCAGTGCGTCCTGCTCACAGTGTTCAGCTAGATCCGTTCCTGCTATTTACATTCAGTGCAGTGCGTCCTGCTCACAGTGTTCAGCTAGATCCGTTCCTGGTATTTACATTTAGTGCAGTGCGTCCTGCTCACAGTGTTCAGCTAGATCCGTTCCTGCTATTTACATTCAGTGCAGTGCGTCCTGCTCACAGTGTTCAGCTAGATCCGTTCCTGGTATTTACATTTAGTGCAGTGCGTCCTGCTCACAGTGTTCAGCTAGATCCGTTCCTGCTATTTACATTCAGTGCAGTGCGTCCTGCTCACAGTGTTCAGCTAGATCCGTTCCTGGTATTTACATTTAGTGCAGTGCGTCCTGCTCACAGTGTTCAGCTAGATCCGTTCCTGCTATTTACATTCAGTGCAGTGCGTCCTGCTCACAGTGTTCAGCTAGATCCGTTCCTGCTATATACATTTAGTGCAGTACGTCCTGCTCACAGTGTTCAGCTAGATCCGTTCCTGTTATCTTCCTACTGACAGGCAGGCTTGTCTGGTTACAGTATATAAAGCTACCTTAAGAAAATTACAGGTGTTCTATCCCAGCTTAGTGCAGCTACAGGCCATTAGTATGTCTGGAAGGCCAAGAAGGAGAGGCAGACAGTCACAAGCCAATAAGAGAGGGCAAGCAGGCTCTGTGTCTAGTGCTGGTCGTGGAGACGGTGCATCCTCATCAGCACGTGGCCATGGGACACGCTTGGCCTTTTTTTCGGCAGCTGGCCGTGTTGAGCCGCAACATGCGGAAGACTTGGTCGAGTGGATGACCAAGCCGTCCTCATCCTCCTCATCCTCTCTCACCCATGCCCAGGGTGCTTTGTCTGGCAAAGCAGCGGCCTCTTCCCTCAGCTCAATGTCATCAGTGACTCCTTCCCTAGCTCCACCATGTCCTCATGAGGATTCCCTCGAACTGTTTGACCACAGTGTTGGGTACATGCTCCAGGAGGATGCCCAGCGTTTGGAAGGCTCTGATGATGATACTGAGCTCAATGAAAGCAGTAACATGAGCACGGACAGAGGGGGTGCCCAAGAAGGACAGCAATCTGGCAGTCATGCTCCCCCTGCTGCAGCATACTGCCAGGTTTGCTCCAGTGATGAGGAGGGAGGGGATGATGAGGTCACTGACTCAACGTGGGTGCCTGATAGGAGAGAGGAGGAGGAGGAGGAGGAGGTGGCACATCACCAACTAGGCAGGATGCCCTCCAGGGGCCAGCCTAAGGGCAGCACATTGACTGCATCACACCCCAAAGCTCCACATGTGCAGGGTGCTGCAGTCTCTGCGCGTTATTCAAAAAGTTCTTTGGTGTGGGCCTTTTTTGAGACGAGTGCATCAGATCGCACCGCTGCTATTTGCAACATATGTCTCAAGCGTATCTCGCGTGGCCAAAACATCTCCCGCTTGGGTACCACATGCTTGACCAGACATATGTTGACCTGCCATGCAGTTCGTTGGCAAGCGTATCTAAAAGACCCACACCAAAGAACAAAGACGATCTCTCCTTGCTCCTCATCAGCTGAGATTTCCAACCCCACTAGACCTTCAGTCCTCTCTGAGACCTGCAGTGAGAGGAATGAAGGTGTAGAATTAGGTGTGTCACAGCCAAGTACTTGTGGGCAATCTGCTTTTGGTACACCGACGTCAGATTGTACCAGGCAAATTTCCCTGCCCCAGCTGCTGCAGCGCCGAAAGAAGTTTGCTCCCAGCCATCCACATGCCCAGCGGTTGAATGCTAGCTTGGCAAAATTGCTAGCACTTCAACTGCTGCCTTTTCAGTTGGTAGACTCTGCCCCCTTCCGTGAGTTTGTGGAATGTGCGGTTCCTCAGTGGCAGGTACCCAAACGCCACTTTTTCTCACGGAAGGCGATTCCGGCTCTCTACCGGCATGTGGAAGGCAATGTCCATGCCTCGCTGGACAGGGCGGTCAGCGGTAAGGTGCATATTACCGCTGACTCATGGTCCAGCAGGCATGGACAGGGACGTTACTTAAGTTTCACGGCGCATTGGGTGACTCTGCTGGCAGCTGGGAAGGATGCAGGACAAGGTGCAGTAGTGTTGGAGGTTGTTCCGCCACCACGCCTCCAAAATGCTGATTGTGACACATCTCTCTCCTCCACCCCCTCCTCTTCTTCTTCCTCCATGGCCTCTTCCTCGGAACCAGCGGTGCTCCGTAGGCATTCAAGGGGCTACGCAAGTACGCAGGCCAAAAGATGCCATGCGGTGCTTGAGCTGGTGTGCTTGGGGGACAGGAGCCACACTGGGGCAGAGGTTCTGTCAGCTCTGCAGGGGCAGGTTCAGAGGTGGTTGACGCCACGCCAACTTAAGGCAGGAATGGTGGTTTGCGACAATGGCACCAACCTCCTCTCTGCCCTCCGACAGGGACAACTGACCCATGTGCCCTGTTTGGCTCACGTCCTTAACTTGGTGGTGCAGCGGTTCTTGGGCAGGTACCCGGGCTTACAGGATGTCCTGAGGCAGGCCAGGAAAGTCTCTGTGCATTTCCGCCGGTCATATAATGCCAGTGCTCGGCTGACGGACCTCCAAAAGGAGTTTAACCTGCCCAAGAACCGCCTAATCTGTGACATGCCCACCAGGTGGAACTCGACGTTGGCCATGCTGCAGCGGCTGCACACGCAGCAGAGGGCCATCAATGAGTACCTGTGCGACTATGGCACCAGGACAGGGTCAGGGGACCTTGGTTTTTTTTCCCCACGCCAGTGGGCCATGATCAGGGATGCATGCACTGTCCTGTCACCATTCGAGGAGGCCACGAGGATGGTGAGCACTGACAGTGCATGCATCAGTGACACTGTCCCCCTTGTCCACCTGTTGGAGCACACGCTGCGTGGAATAATGGACAGGGCACTTGAGGCAGAACAGAGGCAGGAAGAGGAGGACTTCCTTAGCTCTCAAGGCCCCCTTTATCCAGACAGTGTTCCTGCGTGCCCGCCGATCACACAGGAAGAGGACGAGGAGGAGGAGGAGGAGGAGGAGGAAGATTGTGTCAGTATGGAGGTGGAGCCTGGCACTCAGCATCAGCAGTCTTTAAGGGATCAGTCCCAAGGAACACATGGACTTGTACGTGGCTGGGAGGAGGTGGCTGCGGACGTTGTTGTCCTTAGTGACCCAGAGGACTCCGGACCGAATGCCTCAGCAAACCTACGCTGCATGGCCTCCCTGATCCTGCAAAGCCTGCGTAAGGATCCTCGTATTCGTGGTATCAAGGAGAAGGACCAATACTGGCTGGCAACCCTCCTTGATCCACGTTACAAGGGTAAGGTTGCGGACCTTATCTTGCCATCGCAGAGGGAGCAGAGGATGAAACATCTTCGGGAGGCCTTGCAGAAAGGTCTGTGCAACGCGTTCCCAGAGACTGGGAGGTTACAAACTCCTGTTTCTGGACAACGTGTTGCTGAGGCTTCGGTCAGTCAAAGAAGGAGCGGTGGAGAAGGTGGCCGTCTGACCGATGCGTTCAGACAATTTTTTGGTCCGCAGCCCCAAGGTATGATCGGTTCCAGCAACCATCGCCAGCGTCTGTTTTACATGGTGCAGGAATACCTAGGGGCAAGATCAGACTTGGACACCTTTCCCACCGAAAATCCTCTGGGTTACTGGGTCTTGAGGATGGATCACTGGCCAGAGCTTGCACAGTATGCAATTGAGCTACTGGCCTGTCCTGCATCCAGCGTTCTTTCGGAACGCACATTCAGTGCTGCTGGAGGCGTGGTAACCGATCACAGGGTGCGTCTGTCCACCGACTCGGTCGATCGGCTGACCTTCATAAAAATGAATCAGTCTTGGATCACCACCAGCTACCAAGCACCTGATGCAGATGTAACCGAATAATTTTTTTTGAAATCTCAGATCCCTTCAAAGACTGCCTATGCTGATGCTGAGTGACTACCCCTGAGTAATTATCCTCTTCCTCCTCAATCATCACGCTGATAGCTTGTAAGAACATTTTTGGTTCTGGGCGCCACCACCAGTGCCTAAGGCACAATTTTTCAGCCCCTGTTTAACAGGGGCGTGTAATTACAATTTTTGATGTAATACTTTGCAGCAGGGCTCGTTCCTGCATTCCAACTAGAGTGTCTGTGAGGGGTTGCAGTGTTGTGGCACCAGCACCAGTGCCTAAGACCCAATTTTTCAGCCCCTGTCTAACAGGGGCGTGTAATTACAATTTTTGATGCAATACTTTGCAGCAGGGCTTGTTCCTGCGTTTCAACTAGAGTGTCTGTGAGGGGTTGCAGTGTTGTGGCACCAGCACCAGTGCCTAAGACCCAATTTTTCAGCCCCTGTCTAACAGGGGCGTGTAATTACAATTTTTGATGCAATACTTTGCAGCAGGGCTTGTTCCTGCGTTTCAACTAGAGTGTCTGTGAGGGGTTGCAGTGTTGTGGCACCAGCACCAGTGCCTAAGACCCAATTTTTCTGCCCCTGTCTAACAGGGGCGTGTAATTACAATTTTTGATGCAATACTTTGCAGCAGGGCTCGTTCCTGCGTTCCAACTAGAGTGTCTGTGAGGGGTTGCAGTGTTGTGGCACCAGCACCAGTGCCTAAGGCCCAATTTTTCTGCCCCTGTCTAACAGGGGCGTGTAATTACAATTTTTGATGCAATACTTTGCAGCAGGGCTCGTTCCTGCGTTCCAACTAGAGTGTCTGTGAGGGGTTGCAGTGTTGTGGCACCAGCACCAGTGCCTAAGGCCTAATTTTTCAGCTCCTGTTCAACAGGGGCATGTAATTACAATTCTTGATCTAATATTTCACAGCAGGGCCCTGTGAGGGCTTACAGTGTTTTGGCCACAGCAACACCTAAGGCCCAAATTTCTGCTGAGTATATAGGGCAGGACCCTACTTTCAAACATCTAACTTACAAACGACTCCTACTTGCAAACGGAAGGAGACAACAGGAAGTGAGATGAAATCTACCCCTAAGGAAGGGAAATTCTCTCCTGTAAGAGTTAATATGGGAAAACATTTTCTCCTTTCCACTGATGCTTTCCAATCCTTGTTCCACAAAAAAACCCAAATTTTCAAAAAACATTTTTCATTGGGACAAAAAAGTGAGGTGAAATCTTCTGAAGAGGAGGAAAGACGCAAAACAAATGTCACAGGGGTGATAACCCTTCCCTATGTTTTCCAAAAAGCTTAGAAAAGATTTTTTGGCTGGAGCTAAACACATTAAAAATGTTCAAAATTACAAACAGATTCTACTTAACAACAAACCTACAGTCCCTGTCTTGTTTGCACCGCCTGAATACTGCTGTTCAGAGTATATAGGGACCTTTCCTTATTTTAATTTGGGTGCGGGGTTCCCCTTAATATCCATACAAGACCCAAAGGGCCTGGTAATGGACTGGGGGGTACCCATGCCGTTTGTCTCACTGATTTTCATCCATATTGCCATGACCCGACATGACATTAAACCCGCAAGCAGTTTTAAATGAGATTTTTTCCTTTAAAAATGACATTTGGTGCAGGGACTGTTCTAAACATGGGAAACACGCGTCACTTTACAGGCATACTATAGACACCCCCCAGGTACGATATTTAAAGGAATATTTCACTTTTTTTTTTTTACTTTAAGCATCATTAAAATCACTGCTCCCGAAAAAACGGCCGTTTTTAAAAGTTTTTTTTGCATTGATACATGTCCCCTGGGGTAGGACCCGGGTCCCCAAACCCTTTTTAGGACAATACCATGCAAATTAGCCTTTAAAATGAGCACTTTTGATTTCGAACGTTCGAGTCCCATAGACGTCAATGGGGTTCTAACGTTCGTGCGAACTTGCGGTCCGTTCGCGGGTTCTGGTGCGAACCGAACCGGGGGGTGTTCGGCTCATCCCTACCAGTGATTACACACCTTCACATAAACTCTTAGAAGCAAATAATGGTGAGTATTAAAGCATTGAAATAACAGACTCTTGAGAATAAAAAATCAGGTGGGAGCAAAGGGGGTAAGAAAAAGGGAAGAAGGAGCGCCTAAGCTTTTACATAGTGTTCTACAGAAAATCAGCCACCTGTACCTGCAGGAAAGAAGCATGAGAGTTCTGTCAACACCAGGATTTCCAGAGAGCTTGGAGTCATGGGCCCAGCGTAGAAGTTTGGCTCTTAGTTCTGTAGGCACTAGAGCCCTACCAAGAGGAATGATCAATTTCTGGATAAAAGTCAGAGCAAAAATGCAAGTGATAGGAGGCAAAACTTTTGATGAGGGATTCAGAAATAAATTTGTCAGCTGCTCCTGGATCTATGGAGGTTTGCAAGGTGACTGAATTGTCAAGATGCAGCTGCACAGCAATCACAGTACATTTGAGAAGAGGGGTGAATAGAGAGTTTTTCAAAAATGTAGCCATTTTGCCTTCTAATAATTTTGTATATACTCTGAGCTATGTGTAATCCCAGCACAGACTTTGCACCATAAAATGATGATGAGTGGAAGTCATAAATACAGATGAATACAATGTACATACACATCAATTATTTTTTTTTTAATCTATAACTGCTGCTGCCACTATTCCCCAAAAGCACCCTCTAGTAAACTTTTCCATTAAAAAAAACAAAAAACATTGTCCCTGCAGGTTAAGGGCATGATATGATAGTGTGCTGTGCATCGCATACTAGCAAATTATGAAAGACTTGCCTTAAAACAAAGCCTCCCAGCAACACACTGTCAGGACTTCCATCTTCACCCGGTCTTCCTCCTGGGTTTGTGGGCTCTGGCCGTTTGAATGGCTGAGCCATGATGACGGCACTCCCGTGCATGTGCACGGGAGTCACACCTGCGGCTCAGAGCTCTGAAGTGACACCATAAGTATCACCAGCTAAAGAAACCATGAATATCTCCTAAATGGTGCATGGTTAGGAGATATTCCTTGTACTTATAGGTAAGGACAAGAACACTCTGAGGCGGCCTTCCAAAAGCCTTAGAGGCTGGGGTATAATAAATATTCACAAACCAGTGGTTGACCCCCCTATTCTATTTTCTGGAAGCTTCCTCCAAAAGTAGACAGGAGCAATCAAACCTAGACCAAAAAAACAGATCATTTCTCCACGAGTACAGGGAAGCTAAAAAACTAAATTTAGCCTAACATGAGGCGGGCGCTTCATATATTTTTGTCATATTTTTTTTTTTCACAACCAAATCCTGTCAATTCAGTATGATGTACTGCATACAGTGAATACTCTGTTTTATGTTTGAATGTCTTTAATGTGAAAACAGTATTGATTTCAAGTACATACTTTATTTGCATGGTAAAGCCGAAAAGAAAAGCCATGCTGTCAGTAAGAAATCAATTTTGTACTTCTATTCAAGGGGGGATAAGGAGGCAGCCAATGAAAAGATTATGCAGGAATACATAGTAGGTGATGGAGAGATATGGAGATCTATTTTTATAGATATTTTATTATATGCATAGCCAAAACAAATTCTAAAATGTTAGAAAAGTAGGAATAATGTTGCTGTCTGTGTCAATTTTTAAGATTCTCATAATGATATTAGAACAAAAAAAAGGAAAATCCACTAATCCAGTTGGCAGTCCAAAAATATAAAAAAAGAATAAGATACCTTATGGACCGTACACACGATAGCATTTTCCGACAACAACTGTTGGGTGTGAGCTTATTGTCGGAAAGTCCGACCGTGTGTATGCTCCGTAGAATATTTGTTAAAAAGAATAAACTGCACTAAATGAGACCAAATGTACGGTATTAATTCACTACCGGTACTGCAATGTCCTAAATAGGAGGATTCAAATGCCTAGAAAGAATCAATTTGCTTCGTAGTAATCGATCTATAAAATATTGTGCAAATGATCACAACATAAAACCATAAGAAAGTACATGAAAAGGTTGTTGTTCTCCAAGGATGTCTGAGCTGGTATTATTGCTGATTACTCAATGGTCACATTATAGGAATGTCTCTCCTTCATATATAATAGTGACTTCAAACTGATAAGCACCATAGGAAAAAGTGATGTAGGATAGGAAAGTCCTTCCACCTGGAAAATAACTGCCTCTTACCAGCTGCCCAGATCTCTTTTTTAAGAAGATCAATTCCGCTTTTAGGCTTATAACCCAGCCACAGTCTCTCAGTAAAACGATTACATGGCAACTCTCCTCCTCTCTGGTCTTTCCTGAATGTCTCTTAGTCAGCAGTTAACCCAATGAAAAGGAGAAAACTACCATAGCGTAAAACTGTAAACTTCTTTAATAATGTTAAAAAGTAATGCACTTACAGAAAATACGAAAAAGAATGGCATCTAGTAAAACATCCGAGAGAGCCGTCTCTCTCGAAAGAACGCCCATATCTTCCGGGACTGCACGTTGTGTTAGTGGCGTCAGCACGCCGCTCTTCCCTACGTCGTTTCGTCAAAGGTGACATTGTCCAGGGGCACGGGCGGCATGCTGACCTGCCACCTTTTAAGCTCCATAGTACACGAATAGAAACGCCCAGTCCTGAGCTCCGAGCGTCCACGTCGCAATAGCCGCCATCTTAAAACAGGGCTATTGCCAGTAATTAAGGGGAAACTATAACTATCTGCTGGTGTCTTGAAACCGGATCTAAAACAATATCAGATTATGCAATAAGTATTATCATATCAGATATTTACCCAAAGGAGATTCTTAAAATTAATATAATTCAAATGATTCATTTAATAAGCGGAAATTCGATGAAATTCATTATTATTTATTTCAGGGCCCAGAAGATGACTCAAGTAACCTCTAGTGGTCAATCAGTACGTAACGTAACGATTACAGGCCTTTCACACTAAGAAATTACCACTATAATTTGATATAAATGTATACAAAAAGAAAAGAAAAGAAAAAGAATATTTGTTGTCAGAATTTCCACCAACAAATGTTTGAGAGCAGGTTCTCAAATTTTCCGACAACAAGACTTGTTGTCGGAAATTCCAAGCGCGTTTACACAATTCCAACGCACAAAATTCCACGCATGCTCAGAATCAAACAGAAGAGCCGCACTGGCTATTGAACTTCATTTTTCTCGGCTTGTCGTACATGTTGTACGTCACCACGTTCTTGACGTTCGGAATTTCCAACAACATTTGTGTGACCGTGTGTATGCAAGACAAGTTTCAGCCAACATCCGTCGGAAATAAATCCAGGATTTTTTTTCAGAAAATCCGATCGTGTGTACAGTACATAGCTTTATGCCCCGTACACACGGTTGGACATTGATCGGACATTTCAACAACAAAATACATGGATTTTTTCCGACGGATGTTGGCTCAAACTTGTTTTGCATACACACGGTCTCACAAAGTTGTTGGAATTTCCGAATGCCAAGAACGCGGTGACGTCCACCACGTACGACGAGACTATAAAAGGGCAGTTCAGTACTAAGCGCGGCACCCTTTGGGCTCCTTTTGCTAATCTCGTGTTAGTAAAAGTTTGGTGAGAGACGATTCGCGCTTTTTTAGACTCGTGGTTTTCAGATCGTATTTCTGCTGTTCAGTTTGTGCTTGTGGGTTTGTATCTGTTCTTCAGTGCGTGCAGCGAGTTCCCATTGACTTGTCATTGTGTTCTTGTTCGTTCGTTACTGATTTTCAGGTCGCTCTTCACAGGCCTTGCTGCTCTTCAGTGCGTTCTGTTACTTCGTTCTGAGCAGCCGACCGTTTTCTAGCCATGTTGTGTATACGTACTCCTTGTAGAGTTCGTGCTGTGCGGGGGCTTGGTGTTGCGGTCCTTACTTTGACACAACCCCAGTCAATGAACAGGGTGGGGAGGAGTTCATAGATCAAGAATTGGTTGCTCCAGCGTGACAAGTTCTGTCACATCCCTTTGCTCCGTGAGATCCGTGAGAATAATCCTGATGATTTCAGGAACTTTCTCAGGATGACGGATCCCGTATTTCACCGTTTGTTGGCTTTGCTGACCCCCTATATCAGCAGGCAGGATACCTGCGTGAGGCAAGCCATCACTCCGGAGTAGAGGTTAGTCGCCACCCTGCAGTACTTGGAGACGGGGAGAAGCCTGCAGGACCTCAAGTTCTCGACAGGCATCTCCCCCAGGCTCTGGGGATCATTATCCCGGAGACGTGTTCTGCCATCATCCAGGTCCTGCAGAAGAAGTATATGAAGGTAAGATTTTTATCCTTTAACATCACAATTTATTGTATTTAATGTTTGTTAATATATTGTATTCCTTTCCTCATTCCATTATTAAAATGATTGTAATATGCTGTGAATGTCCCCTTTGTCCTCATTAGGGATGAGCCGAACACCCCTCTGTTCGGTTCGCACCAGAACATGCGAACAGGAAAAAAGTTTGTTCGAACAAGCGAACACCGTTAAAGTCTATGGGACACGAACATGAATAATCAAAAGTGCTAATTTTAAAGGCTTATACGCAAGTTATTGTCATAAAAAGTGTTTGGGGACCCGGGTCCTGCCCCAAGGGATATGGATCAATGCAAAAAAAAGTTTTAAAAACGGCCGTTTTTTCAGCAGCAGTGATTTTAATAATGCTTAAAGTCAAACAATAAAAGTGTAATATCCCTTTAAATTTCGTACCTGGGGGGTGTCTATAGTATGCCTGTAAAGGGGCGCATGTTTCCAGTGTTTAGAACAGTCTGACAGCAAAATGACATTTCGAAGGAAAAAAAACATTTAAAACTACCCGCGGCTATTGCATTGCTGACAATACACATAGAAGTTCATTGATAAAAACGGCATGGGAATTCCCCACAGGGGAACCCCGAACCAAAATTTAAAAAAAAAAAATGACGTGGAAGTCCCCCTAAATTCCATACCAGGCCCTTCAGATCTGGTATGGATATTAAGGGGAACCCCGGACAAAATTTAAAGAAAAAATGACGTGGGGTTCCCCCTAAATTCCATACCAGACCCTTCAGGTCTGGTATGGATTTTAAGGGGAACCCTGCGCCAAAAAAAAATAAAACGGCGTGGGGTCCCCCCAAAAATCCATACCAGACCCTTATCCGAATATGCAACCTGGCAGGCCGCAGGAAAAGAGGGGGGACGAGAGTGCGCCCCCCCTCCTGAACCGTACCTGGCCACATGCCCTCAACATTGGGAGGGTGCTTTGGAGTAGCCCCCAAAAACCTTGTCCCCATGTTGATGAGGACAAGGGCCTCATCCCCACAACCCTGGACGGTGGTTGTGGGGGTCTGCGGGCGGGGGGCTTATCGGAATCTGGAAGCCCCCTTTAACAAGGGGACCCCCAGATCCCGTCCCCCCTTGTGTGAAATGGTAAGGGGGTACTTACCCCTACCATTTCACTAAAAAACTGTCAAAAATGTTAAAAATGACAAGAGACAGTTTTTGACAATTCCTTTATTTAAATGGTTCTTCTTTCTTCTATCTCCTTCATCTTCTTCTTCTGGTTCTTCTGGCTCTTCTGGTTCTTCCTCCGGGGTTCTCGTCCAGCATCTCCTCCGCGGCGTCTTCTATCTTCTTCTCCGGGCCGCTCCGCACCCATGCTGGCATGGAGGGAGGCTCCTGCTGTGTGACAACGTCTCCTCGTCTGACGGTTCTTAAATAATGGGGGGGCGGGGCTCTTGTCCCCCCCTCTTTTCCTGCGGCCTGCCAGGTTGCGTGCTCGGATAAGGGTCTGGTATGGATCTTTTGGGGGGACCCACACCGTTTTTTGGGGTTTTTTTGGCGCGGGGTTCCCCTTAAAATCCATACCAGACCTGAAGGGTCTGGTATGGAATTTAGGGGGAACCCCACGTCATTTTTTTTTAAATTTTGTCCGGGGTTCCCCTTAATATCCATACCAGACCTGAAGGGCCTGGTATGGAATTTAGGGGGACTCCCACATCATTTTTTTTTTGGTTCGGGGTTCCCCTGTGGGGAATTCCCATGCCGTTTTTATCAATGAACTTCTATGTGTATTGTCGGCAATGCAATAGCCGCAGGTAGTTTTAAATGGGTTTTTTCCTTGGAAATGTCATTTTGCTGTCAGACTGTTCTAAACACGGGAAAAATGCGCCCCTTTACAGGCATATAATAGACACCCCCCAGTTACGAAATTTAAAGGGATATTACACTTTTATTGTTTCACTTTAAGCATTATTAAAATCACTGCTCCTGAAAAAACGGCCGTTTTTAAAAAATTTTTTTGCATTGATCCATGTCCCCTGGGGCAGGACCCAGGTCCCCAAACACTTTTTATGATAATAACTTGCATATATGCCTTTAAAATTAGCACTTTTGATTTCTCCTATAGACTTTTAAAGGGTGTTCCGCGGCATTCGAATTTGCTGCGAACACCCCAAATTGTTCGCTGTTCGGCGAACATGCGAACAGCCAATGTTCGAGTCGAACATGAGTTCGACTCGAACTCGAAGCTCATCCCTAGTCCTCATACATGCTGGAATTTTAGGTTTTTATTTTTTGTCCTTCATACATAATTGCCTTCACTTACCTCCCCAGCATGCTCTCCTGGCCCTATATTCACCTTGTGTAGTCTCTTAACAATGTATGTTGTCAGCTCCATAGTAGTGCTTTACCCTAAATATCCCCTAAAATTTCGAAAAATGGTGATGTGTGTTTGAAATTCAGCAAGAGTGCCAGAGTTTTTTTTTTTGGGTCCCAAAATCATTTGGAACCCTCCCTCTTCCCAACTGCTAACTCAGCTGATACCAATCCTCTATCTGCTGACTTTGCCAAACCCATACACACTACACCCACCTCTTTTGTGGTCCGATTTATGGATGAATTCCCCAAAGCATGTAGTGCAAGGGCCGGCCTGAATACTTTCAAATGGTACTTTCAAATGGTTTAAAGTTTTTGTATCCTATTATTATCTTGATAGGTAATTGCAGAATCTCAAAATGTGCTAAAATGTGTACAGTGTGTATTTATCTCTTTGTATTATGACATTTCTTACCTGTCCAGTGGGCTGCCAATAGTGTAAAGTAAGGAGGGGCTGGCCAAAGTAATACACATTATTTAGGCATTCATCTCTCAATGAAGTGGAGAGGGTTACTTGTCCCCCCCATAAAATTTATCAAATGGCCCATGACAGGGGGGGAGGAATCTGATAGGTGGACCTTATACCTTTGTCTTTAAATACTCCCTAAAATAAATGTTATACTGATGTTGGCCAAGAATGTTTGTGTCTAATCTGCTTTCCATGTTTATGTGCAAAATTGTTAATTTATTTTTCTTGTTTGAAGCCACAGTTTCCTTTCAACCCACAGGAATGGCAGACTGTGGCCTCCCACTTTGCCCAGTGGTGGGACTTTCCTAACTGCGGAGGGGCAATTGATGGGAAACACGTCCACATCGTCCCATCACCCAACTCGGGGTCATACTATTACAACTACAAGGGGTTCAATAGTATTGTGATGTTGGCGGTGGTTCGGCTACTTACGAGTTCCTGTATGTGGACGTGGGGAAGAATGGCTGGATGTCAGATGGTGGAGTCATCACCCACACGGAGTCCTACAGGCATCTCCAGAATGGCAGCTTGAACTTGCCACCTCCAGAAGACAATGCGGAAGGACTCCCATTCGTCTTCGTTGCGGATGAAGCGTTTGCGCTGGGGGACCATCTTATGCGGCCATTCCCTATGAGGACCCTCACCCCGGACCAGAGGGTTTTTAATTACTGGCTTGCCAGAGCCAGAAGAGTGGAGGAGAACATGTTTGGAATAATGGCCAGCCGGTTCCGCCTATTACTTACACCCATATACATGGCGGATTATAAACTTAATCACATCATCCTGGCTTGCTGTGCTCTCCACAACTTTTTAAGGAGAAATTTTGTGATCTACGTTGGCTCAGTTGGGCCTGAAGCCAGAGTTATGAATCTTAACGAACTAACCCTGATGGCTCTTGAAGCTGGCCGTCCTGGCTTGCCCCCCCCTGAGTCCCCGCGAGGTCTGTCTAAGATACATTAAATACTTTGCAGGTAGGGGGGCCATCAATATGCCAGACAATGTCTGAGACATTTTTTAAATAAAACATTTTTTTAACAGAAAAATTATTTGCTTACATTTACTGCTTGTGTTTCGTTTAGTTGACCATTACTGAAATTTGGGCAGTCCTGAAAATGGTGTGATTTGCCTTACAAGTGCACTTGAGACTGCACTGAAACTGCACTTTTAGTGCAAAGTGGATTTGCCCTTAGGAAATAACACCCATTGTCACTGAAAACACACATTTTCACACAAAAAAATTTAGGAGCAATGAAAGAAGAAGCCACACATTGTTGATTATCAAGATTTTTTATACAAGCACAATCACATGTGCATTTAGACAAGGCTTTTAAAACAAACCAACATGTTTGTTGTATAAAATATTTGTAGGTGACATTAATAATACAAGTAGAAATGCCCGTTTAAGGTAAAACAGGCATGTTTAAAACCAACAAGAAATACACAAATCTGGAACTTACAAAGTTCAACTTGTGTAGAAATTAAAGGCAATATCAGACATGAGTATTTATAAACTGTGTATGATATTGCAAAAGAGTGTATTCACAGGCCCAAAAATACACCACTCAGCGCCAAAGGCCCTAGCAGTGCCCGAGCAGTAATGAACAAATGAATAAATAAAAACTGACACTAAAATATTAAGTGACAAAAAGATCCCAAATAGGAATCCCACATAAGAAGCAGCCGTTTAAAATTACAATTGATTTTGGTATGCCATGATTTGTGATGATGTTTGTGTATGATATTGCGTTGAGCAGATGGGGTGAAGTCACCCTTGGAAAAAACAAATTTTGAAGATGCACACAAATTGCCGAATGTCAACATGTGCTAGCTGCCATCATGGGGGATCAAGGGATGTGTTTTGTGGGTGCAACCCCTTTCTCTCAGCTACTTTATTATTGAGGAAGGGGTTGCACCCCCAAAACGCAAACATTGATCTCCCATGATGGCAGATAGCACATGTTGACACACTGTGTGCATCTTCTAAATTTGGCTTTTCGAGAATATATTTAAAAATGTGCAAAAAACTTTCTGGAAAAAAAGCCAACAAAATTAGGGATTTTGAGGGGTTTTAAACTCTCCATAAAACATCAATGATGTTCTTCATTTTGTTTTGAACATCATTAATGTTTTGCTTGATGTTTTCCAAGTCCCTATTACACCCCATGATCTCCCCGATCAGGATCAGGGCACTTTCACTGGTGAAATGACCTTCATCCACAACATCACCTAAAAATAGCGAAAAAAAAATACACCATGTATTATAAATATGCTGTCATCCACCTCTAACCTGAGCCTGTGGTCGCAGACACTAACTTGTTGTGGTGACTATTTCCATCACGTCTCCATCCTCCTCCTCCTGTTGGATTTGTGGCATTTCCCCTTCTTCCTGAGGTGAGGGGTCTGTTGTCATCTCTGCTGAGTGGTGTCCTCCGAGTCTTTTCTCCCCTATGTAAAAAAAAGGTATACTAAGCACACAGATATTTGATGGCAGAAATAGGAATTGCAAACATTGCTTGGAAGTGGGGTACAATTGTCTATTTTGGCAGAGTTGCAAGATGAATAAATATTTTGTAACTTTGGCAAGCTTGAATACTTACCTGTTTTGTACAAGCTTCACAGATGGAGTCACCCCTATAGTATACACTGGAGCACCTGTGTGGGCCCCCTAATAAAAAGGGTGTTCTTGTGTCCCACACTAGTGCTCCTGTGTCCAGATGTGTAAACAACTGCTGAGTGTCCTCTCCTTACACAGAATCTAGTTTGCATTTCATTCTAGTTACAAACCCATCTAGACAACAAAATTATTTTAAGAGAAGTAGGCCAAAAAAATGTATTGAAATGCCTCTGGCTAAAACATGGTGTTTTATTGACTGAACGAACAATGTTTCCTACGAACGAATAATGTGCCCATGAACATAAAAGTTGCCATTTTAAACTGTACAACAGTAATGAAAAGCATATGGAGCAGCACTAACGTTATAAAAATAACGAATAGGAAAACGGACCACTACTTACTTTTTTGCAGCACTCTCCTGATCCTTCTATACTGATCGTGCTCTCTTATTTTGAGGTCCGACCACCGTTTCCTGAGTTGATCCTTGGATCGACGTACCCCAAAATTCCTGTGCAGACTCTTGACAACTTTCGCCATGATCTTGACCTTTCTGACATTGGGGTTGTGGTAAGGTCCATACTTCCCGTCATAGTCGGCCCTCTTCAGTTCATCTCCACAAAGGTCATATTTGAGGCCTTATATCATCTCCTCTGGGATCGGGATGTTTCTGGCTCCGGGCTTTCCTCCTCTTCCTTCTCGTTGCTGTAATTAACACGCACCTGCTGTGTCTCCGCCATGTGCTCTTCTCCCACTGCGCCAAACAAAAAGGGGCGGGGAATAGACTAGAAAGAACGTCAGGGGCAGGCGGAGTTTCATGCATGCGCAGTGTATATAAAGCATAACATGCGTGCGTAGTACGTACGATCTGTGAGCGGAGGAAGGAGTATCGGAGGCGCCGATTGTGAAAACAAAGGTAACATTTAAACTGGACCCTATACTGCTTATAGATTGAGGCCTATATTGGGACAAGATTAGGAGACTTTAGCCTGACATTAGGGTTTGTCTTGTGTATTGCAGATAAAATGGATGGCTTCAATGACCACAACTTCCTCCCCCTGTTCAAAGACAAGTACAGGGAGCTGCCCTGTCTATGGCAATAGAAACATCCACATTATAATCATAAACAAAAGAAGCAGGCAGCCCTGGAGAAACTGCTGGAGTTGGTGAAGCCGGGGGTCCCCACGGCAACCATCCCCTATTTAAAAGCCAAAATTGGTGGCCTGAGGAGCACTTATCTAAGGGAACGCAAGAAGGTCCAGGATTCCCAGAGATCAGGAGGTGCAGCAGATGACGTTTATGTCCCCAGGCTGTGGTACTATGAGACACTGCGATTTCTGACAGACCAGACTGAAGTCAGGGAATCCCTCTCCACTCTTCCTTCCAACCTATCTTCCACCCCAGCTGAGGCTTCCGATGTTCAACCTGGGACTTCCAGCCAGGAAGAAGTGGAGGAGCCCAGCTGGAGCCAGGTATAGCATTGTTCTACAGATTTCTTGTCAATAAATACATGATGTTTACTAGATGTTATTATTGATCACTAATTGCTGATTTAATAAAGTGTTTTACATATCAATAGAATGATAGTCTTTTATATTTGTTAACATTTAATTTGCAACAGTCGTGAGATGAAAATTGTGTGTGATTGATGAAGAAAAACCTAAAACTATGTCCCTTTTTCATACACAGGAAGACCTCAGTCAGGAGGAGGCTGTGGAATGTGGCACACAGGAGAAGGCTGTGGAATGTGGCAGCCAGGTGGAGGCGGGGGTTAGTGGCTGCCAGGAGGAGACGGGGGTAAGTGGCAGCCAGGAGAAGGCCGGGCCCAGTAGGAGCCTGACAGAATCCCAGGTCCCTCCCCTCCGCCTCCCAACCAAAAGACCAAGGGGAGGGGAGTAACGTGCAGGATTCAGCACTCAGGCTGATTCAGGAGGCTTCTGCGTCCCTGAGAGCCACCCCCACTACTGAAGAGGCCTTTGCCTGCATGGCTGCCACTAAACTGCAGGGCATGCAGGGGGGGGGCAATGCCTCATGTGTGAGGAACTCATTTATCAAACCTTAAATAAGTGGTTGAGGGGCAAAATCACACCCAATACCCACCTGAGTGAGTTGCATCATCCTCCTCCTCCTCCTCCTCCTCCTGCCACAACTCCACCACCACAGAAGCATGGAAGGAAGACAAGAGAGTGATGGCCTGGGTTCAGTCTGGTCTGACAAAAAATGCAGGCTCTTGTATGACCACAGCCTGGGGACATACATGTCATCTGCTGCTGTTCATGATTCTCTTGGACTTCTGGACCAAATTGAACTCCCTTAGATAAGGACTCCTCAGGCCACCAATTTTGCCTGGAAATAATTGATGTGTGCCCTGGGGGCCAAAGGCTTCGCCAATTTCTGCTGTCTCTCCAACATTGCCTCCCTCTTTCTTTGGTTATGAGCCCTTAATACATTTTTGGTTTGATTTATTATACTCGCCTATGTGTGTTTTCATTCAAAAAGGACAGTTTGTTTGTGAGCAGGCAGGTACATTTCAAAAATACAATGTGAAATTAACAAGAGACACCAACACCAAGCAATCTCCTTGAGATTCAATAATACGAGATAATAATGGGGTTGTGGTAAGTTTATAAAAAAGTAACTGCAAGCGCGCACAATGATGAATGTTAAATCGCTTGCCGAGATGTATATATACGGCAGCAAGGCGGCTCTCCCGTGCAGGATCATGTACCTGTATGTGATCCTGCACTTCTGGGTCTGGGGTGTGCACGTGCGCTGCCGGTCACCCGCTCCCGCTGTGACTGGACATAGCGGGAGCCAATCAGCAGACTCGAAGTCTGCTGGGACCCACCGATCATTCAGGACAAAAGCAGGATGGCGGTCTGCCTATGTAAACAAGGCAGATCGCCGTTCTGTCAGTAGGGAAGGTAGTGATCCTGTGTTTCTGCAAAGCAGGAAAACGGATCTCTGCCTTCTCATAGTACAAGCACCTCCCCCACAGTTAGTAAGCGCATTTTAGGCACACAGTTAACCCCTTTCCAACCAGTGTCATTAGTACAGTGACAGTGCATATTTTTAGCACTGATCACTGTAATAATGTCACTGGTCCCCAAAATAGTGTCACTTAGTGTCTGATTTATCCACCGCAATATCGCAGTCCCGCTATAAGTCGCTAACCGTTACTAGTAAAAAAATAAAAATAAATAAAAATTCCATAAAATTATTCCATAGTTTGTAGATGCTATAACTTTTGCGAAAACCAATCAATATATTTTCTTTCCTAAAAATATGTAGCAGAATACATATCGGCCTAAACTGATGAAGACATTTGATTTTATACATTTTTTTCATTGGATATGTTTTATAGCAGAAAAAAAAAAATATTGTTTTTTTTTTAAGCTGTCATTTTTTTTTGTTTATAGCGCAAAAAAAATGCTGAGGTGATCAAATACCACCATTAGAAAGTTCTATTGGTGGGAAAAAAAACGACATAATTATTATAAATAATGGCCTGGTCAGGAAGGGGGGTAAACCTTCCGGAGCTGAAGTTATTAAACAAACATCCTCATACAGTTTTACTTTATATCCTTAAGACCCCTTTATCATTGGGGCCACCCGAGCATTAGTGGTAAAGCGTTAGTCATTTTAGCGGTGCTTTACTGCTGTTTAACCACTTCAGCCCCGGAAGGATGCCGGTATCTGCAAAATACTCACTATACCACTCAGCAAATAGCTTGGGGTGTCTACTTTCCAAAATGGGGTCATTTGGGGGGGGTTGCCACCTGGGCATTCCATGGCCTCCGAAACTGTAATAGGCAGTGAAGAGTTAAATCAAAAATGTACGCCCTTAGAAAGCCTGAAGGCGGTGCTTGGTTTTCGGGGTCCTGTACGCGACTAGGTTCCCAAAAAGTCCCACACATGTGGTATCCTCATACTCAGGAGAAGCAACAAAATGTATTTTGGGGTGTAATTTCACATATTCCCATGGCATGCTTGAGCAATATATCATTTAGTGACAACTTTGTGCAAAAAAAAAAAATTTGTCTCTTTCCCGCAACTTGTGTCACAATATAAAATATTCCATGGACTCGACATGTCTCTCAGCAAATAGCTTGGGGTGTCTACTTTCCAAAATGGGGTCATTTGGGGGGGTTTTGAACTGTCCTGGCATTTTATGCACAACATTTAGAAGCCTATGTCACACATCACCCACTCTTCTAACCACTTGAAGACAAAGCCCTTTCTGACACTTTTTGATTACATGAAAAATTTTTTTTTTTTTGCAAGAAAATTACTTTGAACCCCCAAACATTATATATTTTTTTAAAGCAAATGCCCTACAGATTAAAATGGTGGGTGTTTCATTTTTTTTTTTTTTTCACACAGTATTTGCGCAGCGATTTTTTGGGGAAAAAACAAACTTTTTAAAATTTTAATGCACTAAAACACACTATATTGCCCAAATGTTTGATGGAATAAAAAAGATGATCTTAGGCCGAGTACATGGATACCAAACATGACATGCTTTAAAATTGCGCACAAACGTGCAGTGGCGACAAACTAAATACGTTTTTAAAAGCCTTTAAAAGCCTTTACAGGCTACCACTTTAGATTTACAGAGGAGGTCTACTGCTAAAATTACTGCCCTCTATCTGACCATTGCAGTGATACCTCACATGCATGGTGCAATTGCTGTTTACATTTGACGCCAGACCGACGCTTGCGTTCGCCTTAGCGCGAGAGCAGGGGGGACAGGGGTGATTTTTTTTTTTCTTTATTTTTTTTTTGCTATTTTATCTTATTTTTAAACTGTTCCTTTCATTTTTTTTTAAAATCATTTTTATTGTTATCTCAGGGAATGTAAATATCCCCTATGATAGCAATAGGTAGTGACAGGTACTCTTTTTTGAAAAAATTGGGGTCTATTAGACCCTAGATTTCTCCTCTGCCCTCAAAGCATCTGACCACACCAAGATCGGTGTGATAAAATGCTTCCCCAATTTCCCAATGGCGCTGTTTACATCCGGCGAAATCTAAGTCATAAAATGCTCGTAGCTTACGGTTTCTTAGGCCATAGAGATGTTTGGAGCCACTCTGGTCTCTGATCAGCTCTATGGTCAGCTGGCTGACTCACCGGCTGCATTCTCAGGTTCCTTGTTGAGATAGGAGAGCCAGAGAAAAACACGGAAGACGTTGGGGGGGGCATTCCCTCCCACTGCTTGTAAAAGCAGTCTAGAGGCTAATTAGCCGCCAGCATTGCTTTTACATGAAAGTCGACCGCTGGCTGAAAAGAATGATACCAAGATGATACCTAAACCTGCAGGCATCATTCTGGTATAACCACTCAAAGTCGTGAATGGCGTACCTGAAGACAAAAAAAAGATTAACAATAAAGCACAGTAAACGGTAAAGTATAAAAAATTGCATACCTGAAAAGCAAACATGATAAAACATAATAACAATAAAACATTGCAGAATAGAATACAGTAAAAAAGAGCAGAACAAGAACAATAGAGAGAGAATAGAGAGAGAGAGAACAATAAAAGGACAACAATTTTTTTTTATTTTATATTTTTGTTTGTGGTTTTTTTTTTTTTTTTTTACACTTTTTTTGTAACTGTAACTGTAACTTTTATAACTGTAACCGGTTCCAGGTTCGGGTCTCTCAAAATGCAATGGCATCTTGGGAGACCCTGTGAAAGTGCGCCTAGTCTGTGGAATGCTGTACCCTATGCTAATACTCAACTAGTGTATGGTAGCGTTCAAAACATTCACCAATGCAAAGACCAGGATTGTCAGGACAGGAGGGACAATAATAGCGGGTGTCAAGCCTATATCCGCGCTTGCTGCAGACACGACATCT
Organism: Lithobates clamitans; assembly: GCA_037952925.1. NCBI lineage: Eukaryota > Metazoa > Chordata > Amphibia > Anura > Ranidae > Lithobates > Lithobates clamitans. The sequence goes on along the minus strand of JBBGZY010000965.1, from coordinate 485,749 downwards.
TTTTTGAGGGGGTTTTGTTGGGTAGGGGTACTCGGGAGGACATAAAGAAAATGCCTCCCATGCAGCCGACTGCATTTGGTTGGGGATGTGAATGGGCGCTGCAGAAGTGGTGGGTTCCCAATTAGGATTGGCGAATGCAGCAGGAAGGGCATTATGAGCACGGCAGGCCTGTGTTTGTCTTCTTCTTGATGGCAGCGGGACACTACTTGTGCTTGCCACCTTACCAGCTTGAACTGCACTTATGGGACTCACCACATCACCAAGTGTTACTGCAGTGCTGGTTTGACTATGACCAGTCAACCGTAACAGTTATACGGTGATCAGTGGTGAAAGGGTTAACTAGGGGGCAATCAAGGGGTTAAAATATTTATTAGGTAGTATATGGGGGTCCCTGACGCTATAAAACGCTGACGGCGAACCTAAATATTTACGTCCCTAACTAGCGTCACCAGTGACACTAATACAGCGATCAGAAAAATGATCGCTTAGTGACACTGGTGACGGGGGGTGATCAAGGGGTTAAAACTTTATTAGGGGGGTTGGGGGGGTACCCTAGACCTACAGGGGGCTAACACTAACTGCCCTAACACTTCTCACTGTCACAAACTGACACCATGCAGTAATCAGAAAAAAAAACAACTGCTTGGTGTCAGTGTGACAGGGGGGGGAGGGGTGATTGGGGGGTGATCGGGGGGGCGATCGGGGGGGATCGGGGGTGTAAAGTGTGCCTGGCATGTTCCACTGTGATGTGTGTGTGTTGTGCACTCACTCACATGTCTTCTCTCCTCGGCGCTGGAACGGAAACTGCCGAGCCAAGGAGAGATGACATCACATCCTCTGCCTCTGTGTACTACACAGAGGCAGGGGATGATTCACATTGGCTGGGAGCGATCGCGAGGGGGGGCCACAATCAGATGGCCTCCCCCTCATCACTGAACGCTCCCAGACCAAAGCCGACCCCCGCTGGCACCGGGGGGGGGGTCCGATCGGACCCCCCGCTCGCGGGAAGGCAATCACGTACCAGGTACGTGATTTTGCCTGCCTGTGCCATTCTGTTGACGTATATCATCTTTAGGCGGTCGGCAAGTGGTTAAGCTGCACTTTTCAGCCTCTGGCACTTCCAAACTGCCCCAAAGATGCTGCTTGCAGAATATTTCTTAACCTCCTGCAAGTGCACCGACCCAGTGTGAAGAGTCACACTGAAATGAATGAGAGTTGTTTTTCAGGCGCTTTACAGGCTCTATTTCTAGCACTAAAATGCCTGGAAAACTGTCCTCAGCGTGAAAGGGGTCTTAAAAGGTGTCCTTCATTGTTAGCTTCAGGTCTCACAACAGCTGCTGCATTACAGCACAGAGGCTAGTGTGCGGTGTGGTCTGGCCTGGTCAGCACAGCACTGTTCCCCTTTTAAAAAAAACTTTATTGAGGTGTCACACAGACATCCCATAAAGTTCAATTGCTGGACCTGTGATGTAAGGCAGTGGATTGCCTCACACTGTGCTGGCTGGAAAATAGTGCTTTATGCAGTCTGTTTTTTCAGTGCACGCCGCCTGCACACCACTGCAATACATATATGATATAAATTGTGATTTATAATAAAATATGAAATAAGTATAGAAAAACATCTGCGACTTCCTGCAAGACACACACATCAATCAACAATTTCCAATATCAAGTCGCGCTATATTTCCATAAAGTGAATCCGTGCAGTGAATTAAAATAATTCAACCTTTCTAAAGTGAATATCATAAATGAGATTGATCAAACTGCACACTGTAAACAGTCCACTCTATTGATAGTAGATCTCCACTGTGAAATCAGCACACAATACCCCCGAGAATAGTGATGAGAGAAAGATCTGCCCTCCACCTCCACAGACCCTGCTGCTTACCAACTCCTGTTGATCTCCTAATATAGGAGATCTCATGCGTTTCTGGCTTAATACCCAGCCCGGGCCTCTTATGTACATAGCCAAGGTCTCAGCGTCTTCCCAGGTGTTTTACCCCTTACAGGTACAATTTGCCGGATATTCCCCAGAAGAAAATAAAAACTTCCATAGCATAAAATCTTTGGGTAATTTTAATAAATAAAAAAGTATTGCACTTACATTTGTATAAGCAAAATCATGCAATATTAAACACCGAGCCGGCCGACTCTCGATTGCAACCCGTGGTTCCGGGACTTGCGTGTATCGCAGTGATGTCAGCACGTTGTTCCTCCTTTACAGATTATTCAAAATCATGTAAAAAAGAACACATCATTGTATCCGGAGATAGTAAATAGATGTATAACATGTTATTTTTACACATTAGGGAGGCATATTGATTTTTGTCATATATTACTTTTTATAACAATCAATTCTGTCAATTTAGTATTGATGTACTACGTAGAGTGAACTAGATCTACACTCCGATATTTATACAACAAAGAAGGAAGGAGAGAACATAGAGCTAACTCCTTTTATGCTCTGTAAAACTGAAGCATAACATTATCAGAAAGGCAACACTCACACTTTTAAAGTGTTCTTCCAGCACTAAGGACTAAAGCCTCGTACACACGATTGGATTTTCCACAGACAAAACCTCTGACTTTTGTCGAAAGGCGTGTGCCTGGATTTTGTCTTGCATACAAACAGCAAGGAATTGTCGGCCAACAAACACAAACGTAGTGACGTACTATGTGTTTTTTCAGCTCTTTAGCGCCACCCTTTGAGCTCCTTCTGCTAATTTTGTGTTAGTAGAAGTTTGGTGAGTGTTGATTCGCGCTTTTCATTTTGCGCTTTTCATTTAGTGCTTTTCGGTTCGTTTCTGAACAGCCGTTCGTCAACCAGACATGTTGCAGAATCAGAGGAGATAACGTGTTATTTATTATTGGCCTTGGAGTTATTGCTTTAACCCAAGTCCAGTCCAGGAAGAGGAGGAGGAGTTCTTGGACCAAAAATTGGTTGCTTTATTAATCGTGACCAATTATGTCATATGCCTTTGCTGCAGGAGCTCCAGGAGAATAATCCAGATGTTTTGCGGAATTATCTCCGGATGACGGACCCCTGCTTTCACCAACTCTTGGCAATGTTGACCCCCTATATTAAGAAGCAGGACACATGCATGAGGCTTTTATTTCATTTTTTGGTTAAATAATACTGATCATATTTTCTATATTTTTGCATGTAAAGAAAGCACTTTTTGGTTAAGTTCTATTGCCAAATAGCATGTCTATTTTTATTTGTTTTCTTGACAGTTTGGGAGTAGGCAGTCACATTTAAAAAAATACAATGTAAAATTGACAAGGGACACCAACATAGTTGTATCTTTGATCTTAAAAACTACGGGATAATGGTGTTGTGCTATCTTGCCCCCCCCCCCCAAAAAAAAGCATAATAATATTATTCTTGATATCACTAGAAAAAAAAGCTTTTGAAAATTCATTTGTAATAATTCCATCAGTATCACCAGCAAAGCAGCTTCATTATTATCCCATTAAAGAAGAAGAGAATGTGCGCTGCATTTCGATTCACTCATCCCTGGTAGGGATGAGTCGAACACCCCCCGGTTTGGTTTGCGCCAGAACATGCGAACGGACCGAAAGTTTGTGCGAACATTCGAACACCGTCTATGGGACCCAAACATGGAAATTCAAAAGTGTGAATTTTAAAGGCTAATATGCAAGTTATTGTCCTAAAAAGTGTTTGGGGACCCGGGTCCTGCCCCAGGGGACATGTATCAATGCAAAAAAAAGTTTTAAAAAGGTCTCTTTTTTCAGGAGCAGTGATTTTAATAATGTTTAAAGTGAAAAAATAAAAGTGAAATATTCCTTTAAATATCGTACCTGGGGGGTGATTATAGTATGCCTGTAAAGTGGCACGTGTTTCCCGTGTTTAGAACAGTCCCTGCACAAAATGACATTTCTAAAGGAATAAAAAACGGCATGGGTACCCCCCTTCCCCCAGCCCATTACCAGGCTCTTTGGATCTTGTATGGATATTAAGGGGAATCCCGCACCCAAATTGAAAAAAGAAAAGGTGTGAGGCCCCCAGGCCCTATATACTCTGAACAGCAGTATACATGCGTTCCAAACAAGACAGGGACTGTAGATTTGTTCTTAAGTATAATCTGTTTGTAATTTAGAACAGGTACATTTTGTAAGTGTAGCTCCATCCAAAAAAAATCTATTTTTAAGCTTTTTGGATAACAGGGAAGGGTTATCATCACCCCTGTAACTTTTGTTTTGCTGTCTGTGCCCCTGTTCAGAAGATTTCACCTCACTTTCTGTCCCAATGACAACTGGATTTTGAAAATTTGGGGTTATTAGGGAAACAAGGATTGGTGATAAAGCATCAGTGGGGACACCTTTTTCCCATATTAACCCTTACAGGAGAGAATTTCCCTTCCTAAGGGGTAGATTTCCTCTCACTTCCTGTTGTCTCCCTCCGTTTGTAAGTAGGAGTCATTTGTAAGTCGGATGTTTGAAAGTAGGGGTCTGCCCTATATACTCTGCAGAAATGTGGGCCTTAGGTGTTGGTGGTACCAGAACACTGTAAGCCCTCACAGTTACTCTTGGTGGGCACTGGAATGGGCCCTGCTGTGAATTATTTTATCAAGAATTGTAATTACATGCACCTGTTAAACAGGGGCAGAAAAATTGGGCCTTTGCTGGTGGTGGTGGTGCCACAACACTGTAAGCCCTCACAGTTACTCTTGGTGGGTGCAGGAATGGGCCCTACTGTGAAATATTATATAAAAAATTGTAATTACACACCCCTGTTAAACAGGGGCAGAAAAATTGGGTCTTAAGCAGTGGTGGTGGTGCCACAACACTGCAACCCCTCACAGATACTCTAGTTGAGCGCAAGAACAAACCCTGCTTCGAAATATTACAGCAAAAATTATAATTATACGCCCCTGTTAAACAGGGGCAGAAAAATTGAGTCTTAGGCACTGGTGGTGGTGCCCTGAAACAAAAATGTTCTTAGAAGCTATCAACATGAACATTGAGGAGGAATAGGATAGTCACTCAGCATAACAGGATAGTCACTCAGCATAGGCAGTCTTCAAGGGATCTCAAATTCATAGAAAAATTAATCGGTTACATCAGCATCAGGTGCTTGGTAGCTGGTGATCCAAGACTAATTCATTGTTATGAAGGTGAGCCTATAAACTCCGAGCCTGTGGACAGACGCACTCTGTGATCGGTTACAAAGCCTCCAGCAGCACTAAATGTGCCTTCAGAAAGAACGCTTGATGCAGGACAGGCCAGTAGCTCAATTGCATATTGTGCAAGCTCTGGCCAGTGATTGAACCTCAACACCCAGTAACCCAGTGGATTTTCGTTTGGAAAGGTCTCCAAGTCTGATCTTGCCCCTAGGTATTCCTGCACCATGTAAATCAGATGCTGGCGATGGTTGCTGGAACCGATCAGACGGCTATCTACTCCATCGCTCCTTCTGTAACTGACCGAAGCCTCAGCAATGCGTTGTCCAGGAGGACCAGGAAATTGTAACCTCCCAGGCTCTGGAAATGCATTGCACAAACCTTTCTGCAAGACCTCCCGAAGATGTTTCATCCTCTGCTCCCTCTGCGAAGGCTGGATATGTTCCGCAATTTTACCCTTGTAACGTGGATCAAGAAGGGTTGCCAGCCAGTAATGATCCCTCTCCTTGAGACCACAAATCCGAGGGTCCTTTCGCAGGCTGTGCAGGATCGGGGTGGCTATGCAGTGAAGGTTTGCTTAGGCATTCGATCCGGGGTCCTCTGGGTCACTAAAGATGACATGATCCACAGCCACCTCCTTCCAGCCACGTACAAGTCCATGGGTTTCTGGGGACTGAGAATGATCCCTTGAAGACTGCTGCTGATGCTGAGTGCCAGGCTCCACCTCCATGCTGACACAATCCTCATCCTCCTCCTCTTGCTGTGTGATTGGCAGGCCCGCAGGAATACTGTCTGGATAAAGGGGGCCTTGAGAGGTAAGGAAGACCTCCTCTTCCTCCCTCTGTTCTGCCTCAAGTGTCCTGTCCATTATTCCACGAAGCGTGTGCTCCAACAGGTAACAAGAGGGACAGTATCACTAATGCATGCACTGTCACTGTTCACCATCCTCATGGCCTCCTCAAATGGTGACAGAACAGTGCATGCATCCTTGATCAGTAGCCACTGGAATGGCAAAAAAAAGCCAAGCTCCCCTGACCCTGTCCTGGTGCCATACTCACACAGGTATTCATTGATGGCCCTCTGCTGCATGTGCAGCCGCTGCAGCATTGCCAACATTGAGTTCCACCTGGTGGGCATGTCACAAATGAGGCGGTTCTTGAGCAGGTTGCATTCCCTTTGAATGTCAGCCAGCCTGGCATTATATGACCAGTGGAAATGCCCACAGACTTTCCTGGCCTGCCTCAGGAGATCCTGTAAGCCCGGGTACCTGCACAAGAACCGCTACACCATCAAATTAAGGAAGTGAGCCAAACAGGGAACTTGGGTCAAATGTCCCTGTCGAAGGGCAGAGAGGAGGTTGGTGCCTTTTCTTGTTGAAAAATCTTTTCAGCAAACGTGGATACAAATACTATGCCATTTGTTTACCTTTTAAGGCTTCCTGTAATTGCATAAGTGCCTGGTTTAAGCGGCTGCTGTTTTCCTACCATAGACTCTGGGTGTGGATAGCCATCAAGTTTGTTAAAACGTTTACATCATAGCAACGATGGGTACAAAGTAACCCCCCCCCCAGTTTGTCTCAATAATACTATCTTCAGTAAGGTGGAAGGGTCCCCTATTTGTCTTTTCTTGTCTCCTTTCCCAATTCCTTCCCAGCCCCCCCTTTATGCCCCCCTGCTTTCTTTCTCCCCCTTCCCCCCTTCCCTTGTCCCTCCTCCCCCCCTGCCCCCCCCCCTTTTTCCAGTCCTTCCTCCCTTTCCCCTTCCCCTCTTCCCTTCCTGTCTCTTTCTTCCCCTTCCTTCCATTTCCCCCCCTCTCCCGTTCTATCATTTCTTCCTCTCTCCCTCCCTTCCTTTCCTTCCCCCCTTTCCTCTCTCCCACCACTTTCATTCTTACTTCATGCACCTAGGTGGTTCTCCTATTCAAGAACCCCTAGTGTATAACTATTTATATATTTTTTCTATATTTTATTTTTATAATAGTATTTCCTAAGTGCCTCCCTTGCTCGCCCCCGGGGGAACGCCCGTTGTGGGTGTCTCACAGTGTCGTTCTAGCCCTTCGTGGGCTAAGGGTGGTAAGTGCAAAATGAATCAATGATTACTTTCTCCAATGTTAACAATGTGCATGTGTATACATCTTTATACTTCTCACCTAAATATGTAGTGATTATTTTTTTGTAATGTTGATTTTTTTATTCTGTAGATAATGTACTAAGACGACTCCTGAAGAAGTGGCTTGACCGCAAAACTGTAGAGGTCACGTCCGCAAGTAATAAATAATCTACCTGTGCGGGCATTACTAACACAATTCCTTTGTCAACATTGCTGTAAACAGTTTTTTGTTATTACGTTATTATTCATCTACAATTGTGTCCTTATATGGACTTTTTAATGTCTTACCCTTTAATAAACTAAAAGATTTTATATATATTCTGGTCTATATCCCTTTGGTACCGCAATAGTCTTAAAACCTTCTGAAAGAGGCAGCGGACTTTGTTTTATCAAAAGTTTGATGGACTTAGATTTGATATGCATGTGTATACATCTTTATACTTCTCACCTAAATATGTAGTGATTATTTTTTTGTAATGTTGATTTTTTTATTCTGTAGAAAATGTACTAAGATGCCTCCTGAAGAAGCGGCTTGAAGCGCAATAGTCGTAAAACCTTCTGAAAGAGGCAGCGGACTTTGTTTTATCAAAAGTTTGATGGACTTAGATTTGATATGCATGTGTATACATCTTTATACTTCTCACCTAAATATGTAGTGATTATTTTTTTGTAATGTTGATTTTTTTATTCTGTAGAAAATGTACTAAGACGCCTCCTGAAGAAGCGGCTTGACCGCGAAACTGTAGAGGTCACGTCCACAAGTACTAAATAACCTGCCTTCATCTACCTGTGCGGGCATTACTAACACAATTCCTTTGTCAACATTGCTGTAAACAGTTTTTTGTTATTACGTTATTATTCATCTACAATTGTGTCCTTATATGGACTTTTTAATGTCTTACCCTTTAATAAACTAAAAGATTTTATATATATTCTGGTCTATATCCCTTTGGTACTGCAATAGTACTAAAACCTTCTGAAAGAGGCAGCGGGCTTTGTTTTATCAAAAGTTTGATGGACTTAGATTTGAAACATGTTTCAAATCTATCCGACGGACTCGAGTCCGGTCGAAAAGTCCGCTCGTCTGTATGCTAGTCCGACGGACAAAAACGAGGCTAGGGCAGCTATTGACTACTGGCTATGAACTTCCTTGTTTTAGTCCGGTCGTACGTCATCACGTACGAATCCATTGGACTTTGGTTGATCGTGTGTAGGCAAGTCCGTTCATTCGGAAAGTCCATCGTAAAGTCAGTCGAAAAGTCCGCCGGGCAAAGTATGCCGTAAAGTCCGGTCGTGTGTACGCAGCATTAGAAATAAAACTTACATGCTAATGTTAGCAGGCCTGATCCTGCTAAAAATGCAGTTTTGTGTACAATGTTAAGAGGTGGCCGTGATCGGAAATTATACTGACACTGCACTTGTGGGGGACGAGGGGGGGGCTAAATGCAAGTGCTGGCAGCCTGTTAACACTGTGGTTTCAGGGACACTTTACTATTCGGGACATTAGTGTAGCTTTGATCCTGATCAAAGATATTGATTTGTTCAGACACTATACTAGTAATGGCAGTTATAGTGTGTCTGAGATAGTGTTGCAGGCAATCAAAGGGTTAAATGTGAATGTGATAGTGTGGTGGTCAATCTGGCACCATCTGGGAGGGATGATAACTGATGATAACACTATCTGGCATCGCTAGTGATACTAACACAGTGGTCCATAGAAAATTCTGTATACTGAACTAATGACACTGGTGACAGGGCAGTGAAAGGGTTAACTGGGGGTTAACCAAGGGGTTAAAGTGCCTAATTAGGTGTCTGCAAGTGTAGGTGTGCTGCTTTTACTCACACAGGTCTGGCTTTCCTCTCTCTTTGGAACCAAAAGGGCTCCAAGAGAGAAGAACTGTCCATACCTCTCAACAGTCCCGGATTGGGTGGGACTTTCCCACATTTCTAGCTCTGTCCCGCTGTCCATACAGGGGCTTTGTCCCGCATACTTATGTTGATTATATGTTAAGTTCTGGGTCAATAGGACCTGCAGCAGTGTGATCATCCAGCACAGCTAGTGATTGGTGGAAAAGCCGGTTGGATGTGCACTGTGCAGTCAGGAAGAGAGACTTCAGCTGTCAAATCGGGAGTGTGATGTTCGGTATGGGTGGGACTGCTACCCAGACCTGCCCATCTGCCAAACAACCAGTGCATAACCAAAGAGCCGGCATTCAGTGACATTGCTAGGGGGGTGTGGGGGGGACCGCACCCAGGTGACACCCAGCCAGGAGTAACACCATCAAGTAGCACCAGGACAGGACCGGGACAAGGGGGGCGGAAGGACCAGAAGCCCTGGACGCAACAACTTTCTGGTAGGCAGGGCAGAACTGGCCAACAGGGATACCAGGAAATTTCCGTAGGCTGCCTTCCCTAGGGTCGCTTTGATCTGTGGCTGCAGCTCTCCTCTCCCTCCCTCTCTCCTCCCCCTTTTGTGTGTCACATACAGCAGGCATCTCCCGCTGTGTGTCACAGAGCTGGGTCTGTGTTCGGCGGCGCTCTAACAAGGTCCCGCCTCCTACAATGGCTCGTGTGATAGTCTAGATGGAACACTGATTGAATCAGTGTTCTGCCTATCACACAAGGCGGTGTAGGAGGCAGGATCTTGTTACAGCACCGCCGAACACAGACCCAGCTCCATTACACACAGCAGGAGATGTGATCCAGGCAAAGGTGAGTGTGCATTGATGGGCATTGAGGCTGCATTCACGGGCACAGTAAAGCTGCATTTGATGGACACAGTGAGGCTGCATTGATAGGCAGTGAGGCTGCATTCATGGACACAGTAAAGCTGCATTTGATGGACACAGCGAGGCTGCATTGATGGACGTGGAGGCTGCATTGATGGGCAGTGAGGCTGCATTCATGGGCAGTGAGGCCGCATTCATGGGCACAGTAAAGCTGCATTTAATGGACACAGTGAGGCTGCATTGATGGGCAGTGAGGCTGCATTCATGGGTGCAGTGAGGCTTCATTCACAGGCAAAGTAAAGCTGCATTTGATGGATACAGTGAGGCTGCATTGATGCTGCCTGTCCTGCTGTCACTCCGCACCACACCCAATTTTGACGCAGTGCACGTAGAACGCCGTTGGTCGCTTCCTCCTTCAAGTGTCCCTCATTCTGAAGTTTAAAAGTTGGGAGGTATGCCTGTGTCTGTGTTTACTAACATGGACACAGGCTGTGCTGTGTTTTACTACAGCTGATCAGCAGGTCCGGGCCAAAAATCAGAACAGAATCATGAGAAAAGAACATATGATGAAAAAACTTAAAATAAGAATGGAGTGAAGAAAGTGAAACAAATGGGAAATAAAAATAAAAGTGAAAAGGAAAACGTGTGATGGTTTTTTATTTATTAAAATAAATGCAAAAAATAAAAAATGAAAAAAGTAATAATAGGTATATATTGTATAAAAAGCAAAAACAACAACTCTTTTGTCCTCATTAGGGACATCATGTAGGAACAGCAGATAGGGAAAAAAGTCCCTTATATTTGTATATACTGTACAGGCATTCCCTGAGTTGCAGACATCCGACTTACATACGACTCATACTTACAAACGGAGGGAAACAAAGGGAAGTGAGAAAAAATCTACTAGTCTCTACCAGCTTTGCTAGAGAGTGACATTGTTACCCATTCTTCTTTGCAAAATAGCTCAAGCTCTGTCAGGTTGGATGGAGAGCGTCTGTGAACAGCAATTTTCAAGTCTTGCCACAGATTCTCAATTGGATTTAGATTTGGACTTTGAATGGCCCATTCTAACACATGAATATGCTTTGATCTAAACCATTCCATTGTAGCTCTGGCTGTATGTTTGGGGTCTTGTCCTACTGGAAAGTGAACCTCCGTCCCAGTCTCAAGTCTTTTGCAGACTATAACAAGTTTTCTTCTAAGATTGCCCTGTATTTGGCTCCATCCATCTTCCCCTCAATTCCCCTGAAGAAAAGCATCCCCACAACATGATGCTGCCACCACTATGTTTCACGGTGGGGGTGGTGTGTTCAGGGTGATGTGCAGTTTTAGTTTTCCACCACACATAGCATTTTGCTTTTAGACCAAAAAGTTACATTTTATTACATTACATCTGACCAAAGCACCTTCTTCTACATGTTTGCTGTGTCCCCCACATGGCTTCTTGCAAACTGCAAACAAGACTTCTCATGGCTTTCTTTCAACAATGGCTTTCTTCTTGCCACTCTTCCATAAAGGCCAGATTTGTGGAGTGCACAACTAATCGTTGTCCTGTGGACAGATTCTCTCACCTGAGCTGTGGATCTCTGCAGCTCCTCCAGAGTTACCATGGGCCTCTTGGCTGCTTCTCTGATTAATGCTCTCCTTGCCCAACCTGTCAGTTTAGGTGGACAGCCAGATTTTGGTACGTTTGCAGTTGTGCTATACTCTTTCCATTTTTAGATGATGGATTGAAAAGTGCTCTGTGAGATGTTCAAAGGTTGGGATATTTTTTTTAGAACCTAACCCTGCTTTAAACTTCTCCACAACTTTATCCCTGACCTGTCTAGTGTGTTCCTTGGCCTTCATGATGCTGTTTGTTCGGTTAAGGTTCTCTAAAAAAACTCTGAGGGCTTCACAGAACAGCTGTATTTATACCGAGATTAAATTACACACAGGTAGACTCTATTTACTAATTAGGTGACTTCTGAAGGCAATTGGTTTCACTAGATTAGAGGTATCAGAGTAAAGAGGGCTGAATACAAATGCACACCACACTTTTCAGATATTTATTTGTAAAAAATTTTGAAAACCATTTATCATTTCCCTTCTACTTCACAATTATGTGCCGCTTTGTGTTAGTCGATCAAATAAAATCCCAATAAAGTACATTTATGTTTTTATTTGTAACATGACAAAAAGTGGAAAATTTCAAGGAGTATGAATACTTTTTTAAGGCACCGTATGCAGGCAGAAATGGCTCACAAGAACAGGTTGGATGAAGAATGTACAGCGACAGATAGGCAAGCAAGATGCAGAAAGCAGCACTGGTGTAGAAAACAGGTAGAGCATTTAGCACAAAAACATACACACAGAAAGGGAAAGAAATAATAGGAATTAAAAAAACAAACAAATTGGAATTAAATTTTAAAATAAAAGGTAGTACTGACAACTGTGGCAACAGCTTCAAATTTGTTTCAGTTTTGTTTGTTAATGACTTAGCCTCTTTGAAGATATATGATTTATTTTTATTTTTTTTAAATGCACTTTAAATATATTCAAGTTTATGAACTTTTAAAGTATCTTTTGGCAACTATCGTAGTTTGCAGAGGTCATCTGCTTCATATGATTAAAAACGATGTTGCATAATTTAAAGCTTGTATTGGAGGACAAAAGATCACGATGACCCTTTCACATGAAATAAAAGAGATGACTTCTGATAACGAGAAACAGTGCTGAGCGTATCTATTACCAGCAATGTAACAGGTTTCTATGGAGGAGGAGACAGGAATGCCTTTACAGCCGGCTGATGGGTTTATTCTCAATGACACCCGTGTTAATCACCATTATCAGAGAGTTTTATAATTGGATTCTCCTGGCACAGGCAGCTGTCACTTGTACACTGAACTTGTCACCATAGCTTGACACATTTCCTTTAACAGAGGGCTTGAAGTGAGGAAAATATGCCAATCATATCCTGTTTATGCCTTAGGTGCATAAAATGGATTTTGAGGTCAGGAGGGCACAGAATAATTTTAGGTGTAAGACATGTTCTCACCATGATAGCAACAACAAAGCAAAATATAGCTAACATAGATTTCATCATCTGCTCTTAATCTTTATGACATTCTTACAGAACCTATTTCTTTTCTCAGCTTAATTATATAAAGTATTTGAATGCTAAAAGTGTAAATATATTTGTATATTTTATTATGCTTAGAATAATTAAATAATAAGCTATTATTCATCATGCTAATTAAAGTTGTTAATGGTAATACTACATAATTATATTTTGGGTTAAAGTTTAATGCTGTCACAGGCCGTGGCCTGAGGGAACGGGGACAAGAGGGTGAACGATGCACAAGGTATTGCTGTCTGTCTCACGTCTTTTAAAATTGACCAACTTGCTGGCCAAAAACCCCCAAAAGTCCCCTATCCAGACACAGATTAACAACTGTAAACAACACACACTCACACTAATATCCAATCTGCCACCACTTACAATTTGCACGCTCCTTACACCTCCAGTAAATATACTTTGCCCTCAAGCAGATTGGCACACAGGCTTTCACGAACCACGCTCACACTGCTCTTATTAGCAGTTACATGTTAGCTAGAACAGGCAATAATACTTATAGAGTTAGTGCAAACACTCATTCATAGTCTGTTTCCACCCCAAAAGAATACTCTATTAAAATATAGCTGGAAACTGTCCCTCAACAGATGCCTTAGACACTGCAATTTACTAGATGTGTGCGGTTTGTTTCGTTCCGAATTGAAATTCGGACAAATTTTCGTTTTTCAGCAATTCAGATGTATCTGAATTTCTGAATTACAATAGTACCGAATTTAAACAAATTCGAAAAAAAATTGAATTCGAATCCTTTCCGAAAACTTTTCAAATACTTTTCGAATTCGAATACTTTTCAAATTCGAATTTGAAAAGTTAGAATCTATATATTTATCTTATTTGAACTCTATTCTTAAGCATCCGGTAGACCTATCTCTTTTAGTTCAACATTTGTAAATTACATATGTACAAAAATATAGAAATTGAGCAGAATGTAATGTATTCAATTTATTACTTCGTAATTATTCATGTATGTTTTTTTTTCACTTATAGTATCAACTTCATGCAGAACACTTAAGTCTCCTGAAGAAGCTCATTGGGGCGAAACATGTAGAGCGGAAGTGGCTGCACTGTTGTATGAATCACATATTTGTATGATAACTAATTGTTATCAATTTTAAATTGTTACAAAATAAAATATGTTTACACTCTATCTATTGTAATATGTAGTAACTTTATTTCTGGCACCTTAAAAGTCCTGCGTTGTTTCCTTTCCCTTTTTCAAATTCAAAGTTTTTGAATTCAAATAGTTTTCCAATTTTCAAAGAGAATAAAATAGAATAGAAAATAAACAAATAGAATAGAAAAAATAGAATAGAAAAGAATAAAAAAAAAATAGAAAATAATATAACAGAAAATAAAAGAATAGAATATAATAGAGTAAAACAGAACAAAATAGAGTAGAAAATTAAAGAACAGAATAGACTAGAATATAACAGAAACAACGAGAATATAATAGAATAACACAGAATATAACCATCTTCTGAAATTCGAATTTCAAATAGACTAAATTTGAATACATAAGAAAATAATAGAATAGAAAAAAAAGAATAACATAGATTATAATAGAATAGAAAGGAATAGAATTAAAAAAAATAATGGAATAGAATAGAAAGAATATAACCATTTTTCGAAATTCAAATTTCGAATAGAATAAATTTGAATTTGAATAGAAAAGAATAGAATAGAAACGAATAGAAAATAAAATAATAAAAGAGACAAGAATAGAATAGAATAAACAAATAGAAAAAGAATATAATTTAAAAAAACAATAGAATAGAATAGAATAGAAAGAATATAACCATTTCCCAAAATTCAAATAGAATAGAAAATAAAATAATAGAATAGACAAGAATAAAATAGAATAAACAAATAAAAAAATATATAATTAAAAAAAAAACAATAGAATAGAATAGAAAGAATATAACAATTTCCCGAAATTCAAATATAATCAATTCAAATTTGAAAAGAATAGAAAAGACTAGATTAGAATAGGAGGATGATTATATTCATTCTATTATATTCTGTTTTTTCTATACTATTATATTATTTTCTATTCTATTCTACTCTATTCTTTTCTATTCTATTCAAATTCAAATTGATTCTATTTGAATTTTGGAAAATGGTTATAATATTTCTATTCTATTCTATTGTTTTATTGATTCTATTCTTTTATATTCTATTTGAATTTCAGCAGATGGTTATAATCTTTCTATTTTATTCTATTCTTTTTTTATTCAATTTTTTTATTCTATTCTTTTCCATTCTACTCCATTCTATTCTATTCTATTCTATTCTATTCTATTCCATTCAATTCTGTTCTTTTATTTTCTAACCTATTTTGTTCTGTTTTACTTTATTAGAGCCAGTTCACACCATATGCAGTCCAGTGCGTTTTTTTTCTGCATCAAAAACGCATGGAAAGTAAGTTACATGGTTTTCAATGATATAGTTCACACCAGTGCTTGCAGTTCCAGAAAAAAAGTAGAACTTGCTGCATTTTTCCTGCACCTAAATGCACCAAAAATGCACTGGAACACACATGTTCTTATTTAGGGTTAAGAAAAAAGGGGGGGAATGCACCGGACTGCATCAAAAACGCACCAAAATGCATCAAAACCACACTGGAACACATAAAAAACATGCCAAAAACATGCAGAAAAGTATCTGGAACACATCCGGACTGCGTTTCTATGGTGTGAACTGGCTTTTATATTATATTATTTTATTTTCTGTTATATTCTTTTCTATGCTATTATATTTTTTTCTATTTGAAATTGGAAAACTATTCCAATTTGAAAACTTTTCTAAATTGATTTGAAAACTTTTTGAATTTATCCAAATTCAAATTCGAAAATTCAAATCAATTTGAATACAAATAAATGATATGAATTCCGAAAACAAATTAAATGGATTAAACTAATTACACAAAACAAATTTATGTAAATAACAAATCAAAACAAAATTCACAGCCTCAGATGGGCCACTCTCTTTAGTATTTTTCCTTTGCAGCAATGATCATTGGTGTGAGCATCCATCAACATTTTTCCAATGGAAGCATAGGTAAGTGCTTCTAGGAGAGGATCTACCCCCTCCTCTCTATTATTCTTTTCCTTTCCTTTCTTTTTTTTTTAATTATGCTCTTGATCTGAATATGTTTATCACAATTATGATAACTGGTGTCATTTACTGGTCACACTATCATAGGACATATTCCCTCTAGCTGCAACCCCTCCCTCCCCTTCTGGTTCCAATGAAGGGGTCTATTCGTGGGTGCTGTCCTGCGCCTGCTCGCTGCTGGGCAGGACCTTTGGTTAGAGGAGGTTTGATGGAGGCCTACTAGGTCCCCCTCCTTCGCCAGGAACCTGCAGGACAGACCCACGCTGGTCCTGTTTGTGTGGACAGGATAATTTATAAGGGAATGTGTTTGTGTCCACTGGATACTGCCTACGTCAGCCTTGGTTGAAATGTATGTCAGCCCTAAAACATTTCCCCTAGTAGGAAATGTTAGATATGTACTAATATGGTGTATGCCACTTGAAGGCGCTTGCGCCAGTCTGTATATTTTGTTTTTATAATTAAAAAATGTTCGGAACAACTATTGTTATTTGTATCTCTTTATTCTGTTATAAATAAACTTTAAAAAACATATATATAGCTGGATGGACACACACAACACACAGGCAGATGCAAATCTTGCACTGAATCTGGTGCATTTTAAGGGTTGTATAGAAGTTAGGTGATTCCCCACACCTCTAATGCCGCGTACACACGATCGGACATTCCGACAACAAATGTTCGATGGGAGCTTGTTGTCGGAAATTCCGACTGTGTGTAGGCTCCATCAGACATTTTTTGTCGGAATTTTTGACAACAAAAATTTGAGATCTGGTTCTCAAATTTTCAGACAACAAAATCCGTTGTCGGAAATTCCAATCGTGTGTACACAATTCCGACGCACAATATTCCACGCATGCTCAGAATCAAGCAGAAGAGCCCTGCTGGCTATTAAACGTCATTTTTCTCGACTCTTTGTACGTCACCGCGTTCTTGGCGATTGGAATTTCTGACAAAATTTGTGCGACCGTGTGTATGCAAGACAAGTTTGAGCCAACATCCGTCGGAAATAAATCACAGGATTTTATTGTTGGAATGTCCGATCGTGTGTATGCGGCATAAGATTCCCACCAGCTTTCCTCTGAGATGGAATTCTTAGGCCAGTGGCGTATCCTCATATGGTGCACTATGCGCAGAGCACATGGGCCCAGAGGCTGATGGAGATGTTTGTGCTTTTGCATCTCCCTCATGTACTCTTCAACATAGCACATCAACCCCGTTTCTTCCTCCACGTGGGGACTCTGATATGAGCTGGAGACTCTGATGTGAATGTAGGGGCTCTGACATAAACTGGAGGGACTCTGGTGTGAATGTAAGGGCTCTGACATGAACTGGAGACTCTGATGTGAATGTAGGGGCTCTGACATGAACTGGAGACTCTGATGTGAATGTAGGGGCTCTGACATGAACTGGAGACTCTGATGTGAATATAGGGGCTCTGATATGAACTGGAGACTCTGATGTGAATATAGGGGCTCTGTCATTAACTGGAAACTCTGATGTGAATGTAGGGGCTCTGATATGAACCAGGGACTCTGATGTGAATGTAGGGGCTCTGACATGAACTGGAGACTCTAATGTGAATGTAGGGGCTCTGACATGAACTGGGGACTCTGATGTGAATACAGGGGCTCTGACATGAACTGGAGACAATGATGTAAATGTGGGGGCTCTGATGTGAACAGGGGGACTTCGATGTGAATGTAGGGGTTCTTGTGTGAACTGGGGGACTCTAATGTGATATGGGTGACTCTTTTGTAAACTGGGGACTCTGATGTGACTTGGGGACTCCAATGTGATAGTGTGGGCTCTGTTGTGATTTGATATGAATCGGGGGACTCTGGTGTGCATGTGGGGACTTCAGTGTGAACAGAGCGACTCTAATGTGATTGTGGGGGCTCTGATGGGATTGTAGGGGCTGTGATTTGATAGTAAGGACTCTGATATAAACTTAGGGACTCTGGTATGAACTGGGGTCTCTAGTGTAAACTGAAGACTCTGATGTGAATGAGGGGCTTTGCTGGGAATGTGGGGATTCTGATGTTAACAAGGGGGACTCTGATGTGAACAGTGGAGTCTAATGTGAATGTGGGAACTCTGAAGTGAATTGGTGATTCTGATGTGAATTGAGGGTCTCTGATATGTATGTAAGGGCTCTGATGTGAATGTGGGGACTCAGATTTTAATAGGGGGACTCTGATGTGAATGGTGTAATCTGATGTGAATCTGGCGACTCTGAGGTGAACTGAGGAATCTGATATGAAGAAAGGTCCTCTTGACCGCCATGTTTGATTCAGTTCATCATACCCTACAGAGGAATCTGTCTGTTGATTTGAAGGCTATATTTGATACAACCAACTCCTTTAACCACTTAATCTCCGGACCATTTGGCTGGCCAAAAACCAGAGCACTTTTTGCGATTTGGCACTGCGTTGCTTTAACTGACAATTAACAAACAAAATTGACGTCCTTTTTTTCCTACAAATAGAGCTTTCTTTTGGTGGTATTTGATCACCTCTGCGGTTTTTATTTTTTTGTGCTATAAACAAAAAAATAGAGACAATTTTGAAAAAAACGCATTTTTTTTTTCCTCAGTTTAGGCCGATATGTATTCTTCTACATATTTTTGGTTAAAAAAATCGCAATAAGCGTTTATTGATTGGTTTGCGCAAAAGTTATAGCGTTTAAAAAATAGGGGATAATTTTATGGCATTTTTATTAATAATTTTTTTTTACTAGTAATAATTTTTATTGTGACTGCGACATTATGGTGGACACATCGGACACTTTTGGCTCGATTTTGGGACCATTCACATTTATACAGCGATCAGTGCAATTAAAAATGCATTGATTACTGTGTAAATGTGACTGGCAGTGAAGGTGTTAACCACTAGGTGGCGCTGTAGGGGTTAAGTGTGTCCTAGGGAGTGATTCTAACTGTGGGGGGGATTGGCTATGTGTGACACGACACTGATCACCGCTCCCGATTACAGGGAGCTGTGATCAGTGTCAGTGTCACTAGGCAGAACGCAGAAATGCTTGTTTACATCAGCATTTCCCTGTTCTTCCTCTCTGTGAGACGATCGCGGGTATCCCCGCGGACATCGAGTCCGGGACCCACGATCACAGTCACGGAGGTCCCGGCGGCTCGCGCACACTGCTTCTTAAAGGGCACCGTACAGGTACGTTAATCTGCCTGTACGTGCCCTTCTACCACAGTATATGTGCATCAAGCGGTTGGTAAGCAGTTAAGTTGTGGTTTATCATTCTACTCACAACAAGGTCTCCCTGATGTTTGTAAGCCTTCCCCATAGGCCAGTGAAGACTTTAGGTGTGGTGGTTCTTCCAGGGGTCCCGTGGTTTGAAGTGTGAAGAAGATCTTGCCTAAAATCTGAGCTTTCCGACATCTGTCTTAATCAATTGAGGTCATTTTTGGCCCTGAGGAAGTGAGGAATCCCACCAAACACATCAGCCTTGACAGCTGGCTTCTATGCTTGTTATGAAAGTAAGGGCTGCTGCAATGATAAGTGTTGTATATTGGTTTTAAAATAATAAACACTTTGGTGATATTTTTAATATGGTGGAATAAAGCTTTGTTCATTTTTTAATGGTGTGGTTTACCATTTTGAGGCACAAATTAGAGTCCCATTATCATTTGATTGGTTGTAAGAACTATACATTTTTTTCTTGTTTCATTCTCTGTCAAACAACCACAGCAGTCACAGAGAACAGCCATATAATGTATTCTCACACATCTTAAGGGCCGATTCACACCATAAATCGACCAGGAACATGCTGTGTGTTCCTGTGCGATTCAGGTGCAGTGCGATTTTAGTCCATTCACTTAAATGGGCTAAAATCGCACTGGACCACAACATGTGGAGTGCATTCACTACTTTAAAAAAACCCATAGCAACTGGATAGCATGGTACTACTGTACCATGAGATCCAGTGCAGGCAAACGTATGCATTTGCAACCTGCATTTGGAGCATCATTAAGTTAACACTAACACCTGCTGCTTATCGCAAGTGCAGTGTGTTTTGAACCCAGTGCGGGAAACACACACAGAACATGGGTTTCCTGTACAGCGTTCTGGTGCGAACTGGCCCTAACAGCTGTGATTTACAACTGAGCTAATAGGCACCTATAATACAGTACAGCTGAACATACATCAGTCTCTTCAGATTGCTTTGTTCTTTAGAGAAAAACTAGCTTATTAATTTTAAATGTAATAGGCCTGGGCAGGAAGTGCATAGACAGTTACAACAAGTTAGAAAAGACAGAAGTTACAAAGTAATTCACACAAACAGTATTGGAAATAAAAGGGATACAAATCACAAAAAAAAAAACATTCTTCTACTCCTGGAGTTTGATAAGAAATGTGGACATTACTCCCCATGCAGCTGGGACCCCAGAGATATGACCCAGATTGTATTGCAGATCTCCATTTTTATACCTTAAAGATCAAAGTGAGTTGCCAATATCCAGTTGGATGAAAGGGGCTGGCTACTGCATATTACCTATGTAGCACCCTCCTAGTTGCTTGGTAAGGTAAATTTAGTTGGCACCTCAGTAGGCAGAGGAGCAGGGGTTAATTTGTTGTGCAGTGCTCCAAGGGCTGTGGTTCGGCTACTTCCCCCTGTTTTCTGGAACTTTGTTCATAGTTCTAGAATTTAATTCCCACCAATCCCTGGAGAGGCAAGGCCCAGCAGGTGGGGAAACTACCCATAAATAGTCCGGTGCCTGGCAGAGTCCAGTTGCCCGTAGTGGAGAAGGAAAGCGAGGAAGAAGAGGGAGAAAGCAGTAGGAAATAAAGCAGTTGGAAGCCTCACACTTTACCAGCCTCAGATAGGCTAAGCTGGAGCTATCCTGATAGACAAGATCAGGCCTGTGTAGCAGTGGCTGTACATCCCCCTTTTGGACTCCTCGATTTACTGAAAGGGCTGAGTGAATAAATACCTCAAGTCTGTGTAGAGAAGGCAGTGAGGCAAAATATTTTGCATGTCCAGGACCAGGGAACAGCTTTGAGCAAGCGCAAAGCAGCCATAAGCAACCCCATATCTCTAGTTTGGGGCGGCAGTTGCCAGGGCTGGTGCTCCCACTAGGCTAACTAGGCAGCCACCTACGACGCACTGCTGCTTAGGGGGTGCAGCCATGGCCCGCTGACTTCTCCGTTAGCCTGGCCGGGGAACACGGGAACACAAGGCGAAGGAGGGGAGGCGGAGGCGGTGGGCACAGCTGGGGAGTCGGAGAAGGCGTGGGGCATGAGGTCGGCGGAGGAGGTGGGCACAGCTGGGGAGGTGGAGGAGGCGCCAGGCATGAGGTAAGCGGAGGAGGCAGCGGGCATAACTGGGGAGGCAGAGACGTAGCTGCAGTCCGATGAGTCTGCTCTCTGATCCTGTCACCTGCGCGGCCCTAGACAAGACTAACAGCAGAAGGGGGGAGTGTTAGTCTTGCCTAGGGCACAAAATGGTTAAGCACAGGCCCTGGCAGTCAGCAGGTGCCTTGGCAATTCTTGCGAGGAGCAGCACCTGCATTTTTAGGTTTGGAACTTTTTGTTCGCTGTCTTGATTGCACCATCAATCCTAGGTAGGTAGCATTCTTGAATTCACAATTAAAACAAATCCGGAATTCGCTGCAACACTTCGCCTTCATTGCTCCTTCATGCAAAAGACATCACAGAGAGTCCCGGGTACAGTAATAGTGGCTAGCGCTTATTTATACCCTCATCCTCTTGAATTCAGTTTGCAGCAGTCAGAGACATTAGCAAGTCCTCAAAGTTTGTTCAAGTTGTTCCGTTATGGGCATCCCATGCATCCCTATTCCCTATCCAAGTTATCCCTTTAATAAACAAAACGAAACCAAATCCCTGGACTGTTTATTGAGCCTGTGATGGAGGTGTGAAAATACCTGTCACCTGGCTGTGCGAGGGAAAGACCCAAAAAATTCTACGGCTTCTATGGGAGTTAGCTCTACACTTAATTAGCACAAATAGGATATTGGCAATCACAATCTTAAAAAACACAGAATTGTGTCCAGCTGTAAAGTATAGATCCCAGTGTGGGAGTTATAGCTTTAGTTGTTGCTCTGCTACGTAAGTGTAGATATCAAACATTTATTCTTTACCAAGTGTATAACTACTTGACCTCTGGAAGATATACCCCTTCTTCATTACCAGGCCATTTTTTCCTATACAGCACTGCGTTACTTAACTGACAATTGCGCTGTCATGCAGCACTATACTCAAATAAAATGTATGTAATTTGTTTCCCACAAACAGAGCTTTCTTTTGGCAGTATTTGATCACCACTGGGTTTTTTTATTTTTTGCTCTTTAAATCCAATAAAAAATGTAACCACTTGCCATCCAGGCCAATTCTGACATTTCTCTCCTACATGTAAAATTCATGTTTTTTTTTTGCTAGAAAATTACATAGAACCCCCAAATATTATATATGTTTTTTTAGCAAAGACCCTAGAGAATACAATGGCGGTCGTTGCAACTTATCTCGCACGGTATTTGCGCAGCAATTTTTCGAACACGTTTTTTTTTAAAAAAAATAATATTTTCATGCTTTAAAAAAAAAAAACATTAAAGTTAGACCAATTTTTTTGCATAATGCGAAAGATGAAGTTCCGCTGAGTAAATAGATACCTAATATGTTCAAAATTGCACACGCTCGTGGAATGGCGCCAAAATTCGGTACTTAAAAATCCCCATTGGCGACGCTTTAAATTTTCTTACTGGTTACATGTTTTGCTCTCACTCTAACGTTCGCGGCGTTACCTCACATGTGTGGATTGAACACCATTTTCATATGTGGGCGGGACTTACATATGCGTTTCCTTCTGCGTGTGAGCACACGTGGACGCTTTACTTTTTTTTTATTGTTAATTTTACTTTTCTTTTTTTAGTTTGACACTTTATAAAAAAAAAAAATTTCAGGTCTCGCCTGTATGCATTTCCTGATGATGCGTGAAATGCATACAGTCGAGGCCTGACGCTTAAAACCACAGGAGCCCTTTACTTTTGCTTGCACAGCTGAGATGCACCACGCACACTGCGAGTTTCATACCGGTGTCAGACCGGCTTCTGCTTTCCCTTGAGCGGATTGTTTGTGATCCCATGCTGGACAGTAAGTGCTCTTTTAAAGCAATAAAACATAAAGCGGTATTACACTATATCCTGCCTTCTGTGGCTCTTTGTTGTGGAGCTATTTCACAGACATACTTCATGCAAGCTGATATAAGCAGTGGAGAGATGTTATAAGATGAAGATATAGTGGATTGGGATTCAGCTTCCTCCATACATGATTTCTTGATTGGAATGGGATACGTGAAGGAGATTCAGTATTGAATTAAGGATTCCTTCCTAAAAGTCATGCTTTGTGGTCATTTTGTGGGCGAGGCTATCTGGTGAGTGCACTTTAAGCAAGTTTATTGAAGCACGTTTGCACTTTATTATTCACGGTGTTGGAGTAGACACAAGAATTGTGCACTTTACTAAATAGATACACAATTAATATATATAGTATATTATAGTATATTAATATTTTGATATTTGATTCATGTATTGTTTCCTTTGCGCCCTTCATATATATTTTTTCATTGTGTATTAGTTTCCACTAATTTTAGGTGCAGCATTAGTGTAGTCAATTAATAATTTTTCTGTGGCGCTGATACCCAAGATTTTCCCCTCCATTTTGGACTTGGAGACTAATTGGACGTGATCACAACTCACGAATACGGTGAAAGAACTGTCTTTTTGTCTTGCCCATATAATATGCACCACAATCACACATAATATAAACCACCCCCACCGTTTGACAGTTGGCAAGAAATCGCGGTTTAAAGACGTGTCCATCAGGCAATGTAGTCTCCTGAGCTCCATGAATGTATCTACAGAAGTTATATTTACTGCAGGGAAACGTGCGTGCATTCTGGCCTGTTTTCTTAGATTGGTGGTGACTGTGGACTAAACTGTCTCTTAAAGACTTGGATCTCCTGAAGGTTATTTCCAGGTAAGTTTTTAAATATTTTGATACAGTTGGATTAGCAAGCAAAAAAACACCAATATTTTTGCATTATGCTCCTGACTTGTTTTTGTTGCCCCCACACTCGGGTTTAGTAACTTTTTTGCTATGAATGAGTTGTACCCTATCCTGATTCTTTGCTCGATTGTAGGCCTTTTTGAGGAATTTGTTGCTATAGCCTTTTCTTGTAGGCAAGAGTGTAACGCCTTGGCCTCTTTCTCAAAATCGGCATCATTGCAACAGTTTTGTTTTAATTGCAAGTACTGGCTATATGGAATACTCATAACCAAGGGTGATGGATGAGAACTATCAGCGTGTAGAATAGAATTCCCTGTTGAGGATTTTCGAAATAATGTGGACCCAAGACTACCATCAGGATTGATGAACAACGGGACATCCAAGAAGCTCAGCATTTGTTCATGATAATTGATGGTAAACTTTAGAGTAAAGTTATTAACTTTTCAAAAAAGGCACGCAACTCATTTTGTGTACCTGTCCATATCAGAAAAATGTTGTTGCTAAAACTACACCATATGAGCACCTTTGCAAAAAAAGTTCTGCATATCCTCCTTGAAGAACAGGTCACGCTCCCACCCCCCCAGGTACATCTAGTCCCCATCGCTACCCTTTGCACTTGGAGGTTGTGGGAGCATCCAAAGAGAAACACATTGTTCGATAATATAAATCGTACCAATTCATGAATGAATTTGTTATACGGTCCGGCTGTTCGATCTCGCTCCTGAATGAAGCCTCCCACAACCCCAACCTCCAGCTCATGGGGGATGGGGTTGTAGAGGGCCTCCGCATCAATAGCCACCAATAGGGCACCCCTGGGGATATGAATCCCATCAAGGGCCCCCAAAAGGTCCATAGTATCCTTGATGTAAGAAGTCAATGATCCCACATGAGGACAAAGATATTCGTCCACCATCTGGCTAGCTGCCTCTGTAAGGTATCCATTCCCTGAGATGATTGGTCGGCCCCGGGGATGGGTTAGGCTCTTGTGAATTTTAGGCAATGTGTAAAGTGTTTTTGGGGTTTTTGGTGATTGTGTTCAAAAACTCCCACTTTTTTTAGTAATGAGATTATTGTGATAGGCAGAGCCTACTAGTTTCCTATATTGGATATCAATGTTTTTAACAAAGCCCTCAGATACCTTTTGTACCGATCTCGATTATTAAGAAGATCCATAACCATGCTTTCATACTGGGCACAATCCATTACCACTAGGTTACCCCCTTTGTCTGATGGTTTAATGACTAAATTGGGATTATGTCGCAGGGAGCGAATGTAGGAGCGAATAGCTTTCTGTTGGTCAGAGGTTAAATTTGAATGGGAGATTCCTTTCCATTTAGTTTGATGTATTTCATTGGTAACCTGCTATGTAAATGCCCAAATAATTTGGTTCACTTGAAGAGCAGGAAATGTTTGAGATTTAGGCTTATATTCTTTGGAAAAGAATGGAATTGATGGAGCCTTGGCAGGGGGGGCAACCTCTGAACGAGACAGAGGTTCCCCTTGAGAGGTGGGCTCGGTGTCATTGGTTTGGCCCTCCTCCCAAAGCTCGATCAAGTCATCAAGGGCTTTGACATCATTGATTGTCATTTCACTCCACAGGGGGTTATCTAGGGATTGAGTTGTTTCTTGCTTTTGATTTTTATCATAAATGACCTTAAACATCAGTTTCCGTGAAAATAAATTTAAATCTTTGATAAGTTCAAATTGGTCTATTTTTTGAGTAGGGCAGAACGTTAAGCCCAAACTCAATACTTAAATTTGTTTGTTAGACAGGGAGTAAGAAGATAAATATATTACTTCAAACTTTGTTTTACTGCTGATGTCTTTTGACTTATTTGTTCCATATTGAGTATCTTCTTTGGATCTAGTGCTTGTTGGGAAAAAATAAGAGCTGGACGTAAGTTCAGAGGTTGAGAATTCCCATTTGGGTGACTTACCTGACTATGGGGTGTACTGCGGGTGTACTTTGTCATATGGGATGCCCACTTGATTGAAGATAGGAAAGTTAGGGACTAAACTATATACACCTCTGGTATACACTGTACAACTTCTTCTCTTCACCTCCAGCACATATACTTGGTGGCAGACTTTCACTCCCAGGACCAGCTAGCACTGAGGTTGGGGCCTGACACTGGCTCAGCCAGGCCCAAAGCAAATCCCCTCTGCAGGCAGGGACCGCAGGCCCCTATGGTGTAGCAAAAATGGTAGCAGTTCTTAGTGCTAGCTGTCCCACATGTGGCTACTGCTCCCAGTACCACTTCTTCAGGCCCTGCCAGCCCTCCTGGCTGCAGCTGCCGCTTTCCACTGCCTGTGCCACTACAGTCCTCCTTACTGGCTCTGCACCCATCCCAGACTGCTCCATCCCAGTCCTCTCAGGCGTGCAAGTCCTCCTGAGTGTGTGTCACACACCAGCCCTCTTGGCTGATCCTTGTTCCTCCTGAAGACTTGCCTGGCAGTGTTCTCCTGCTGTCCTCCTTGCTCCTGTGCCTCCTGTCCAGTCAAGCCTGCATAAATGTATCTGTACAAAAAATAAATAAAACACATATTTACACTTCTAGCACTAGAGGGTGCTACACCTCCCCCCCAATAATATCCCACCAGTCCCTTGGCTGGGTGAATTTGAAAAACGGCTCCTGGGCCCAGAAGCAAGGGCATCCCATATAAATACAGTTTTGGAAGGGGGAAGGGAACAAACTGGGACAGGGCTATATTACAAATAAATATCAGTAGGAAAATAAAGATATTCTGTTTGTATAGACATCTATGTACATCACACTATACACAATCCTGACTACAGGTCCCTGCAGCTAGCACAACAACATCAACACTGTACATCAGGGGTAGGCAACCTCGGCCCTCTAGCTGTTTTGAAACTACAAGTCCCATGAGGCATTACTCCTAAAGGCAGAGGCATGATGGAATTGGTAGTTTCACCACAGCTGTAGGGCTGAGGTTGCCTACCCCTGCTGTACATCATGATCCAGCACAACATCAAGGGAGGCCCTCTGCCCGCAGGAATTCTGGAATCCATCCAGAGCAGGATGGACAAACGTCCATGCTAGAAATCTGTAACAAAAAGAAAAAGTAGGTTATTATCTTGCCGACAGAAAGAAATTTACATTAGAATCACATACATTATTTCTTCCTATTTTTATTCTGTCAGGAGGGAGTCATTATCCTGCTGACAGAAACAAAAAAAAAACACAAGAAATGAACAGTTCTCTTTGGAGTTTCTGGTGGGAGGGGCCCTTCCCCAGACTCAGGCTCCTTGAAGAGTAAAAGGCAGAAATTAGACCTTACCCAGAGTTCATCAGCAGGAACATCCAAACTGGTACAGGTCAGGGTGGCAGGCTGGTCTAATCCTGCAAATAATCAGAGAAGTGAGCACAGTCTGCAACCTTAATAGCAGTCCATGTGACCACTTCCAATGATGAGCTGCACACTCCAGCAGTCCCTCACACATAGAAATATGGGTCAGGCAATCTCCTCCTACCGCCTTTAATTTCTCTGATGGAGACAGAGTGGCTCCTAGTAGGCTGTCCTGTTTTCACGACCACCACTCTGTCCTTGTAGATTGCACTCCCTAGCCTCCATTCCTTCTGAATATCCTGAAACCAGGCCCAGGTCTCCTCACAATCTGTTACCCGCAAAGGCTTGGGGATGTGCATATACTTCCACACCAGATCATCCTTCCACTCTCCCCAGGAGTTCTCACTGACATCCATGGTGTCAGGATGGACATAGGGGTGGTCCACTCCAAAGCAACTCTGCACTGAATCTTCCGCTGGAATCTGAAAAATGAATGAATGATTTGTAGAGCGCTGCAAATGCGAACTGAATCGCCTAAAGGCGCTAGATGAGTTCTGTGTTGTCAGCTTCTTAGAATAGGTAGGTCTTGAGTTTTTTCCTGAAGGCCTGATGGTTTTCTTCCATGCGGATGTAAGTCGGAAGAGCGTTCCATAGCCGAGGTCCTTGGACTGCGAATCTTCGTTCTCCCTTTGCTTTGTAGCGATATTTGGG
The DNA here is from genome assembly GCA_037952925.1 of Lithobates clamitans. Taxonomy (NCBI): domain Eukaryota; kingdom Metazoa; phylum Chordata; class Amphibia; order Anura; family Ranidae; genus Lithobates; species Lithobates clamitans. The sequence continues at coordinate 457,471 of JBBGZY010000965.1, read as the reverse complement.
AATGAGGAGGAGGTTTTGGTTAGATGATCGAAGACTGCGATTTGGTGTGTAGGTATAGAGGAGCGTTTCCTTGTATGCATTTGTGGGTAAGGCAGAGGGTCTTGAAAGTGATCCGATTCTTTACGGTTAGCCAGTGTAGGCTCCTCGGGGATGGGGAAATGGATTCCCAGGGTTTTTTTTCTGTTAGCAGTCTTGCCGCCGTGTTTTGGACGAGTTGTAAGCGCGCAAGCTGATATTGGGGTAATCCTTTGTAGAGCGAGTTTGCGTAGTCGGATGGGAATTGATGATTGTTTCAACTACTGCTGCTTTGTCCTCTTCTGGGATGAAGTGGATGAGTCTACATAGCAGGCGGAGGAGATGGTGGGATCCGCTAACTACTGATCCTATTTGTGCCTCCATTGTCATTTCTGAGTCAAAGATGACTCCGAGACTCTTGGCTTTGGTTCTTGGAGAGATGGTCTGTCCAAACATGGTGGGAGGTGTCCACGGAGTCTTAGTTTTGAAATTTTTGTTAGCGTGCAGGAGAAGAAGTTATGTTTTTGAACCATTGAGTTTGAGGGAGCTAGTGGTCATCCAGTCATCTATCAAGGTAAGGCGTTTCTCTAATTGCTGACGATGGTCTTTTTGTCCGGTGATGTGAAAGTAGAGTTGGGTGTCATCAGCGTATGAGTGGAAGCAGAGGTCCGATTTTCTGATGATTCTGAAGAGTGTGCGGATGTTCTCTAAGAAGGATGCAAACCATTTTAGACCAGAATCTGTGGCTCCTGCTACTTCTGTTAGGCGGACAAGTAGAGTATTGTGGTCCACTGTATCAAATGCTGCACTGAGGTCCAACAGTACCTGGAGACATGATTCTCCGTCATCTGTAGGGATGAGCTTCGAGTTCGAGTCGAACTCATGTTCGACTCGAACATTGGCTGTTCACTAGGGATGAGCCGAACACCCCCCTGTTCGGTTCGCACCAGAACATGCGAACAGGAAAAAAATTCGTTCGAACACGCGAACGCCGTTAAAGTCTATGGGACACGAACATGAATAATCAAAAGTGCTAATTTTAAAGGCTAATATGCAAGTTATTGTCATAAAAAGTGTTTGGGGACCCGGGTCCTGCCCCAGGGGACATGGATCAATGCAAAAAAAAGTTTTAAAAACGGACGTTTTTTCAGGAGCAGTGATTTTATTAATGCTTAAAGTCAAACAATAAAAGTGTAATATCCCTTTAAATTTCGTACCTGGGGGGTGTCTATAGTATGCCTGTAAAGGGGCGCATGTTTCCTGTGTTTAGAACAGTCTGACAGCAAAATGACATTTGGAAGGAAAAAACTCATTTAAAACTAGCCGCGGCTATTGCATTGCCGACAATACACATAGAAGTTCATTGATAAAAACGGCATGGGAATTCCCCACAGGGGAACCCCGAACCAAAATTAAAGAAAAAAAAATGATGTGGGGGTCCCCCTAAATTCCATACAAGGCCCTTCAGGTCTGGTATGGATATTAAGGGGAACCCCAGCCAAAATTGAAAAAAAAAATTGACGTGGGGTTCCCCCTAAATTCCATACCAGACCCTTCAGGTCTGGTATGGATTTTAAGGGGAACCCCGCGCCAAAAAAAAAAAAAAAAAACGGCGTGGGGTCCCCCTAAAAATCCATACCAGACCCTTATCCGAGCACGCAACCTGGCAGGCCGCAGGAAAAGAGGGGGGGACGAGAGTGCGGCCCCCCCCCCCTCCTGAACCGTACCAGGCCACATGCCCTCAACATTGGGAGGGTGCTTTGGGGTAGCCCCCCAAAACACCTTGTCCCCATGTTGATGAGGACAAGGGCCTCATCCTCACAACCCTGGCCGGTGGTTGTGAGGGTCTGTGGGCGGGGGGCTTATCGGAATCTGGAAGCCCCCTTTAACAAGGGGACCCCCAGATCCCGGCCCCCCCCCTGTGTGAAATGGTAAGGGGGTACTTACCCCTACCATTTCACTAAAAAACTGTCAAAAATGTTAAAAATGACAAGAGACAGTTTTTGACAATTCCTTTATTTAAATGCTTCTTCTTTCTTCTTTCTTCCTTCATCTTCTTCTGGTTCTTCTGGCTCTTCTGGTTCTTCCTCCGGCGTTCTCGTCCAGCATCTTCTCCGCGGCGTCTTCTATCTTCTTCTCCTCGGGCCGCTCCGCACCCATGGCATGAGGGGGGAGGCTCCCGCTCTTCATCTTCTTCTCTTCTTCATCTTCTTCTTCATCTTCTTCTTCTTCTTCCTTCTTCTCTTCTTCTCTTCTTCTCTTCTTCCTGTCTTCTGCGGGCCGCTCCGCAGCCATGCTGTGGCATGGAGGGAGGCTCCCGCTGTGTGACGGCGTCTCTTCGTCTGACGGTTCTTAAATAACGGGGGGCGGGGCCACCCGGTGGCCCCGCCCCCCTCTGACGCACGGTGACATGACGGGACTTCCCTGTGGCATTCCCCGTGACGTCACAGGGAAGTCCCTCAAGTCACCGTGCGTCAGAGGGGGGCGGGGTCACCGGATGGCCCCGCCCCCCGTTATTTAAGAACCGTCAGACGAAGAGACGCCATCACACAGCGGGAGCCTCCCACCATGCCAGCATGGCTGCGGAGCGGCCCGGAGAAGACAGGAAGAAGAGAAGAAGGAAGAAGAAGAAGAAGAAGAAGATGAAGAAGAAGATGAAGAAGAGAAGAAGATGAAGAGAAGAGTGGGAGCCTCCCCTCATGCCATGGGTGCGGAGCGGCCCGAGGAGAAGAAGATAGAAGACGCCGCGGAGAAGATGCTGGACGAGAACGCCGGAGGAAGAACCAGAAGAGCCAGAAGAACCAGAAGAAGATGAAGGAAGAAAGAAGAAAGAAGAAGCATTTAAATAAAGGAATTGTCAAAAACTGTCTCTTGTCATTTTTAACATTTTTGACAGTTTTTTAGTGAAATGGTAGGGGTAAGTACCCCCTTACCATTTCACACAGGGGGGGGGCCGGGATCTGGGGGTCCCCTTGTTAAAGGGGGCTTCCAGATTCCGATAAGCCCCCCGCCCGCAGACCCTCACAACCACCGGCCAGGGTTGTGAGGATGAGGCCCTTGTCCTCATCAACATGGGGACAAGGTGTTTTGGGGGGCTACCCCAAAGCACCCTCCCAATGTTGAGGGCATGTGGCCTGGTACGGTTCAGGAGGGGGGGGGGGCCGCACTCTCGTCCCCCCCTCTTTTCCTGCGGCCTGCCAGGTTGCGTGCTCGGATAAGGGTCTGGTATGGATTTTTAGGGGGACCCCACGCCGTTTTTTTTGGTTTTTTTTGGCGCGGGGTTCCCCTTAAAATCCATACCAGACCTGAAGGGTCTGGTATGGAATTTAGGGGGAACCCCACGTCAATTTTTTTTTTCAATTTTGGCTGGGGTTCCCCTTAATATCCATACCAGACCTGAAGGGCCTTGTATGGAATTTAGGGGGACCCCCACATCATTTTTTTTTTTTTTTTTTTGGTTCGGGGTTCCCCTGTGGGGAATTCCCATGCCGTTTTTATCAATGAACTTCTATGTGTATTGTCGGCAATGCAATAGCCGCGGGTAGTTTTAAATGAGTTTTTTCCTTCCAAATGTCATTTTGCTGTCAGACTGTTCTAAACACAGGAAACATGCGCCCCTTTACAGGCATACTATAGACACCCCCCAGGTACGAAATTTAAAGGGATATTACACTTTTATTGTTTGACTTTAAGCATTAATAAAATCACTGCTCCTGAAAAAACGTCCGTTTTTAAAACTTTTTTTTGCATTGATCCATGTCCCCTGGGGCAGGACCCAGGTCCCCAAACACTTTTTATGACAATAACTTGCATATAAGCCTTTAAAATTAGCACTTTTGATTTCTCCCATAGACTTTTAAAGGGTGTTCCGCGGCATTCGAATTTGCCGCGAACACCCCAAATTGTTCGCTGTTCGGCGAACTTGCGAACAGCCAATGTTCGAGTCGAACATGAGTTCGACTCGAACTCGAAGCTCATCCCTACTGTTCACCCATTCAGCGAACAGCGAACAATTTGGGGTGTTCACGGCAAATTCGAAAGCCGCGGAACACCCTTTAAAAGTCTATGGGAGAAATCAAAAGTGCTAATTTTAAAGGCTTATATGCAAGTTATTGTCATAAAAAGTGTTTGGGGACCTGGGTCCTGGCCCAGGGGACAAGGATCAATGCAAAAAAAGTTTTAAAAATGGCCGTTTTTTCAGGAGCAGTGATTTTAATAATGCTTAAAGTAAAACAATAAAAGTGTAATATTCCTTTAAATTTCGTACCTGGGGGTGTCTATAGTATGCCTGTAAAGGGGCGCATGTTTCCCGTGTTTAGAACAGTCTGACAAAATGACATTTCAAAGGAAAAAAGTCATTTAAAACTACTTGCGGCTATTAATGAATTGCCGGTCCGACATTGCACATAAAAGTTCATTGATAAAAACGGCATGGGAATTCCCCACAGGGGAACCCCGAACCAAAATTGAAAAAAAAAATGACGTGGGGGGGCCCCCTAAATTCCATACCAGGCCCTTCAGGTCTGGTATGGATATTAAGGGGAACCCCGGCCAAAATTTTTTAAAAAATGGTGTGGGGTCCCCCCAAAAATCCATACCAGACCCTTATCCGAGCATGCAACCTGGCAGGCCACAGGAAAAAAGGGGGGGGACGAGAGAGCAGCCCCCCTCCTGAACTGTACCAGGCCACATGCCCTAAACATTGGGAGGGTGCTTTGGGGTAGCCCCCCAAAACACCTTGTCCCCATGTTGATGGGGACAAGGGCCTCATCCCCACAACCCTTGCCCGGTGGTTGTGGGGGTCTGCGGGCAGGGGGCTTATCGGAATCTGGAAGCCCCCTTTAACAAGGGGACCCCCAGATCCCGGCCCTCCCCCTGTGTGAAATGGTAAGGGGGTACAAAAGTACCCCTACCATTTCACAAAAAAACTGTCAAAAATGTTAAAAATGACAAGAGACAGTTTTTGGCAATTCCTTTATTTAAATGCTTCTTCTTTCTTCTATCTTCTTTCTTCTATCTTCTATCTTCCTTCGGTTTCTTCCTCCATCTTCTTCTTCTTCTGGTTCTTCCTCCAGTGTTCTTGTCCGGCATCTTCCTCCGTGGCATCTTCTTCCCTTCTCCTCGGGCCGCTCCGCATCCATGATGGCATGGAGGGAGACTCCCGCTGTGTGACGCTTCTCCATTTCTGACGGTTCTTAAATAACAGGGGGCGGGGCCCCCGGTGACCCCGCCCCCTCTGACGCACGGGGACTTCCATGTGGCATTCCCCGTGATGTCAGATGGGGGGTCATCCGTTACGTAACCCCCACCCTGCAAAGCCAGGCACATGAATTTCCAGACACGCTTCAGTCAAGAAACAGTCCTTGTACTTTGTTTTGTTTTATTAGGGGAATAGAACTTAGATAGGGATGGAGTGCATATGAGATGCACACTTGATTGAAGATAGGAAAGTTTGGGACTGAACTATTTACAACTGGTATATACAATCCCTTCTCTTAACCTCCAGCACATACACTTGCTTGCAGACTATCACTCCCAGGACCATCTAGCACTGAGGTTGGGGCCTGCAACTGGCTCAGCCAGGCTCAAAGCAAATGCCTTTTGCAGGCAGGGACAGCGGGTCCCTGTGATGTAGCAAAAATGGTAGTAGTTCTTAGTGCTAGCTGTCCCATATGTGGCTACTGCTTCCAGTACCACCTCTTCAGGCCCTACCAGCCCTCCTAGCTGCAGCTGCCTGTTTCCACTGCCCATGCCACCACAGGCAGAGGGTCTTGAAAGTGATCCGATTCTTTACGGTTAGCCAGTGTAGGCTCCTCGGGGATGGGGAAATGGATTCCCAGGGTTTTTTTTCTGTTAGCAGTCTTGCCGCCGTGTTTTGGACGAGTTGTAAGCGCGCAAGCTGATATTGGGGTAATCCTTTGTAGAGCGAGTTTGCGTAGTCGGATGGGAATTGATGATTGTTTCAACTACTGCTGCTTTGTCCTCTTCTGGGATGAAGTGGATGAGTCTACATAGCAGGCGGAGGAGATGGTGGGATCCGCTAACTACTGATCCTATTTGTGCCTCCATTGTCATTTCTGAGTCAAAGATGACTCCGAGACTCTTGGCTTTGGTTCTTGGAGAGATGGTCTGTCCAAACATGGTGGGAGGTGTCCACGGAGTCTTAGTTTTGAAATTTTTGTTAGCGTGCAGGAGAAGAAGTTATGTTTTTGAACCATTGAGTTTGAGGGAGCTAGTGGTCATCCAGTCATCTATCAAGGTAAGGCGTTTCTCTAATTGCTGACGATGGTCTTTTTGTCCGGTGATGTGAAAGTAGAGTTGGGTGTCATCAGCGTATGAGTGGAAGCAGAGGTCCGATTTTCTGATGATTCTGAAGAGTGTGCGGATGTAGATGTTGAATAGCACTGGTGACAAGGGTGAACCCTGAGGGACTCCACAGGAGATTGCCTGGGTTTCAGAGATGAATGCTCCTAGTTTCACTGTCTGAGAGCGATTCTCTAAGAAGGATGCAAACCATTTTAGACCAGAATCTGTGGCTCCTGCTACTTCTGTTAGGCGGACAAGTAGAGTATTGTGGTCCACTGTATCAAATGCTGCACTGAGGTCCAACAGTACCTGGAGACATGATTCTCCGTCATCTGTAGGGATGAGCTTCGAGTTCGAGTCGAACTCATGTTCGACTCGAACATTGGCTGTTCACTAGGGATGAGCCGAACACCCCCCTGTTCGGTTCGCACCAGAACATGCGAACAGGAAAAAAATTCGTTCGAACACGCGAACGCCGTTAAAGTCTATGGGACACGAACATGAATAATCAAAAGTGCTAATTTTAAAGGCTAATATGCAAGTTATTGTCATAAAAAGTGTTTGGGGACCCGGGTCCTGCCCCAGGGGACATGGATCAATGCAAAAAAAAGTTTTAAAAACGGACGTTTTTTCAGGAGCAGTGATTTTATTAATGCTTAAAGTCAAACAATAAAAGTGTAATATCCCTTTAAATTTCGTACCTGGGGGGTGTCTATAGTATGCCTGTAAAGGGGCGCATGTTTCCTGTGTTTAGAACAGTCTGACAGCAAAATGACATTTGGAAGGAAAAAACTCATTTAAAACTAGCCGCGGCTATTGCATTGCCGACAATACACATAGAAGTTCATTGATAAAAACGGCATGGGAATTCCCCACAGGGGAACCCCGAACCAAAATTAAAGAAAAAAAAATGATGTGGGGGTCCCCCTAAATTCCATACAAGGCCCTTCAGGTCTGGTATGGATATTAAGGGGAACCCCAGCCAAAATTGAAAAAAAAAATTGACGTGGGGTTCCCCCTAAATTCCATACCAGACCCTTCAGGTCTGGTATGGATTTTAAGGGGAACCCCGCGCCAAAAAAAAAAAAAAAAAACGGCGTGGGGTCCCCCTAAAAATCCATACCAGACCCTTATCCGAGCACGCAACCTGGCAGGCCGCAGGAAAAGAGGGGGGGACGAGAGTGCGGCCCCCCCCCCCTCCTGAACCGTACCAGGCCACATGCCCTCAACATTGGGAGGGTGCTTTGGGGTAGCCCCCCAAAACACCTTGTCCCCATGTTGATGAGGACAAGGGCCTCATCCTCACAACCCTGGCCGGTGGTTGTGAGGGTCTGTGGGCGGGGGGCTTATCGGAATCTGGAAGCCCCCTTTAACAAGGGGACCCCCAGATCCCGGCCCCCCCCCTGTGTGAAATGGTAAGGGGGTACTTACCCCTACCATTTCACTAAAAAACTGTCAAAAATGTTAAAAATGACAAGAGACAGTTTTTGACAATTCCTTTATTTAAATGCTTCTTCTTTCTTCTTTCTTCCTTCATCTTCTTCTGGTTCTTCTGGCTCTTCTGGTTCTTCCTCCGGCGTTCTCGTCCAGCATCTTCTCCGCGGCGTCTTCTATCTTCTTCTCCTCGGGCCGCTCCGCACCCATGGCATGAGGGGGGAGGCTCCCGCTCTTCATCTTCTTCTCTTCTTCATCTTCTTCTTCATCTTCTTCTTCTTCTTCCTTCTTCTCTTCTTCTCTTCTTCTCTTCTTCCTGTCTTCTGCGGGCCGCTCCGCAGCCATGCTGTGGCATGGAGGGAGGCTCCCGCTGTGTGACGGCGTCTCTTCGTCTGACGGTTCTTAAATAACGGGGGGCGGGGCCACCCGGTGGCCCCGCCCCCCTCTGACGCACGGTGACATGACGGGACTTCCCTGTGGCATTCCCCGTGACGTCACAGGGAAGTCCCTCAAGTCACCGTGCGTCAGAGGGGGGCGGGGTCACCGGATGGCCCCGCCCCCCGTTATTTAAGAACCGTCAGACGAAGAGACGCCATCACACAGCGGGAGCCTCCCACCATGCCAGCATGGCTGCGGAGCGGCCCGGAGAAGACAGGAAGAAGAGAAGAAGGAAGAAGAAGAAGAAGAAGAAGATGAAGAAGAAGATGAAGAAGAGAAGAAGATGAAGAGAAGAGTGGGAGCCTCCCCTCATGCCATGGGTGCGGAGCGGCCCGAGGAGAAGAAGATAGAAGACGCCGCGGAGAAGATGCTGGACGAGAACGCCGGAGGAAGAACCAGAAGAGCCAGAAGAACCAGAAGAAGATGAAGGAAGAAAGAAGAAAGAAGAAGCATTTAAGACGCCGCGGAGAAGATGCTGGACGAGAACGCCGGAGGAAGAACCAGAAGAGCCAGAAGAACCAGAAGAAGATGAAGGAAGAAAGAAGAAAGAAGAAGCATTTAAATAAAGGAATTGTCAAAAACTGTCTCTTGTCATTTTTAACATTTTTGACAGTTTTTTAGTGAAATGGTAGGGGTAAGTACCCCCTTACCATTTCACACAGGGGGGGGGCCGGGATCTGGGGGTCCCCTTGTTAAAGGGGGCTTCCAGATTCCGATAAGCCCCCCGCCCGCAGACCCTCACAACCACCGGCCAGGGTTGTGAGGATGAGGCCCTTGTCCTCATCAACATGGGGACAAGGTGTTTTGGGGGGCTACCCCAAAGCACCCTCCCAATGTTGAGGGCATGTGGCCTGGTACGGTTCAGGAGGGGGGGGGGGCCGCACTCTCGTCCCCCCCTCTTTTCCTGCGGCCTGCCAGGTTGCGTGCTCGGATAAGGGTCTGGTATGGATTTTTAGGGGGACCCCACGCCGTTTTTTTTGGTTTTTTTTGGCGCGGGGTTCCCCTTAAAATCCATACCAGACCTGAAGGGTCTGGTATGGAATTTAGGGGGAACCCCACGTCAATTTTTTTTTTCAATTTTGGCTGGGGTTCCCCTTAATATCCATACCAGACCTGAAGGGCCTTGTATGGAATTTAGGGGGACCCCCACATCATTTTTTTTTTTTTTTTTTTGGTTCGGGGTTCCCCTGTGGGGAATTCCCATGCCGTTTTTATCAATGAACTTCTATGTGTATTGTCGGCAATGCAATAGCCGCGGGTAGTTTTAAATGAGTTTTTTCCTTCCAAATGTCATTTTGCTGTCAGACTGTTCTAAACACAGGAAACATGCGCCCCTTTACAGGCATACTATAGACACCCCCCAGGTACGAAATTTAAAGGGATATTACACTTTTATTGTTTGACTTTAAGCATTAATAAAATCACTGCTCCTGAAAAAACGTCCGTTTTTAAAACTTTTTTTTGCATTGATCCATGTCCCCTGGGGCAGGACCCAGGTCCCCAAACACTTTTTATGACAATAACTTGCATATAAGCCTTTAAAATTAGCACTTTTGATTTCTCCCATAGACTTTTAAAGGGTGTTCCGCGGCATTCGAATTTGCCGCGAACACCCCAAATTGTTCGCTGTTCGGCGAACTTGCGAACAGCCAATGTTCGAGTCGAACATGAGTTCGACTCGAACTCGAAGCTCATCCCTACTGTTCACCCATTCAGCGAACAGCGAACAATTTGGGGTGTTCACGGCAAATTCGAAAGCCGCGGAACACCCTTTAAAAGTCTATGGGAGAAATCAAAAGTGCTAATTTTAAAGGCTTATATGCAAGTTATTGTCATAAAAAGTGTTTGGGGACCTGGGTCCTGGCCCAGGGGACAAGGATCAATGCAAAAAAAGTTTTAAAAATGGCCGTTTTTTCAGGAGCAGTGATTTTAATAATGCTTAAAGTAAAACAATAAAAGTGTAATATTCCTTTAAATTTCGTACCTGGGGGTGTCTATAGTATGCCTGTAAAGGGGCGCATGTTTCCCGTGTTTAGAACAGTCTGACAAAATGACATTTCAAAGGAAAAAAGTCATTTAAAACTACTTGCGGCTATTAATGAATTGCCGGTCCGACATTGCACATAAAAGTTCATTGATAAAAACGGCATGGGAATTCCCCACAGGGGAACCCCGAACCAAAATTGAAAAAAAAAATGACGTGGGGGGGCCCCCTAAATTCCATACCAGGCCCTTCAGGTCTGGTATGGATATTAAGGGGAACCCCGGCCAAAATTTTTTAAAAAATGGTGTGGGGTCCCCCCAAAAATCCATACCAGACCCTTATCCGAGCATGCAACCTGGCAGGCCACAGGAAAAAAGGGGGGGGACGAGAGAGCAGCCCCCCTCCTGAACTGTACCAGGCCACATGCCCTAAACATTGGGAGGGTGCTTTGGGGTAGCCCCCCAAAACACCTTGTCCCCATGTTGATGGGGACAAGGGCCTCATCCCCACAACCCTTGCCCGGTGGTTGTGGGGGTCTGCGGGCAGGGGGCTTATCGGAATCTGGAAGCCCCCTTTAACAAGGGGACCCCCAGATCCCGGCCCTCCCCCTGTGTGAAATGGTAAGGGGGTACAAAAGTACCCCTACCATTTCACAAAAAAACTGTCAAAAATGTTAAAAATGACAAGAGACAGTTTTTGGCAATTCCTTTATTTAAATGCTTCTTCTTTCTTCTATCTTCTTTCTTCTATCTTCTATCTTCCTTCGGTTTCTTCCTCCATCTTCTTCTTCTTCTGGTTCTTCCTCCAGTGTTCTTGTCCGGCATCTTCCTCCGTGGCATCTTCTTCCCTTCTCCTCGGGCCGCTCCGCATCCATGATGGCATGGAGGGAGACTCCCGCTGTGTGACGCTTCTCCATTTCTGACGGTTCTTAAATAACAGGGGGCGGGGCCCCCGGTGACCCCGCCCCCTCTGACGCACGGGGACTTCCATGTGGCATTCCCCGTGATGTCAGATGGGGGGTCATCCGTTACGTAACCCCCACCCTGCAAAGCCAGGCACATGAATTTCCAGACACGCTTCAGTCAAGAAACAGTCCTTGTACTTTGTTTTGTTTTATTAGGGGAATAGAACTTAGATAGGGATGGAGTGCATATGAGATGCACACTTGATTGAAGATAGGAAAGTTTGGGACTGAACTATTTACAACTGGTATATACAATCCCTTCTCTTAACCTCCAGCACATACACTTGCTTGCAGACTATCACTCCCAGGACCATCTAGCACTGAGGTTGGGGCCTGCAACTGGCTCAGCCAGGCTCAAAGCAAATGCCTTTTGCAGGCAGGGACAGCGGGTCCCTGTGATGTAGCAAAAATGGTAGTAGTTCTTAGTGCTAGCTGTCCCATATGTGGCTACTGCTTCCAGTACCACCTCTTCAGGCCCTACCAGCCCTCCTAGCTGCAGCTGCCTGTTTCCACTGCCCATGCCACCACAGTCCACCTTACTGGCTCTGCATCTATCCCAGACTGCTCCATCCCAGTCCTCTCAGGCGTGCCTCCCAGTCATCCTGACTGTGTGTCACTCACTAGCCCTCTTGGCTGTTCCTTGTTCCTCCTGAGGACTTGTCTGGCAGTGTTTTGCTGTCCTCACTCCCATGTCTCCTGTCCTGGACACCTCTGTGGTTTTAGGAAGGCCCCGTTCGCACCCGAGACCAAGCCCAAGGTCACCCCCACCCCCAGACTGGGGAGTTCCCTCAAAGGCCACGACACCTTAACACTCCATCTCCAGCTTCCACTCAAACAACTCCCGCCAGCTGGGCTGAGTATTTGAGGGGGCCTGCTCCCTTCCAATCCAAGTTGGGGATTGGTCAGGGCCCTCAGAATACTCCAGGCAGCTCCACCTTACCTGCCCTCCCATTCTACTAGAAGGCACCAGAACATTCCAGAAGTAGAAGGGAGTTCTCAGTGCTGCTGCCTGTCAGTCATCCAGCTCTCCCTATGGCGAAGGCACAGAAGATCTGATCCATGCAGTTTAAATAGCTAGCAGAGCTAACTGACGAGCAGGAAATGAAGACCAGGTGAGTCACTGTGGAATGAAGCGTGCTGGCAACTAACCGACAGCTAAGCACAGAGCTCTGAGAAGGAAGGGGTGAGCCCAGCCCTGATAATACCCCCTCCTCAATGACCCCTCCCCCTCAGAGGACCACCAGGTTTGAGAGGAAAACATCTGTGGAAAGCGCAAAGGAGGACAGGAGCATGTACGTCCGAGGATGAGACCCAAGAGCGTTCCTCTGGACCCTACCTTTCCAACCAGGCACTGTATGCGCCCACGGAAGCTACCTTCGGTTGCATACCAAAGGTTTTAATTAGGAGACATAAAATATATTTGAAATATGCATATTAGGAGGAAGGTCTAAATCGTAAGCCACTTGGTTGATCCTACGGAGAATACCGAAAGGCCCAATAAACCATGGTGCCAGTTTTGATGAAGGAACACAAAGTCGGAGGTTGCGAGATGACAGCCAGACCCTGTCCCCAAATTGGTAGGAAGGCAAAGGTAGGTCTGCAGTCAGTATAGAGTCTGTAGCTATCATTGGCACGTCGCAAGGACTCTTGGACCTGTACCCAAGTGGAACGAAGACCATGGAGATGCTCCTCCAATGCAGGAATGCTCTGAGGAACAAATGAGTCAGGCAACATGGATGGATGGAAACCATAATTTGCAATGAATGGAGACAAACTGGAGGCGGTATTGAAGGCACTATTATGAGCAAAATCCACCCAAGGTAAGAGGTCTGACTAGTTGTTATGGTGGTCAGAAATGTAGCAACGTAAAAACTGCTTTAAGGACTGGTTGGCTTGTGTTGCGGCCCCATTAGACTGCGGGTGATACGAAGAGGAGAAGGAAAGCTGAATTCCCAACTGTGCACAAAAGGCTCGCCAAAACCTGGACACAAACTAGCTACCCCTGTCCGAGATGATAAACTTGGGTAGCCCATGTAAGTGAAACATCTCCCGAGCCAGTTCTTTGGATGTGGGCAACTTCTTAAGAGGAATGCGATGACATTTTCGAGAACCGTTTAACTTGTATACTGGGGTATGGCGCTCCCTTTAGGATAATGGGGTGATGTGGTAGGGTTTTTTTTTTTTAATAATTCCTTGTACCTAAAACCACTTATAACTTCAATAATACCCCTATTGGTGGTACAGAATACCATCAACCCTATAAAGTGCAGAAACTTAGTGAGCAATAGTGAACCAATTCATAACTTATACGGATGCAGGTTGCAGAGCTGTATACTGAGTGTGCACACTCAGTATACAGCTCTGCAACCTGCATCCAGTAGAGCTCGGTGCAGCCACAGTATTTTGCTGGCCAGAAGTTGCTGCACCAATGCAGAGCAAGGCAAAAAAGCATACATGAAGAAAATGAATGAATGCAAGAGAAATATATTTAACCTTCCACTGCTGTTTTGGGGACTAAAAGGGAGCCATTGAGAATATACCCTAAATAGAACTTGGTGAGCGGAGACCAATCCGGATACCCCAGATGACCGTGGTGGAGAGGAGCCTGTGGTCGTGATACCCTACGCTGTTTGCCCCTTTTGGGGTTGCGGGAGTCGGTGAGTGGGGACCCGTGAGGGGGAGCACAACAAGTCACATTATCATTTGAGAGCACCCCAGTCACAGCTTTGGAGTTAATTTTGAACATCGGATTTGAACATTTTGACTGATCACTATATGGACTATAATCTTTATTATCACTTATTACTTATTACTATTGTCCTGCTCACACCTGTGATATAGGGGTTTGCAGGAAATCACTGGTTTAGCACATTTATAATTAATCTTACTTGGCTTAAGGTGTGTGTATGGTTTTTTGCGGATATGTCAGTATTTATGCTGACTTGTTGGTGAAAACCTAATATTTAATTAGGGGTTCAGCACATAACCCCCAAATATTAGTTTGATATATTTTGTAAACGTGATCACATGTATAAGTTATGATTTGGTTCACTGAAGATTGCACTATTGCACACTAAGTTTCTGCACTTTATAGGGTTGATGGTATTCTGTACCACCAATAGCGTTATTATTGAAGTTATTAGTGGTTTTAGGTACAAGTAATTATATAAAAAAAAAACCCTACCACATCACCCCATTATCCTAAAGGGAGCGCCATACCCCAGTATACAAGTTAAACATTTTGCGGAGTCTCCTTAGGGAAGCTTCTTTAGGGGGGTTGCATACCTTACACCTGGTCCTAAGCGCAGCGGCCTTATATATATATAATTTTCGAGAACCGGTCATCCACCATAAAGATAACTGTGTTTCCCTGAGAGTTGGGTAACTCCATAATGAAATCCATACACAGGTGAGTCCAAGGCCTCTCTCCATTGAGTATGGGTTATAGGAGGCCCACTGGAAGGTGTTGTGGTGTCTTACTCTGAGCATGCACGGAACAAGCAGCTACGGAGGCGGCTACATCAGCGCGTAGACTAGGTCACCAGAATTTTTGGGAAATAGCCCAAATTAGTTGATTTTGCCCTGGGTGGCCAGCAGCCTTGGGAGAATGGTAAGTCTGGAGCATGGCTGTGCGGTGACTCTCAGGGACAAAGCAGCGGGCACAAGGTTTCTCAGGAGGAGAATAGATCTGAGCGGGAAGAATTCTGTCACCCAAAAGTGAAGTGAGACTGGTACGAACCGTTGCCAGAATACAAGCGGGAGAAATCACAGGAACAGGAACCGACTCCATCTTGGAAGCGGAGGAAAACTGTTGTAACAATGCATCAGCCCTTACATTCTTAGTCCCAGGTAAGAATGAAACTATGTAATTGAAACCTGACAAGAAAAGAGCCCATTGTGCCCTTCTGAGAGAGAGGCATTTAGCCTCAGACAAGAATGTGAGATTCTTATGGTCAGTCAGAATAAGAACCGGCACAGTGGTACCTTCAAAGAGATGCCTCCATTCTTTAAGGGCTAAAATGATCGCTAACAACTCTCTGTCCCAAATCTCATAATTGCATTCCGCAGGAGACAATTTCTTGAAAAGTAGCCACAAGGATGCATAGCGCTCTCAGAGGTAGAACGTTGAGACAGCAGGGCATCAACTCCAGGCTCAGATGCATCAACCTCAAGGATGAAAGGTACCGCAGGATCAGGATGTACCCACACAGGAGCAGAAACAAAGGCAGCTTTGAGACTCTCAAAGACATTCATGGAATCCGGAGACCAATTCTGTGGGTTACCGTCCTTTCTGGTCATATCAGTCAGGGGTTTGACCAGAGACGAGAAGTTATGAATAAACTTCCGATAATAATTGGCAAAGCCAAGAAAACGTTGCAATGGACGTAAACCCACGGGTTGGGGCCACTGTAGAATTGCTGAAAGTTTCTCTGGGTCCATCAAAATACCAGCAGTGGAAATTACATAACCCAGGAATTTAACCTGTTCATGATGAAACTCGCACTTCTCCAATTTACAATACAGGTTATTATCTCTCAGCCTCAGAAGCACATGACAGACATCTGTGTAGTGGCTCTCTAGGGAATTGGAAAATATGAGAATATCATCAAGATAATCCACCACACATAAACTGCAACAAATCTCAGAGGACATCGTTAATAAATTCCTAGAAAACTGCCGGATCGTTGCAAAGACCAAACAACATTACAAGGTATTCATATTGGCCAGTTCTGGTATTAAACGCAGTTTTCCATTCGTCGCCCTCCTTGATCCTCACAAGATTGTATGCCCCTCTCAAATCAAGCTTCGTGAAAACCAATGCTGCCTTAAGGAGGTCAAATAACTCTGTAATCATTGGAATTGGATAATCATTCTTAATCGTGAAACGACTGAGACCCCTATAATCAATACAATCAATACTTGTTTTTCCACAAAGAAGAAACCAGCACCAGCAGGAAACAAGGATTTATGGATGAATCCTCGAGAAAGTGCATCAGCAACATACTGCTCCATGGCTTTGCCTGCTGAGACAGACAAAGGGTAAACCAGGCCACAAGGGGGTATGGCACCAGGTTGAAGGTCAATTGCACAATCATATGACCGGTGCGGAGGTAAACTACCAGCTTGACCTTTGTCAAAGACATCGCTAAATTCACTGTACTCCTCCAGCAGGGAGGAGAGTGAAAAGGTGCACAAGACTTAGACACTTTCTGAAAACATTACTTCCTGCATTGTCGCAACCAGAAAAGAACCTCAGCATGAAGCTAATCAAAAGAGGGGTTGTGCCTCTGTAACCAAGGATAACCAATAACCATCGGGAAATGAAGTGAGGAAAATACTTGGAATTGGATTATCTCATGGTGAAGAGCCCCTTGGTCAATGGAGTAGTCTCATGAATCACATGGGCAGGCATAGAGGTCTCTCATCAATAGCTGCAATGGCAAGTGGAGTGGCACGAAGCTGCAGCGGAATCAGGTGCTTAGACACAAAGGCACCATTAATAAACAGGCCTGAAGCCCCAGAGTCGATTAGAGCCCGTATCTTGATGGACGACTCAGACCAAGAAAGGGTCACCAGAACCAGAGGCTTATCCTTCTGGATAACTTGGGATGAAACAATGCCACCTAAGGTCTGTCCCCTACAGGACCTCAGGTGCAAGTGTTCTCCTGGATGCGTAGCACAAGACTTTAGGAAGTGATCTGCCTGGCCACAATAAAGGCACAATCTCTCCCTCCTCCTAAAGGCCCTTTCATCTCCAGAGAGACATGTGAAGCCCAACTGCATGAGTTCTACCTCGCTGGCTGACTCGGTACCATGAGGTATGGGAGGTGAGGGAGGCATGGTGGGACTGCAAAGCTCAGAGCAAAATGTACAGGAGGCTTCCGCAAGTGTTCCTTAAAGGAAGGTCTCTCTCAGAGTCTGGAGTCACGGCAAGCGTGATCAACCTCTCCAGCTCAGTGGGTATGTCGCGGGCTGCTATCTCATCTTTGATGGTATCCGAGAGACCATGTGAAAAAGCAGCCATGAGGGCCTCATTGTTCCAAGCAACCTTTGCCGCCAGAGTACGGAATTCAATGGAGTAATCAGCAACAGTTCTCGTACTTTGTTTGATGGACATGAGGCTCTTGGCAGCAGAAGTGGAGCATGCGGGAACATCAAATACCCTTTTAAAGGAAGCCACAAACTCAGGGTAACTCAGGACTCCCATAGAGGGTTTGCCCAGGCTAAGGCTCTCTCAGAAAGTAAAGAAATCATGAAGCCTACTTTGCTTCTATCAGTGGGAAACACCTGGGGTAATATCTCAATGTATATCCCAACCTGGTTGAGAAGCCCTCTGCATCGAACTGGATCGCCCCCAAATCACTGGGAAAGCGGAGCGGAACCAGACATACCTCTTATAGAGGTAACATTCGAGGCGGGTGCCTGCACAGAGACTGGAGCATCAGCAGGGACAGCCTGCAACACAGGTTGCACCAGAACAGCCTCAGTGGGAGGATCCAGGTGAGCAGTGCGACTGAGGAGCATCCATATCACTATGGCAAACTGATCCATGTGGTAATCCTGCTCATCCAATCTGGAAAAAATATTACCAACAAGTGGATTGCCTGCAACCTCTGAATTCATGGCCTTCGCCTACTGTCAGGAACCATGAACCAGACTGAGACCGAAGTGCAGTAAAAATCAAACTACTTAATACAATAGTATAAACAGAGCAAGCATGGTCAAAATATAGCCAGAGTTCGGTAACCAGGATGGGTAGTCAGAACAAGCCAGAGAAACAGGAGTCCAGAGATCAGCAAAGTCGGGTGCAGCAAACAGGATCAGGAACAAGAAGGAAAGTCAGCCAATCAAGTCTTTCACAGGAAAATACAGCAGACAGGGTCCGGATATATTGGCCATGGTGAAGGCACAGAAGATCTTATCCATGCAGTTGAAAAAGCTAGCAGAGCTAGCTGATGAGCAGGAAATATAGACCAGGTGAGTCACTGTGGAATGAAGAATGCTAGCAATTAACTGACAACTAAACACAGAGCTGAGCACAGAGCTCTGAGAAGGAAGGGCTATTTATGAAAATAAGTTAAATATTTAAAATAAATACAAAAAGAAGAAGTATTTTTTAATCTTTTTACAATAAGATGCAATGACACCTAGCTGTCAATTGTCAGTTACAATCATTGTCTGTCTTATCATTTGGTCAATTACCCATTCTGTTAACCTAGGCATACAAAAAGGATAAATGGCGCAAGAACATACAAACAAGCTAGAATGAAGTAATAAACATGCATATAAAGAGACCAGAGTAAATGTGGAAACATCCAGGGTGTGATAGTCAATAAAAATATATATATATATAAATACATATATATATATATATATATATATATATATATATATATATATATATATATAGTCACTGAAATTAAGGATCTGATACTAAGCACCAGCGGCAGCTCACTTGAGAGTGGAAGCAGGCAACTCTGAAAAAACAATGTAAAAAACAGCAAGAAGCGCCAATCTAAGTGCAGTATCATAAAACTTTAATGAGATTTTATAAACGGACAACAGCCAAATGGCTACTCACAAAGATGAAATAGGAGGACGTCCCTGGACCCATCACTTGTCCTTGTCTTAACCTATTTCATCTTTGTGAGTAGCCATTTGGCTGTTGTCCGTTTATAAAATCTCATTAAAGTTTTATGATACTGCACTTAGATTGGCGCTTCTTGCTGTTTTTTACATTGTTAACCTAGGCATCTATGAACATGTAGCACCCTCTGTACCCTCTGTATTTACAGCTAACTGTACTGCAGTGGTCTCTGCTAAATCTAGCAGGCATTCCCAGCCAGATAAACCTGAATAGCCAACACAAAGCATCATGGCATCAAAGCTCACATCCTACAGAAAATGCTTCTCTGACAGCTTTAATAGAGAGTAACACAGACAGCATATACACAACATTATTCTGACCATACCCTTCCATATTTTGTGGCAATGTTGGGAACAAGAAGAAAAAAAAAAAAAGGTCCCCAAGGAATAGATTCTTTTTGAAGAGGCACAGAAACAGTGTACACAGCTAAATACATTTATTCCCCACACAGCATGTACACTTACTTTAACAACGCTTGCTCCAATAATCCATCAGCCGACTCAGTTCCCGGGCACAAGAACGGGCTGTGATTGGGCATCTCCCCACCACATGTTCCGCCTGCCATCCAACCCGGAGCAACTCTTCTTCTCGTCCACGCCTATCCTAGACACGGCTCCCCATTGGCTCAATCCCCACCACATGTTCTGCCTGCCATCCAACCCGGAGCAACCCTTCATCTGGTCCACGCCCATCCTAGACACATCATCCCTGGCCCCAGAGACTTGTGGGAGATGTAGTTCTATGGGGAGAGGAGCTGTGCATGAGATTTTCTCAGAGATACAGGATTTTCTCACGTGCCCACTGTGGTACCCGTGCCATAGGTTCGCCATCACTGGTATAGAACATTAATATGAACCATAAAGAAAGAGGATATAACAATTATACTGCCGTTCAACTAATGTCCACAAGGTGGCATCAGAGTGTTCAGAGTTCAATCCACAGATAGAATAGAGAGCTAAAGAATCTCACGTGTCCAAAATAGTAATCGTTCGTTCAACGGACTGTGAGCTGAGTGGACATCCTGCTGACACAAACTTCACGCTGGCACAGCTTTCTACTTGCTTCGGTCAGGGGGTTCTGGTGGCTGAAGATAGGGCCAACTCACTTCATGGACAGCTTCCGCCAGTGGAATGTAACAGAGTCCTCTCCAGTGACTGGGGCTTGGAAAGATGCTGCATGCTCTTGTGCTCACTGCTGGTGGCTCGCACACCAGACTTAACAGGGGAGGACCCAGCACCTGGGAACAGCTCACTTGCCCAGTCACTGCTGTCCCATCAGGCAGGATCTCTCTGAGCACAGGAAGCTGGGTGGAGCTGACTTTTATATCCCCCGGGCGTGTCCAGGAGCTCAGAAGATTGTGGGGAGTTGAGTTAAAGGGACCTGCACCAGAATCTGGACCAAGGGGCATCCCACTACACTCCACCCCGCTTGAACTTGCGATTCCAGGCAAGTTTACCGACCAGACAAAGTTCTCCTGTGCAAAGCGTTCAGGTGGTTTCCCAAAGTTGTGCCTCTGAGAGCTTGAGGTTCAGGCTCCGGCAAAGGTACATCTTCACTTTCAGGCATCTCAGTGGACAGTGAGGGCTCCACAATAGGAGTAGGAATCCGAGCTGGGCAATCATTGGGCTGCATGGCATTGTCTGGATCTGTAATCTCTCCTGGGAGATTTGGAGGCAGCAGTGAGGGGACAGGGAGTAGCCACCACTGATTCTCTGCTGGGGCTGCTACGGGTGGCTCGGAAACCTGTTCTTCCAGCTCTCTAGATAAGCTCTCAGGCACCTCTACGTAATTTCTAATAGGTTTGAGGAGCCGGCAGTGTAGCCGCCTCGGCCTGTCTTGTGTACTTTCCTTCTGGACGTCATAGACTGGCACACTTGGAATTGGTTGCTGAAGCACAACTCCGGGCACTTCCTCCCATGGAGTTTGTAGCTTGCCCTGCTGATGTGCACCTTTGCGCCTGATCAAGACCCTTTCTCCAGGTTTCAGGTCATAGACCTCCGTTCCTGACTCTTCTTGTTCCACCCAAGTTCGCTCCTTTACAAACTGTTGGACTTCTGACAGGCGTCGCCTCCACTCTTGAATCCAGGTTGCTGGAGTATACTCCAGTTTTTTAGTGGGGACAACACACCATAGATCTGTGGGTCCCCCAAGAGTACGACCAAACATCAGTTGTATCAGGGTATGATTAAACCTCTCACAGGCTTCGTTACCCTGTGGGTAATATGGGGTCGTATGCATCTTCTTGAAACCTAAGGAGCGACACCACTCCTGGAAGAACTCACTTTCAAAGCAGGGCTCTTGATCTGAATGTAAGACAATGCTCCATTGTCCTCTGGAAGGCTCTGCAGTCTATGGCATGATCCAGCATTCATGTGAAGTCCCTTTGCAGGGAGATATTACAATCTCTGTCCCAAAAGGAACCCTCACAACACCAGCCTTTTCATTAATGTTTGCGATACTTGTGTCAGAGTCCTTTAGTGCTGCCAAGGTAAGGAGCCAAGTGGTCCCAGGTGTGTAGGACACCGTTTTAACAGCTCAGGCCCAATATCACCTGCGGTCGACCTTTTCCGGATGCTCGTGTAACCACAACACCTTTTTTGGCCAAGGTCCTGTCCCCACAGTTCTACTTTCATCCAGGTAAACCCGACCACTTCTATAGGAAGTTCGTTGGCAGCTGTCAGTGAGATCCAGGGGGTATCCTGACTCATTTTCTTCTTTGGGAAGTATTGCTGGAACAAGGGTTCTGGTAGAATGGTTACTTGGGACCCAGTGTCGAAGAGACATTCGACCTCTTGGCCATCGAAGTACCCACGTACCACAGGGCAATAGACCACCACGCCCTCCATGTGTGACGGGGGAGTCATTTTGCTGGGCCGCTCCACTGCTTGACTCCTAGCAGCGGGGCACTCTGAGTTTAATGGCTCCCTCGGTTTTCGATCAGGACAGTCCCTCAAGAAATGTCCCTTTTGTCGGCAGCCCCAACATGGAGAGGGTGACCTCTCCTGTCTTGGTCGTCTGCGGGTGGTGATTAGTTTCTCCACGAAGCGGTGTGCTCCCTTGGCCCCCTTGGATCGTCTCGCTCACACCTCAGCGTGGCAAGTTCTTTCTGGAGCTGGGCCATTCCTTCCATCAGCTTGTGGATGGCCACCTCCCACGGGGCTGGGTGTCCAGTTTGTGGCGGTTTGCATGGTTTATCACCAGTACTGGCCATGAGGACATCCGTACTGGCACATCTGGATTCTGAATAAGGGATAGCTGCTTCCAGAATTTCGTGGAATTTTAAGTTTGGGTTACTTCTGTCCTTCTCTTGTAACTTTTGCCTGACTTTGTCAGACAGAAGCCCTTCCACAAACTGATCCTTCAGCCACCCATCTGTATCACTCCAGCCAGCGCGTCCTGCTTGTCTCCTCTCCTTGCGGTGGATCTCGGCTGCTATATCCTGCAGTTCCAGGGCGTACTGCAGAATGGATTCTCCCACTCTCTGCCTTCTACTGATAAAGCGAGCTCTAAGATCCCCTAATGCAACCGTCTGGGTGTACACTACTTCCAAGCGGCTGATTATCTTGTCTAGGGAGTCCTGAACCTCTGCTGGAAGATGTAGGATCACCTTCCTTGCTTCCCCTTCAAGGGCACTAATGACCAGGTCTGCCTGCTGTGCAGGTGGGACCCCATATGACCGGATCAAGCCCCGCAACCTCCTAATCCAATCATCTAAGTCCTGATCTGGTCCTGTGTACTTAGGCAGCTGTTGTGGTAGCAATCCTGCCAGCAATAGAGAAGCTATGGCAGACTGTTTAACTCCCTCAGTGCCGCTGCTGACTGGCTCTGCCATTGTGCTGTTCTCCTCATCACTGTCTGACATGGCTGATCCTGTTTGTGACGCCAAGTGTAGTGTAATGGTAATCCCACTACAATCCATTTATCCCATGGTAGGACATCATAGTGACTTTTAGCAGCCAGAAAGTTAGCAAGCCCTCAGTTTTCATTTAAGTTACAGTTCTGGGAATCCTATATCTTCCCTTCCCTAGACCAAGTTCATCCCTTAATAAACTAAACAAAACCAAACACCCTGGACTGGTTCTTGAAGCCTGAGCAAGTGCTGAAAAATACCTGTTGCCTGGCTGTGCATGTGAGGTGGAGACCCTGGTGCAGATACATTTTGGTAAAGTGTCTCACATGTGTTCTGAAAGTTACGCAGTGTGCTCCAAATTCAATTACAAATTCTTGACAGGTACATGAATTTGGTACAAGCTGCACCATTTTTGGAATGCAAGCTAGATATTTTTACAAAATATGTCTGTGCCAGTCTTTATTATTTCCAGGGACAGTGTTTAGACTTCACACAGGCTTCCAATCTTCTCGTGAAAACACCCAAATGAGGCAACAATCCACCACCTGATGATAAGCAAAACTCACCAGAGCTGTTGGACCTTTTATTACCGAAGATCAAGAACGCAATAATATTTTATCAGTGCTAATTCCAAAAGTACCATGTATATCGCATAGGTTATATGCCCTGCGGCAAAGGTGGGGAGTGCAACATGGTCCTAAGTAGGGATGAGCCGAACACCCCCCGGTTCGGTTCGCACCAGAACCCGCGAACGGACCGCAAGTTCGCACGAACGTTAGAACCCCATTGACGTCTATGGGACTCGAACGTTCGAAATCAAAAGTGCTCATTTTAAAGGCTAATTTGCATGGTATTGTCCTAAAAAGGGTTTGGGGACCCGGGTCCTACCCCAGGGGACATGTATCAATGCAAAAAAAACTTTTAAAAACGGCCGTTTTTTCGGGAGCAGTGATTTTAATGATGCTTAAAGTAAAAAAAAAAAAGTGAAATATTCCTTTAAATATCGTACCTGGGGGGTGTCTATAGTATGCCTGTAAAGTGACGCGTGTTTCCCATGTTTAGAACAGTCCCTGCACCAAATGTCATTTTTAAAGGAAAAAATCTCATTTAAAACTGCTTGCGGGTTTAATGTCATATCGGGTCATGGCAATATGGATGAAAATCAGTGAGACAAACGGCATGGGTACCCCCCAGTCCATTACCAGGCCCTTTGGGTCTTGTATGGATATTAAGGGGAACCCCGCACCCAAATTAAAATAAGGAAAGGTCCCTATATACTCTGAACAGCAGTATTCAGGCGGTGCAAACAAGACAGGGACTGTAGGTTTGTTGTTAAGTAGAATCTGTTTGTAATTTTGAACATTTTTAATGTGTTTAGCTCCAGCCAAAAAATCTTTTCTAAGCTTTTTGGAAAACATAGGGAAGGGTTATCACCCCTGTGACATTTGTTTTGCGTCTTTCCTCCTCTTCAGAAGATTTCACCTCACTTTTTTGTCCCAATGAAAAATGTTTTTGGAAAATTTGGGTTTTTTTGTGGAACAAGGATTGGAAAGCATCAGTGGAAAGGAGAAATTGTTTTCCCATATTAACTCTTACAGGAGAGAATTTCCCTTCCTTAGGGGTAGATTTCATCTCACTTCCTGTTGTCTCCTTCCGTTTGCAAGTAGGAGTCGTTTGTAAGTTAGATGTTTGAAAGTAGGGTCCTGCCCTATATACTCAGCAGAAATTTGGGCCTTAGGTGTTGCTGTGGCCAAAACACTGTAAGCCCTCACAGGGCCCTGCTGTGAAATATTAGATCAAGAATTGTAATTACATGCCCCTGTTGAACAGGAGCTGAAAAATTAGGCCTTAGGCACTGGTGCTGGTGCCACAACACTGCAACCCCTCACAGACACTCTAGTTGGAACGCAGGAACGAGCCCTGCTGCAAAGTATTGCATCAAAAATTGTAATTACACGCCCCTGTTAGACAGGGGCAGAAAAATTGGGTCTTAGGCACTGGTGCTGGTGCCACAACACTGCAACCCCTCACAGACACTCTAGTTGAAACGCAGGAACAAGCCCTGCTGCAAAGTATTGCATCAAAAATTGTAATTACACGCCCCTGTTAGACAGGGGCAGAAAAATTGGGTCTTAGGCACTGGTGCTGGTGCCACAACACTGCAACCCCTCACAGACACTCTAGTTGGAATGCAGGAACGAGCCCTGCTGCAAAGTATTACATCAAAAATTGTAATTACACGCCCCTGTTAAACAGGGGCTGAAAAATTGTGCCTTAGGCACTGGTGGTGGCGCCCAGAACCAAAAATGTTCTTACAAGCTATCAGCGTGATGATTGAGGAGGAAGAGGATAATTACTCAGGGATAGTCACTCAGCATCAGCATAGGCAGTCTTTGAAGGGATCTGAGATTTCAAAAAAAATTATTCGGTTACATCTGCATCAGGTGCTTGGTAGCTGGTGGTGATCCAAGACTGATTCATTTTTATGAAGGTCAGCCGATCGACCGAGTCGGTGGACAGACGCACCCTGTGATCGGTTACCACGCCTCCAGCAGCACTGAATGTGCGTTCCGAAAGAACGCTGGATGCAGGACAGGCCAGTAGCTCAATTGCATACTGTGCAAGCTCTGGCCAGTGATCCATCCTCAAGACCCAGTAACCCAGAGGATTTTCGGTGGGAAAGGTGTCCAAGTCTGATCTTGCCCCTAGGTATTCCTGCACCATGTAAAACAGACGCTGGCGATGGTTGCTGGAACCGATCATACCTTGGGGCTGCGGACCAAAAAATTGTCTGAACGCATCGGTCAGACGGCCACCTTCTCCACCGCTCCTTCTTTGACTGACCGAAGCCTCAGCAACACGTTGTCCAGAAACAGGAGTTTGTAACCTCCCAGTCTCTGGGAACGCGTTGCACAGACCTTTCTGCAAGGCCTCCCGAAGATGTTTCATCCTCTGCTCCCTCTGCGATGGCAAGATAAGGTCCGCAACCTTACCCTTGTAACGTGGATCAAGGAGGGTTGCCAGCCAGTATTGGTCCTTCTCCTTGATACCACGAATACGAGGATCCTTACGCAGGCTTTGCAGGATCAGGGAGGCCATGCAGCGTAGGTTTGCTGAGGCATTCGGTCCGGAGTCCTCTGGGTCACTAAGGACAACAACGTCCGCAGCCACCTCCTCCCAGCCACGTACAAGTCCATGTGTTCCTTGGGACTGATCCCTTAAAGACTGCTGATGCTGAGTGCCAGGCTCCACCTCCATACTGACACAATCTTCCTCCTCCTCCTCCTCCTCCTCCTCGTCCTCTTCCTGTGTGATCGGCGGGCACGCAGGAACACTGTCTGGATAAAGGGGGCCTTGAGAGCTAAGGAAGTCCTCCTCTTCCTGCCTCTGTTCTGCCTCAAGTGCCCTGTCCATTATTCCACGCAGCGTGTGCTCCAACAGGTGGACAAGGGGGACAGTGTCACTGATGCATGCACTGTCAGTGCTCACCATCCTCGTGGCCTCCTCGAATGGTGACAGGACAGTGCATGCATCCCTGATCATGGCCCACTGGCGTGGGGAAAAAAAACCAAGGTCCCCTGACCCTGTCCTGGTGCCATAGTCGCACAGGTACTCATTGATGGCCCTCTGCTGCGTGTGCAGCCGCTGCAGCATGGCCAACGTCGAGTTCCACCTGGTGGGCATGTCACAGATTAGGCGGTTCTTGGGCAGGTTAAACTCCTTTTGGAGGTCCGTCAGCCGAGCACTGGCATTATATGACCGGCGGAAATGCACAGAGACTTTCCTGGCCTGCCTCAGGACATCCTGTAAGCCCGGGTACCTGCCCAAGAACCGCTGCACCACCAAGTTAAGGACGTGAGCCAAACAGGGCACATGGGTCAGTTGTCCCTGTCGGAGGGCAGAGAGGAGGTTGGTGCCATTGTCGCAAACCACCATTCCTGCCTTAAGTTGGCGTGGCGTCAACCACCTCTGAACCTGCCCCTGCAGAGCTGACAGAACCTCTGCCCCAGTGTGGCTCCTGTCCCCCAAGCACACCAGCTCAAGCACCGCATGGCATCTTTTGGCCTGCGTACTTGCGTAGCCCCTTGAACGCCTACGGAGCACCGCTGGTTCCGAGGAAGAGGCCATGGAGGAAGAAGAAGAGGAGGGGGTGGAGGAGAGAGGTGTGTCACAATCAGCATTTTGGAGGCGTGGTGGCGGAACAACCTCCAACACTACTGCACCTTGTCCTGCATCCTTCCCAGCTGCCAGCAGAGTCACCCAATGCGCCGTGAAACTTAAGTAACGTCCCTGTCCATGCCTGCTGGACCATGAGTCAGCGGTAATATGCACCTTACCGCTGACCGCCCTGTCCAGCGAGGCATGGACATTGCCTTCCACATGCCGGTAGAGAGCCGGAATCGCCTTCCGTGAGAAAAAGTGGCGTTTGGGTACCTGCCACTGAGGAACCGCACATTCCACAAACTCACGGAAGGGGGCAGAGTCTACCAACTGAAAAGGCAGCAGTTGAAGTGCTAGCAATTTTGCCAAGCTAGCATTCAACCGCTGGGCATGTGGATGGCTGGGAGCAAACTTCTTTCGGCGGTGCAGCAGCTGGGGCAGGGAAATTTGCCTGGTACAATCTGACGTCGGTGTACCAAAAGCAGATTGCCCACAAGTACTTGGCTGTGACACACCTAATTCTACACCTTCATTCCTCTCACTGCAGGTCGCAGAGAGGACTGAAGGTCTAGTGGGGTTGGAAATCTCAGCTGATGAGGAGCAAGGAGAGATCGTCTTTGTTCTTTGGTGTGGGTCTTTTAGATACGCTTGCCAACGAACTGCATGGCAGGTCAACATATGTCTGGTCAAGCATGTGGTACCCAAGCGGGAGATGTTTTGGCCACGCGAGATACGCTTGAGACATATGTTGCAAATAGCAGCGGTGCGATCTGATGCACTCGTCTCAAAAAAGGCCCACACCAAAGAACTTTTTGAATAACGCGCAGAGACTGCAGCGCCCTGCACATGTGGAGCTTTGGGGTGTGATGCAGTCAATGTGCTGCCCTTAGGCTGGCCCCTGGAGGGCATCCTGCCTAGTTGGTGATGTGCCACCTCCTCCTCCTCCTCCTCCTCCTCCTCCTCCTCCTCTCTCCTATCAGGCACCCACGTTGAGTCAGTGACCTCATCATCCCCTCCCTCCTCATCACTGGAGCAAACCTGGCAGTATGCTGCAGCAGGGGGAGCATGACTGCCAGATTGCTGTCCTTCTTGGGCACCCCCTCTGTCCGTGCTCATGTTACTGCCTTCATTGAGCTCAGTATCATCATCAGAGCCTTCCAAACGCTGGGCATCCTCCTGGAGCATGTACCCAACACTGTGGTCAAACAGTTCGAGGGAATCCTCATGAGGACATGGTGGAGCTAGGGAAGGAGTCACTGATGACATTGAGCTGAGGGAAGAGGCCGCTGCTTTGCCAGACAAAGCACCCTGGGCATGGGTGAGAGAGGATGAGGAGGATGAGGACGGCTTGGTCATCCACTCGACCAAGTCTTCCGCATGTTGCGGCTCAACACGGCCAGCTGCCGAAAAAAAGGCCAAGCGTGTCCCATGGCCACGTGCTGATGAGGATGCACCGTCTCCACGACCAGCACTAGACACAGAGCCTGCTTGCCCTCTCTTATTGGCTTGTGACTGTCTGCCTCTCCTTCTTGGCCTTCCAGACATACTAATGGCCTGTAGCTGCACTAAGCTGGGATAGAACACCTGTAATTTTCTTCAGGTAGCTTTATATACTGTAACCAGACAAGCCTGCCTGTCAGTAGGAAGATAACAGGAACGGATCTAGCTGAACACTGTGAGCAGGACGTACTGCACTAAATGTATATAGCAGGAACGGATCTAGCTGAACACTGTGAGCAGGACGCACTGCACTAAATGTAAATACCAGGAACGGATCTAGCTGAACACTGTGAGCAGGACGCACTGCACTGAATGTAAATAGCAAGAACGGATCTAGCTGAACACTGTGAGCAGGACGCACTGCACTGAATGTAAATAGTCTAGCTGCCTGACCGTGGTACTAATAGGATCAAAAAGAACACCTGTAATTTTCTTAAGGTAGCTTTATATACTGTAACCAGACAAGCCTGCCTGTCAGTAGGAAGATAACAGGAACGGATCTAGCTGAACACTGTGAGCAGGACGTACTGCACTAAATGTATATAGCAGGAACGGATCTAGCTGAACACTGTGAGCAGGACGCACTGCACTGAATGTAAATAGCAGGAACGGATCTAGCTGAACACTGTGAGCAGGACGCACTGCACTGAATGTAAACAGCAGGAACGGATGTAGCTGAACACTGTGAGCAGGACGCACTGCACTGAATGTAAATAGCAGGAACGGATCTAGCTGAACACTGTGAGCAGGACGCACTGCACTGAATGTAAATAGCAGGAACGGATGTAGCTGAACACTGTGAGCAGGACGCACTGCACTAAATGTAAATACCAGGAACGGATCTAGCTGAACACTGTGAGCAGGACGCACTGCACTGAATGTAAATAGCAGGAACGGATCTAGCTGAACACTGTGAGCAGGACGCACTGCACTAAATGTAAATACCAGGAACGGATCTAGCTGAACACTGTGAGCAGGACGCACTGCACTGAATGTAAATAGCAGGAACGGATCTAGCTGAACACTGTGAGCAGGACGCACTGCACTGAATGTAAATAGCAGGAACGGATCTAGCTGAACACTGTGAGCAGGACGCACTGCACTGAATGTAAATAGCAGGAACGGATCTAGCTGAACACTGTGAGCAGGACGCACTGCACTGAATGTAAATAGCAGGAACGGATCTAGCTGAACACTGTGAGCAGGACGCACTGCACTGAATGTAAATAGCAGGAACGGATCTAGCTGAACACTGTGAGCAGGACGCACTGCACTGAATGTAAATAGCAGGAACGGATGTAGCTGAACACTGTGAGCAGGACGCACTGCACTAAATGTAAATACCAGGAACGGATCTAGCTGAACACTGTGAGCAGGACGCACTGCACTGAATGTAAATAGCAGGAACGGATCTAGCTGAACACTGTGAGCAGGACGCACTGCACTAAATGTAAATACCAGGAACGGATCTAGCTGAACACTGTGAGCAGGACGCACTGCACTGAATGTAAATAGCAGGAACGGATCTAGCTGAACACTGTGAGCAGGACGCACTGCACTAAATGTAAATACCAGGAACGGATCTAGCTGAACACTGTGAGCAGGACGCACTGCACTGAATGTAAATAGCAGGAACGGATCTAGCTGAACACTGTGAGCAGGACGCACTGCACTAAATGTAAATACCAGGAACGGATCTAGCTGAACACTGTGAGCAGGACGCACTGCACTGAATGTAAATACCAGGAACGGATCTAGCTGAACACTGTGAGCAGGACGCACTGCACTGAATGTAAATAGTCTAGCTGCCTGACCGTGGTACTAATAGGATCAAAAAGAACACCTGTAATTTTCTTAAGGTAGCTTTATATACTGTAACCAGACAAGCCTGCCTGTCAGTAGGAAGATAACAGGAACGGATCTAGCTGAACACTGTGAGCAGGACACACTGTACTAAATGTAAATAGTCTAGCTGCCTGACCGTGGTACTAATAGGATCAAAAAGAACACCTGTAATTTTCTTAAGGTAGCTTTATATACTGTAACCAGACAAGCCTGCCTGTCAGTAGGAAGATAACAGGAACGGATCTAGCTGAACACTGTGAGCAGGACACACTGTACTAAATGTAAATAGTCTAGCTGCCTGACCGTGGTACTAATAGGATCAAAAAGAACACCTGTAATTTTCTTAAGGTAGCTTTATATACTGTAACCAGACAAGCCTGCCTGTCAGTAGGAAGATAACAGGAACGGATCTAGCTGAACACTGTGAGCAGGACACACTGTACTAAATGTAAATAGTCTAGCTGCCTGACCGTGGTACTAATAGGATCAAAAAGAACACCTGTAATTTTCTTCAGGTAGCTTTATATACTGTAACCAGACAAGCCTGCCTGTCAGTAGGAAGATAACAGGAACGGATCTAGCTGAACACTGTGAGCAGGACGTACTGCACTAAATGTATATAGCAGGAACGGATCTAGCTGAACACTGTGAGCAGGACGCACTGCACTGAATGTAAATAGCAGGAACGGATCTAGCTGAACACTGTGAGCAGGACGCACTGCACTAAATGTAAATACCAGGAACGGATCTAGCTGAACACTGTGAGCAGGACGCACTGCACTGAATGTAAATAGCAGGAACGGATCTAGCTGAACACTGTGAGCAGGACGCACTGCACTGAATGTAAATAGCAGGAACGGATCTAGCTGAACACTGTGAGCAGGACGCACTGCACTGAATGTAAACAGCAGGAACGGATGTAGCTGAACACTGTGAGCAGGACGCACTGCACTGAATGTAAATAGCAGGAACGGATCTAGCTGAACACTGTGAGCAGGACGCACTGCACTGAATGTAAATAGCAGGAACGGATGTAGCTGAACACTGTGAGCAGGACGCACTGCACTAAATGTAAATACCAGGAACGGATCTAGCTGAACACTGTGAGCAGGACGCACTGCACTGAATGTAAATAGCAGGAACGGATCTAGCTGAACACTGTGAGCAGGACGCACTGCACTAAATGTAAATACCAGGAACGGATCTAGCTGAACACTGTGAGCAGGACGCACTGCACTGAATGTAAATAGCAGGAACGGATCTAGCTGAACACTGTGAGCAGGACGCACTGCACTGAATGTAAATAGCAGGAACGGATCTAGCTGAACACTGTGAGCAGGACGCACTGCACTGAATGTAAATAGCAGGAACGGATCTAGCTGAACACTGTGAGCAGGACGCACTGCACTGAATGTAAATAGCAGGAACGGATGTAGCTGAACACTGTGAGCAGGACGCACTGCACTAAATGTAAATACCAGGAACGGATCTAGCTGAACACTGTGAGCAGGACGCACTGCACTGAATGTAAATAGCAGGAACGGATCTAGCTGAACACTGTGAGCAGGACGCACTGCACTAAATGTAAATACCAGGAACGGATCTAGCTGAACACTGTGAGCAGGACGCACTGCACTGAATGTAAATAGCAGGAACGGATCTAGCTGAACACTGTGAGCAGGACGCACTGCACTGAATGTAAATAGCAGGAACGGATCTAGCTGAACACTGTGAGCAGGACGCACTGCACTGAATGTAAATAGCAGGAACGGATCTAGCTGAACACTGTGAGCAGGACGCACTGCACTGAATGTAAATAGCAGGAACGGATCTAGCTGAACACTGTGAGCAGGACGCACTGCACTGAATGTAAATAGCAGGAACGGATCTAGCTGAACACTGTGAGCAGGACGCACTGCACTAAATGTAAATACCAGGAACGGATCTAGCTGAACACTGTGAGCAGGACGCACTGCACTGAATGTAAATAGCAGGAACGGATCTAGCTGAACACTGTGAGCAGGACGCACTGCACTGAATGTAAATAGCAGGAACGGATCTAGCTGAACACTGTGAGCAGGACACACTGCACTAAATGTAAATAGTCTAGATAGAAGATAACAGGAACGGATCTAGCTAAACTGAATACAGTGTATATATATATATGCAACACCTGGGATGCATATATATACACAATACACTGTAAGTGCAGCTAACTGACTGACTGTTCTGCCTAATCTATCTAACTCAAATCAAATGACACTGTCTCTCTCTCTCTCTATCTCTCAGCACACCGGAACACACACTACACAGGGCCGCCGTGCAGGCGGCCTTATATAGTGTGGGGTGTGTACTAAATCCCCTGAGCCATAATTGGCCAAAGCCACCCTGGCTTTGGCCAATTACAGCTCTCTCTACTGACGGCGCTGTGATTGGCCAAGCATGCGGGTCATAGTGCATGCTTGGCCAATCATCAGCCAGCAATGCACTGCGATGCCGCAGTGAATTATGGGCCGTGACGCGCCACACGAATTTGGCGCGAACGGCCCATATCGTTCGCAATTCGATGGACGGTCGAACAGCCGATGTTCGAGTCGAACATGGGTTCGACTCGAACACGAAGCTCATCCCTAGTCCTAAGGAACATGTACCAAAGCAAAATTTTTTTTTTTAACTGCTTTGCAGGGAGCAGCAATTTTATGAATGCATACAAAAAAAATGTTGTTTAAATTACTGGCAAATGACAGCCCCAACCACTTCTGTTTGTGAACAATGTGGGCCGAGATACCCTTTATTTATAGCAGATCTTTATCTTAGATTAGGGTCTGCTATAGATGTTAATGGGGGACTCTACACAAAAAAAGAAAACGGCATGGGGTTTACCCTAAAAGATGCATACCACACTTATCATTGATGAGGGTTTGGTTCGAAAATCAGGCCCTTATCCGAGCATGCAGCCATGGCAGGAAAGGGGGGGAGAAAGTGAACCCTGTTCTGTGGGGGGTCTGAGAGTGGGGGGGGTTTATCAGTATTTGGAAGCCCCCTTTAACCACTTCAGTTCTGGGCACTTTGACCCCTTTCCTGACCAGGCTAATGTTCAGCTTTCAGTGCTTTCGCACTTACATTAATTACAATTGCGTGGTCATGCAGCACTGTACCTAAAATTGATTTTTATAGGGCTTTCATTTGGTGGTATTTAATCACCAATTTTTCTCCTTCCTGATGTGCGCTGATGAGGCTGCACTGATGGGCACTGAAAGGTTGTACTGATGGGCACTGATGAGGCAGTACTGATGGGCATTGATGAGGTGGCACTGGTGGGCACTGATGAGAAGACACTGAGAAGGAGACGATGGTGATTGAACACAGCTTATCACATGGTAAAGGGCCGCTGTGATTGGCCATTTACTGTGATCTGTGATTACCTGTGTCCGTAGGACACAGTGCGGTGGATGCACTCCCAAGGGGGTGCACGGGGAGTGTGGTTTCCGGAAGGACATTCATGAACTCTCTCCCAGAACAACAGAGCCATGCTGTAGCCATCTTTTGGCTCTAACGCGGATATGAAGTGGTTAAACAATAAGAGGGCCCCCAGATACTGCCCTTCCATGTAAATGAGTAAGGGGTAGATATTATATCTCCTCCTTCACAAACGGTAAACAGAAAATAAAGACACTTACACAGTTTCTCCTTTATTTAAAAAAATCCCACAATGTACATCCATTGTCATTCTCATTGTCAAGTGATGCAGATCCACATAAATCACTATCAACTACGCCAGCTGAAAGAAAAAAATCGAGATGAATGTAAGACACTTCTGATCCAGATATTGACATCTGCCAAAGCCCCATCACCAAAAGTAAACAAATGTGTGACAATCAAAGTCATTGCCAAAATACAGGCAAACAAGGAAATAGTCTTGCGTTTGGGTGATTCCTTAAAGAGTCAAAGTTCAGTCAGAACACCTTGAGCTCATCTGTACTCTTGACCTTTTGTAAAAAAATTACTTCTTCACATGGGTGTTTGCATAAGAGTGGATTGGAAGCCTGTATGAATACATATTATTGTGGAATTTAATGTGTTGGGTCCACATTCTTATTGATACAGTGATTTTGTGAGCACTATAATTTGTTACAGTTTATGTATATGATATAAGTAGAAGCGCTGTTTTGTCTATAAATTTATGGCAGGGGGAAGGCCTAATAGGGCGTACACACGGTCGGACTTTGTTCGGACATTCCGACAACAAAATCCTAGGATTTTTTCCGACGGATGTTGGCTCAAACTTGTTTTGTCTACACACGGTCGCATAAAGTTGTCGGAAAATCCGATCGTTCTAAACGCGGTGACGTAAAACACGTACATCGGTACTATAAACGGGGCAGTGGCCAATAGCTTTCATCTCTTTATTTATTCTGAGCATGCGTGGCACTTTGTCCATCGGATTTGTGTACACACGATCGGAATTTCCGACAACGGATTTTGTTGTCGGAAAATTTTATCTCCTGCTCTCCAACTTTGTGTGTCGGAAAATCCGATGGAAAATGTCCGATGGAGCCCACACACAGTCGGAATTTCCGACAACACGCTCCGATCGGACATTTTCCATCGTAAAATCTGACTGTGTGCACGGGGCATAAGAGTGAGATTCTGGACAAAACTTATAAGTATACTTGTAGCACCCTCTAGTGTGCTAGAAGGATAGTGTATGTTTTTGTGAGAGTAGGTCAATTTCCATGCTTGGCTGGCAGCCAAGCCTGGGTGTGTTTTGATCTGGGTTGGGAGTGACTCTGAGCAGAGCTGGGTGACTCACAGGCAGCATCATCAAGACCTCCCACTTCTTTCCAGAATGTTCTAGTGTTTTCTGGAAGGGAAGGAGGAGAGGGGAGGTGGAGCTGTCTGGGGTGTTCTGGGGAGCCCTGACTAATCCCCAACATGGATTGGCAGGGGGCAGGCCTCCTTAAATACCCTGGGTCAGCCCAGCTGGGGGAAGTTGTTGGGGGTAGAAGCTTGAGATGGAGTGCTAGGCCGCCGTGGCCTTCGAGGGAGATCCCCAGTCTGGGGGACCCTTCTCATGACACACGTAGGTGTCCTGGACAGGTGGCACAGGAGCAACAGAGGACAGCAGGAGAGCACTGCCAGGCAAAGTCTCCAGGAGAGGAACGACAGGTCCCAGCCAAGAGGGCTGGTGAGTGACAGTCTGGGATGGGTGCAGAGCCAATGGAGTGGACTGTGGTGGCAGTGGAGAGAGGCAGGCACTGCCAGGAGCTCTGGCAGTGCCTGAAGAGGTGGATTGGGAGTAGTAACCACGAGGACAGCTAGCACTTGGACTTTCTACATTTTTGCTACACCAAAGGGGCCAGCAAAGGGCATTCAAGTTAGGCCTGGCTGAGCCAGTGTCAGGCCTACAAATCAGTACTAGCTGGCCTGGGAAGTGCAAGCAAGTGATGTGCTGGAGGTGTTGAGGAGCGATAGTCTGTAGCAAGTGAAGTGCTGGAGTGATGTGCTGGAGTTATATATACCGGAGGTGTATATATTTTGTCCCATGTATTTTTCTGCAATCAGTTGGACATCTCATGAATAAGTTTATTCCCCTCAATAAAAATACAAAGTTCAAGGTGGTTATCTGCTTGAGGTGAATGAGAACTGTGTGCCTGGCTGGGCAGGGTGACAGATGGATCCCAATACTCAGCAACCCCTACCGCTACATACTGGGGGAATTTAAGTGGACAGAGACACGGAGAAAGGATGTAGTGATTGCGTCCTAATGGACAATTTCATGGGTCAGATAGTAAAAGCACCAACTAGAAACAAAGCGTTACTAGACCTACTGATTACCAACAATACAGATCTGATCACGGATGTGGAAATACGGGGCAATTTAGGAAACAGCGATCACAGGTCAATTCGTTTTAGTATAAATTACACAAATAGGAAACATAAGGGGAATACAAAGACACTGAATTTCAAAAGAGCCAACTTCCTTAAACTACGATCCTTGCTAGAAGATAATAATTGGGATAAAATCTTAGGAACAAAGAGCACGGAGGAAAAATGGGTATACTTTAAGAGCATATTAAATAAGGGTATTAGCCAGACCATCCCAATGGGAAATACATTTAAAAGAGCTAATAAAAGTCCGGGGTGGCTTAACTCCAACTTAAGAATGCATATAAAAGAAGGCCTTCAAAAAATACAAGACTGAGGGATCATCATCAGCATTCCAATTGTACAAAGAATGCAAAGAATGCAACAAGAAATGTAAAGGTGCAATCAGGGTAGCTAAGATAGAACACGAAAGGCACAGGAGAGTAAAAAAAAAATCCCAAGAAATTCTTTAAGTACATAAATAGTAAGAAAGGGAGGTCAGATCATATTGGTCCCATAAAGAATGATGAAGGGAATCTGGTTACTAAGGGTGGAGAGATGGCGAAGGTATTGAATTTATTCTTCTCCTCACGGGAAGCACCCTCATGGATAACAGAGGACAGAATTAGAATTAGACTTAAAAAACTTAGAATTAGACTTAAAACTTGTAATGTTGTTTCGCCTATGGCTACTAGGGGGGGCATGCGCCCCCCGCTCGCCCCCCGAGCCAATGTGCTCGATCACCGCCGGGCTCCCGAGATCGCTTGGGGTACACGGAGAACCCTGAACTGTGTGTGTGAACACACAGTTTCCGGTTCTCTGAGGGGAGAACTGACAGATCGGCTGTTCATACAGAGTTATCTTCTCTGTACAGTCCCCATCCCCCTTCAGTTAGAACACAAACTAGGACACACATTAACCCCTTCACTGCCCCCTAGTGTTTACCCCTTCACTGCCAGTGATATCTTTTACAGTAATCAGTGCATTTTTAATCGCACTGATCGCTGTATTAATGCCAGTGGTCCCAAAAATGTGTCAAAATTGTCCGAAGTGCCTGCCATAATGTCGCAGTCACGATAAAAATCGCCGATCGCCGCCATTACTAGTAAAAAAAAATTATTCATAAAAATGCCAAAAAACTATCCCCTATATTGTAGACGCTATAACGTTTGCGCAAACCAATCAATATACGCTTATTGCGATTTTTTTTTTTTACCAAAAATATGTAGAAGAATACATATCAGCCTAAACTGAGAAAAAAAAATGTTTTTTTTATATATTTTTGGGGATATTTATTATAGCAAAAAGTAAAAAATAATGTTTTTTTAAAAAAATTGTCGCTCTTTTTTTGTTTATAGCGCAAAAAATTAAAACCGCAGAGGTGATCAAATACCACCAAAAGAAAGCTCTATTTGTGGGAAAAAAAGGACGTTGATTTTGTTTGTGAGCTACGTCGCATGACCGCGCAATTGTCAGTTAAAGCGACGCAAAAAGTACTCTGGTCTTTGGCCAGCCAAATGGTCCCGGGCTTAAGTGGTTAATAAGTCACTGGGACCAGATGGCTTGCACCATTGTTCCTAATTTTTATGAACAGTCTACTGACTGGAACGATACCAGCTACTTGGAGAAAAGCCAATGTAACACCAAATTTAAAAAAAGGGCCAAGTTACATCCCTGGGAATTACAGACCAATTAGCCTAACATTAATTGTATGCAAGTTCTTGGAGGGGATGATAAGGGCCTATATACAAGATTTTAGTAATGACAACGGTATCATTAGGAGTAATCAGCATTGATTCATGAAGAATCGTTCTTGCCAAACCAATCTATTAACCTTCTATGAGGAGGTGAGCTTCCATCTAGATAAAGGAAGGCCCATAGACGTGCTGTATCTGGATGAAAGGTTATGGGTAAATCCGTGCACAGGAAGAAAGTACAGAAAAGCTTTAGAATGAACTGCTGCCCCTACGGATATACTATCACCTAGGTGGATTATACTTAGATTGATTAAAGAAGAGTGCAGGTGTGGCGCTGTTCTAATTGGAAAATGTTTATGTGTTTAAACCTGATATAGTAATACTTCTGTGTTGTACCCTCTGCAGAGTGCAATACTATGAGATCTCAGGGAAAACAAGAAAAATTGGGGAAAAAAAATATATATGCTGACCTTATATGCTGGTAATCAGTATATGCACCCTCTGCAAGGTGCAGTACCTATCATTTTGTATAACGGTATTCAGTGTGTTGCACCCTCTGCTGGATGCAACAAATTGAGAAAAGGGCTTTGAAAGGATATTGATAATCTCACTCAATAGAATAAGCCAGGGTGATGGAAACCAAGAGATAAGAGAATATAGCACCTATAATAGAAATATGCTACTGTGTTACACAGTATCTGGATCCCCATAAACGTTTACTGTACAAAGTAAGGTCCATTGGTATGGACCATAGGGTGAGAGAATGGATTGAAAACTGGCTACAGGGGCGAGTTCAGAGGGTAGTGATAAATGGGTAGTGCTCGGAATGGTCTGGGGTGGAAAGTGGGGTCCCCCAGGGTTCTGTCCTGGGACCAATCTTGTTTAATTTATTCATAAACGACCTGGAGGATGAGATAAACAGCTCAATCTCTGTATTTGCGGATGATACAAAGCTAAGTAGGGCAATAACTTCTCCGCAGGATGTGAAAACCTTGCAAGAAGATCTGAACAAATGAATGGGGTGGGCAATTGTAAATGTAAAATAATGCATTTGGGTGGCAAAAATATGAATGCATTCTACTCACTAGGGGGAGAACCTCTGGAGGAATCTAGGATGGAAAAGGACCTTGGGGTCCTAGTAGAAGCAAGGTTCAGCAATGGCATGCAATGCCAAGCTGCTGCAAGCAAAGCAAACAGAATATTGGCATGCATTAAAAAGGGGATTAACTCCAGAGATGAAACAATAATTCTCCCAATCTACAAGACTCTGCTCCGGCTGCACCTTGAGTATGCTGTCTAGTTCTGGGCACCAGTCGTCAGGACCTGGAGAGAGTCCAGAGAAGAGCAACAAAGCCAATAAAGGAACTGGATGACCTTAGTTATGAGGAAAGATTACGAGCACTGAACTTGTTCTCTCTGGAGAGGAGACGTTAGAGAGAGGATATGATTTCAATATACAAATACTGTACTGATGACCCCACAATAGGGGTAAAACTTTTCCGCAAAAGGGAATTTAATAAGATATGTGGCCATTCACTAAAACTAGAAGAAAAGAGGTTTAATCTCAAACAGCGTAGAGGGTTCTTTACTGTAAGAGCAGTTAGGATGTGGAATGCTCTTCCACAGGCAGCGGTTTCAGCAGGAAGCATTGATAATTCAAAAAACTATTGAATAAACACCCGAATGACCACAACATACAGGAATATACAATGTAATACTGACATAAAATCACACACATAGGTTGGACTTGATGGACTTGTGTCTTTTTTCAACCTCGCCTACTGTGTGTAACTGTGTAACTGTGTGTGAGGTGATATGGTTACAGTGATGGTCCAGTTCTAGAGAAAGATTGACGCTACTACCGGAAACCAGCAAACCGCTGACTGAGTGTCGCCATCTCATCCTGAGGGATAGTAATGTTTCGCCGTGACACACCAGAGACTCTGCAAGCATACTATCAAGAGACTCGGACCCTTTCTATGGCAGAAAGAATCCACTTGAATCCACTTGAAAGCGGAACACTGTGGTGTCCAAAAAAACTGGTTCAAGTGTCAAGTCATGTGTGTAGGTTTATTCTAGTTGGTTGAAAAATTTACCAAAACTGTGTAGTTTGTTTGGTGCCAAAGGAAACTGAGACCCAAATCTCACCCTTGACTTGGCACAACTCTGTCCTATTGGGATTACTGATCATTGGCTTTCTTAAAATGGATTGGTCAAAATAGAGAGACTAACACATTCTAGTCATGGTGGCCTCCTTACCAAGTTTGCAATGGCAATACCAACTGGGACCATACCACCAAGACTGCCACCAGGATTGTGTGGAAGGACTTCTACCTTCCCTATGGCTGTTCACAGAAGATACATTGAGGCCAGGAACCCTGTTTCAAAAGTGAGTTCTTCTAAGAGTGGTGCTACTCACTAGGCATTAGGAAACCGTGTACTACTCCGTACCGCCCACAAGGCAATGGAGCATGTGAAAGGTTCAATCATACTGTGAGACAACTGCAGAGAGGCTTAGCACATGATAAACAAACGTAATGGAACCAATACTTAGCCAAATAGGTCTGGAAATATAAGAATACAATACATTTCTTGACCAGCTGCTCACCCTACCAGGCTATGTTTGGCCATACTCTCAAGGGATTATAGACCTATGTGCCACAGGATTTGGAATTGGAAACATCTATCTGAAGTCCAACAGTTCATAAATTACCTTTCATGAGTGAAGCAAGAATGTTCACTTTATTGCACATAAAAAAAAGATACATGACAATGATACAAAAAAAATGTCCAATGACAGTCCCACCTATTAGACAATCCCTCATAATATGTCTCAGATTAACATTATCGCAATAAGGGACTTATTTCTACATTATCACATTTCAGACATCACATGATGGAGTTAGAATGACCTGGAACTCCTCATATTTCATTGCTCTTTATTTCAACTCCTTCATAAGTTTGTTTAAAGTGGTTGCTTAAAATCAGTATGACACCCATGGAACAGTAAATCCAAAGATCTATAGTGTAGGACCTCCCCAGTAAAAGAGGAAGAAGATATCAGGATATGGGGAGTCTTTCTTGGATATATTGGACACAATATATAATGATTCAATGTATATCAGAAGTCTTTTCCAGGTGTGCCAATCTACAGTATCAAGAGAGAAAGTACCCAAGAAAATTTGAGATGTCTACACAGTAAAAACTTACTGAGACCCACAGAGAGGCCCATAAGGATTTTTTTAAAGAATGTGCCCAAGTTCTTGATCCACAAACAACCAGAATCTAATTTGCTCTTCTACTATCCTCCCCAAGACCCCAGTGATAGGTCATAGATTCTGGTGATAATATACAGCCTAATGGTTCCCCAGCTCAGGTTCGTGTTCTCGCTTTGCGGTCCTCTGAATCACCATCTGCTAATGCATCTGAAGACAAAAGTACACTGGGGCTGATTTACTAAAACTGGAGAGTGCAACATCTGGTGCAGCTTTGCATAGAAACCAATCTGCTTCCAGGATTTTTTCAAAGCTTAAAGCGGAGTTCCAGCCTGAGGGAGAAAAAAAATAAAAATCAGCAGCTACAAATACTGTAGCTGCTGACTTTTAATATAAGGATACTAACCTGTCCAGGGAGCCCGCGATGTCGGCACCCGAAGCCAACTCATCTATCGGCTCCAGGTACAGGCACCGGCATCCTTACTAAGGCTTGCGGCTTCACAGCCTTTTTCCTATGGTGCACTTACTGAATAATCATTTGCGGCCCCTCCTCCTTCCCCGCTGCTTTCTGGGTGATGCACACAGGTCCCAGAAGGCAGCGAGGGGAAGGAGGAGGGGCCGCAAATGTTGTAGGTTGCCGCAACACCCTTACAAGTAAGTGGGAGCAGATACCTGTTTTTGACAAGCAGATAAGCGGAGTTCTGGGTGGAACTCCGCTTTAATTGAACAAGTTGAAGCTAGAAGTCAATTGGATACCATGTACAGGGACAGCAAGTTCAAATGGAATGTAGTAAAGTGCACATTTATTCATCATGGTCTAATGCAGGCTCAGGCCCCCTTTAAGTGGTTGTAAAGGCTGTAGGCATGTTATCTTCATGCATTCTATGCATGAAGGTAAAAAACCTTCTGTATGCAGCATCCCTCCCAGACCCATGCTAATACCTACCAGAGCCCCATCTTGATCCAGCAATGAGCGCGAGAGCAGCAGCTATCTTGGATTCAATTACAGCCAGTGAGGAGGGAGTGGGGGCAGAGCTAAACCATGCTCTGTGTGCCTTATGTGTCTCAGAGGGAGCAATCATGCACAAGAGCCCCATAGCAAGAGGCTTGCTATGGGGACACTCGGCAAAGGGGATGGGCCAGGAGCGCAGGTGGGTGACCCAAGCAGTGGTGGAGGATTAGGGGTGCTCTGTGCAAAGCCATTGCACATAGCAGGTAAGTAAGACATATTTGTTATTTTTAAAAAAAGTAGCCTTTTATATCACTGTCACTTTAATGCCCATTCCCACAGCTCTCTGGGTTTCTGGACACAACCATAGAAGATTTGTTTCTGTAAATCTTTGACTCTGCTGATCAGAGAAGCCACACCTTATGAGGTGTGGTATCTGGGCAAGTGATTTGCTGCCAGGTGAGAGACCGTCCATTGTAAGGACCAGTATGCAGCCATCTGGGCCAGTGCCTAATAGCGCATAGCTTCTTCAAAAGACCTGTCCACTATAGGGAGCACCTCTCTAGTTGCTACCTGAGTACTGCAGGTCCAGTGAGCTGGCAATGCATCTTTGGGCTTTGGATGCCTTCAGCAGTTCATGTGTGACGCCAGAGCTACCCTGGACTTCACTGTGATGGACACCTTCTATGATGATATCACTGTGTTCTGTACTGTTTTACTGAAGTAGCGATTCTCATCTACACTCTCTGGTGTTATGGAGAAGTGTTTCTTAATCTTTTTTCAGTCAAGGCACTGTTTTAAATGATGTGCAATGTTGAGACACACCATTACAAATGCAAAAAACTAAACTAATAGTTTTACATTACACATCTGCATCTACACACGTAAAACACCCAACATTAGAGGTAATTGATTCTTACAAAACAAATATACTTTTTCACACTGGTACTAGTATTCTAGTGTTTGTCTTCTCCCACCCTTTCTCCCCCTCATTCAGCTAACATGACCCCCATTGCTGATAAAGAGGGGCAGGGGAAAGACAAACAAGGATGTCCTCAGGCATCTAATGTCCTCCCCATCAACTTATGATGTCATTGTTTGCTAGGCTGCCGCGCAGCTGGCCCGCACAGTGCCTAGGGTTCTAATGCTGCACAATAAAAACCTGTGGCCTTGTGCAACAAAAAAAAGGCAGGCTTGATCCACCCACCAGCTTGTTGACAATTTTTGGGCAGTGTTTAGGCATTTTGACACCTCTGAAAAACCCAGAGGCACTCCATGGTGCCACTGAACCCTAGTTGAAAAAGGCTGTTATAGAGTGTTATAAAGACCATGCTATTAGTCACATGTTACCTCGACTCAGTCACAGAGGGATTGCTGTGAAAAGGTTAATGTGGAGCTTCCCTATATTTGTGCAGCTAATGTATGCATGTTTTTTCTTAGGCTTAATATGTCTTGCATTGTTTCTTCCCTCTATGCACCTATTTAGTAAACTGCAAGTTTCAATTACCGGTATTCTCAGGCAATTACCTATTGTGTTAATGTACTAGCCCATTTATACTGTTTATTACATGTCAATGTTATAATTGCTAACACCATTTTTCAAGCCTATAGAAATAATGGGAAATTGTAAAAACCCTAAATGAATGCATGTAGGTTAACCACTTGACCACTAGAAGGTTTTAGCTCCTTCATGACCAAAGCATTTTTTGCTATTCAGCACTGTGCTACTGGTCGGCCTTGCAACATCATTTTTTTAATCATTTTTATATAATTTTTTTTCACACAAATATAGATTTTTTTGGGGGTATTTAATTACCACTGGGTTTTTTTATGTTTTGCTATATAAATTAAAAAAATATATATCATTTTGAAAAAAAGCAAGTTTTTCTTAGGTTTTTGTTATAAAATTTTACAAATAAATAATATTTCTTCATAAATTTAGGCCAAAATGTAGTTTGTTTCATAAATTTTAACCCAAACTAGTGTATATTATTTAGTCTGTGTGAAAGTTATACAGTCTATGGCAGTGATGGCGAACCTTGGCACTACATTTTCCATGAAGCTCATGCACTCTGCAGTGTAGTTGAGCATCATGGGAAATGAAGTTCCAAAACATCTGGGGTGCCAAGGTTTGCCATCACTAGTCTATGGTATATATATTTGAAAATTGATTAGTCCTGATGTACTGACTGCCTATCTCATTTCTTGAGGCCCTAAACTGCCAGGACTGTACAAATGCTGTCATAATGACCTCTTTTTGAAAAGTTGACAGTCCAAGGTATTCAGTAAGAGGAATGGCAAGTTTTTTGAAGTTGTAATTTTTTTGTCACTTTTTTTGGGAAATTAAAGAAATTAAATACATTTTTGTTTTACATTTTCTTTTACATATTGTCACCAGTGCAGTGTAGTGTCATCATAAGACTGGTGTGGCGGTGATCAGGGATACTGATTGGTGACAGAATATAGAAAACAAATAATATTTTTTTTATTCAATTTTTTAAACATTTCTTTTTTCTTTTATAAGATTTTTAATTTTTTTTTAAGATTTAAGATGTTTTCTTTCATACTCTCATCAGAGTACTCTACCACAGTGACACTGTACTACTCTGGGTGGGTGGGGGGTGATCAGGGATTTTTTTTTCTTACACTGTTACTATATGATCACTGTTAGAAGCAATAGTTTTAACTGTCATGAATGGCTTCCATTCATGACAGCTGGCTTACTATTGTGATCTGTGATTGGCTACAGGTAATCATATGGTACAGGTATCAGATACCATGTGATAGTTGTGGGCCAATCACAGCATCACAATAGTAAGCAAGCAGTCATGAATGGAAGCCGTTCATGACTGTTTTGTTTAGATGCAATCATGTGATCGATATGATTGGTCATAGCGATCACATGATATGCCGGCTGCTCAGAGCAGCAGGGTACCGAGTATTGTAATCAGTGCACATGTGCACCACGATGTACCA
This sequence comes from Lithobates clamitans, assembly GCA_037952925.1. NCBI lineage: Eukaryota > Metazoa > Chordata > Amphibia > Anura > Ranidae > Lithobates > Lithobates clamitans. The sequence goes on along the minus strand of JBBGZY010000965.1, from coordinate 412,621 downwards.
GTATGTCCTGGTGCCTGCAAATGCCGCCCGTTCACAGTAAATTTACTGTGGGCAAGTGGCAAGTGATTTAACCACTTCCCCACTTCCTAACCAGGTCAATTTTCAGCTTTCAGTGCTCTCACATTTTGAATGACAATTACCGGTACTCAATCATGCAACACAGTACCCATATGGAATTTTTGTCCTTTATTCACAAAAAAAAGAGCTTTCTTTTGGTGGTATTTAATCCCCACTGTTTTTTTTTTTTGCGCTATAAATGAAAAAAGGCCCAAAATGTTGTAAAAAAAAAATGCATATGGTTTCTGTTACAAATCCGCGCATGCATATGTTTTCTGTTATAAAATTCTGCAAATTAGTAATTTTTCTTCATGAATTTGGGCCAAAATTTATACTGCTACATTGCTTTAGTAAAAACAACCAAAATCAGTGTATATTATTTGGTCTTTGTGATAATTATAGTCTACAAACTATGGTGCCAATCACTGAAAATTTATCACACCTGATGTACTGATGAACATTTCTCGAGACAGTAACAAGCCAGGAAAGTAAATACCCCCAAATTAAGTTTTTTTTTCTTTTTTTCCCCACAAAATCACTTTATTTCTCTCATATAGCATATGCATAATTGCAACTACATCCCAAAACACATTCTGATACTCCTCCTGAGTATGGTGATACCACATGTGTGAGACTTTTTTTTACAGCCAGGCCACATAGAGAGGCCCAACATGTAGGGAGCACTGTCAGGTGTTCTAGGTACATAAATTACACATCTAATTTCATTACTACCTATTACAATTCTGAAAGCCCTGGAGCACCAGGACAATGGAAACGCCAACAAAACAACCCCATTTTGGAAAGCAAAAACCCCAACACATAATCTAGGAGGCATAATTAGTCTTTTGAACATGTCATTTTTTTCCTCAAGTTTTTGGAAACGTTTTTACCCAAAGTGGTCAATTTATAAGATCATTTTAACTAATAGCACGTACATAGCAAAAATTACACCCCAAAATACATTCTGCTACTGACTATGGAAATACAACATGTGTGAGACTTTTACACAGCCTGACAAACAAGATATTTGGGGGGCACACCCTAAAAGATGCATTAAAGCTGGTGCTGCCATAAGACCATACAACAGAGCAAAATATTACAGCGCACACATGCAAAAAAGACATTTACCTCCAGCAGGGCTAGTTTGATAATATTTTTTTAAATTGTCTAGGTGTTTTAAACTAGCCCTGCTGGAGGTAAATGTCTTTTTTTGCATGTGTGCGCTGTAATATTTTGCTCTGTTGTATGGTCTTATGGCTGCACCAGCTTTAATGCATCTTTTAGGGTGTGCCCCCCAAATATCTTGTTTGTCTATTGTATGGATTCTGACCAAATCCTTTTGGGTGAGGAGCACCCCACTCTTTCATCAAGTACCTCTCATTAGTGTCCACTTGTGTCATGGATGGAGACCTCATAGTTCTCCCATATAGAAGAGTGTAGTGCTCTCACGGTTCATAGAAGCAGGATCTCCCAATCCATGGATAGTGTAGGACCCACTAATCATGGGGTACTTTGACGCAGTAAGTGGGCTTAGCACCATTTAACAATATGGTGTGACCAAATCCCCATATTTTTTGATAATATTTTTTTAAATTGTCTAGATGTTTTTAAATTAGCCCTGCTGGAGGTAAATGTCTTTTTTGCATGTGTGCGCTGTAATATTTTGCTCTTTTACACTGCCTGGACATATACAGAGCCCAACATGCAGGGAGCACCGCCAGGATGAGCACTGATGTGGCATGGATGAGGCACGGATGAGCACTGATGTGACACGAATGTGGCACAGATGAGCACTGATGAGGCATGGATGAGCACTGATGAGGCACGGATGAACACTGATATGACACGGATGAGCACTGATGTGGCATGGATGTGGCACAGATAAGCACTAGTGAGGCACAGATGAGCACTGATGTGGCACAGATGAGTACTGATGTGGCATGGATGAGCATGGATGTGGCATGGATGAGCATGAATGAGCACTGATGTTGCACAAGTAAGCACTGATGAGGCATGGATGAGCACTGATGTGGCATGGATGAGGCACGGATGAGGCATGGATTAGCGCAGATGAGGCATGGATGGGCACGGATGTGGCAAGGATGTGGCATGGATGAGCACTGATGTGGCATGGATGTGGCACGGATGAGCACTGATGTTGCACAAGTAAGCACTGATGAGGCATGGATGAGCACTGATGTGGCATGGATGAGGCACGGATGTAGCATGGATGAGGCACGGATGAGGCATGAATTAGCACAGATGAGGCATGGATGGGCACGGATGTGGTATGGATGAGGCACGGATGAGCACTAATGATGCATGGATGGAGCAATGATGAGGCATGGATGGGCAGAGATAAGGCATGGATAAGCACAGATGAGGCATGAATGGGGCATGGATGAGACATGGATGAGGCATGACTTGTGCATGTATGAGGCATGGATGGGGCACAGATGAAGCACAGATGGGCATGTATGAGGTATGGATGGGCATGTATGAGGCACGGATGAGGCACACATGAAGCAGGGATGGGCATGTATGAGGCACGGATGATCATGTATGAGGCACGATGGACATGCATGAGGCACGGATAGGCATGTATGAGGCACGGATGGGCATGTATGAGGCACGGATAGGCATGTATGAGGCACGGATGGGCATGTATGAGGCACAGGAGAGGCATGTATGAGGCATGGATGGGCATGTATGAGGCACAGATGGGCATTTATGAGGCTTGGATGGGCATGTATGAGGCATGGATGGGCATGTTTGAGGCACGAATGAGGCATGTATGAGGCATGAATGGGCATGTATGAGGCATCGATGTAGCATTAATTGGCACAGATAAGTGCTGTGGGTACTCCAGAGACAGCCCAGTCCCACTGCTGCACAGGCACCCACCTCTTCTCACACGCTGTACCGTGTGAGGACAGAGCTGAACTTGACATGTACCAGTTTGTTGACAAGTGATCACCCTGTTATTGGATGGAACTATCACATGGTAAAGGGTGGCTGTCATCGCCCCTTACCCAGATCCGTGATGCGCCAGGTCCGGAGAACCCAGCGATTACGGATGGTTCCAGGTGCGTGCCCCTGGGGCGTGTGGGAAACGCGAGTCAGGGAGGGCGTCATTGTACACCCTCCCATAACTAGCCGATCGCACTGCAGCCGTCATTCGGCTATGGCCCGGTCGGCAAGTGGTTACGGAAACTTGTCATGAGAGAAACATGAAGGCTACTGTTTCTGACCTGTCCTCTTGAAAATAATACTTGCTTGACTGTCGTAAATTGTGCATACACTACTTTTATCGCTGTAGTGGGATATGAGCCCATTCAAAATGAATAGGCCAAAGTTGCATTGCATGTAAATAGCACAGGAACACTCAGCGTGTGCCTGTGCGATTCCTAATGTAAGCCTAATGAAAGATTTACTTAAAATTATGCTTTCTCCATGCAGAAGGGGATTTTTTAAAATGAATTTAAAGTGCAGGGAGCCTTTTACTTAAGAATAGCATTGCCTTTTTTCTTGAGAAATCTAACTAAATCAGAAGAAACAGAAGTAGCTGTGCCTTTACATTCAGGTGATGCTATCTCTAAATGGAGTCTTTCTAAAGAACATAATTTCCTTCTATATCACAGTACATCCATTCTATAGACTCTCCTATCTCTTTCAAGGATTACATTTTCATTGTTGCTATTATTGAAATTCTTTGACTTATGCAGCTGCCTTAAACATATTATGGATAGAGCATTTGTACTGACTGATATATCGTACACATCCTTGACATCTGTCACAAGGGAAGTGTTCTCTATACAATGGGACAGACGCACTTGGGGCTGTAAATGAAATGAGTAGCCAAGTGTTTGATATCATTCAGTATGCACTGGAAAGATCTCAGGAGCTGATTACTCTATGATGAGAATTGTAATTCTCTGAGCTGAACAGTTATTTCTCTATAGGGCTGCTTGCAGTATGAAAACACAAAGAAGTATTAGACACCATTAACCTCACTGTTCCATTAACCTCCACTGCCAGAGTTACTTCTCCTGCTGACAGATCTGTATGCCCAAGGTTCTCAGTCTATAAATCAAACACGAGGAGGAGAGAAGCTGTATAACTCATCAGCCTTTTGGGAAAAGTAAAACACAAGTGGAAACCTGAAATATAAAAGGTCTTGCGAGATTGTTAGAATATTTTGACGGATCAGTGTTGGGAGCTATGTTAATCATGCGGTATTGGTTTGAGGTAGGAATATCAAAGAGCTGCAATCTGTTATCTTAGACTAAGACATATATACTGCCTTATTCTAGGCTGCGATTTTGTTATGTCTGCAAAAGGTGTGAATTGGGTACTTAGCATCAAAGAGCGCAGTTGAAAACTGGGCATATTGACCCCAGAGCTTCTTGCTTATAAATATTAGATGCATTTGGGATGAAACAAAACACAAGAATTTTTAGAAGAAACCTTTGGTAGTTAATATGTTTCATGGTCCTGGAAATAAAATTTAGTGTATTGACAACAGTATCAGATTCTTTAACACACACCATTCTTTGTGTTAGAACGATAAAGCACTTACAAGGTTAATTAACCTGTTGCCGACCAGCCGTTGTCATTATACAGCGGCAGGTTGGCACAGCTGTGCAACGTAGGTGTACGTCTCTATAACGTAGGTGTACGCCTGTATAACGTAGGTGTACGCCTGTATAACGTAGATGCACGTCTGTATAACGTAGGTGTACGTCGTTATAACGTAGGTGTACGTCGGTACAACGTAGGTGTACGTAGGTGTACATCTGCTGCTTTAAGAGCTGTGGGAGGCACGAGCCGATGCGTGTAGCTGGCGGCCACGATGTCCGCTGGCCACCCGCGATCGCTCAACAGAGAGCCAGAAAGGGGATCTGTCAATGTAAACAGACAGATCCCCGTTCTGTCAGGGGAGGAAAGACAGATCTGGTGTTCCTAGTGATCAGAGACAGTGATCTCTCTACTCCTCTAGTCACTAGACTGCCCCCACAGTTAAAAATACCTCCCTAGGGAACACTTAAACCCTTGATCACCCCCTAGTGTTACCGCTTCCCTGCCAGTGACATTTATACAGTAAAAAGTGCATTTTTATAGCACTGGTCGCTGTATAAATGTCAGTGGTCCCAAAAAGGTGTCAAACGTGTCCGATCTGTCCGGTGCAAAAAAATTAACAATAAAAATGCATAAATCTATCCCCTATTTGGTAGACACTATAACTTTAGCGCAAACCAATTAATATACGCTTATTGTGATTTTTTTTTTTACCAAAAATATGTAGAAGAATACATATTGACCTAAACTGAAGAAATTGTTTAAAAAAAAAAAAAATAGGTGATATTTATTATAGCAAAAAGTTAAAAAAAATATTGGTTTTTTTTTTCAAAATTGTCAGTCTTTTTTTGTTTATAGTGCAAAAAATAAAACCGCAGAGGTGATCAAATACCACCAAAATAAAACTCTATTTGTGTAAGAAAAAAGGACATAAATTTTGTTTGGTTACGATGTGGCATGACCGCGCAATTGTCAGTTAAAGCGACACAGTGCTGTATCACAAAAAATGGCCTGATCAGGAAATGGGTAAATCCTTCTAGGGCTGAAGTGGTGGTGGTATTAAACCCAAAACCAAAAATCTTATATTTTGCAGCTTACCAATCATTAGATGTGGTGGCTGCATTCGTTTTTGAGTGTGTTTTTTTTTTTTTTTTTAAGGCTTTTTTCCTCTCTGTTTCCACCGGTTGATCTGGCCAGCAACACACCTCCTGTATTAGAGTGCCCCACTCTGGATGAAGGAGCACAGGGGACACCTTTGGACTGCAGCATTGTTAATCTGGAAGGAGGGGAGTGGTAAATTAATGGATAGCAGATTAGATACACTAACAAACTGAAACCAAACTCCAGCTCACACTACAGTGACACAAACAGCAATAGTATTTTTCTTTTAGGCTGGGTTCACACTACGGTGAATTGGATGGGGAATTCCCACCATCCAATTTGCATAGCAGAAGATTGTGACCAGCTCTCTATAGAGCCGGTTCACTCATCTTCGCAGCGGCTCTGGTGCGAATTGCACAGGAGTCCTGTGTGTCTTTTGGTCCGTTTCAGGTACGAATTCAGCCAAAAAGTGGGGCTGAAGTCGGATCTAAAACAGTGAATAGGGACGCACCAGACTCCTGCTGTGAGCCACTGCATTCTCCAGTGTGAACCCAGCCTTAGGGTAAAGGTTTTAAATGAATACAGAAGTTTCTAATGGATTCATTCATCATCCAGTTTTAGCAATCCAGTTTCCTATGTCACCTATACACTTTTAGGGAACAAAAGATCCATAGAAAGTACAGGCCGTCAACTGGACAGCTTCTCCATAGAAAATATTTATTTGAGCATTACAGCAATACATCATCCAAAAATGCTGATCAATGGATAGAATTTCAATGGATAGTGAATAAGCATCATCACATCTATCCAGAGAACATAAGTTTATGTGGAAATAATAAGACTGGCCAAGGTAGTAATATTGCTAAACCAGAAGGTAGCAGGATGATTCGACGTGTAGATATTAGGAGAGTCTGGGAAAAATACAGCTAAAACAGTAAACATATATATGTTTTTTACTGATGCATGAAAGTGTTTGTCTGGAGTTCCACTTTAACCTATTCAGCCCCAAAAGGTTTACACCCCCTTCCTGACCAGGTCATTGTTTGCGAAAAGGCACTTTGTTATTTTAACTGACAATTACGTGGTCGAAGCTGTACACAAATAAAATTGATATCCTTTTTCCCCACAAATTAAACTTGTTTTTGGTGGTATTTGATCACCTCTGTGGTTTTTATTTGCGCTACAAACAAAAAAAAATATAACAATTTTGAAAAAAAATATATATTTTTTATTTTTTGCTATAAAACACAATACAGCACCCGCCGCAGACTGCCGTTCTGACAGGAGGTAAGGGATGAAATTTGTGTCCCTGCAAACCATCTCCCCTAGTAAAAGCACCACACATAGTGTAGTAAAACACTGGCTAGGCACACAGTTAACCCTTGATTAGCTCTAGATGTTTAACCCCTTCCCAGCCAGTGTCATTAGTACAGTGACAGTGCATTTTTTTGTCATTAGAATTTTTATTGTGTTACAAAAAAACAACATAATATCAAAAATAACAATGAAGTCACATAATCTAACCGTAGGCTATAGATTGACATACTGGTTATTCATTTAGAGATAACAAAGTGAAAAACTCTCATGTTTAGTATGCTTTAACAATTCATGTTAGTTAGAAATATACTTCTGCACCGAGGAACTTTTGGAGCCCTGCCTCCCTCCCTCCGGACACCCCTAAAGGGATCATATTGTGTCCAGCGAGGTGCTGAGGCCCTGTCCCTCCGTGTCCTGTACTGTTCCTAAATGGTCTCCCAGAGACGAGAATAAATATCTTCATCCTCCTAAGGTACCATGTCTGTGAAGTATCTCAGTCTCTAAAGTGGGTGTAGAACCATAACACAGTTGATCCTAAGTAGAACATAGAAACCTAAACAAACGGTGATGAACCAGTGTCTTATTGTGAGGACTCATACAGAAGACTACAGAGAGGAGAGGAAAGAGGTAAGAAAGGGGAAGAAAAGAGAAGAAGAGCCGCCTTTCTACCAGATGCAAGTCCCAATGATCATTGATCAATATTGCCATTAGTGCCAGGTATCAGGGAAATTCCCAGATACTGTGCCCAGGGTTCCCATATCACTTCGAACTGTTTGGTTGTGTCCAATAGGGAGCTAACCAGTTTTTCTTGTGCTATTATCCAGGAAATCTTTCTTTTCATGGACAATAGAGAGACTGTGGGAAACTTCCATGTTTTGGCTATGGTCATTTTAGCCCCTGTTAAGATAAACAAGATCAGTTTGTGGGTGAGTCTAGGAATGCATGGTACAAAACCATTAAGTCAGGCTATTGCAGGTGTTTGGGGTATAGCACAACCTGTGACCCTGCGGATAAGGTGGAAGACTTTATTCCAGAGCCCCCGGAGTTTGGGACATTCCCACCATATGTGGAGCATAGTACCTAGGCCTTGACAGCCTCTAAAGCACAGAGGTGAAGAGGATGCAAACATGGAGGCCAATCTTGTCGGGACCAGGTACCATTGCATAAAGAGTTTGATGTTGGCCTCCATGAGAGAGGCATTGTAGATGCCTTTGATTGATCGAAAATAGGACTCGTGTCAATCCTACAATTCCTAAGTGGTCTGGAGGTCCTTTTCCCAAGCAATCATGTAGGGTAATTTGGTAAAATTTGTAGCAAGTGACTCATAGATTACAGAAATCCCTCCCCTTTGGTGAAATCTAAACTTTTCAGTGGAGGGGAGCTCTAGCTCCTTTTCGAAAATGTTTAAGGGGTAACGGGCCTGTACAAGAGAAGAAATGTTTGATGTGGTATACCCCTTTGTCTAACCACCATTTAAAGACTTTGATGTCCATTCCAGGTTGAAATAGAGGGTTTCGGAATAAATTAGGTAATGGTTGAGATTTAAAGACCAGGGAGGGAAGCTTCCTTAGCGAATCCTACAAAGAAAGTGAGTGTGAGAGGGTTAGAGAAAGAATGGCAGGTCTGCTTTTGGATGGGCACCATAGCAAAAAATCCAGAGTGAACATAGGTACTGCTTGTCTTTCTATGGCTATCCAGTCTGTTTTCTAAACTTTGAGGTATATGGTGGATAATTGTGCTAACCATGCGGCCTGGTAGTACCATAAAAGATTTGGAAGACCTAGCCACCCTTGCGTTGGAAGATTAAATAGGTTGCGGTATGAAAGGCGAGGACCTTTCTTGTTTCATATAAATTTAGTATTTTTTCCCTGAAAGGCTTTAAGGTGGTCCCTCTTAATCAGGATAGGGAGGGAGCGGAACAAATACAGCAGCCTGGGTAGGAGGGTCATCTTGACCAAGTTAATTCTACCAATCCAGGCTATATTATGAGATTCCTAACTCCGGAGATCTGCTTCTAGTTTCTGATACATTGGGGGTTAGTTTGCTTGATAAAGGCGTTCGACCTTAGCTGTAATATTAAGCCCCAAGTACGGTATTTAATGGAGGTATTACTCCATTCAAATTTGTAAGTGTCCTGTAGGTGGGAGACCAGTGAGTTTGGAAGGGATACATTTAGAGCTTGAGACTTAGACATATTGACTTGAAGGCCTGATATTGCAGCGAATTTGTTTAGTAACTTGCATATCGTGGGGAGAGAAGAGGCTGGGGAGGTTAGGAAGAGCAGCGCATGTGTCATTCAACCACACTGAACTCCCCCGATATCCTCTGATATCCGGATGATTGCGGATGGCGATAGCCAGTGATTCAATCATCATGGCGAATATCAGGGGGGACAGCGGGTTGGAGTAGAGCCCCTGAAGTCTAACTTTAGCTTCTGGCTCCGAGTATAAGGCATCAAGGATCCCTATAAAATGTGGGCCGAATCCCCAGCATCGCAAAACCGCAAAGAGATATGGCCAGGATACAGAATTGAAGGCCTTCTGAAGGTCCAACAATAGTAATGTGCCCTCTTGTTTGTTTCCCCCCGCCCAGTCTGATTGTAGTACTAATATAAGATCCACCGCTCTTCTCACTTGGTCAGGTCCCTGCCGTCCTGGAATAAAACTGACCTGGTCTTTGTGGATGTATAGGCCTATAAATGACGCTAGACGTTTTGCTAATACTTTAGTTAAGATGTTTAAGTTGTTATTAATCAAGGAAATGATTCTGTAGTTCCCTATAAGACTTATATCTTTACCTAAATTGGGAATTATGGATATATATGCCATGTTGAGTTGATTTCCTATTGGGGTGCCATTAATCATTGAAGAATCTAGTGAGGTATGGAGTCAGGGTTTCAGCAAATGTTTTATAGTAGAGTGTTGAGAACCCATCAGGCCCCGGTGCTGTTCTCCCCTTTAATGTCTTAATAACCTCTGCAACCTCCTCAGCGGAAATGGGAGTTTCCATTTCTGCTCTGTGATTATCTTCCAATGTTGGTAGGCTTAATTCGTCCAGGAACTCCTCTACTTGAGTGAGGTTCATGTTTGTGTCTACTCTATATAAGAGCAGACACAAACATGAAAGGCCTTCATTATGCGCTGTGGGTTCAGGGTGAAAGTGCCGTCAGCCTGTCTAATTTTGGGTAAGGAATAGGAATGAAATCTAGGGGATAGTTTTAAGGCGAGCATGGGTCCTATTTCATCCTTTCTCTGGTAGAATTTGGCCCCTGTCCATCTAATGGATTTATCAGCTTTTGCCGTCAGGGCCAGTCGAACAGCATCAAGAACAGGCCCAGGGACTTTAGTAGGGTCTTTTTTTATGTTGTTTGCTCAGAGTGTAAAATTCTCTCTCAAGTCTCTGTAAGTCTCCCAACCTTTCTTTTTTCTGTTGTGCCACAATTTGCATTAGCTTACCCCTAATGGTCACCTGTGGGATGCCCAGAGAGTCTTTGCAGGAACATCCCCCACATAATTGAGGCGGAAATATTCCTGTAGAGCCCCTTGTATTTCAGTTACTCTGACGGGATCTTTCAGGATGGATTGGTTGAGAGTCCAATAGGAGTTGTGTTTTCTAGGAACATCTCGGCGTAAGGTTAATAAAACCATAGAGTGATCCGACCAAGCCACGTCCAAAATATTGGATGTAAGGGCTGACGGAATGTGGCAAGTGGAGAGCAGGATGTGATCAATGCGCGAGTAAGATTGGTGTGGATTCGAGAAATGGGTAAAATCCTGGGTGGTCGGGTTTAATTCCCTCCATATGTCAGCTAAGGTAGACTGGAAAATCAGTTGCGCTATTTGGACACTAGCTTTACTAGGTCTAATCAGTCGTGTATTAAGTGGTTTAGACTTGTCAAGGCCTGAATTAAAAGCCATATTGAAGTCACCTCCCAGGATTGTGATACCCTCTGTTAGTGGGCCAAGGGTGTGAAACATTTGCTGAAAGAACCTTGTCTGTCCTCTATTAGGGGCATAGTAAGATATGAACGAATATAGAGGATCGTCAATGGTACCTTTTGACCAGGAGAAATCTTCCCTCATGATGTCTCTGTGTTCCAACTGAATAGAAAATTTGCAGTACTTAGAGAAAAATGTTGCCACTCCTTTCATCTTACCGTTGGCATTAGCCAAGTAAAAAGTGGGGAAATGTGCATGAAGGAACGAGGGAGTGTACCACGTCGAAAAGTGGGTCTCCACAGCTGTTGTGGCTGTATGGCCTCCGACAGTGCATATTTTTAGCACCGATCACTATATTTGTGTCACTGGTCCCCAAAAATTGCCAAAAGCGTCAGTTAGTGTCAGCATACCTGCCACAGAATCGCAGTCCCACTTTAAGTTGCTGATCACTGCCATTACTAGTACAAAAAAAATAAATAAAAATAAATTAAAATATCTCATAGATTGTAGACACTATAACTTTTGCGCAAACCAATCAATATATGATTATTGAGATTTTTTGAATCAAAAATATGTAGCAGAATACATATTGACCTAAATTGATTTGATTTTTTCAATTTCTTCATTGGATATGTTTTATAGCAGAATATTGTTTTTTTTTCAAAATTGACAGTCTTTTTTTGTTTATAGCCCAAAAAATAAAAATGTAAGGGTGATCAAATACCACCAAAAGAAAGCTCTATTTGTGGGAAAAAAAGGACATACATTTTATTTGAGTACAGTGTTGCACGACTGCACAATTGTCAGTTACAGTAACGCAGTGCCAAAAAGCAAAAAATGGCCTGGTCATGAAGGGGGGGGGGGGGCAAATCTTCCGTAGGTTAAGTGGTAAATTAAAGAAATGTACAGAATAAAAGAAAAATTGAACTACAACCTTTCCTGAAGAAAATCCTGCTACTACAGGCTCCCTCCTTGCTGTTCACATAACCAAACCTAGGCAGGTCACATGGTATCCCTTTCATTTCCACAAAGGTCACATGAGTAAATGCCAAGGCTTTTGGTCATGTGCAGAAACCTGGAACAGTTTGGTTCTACAGGTAAGATCACTATTGTAGGCCTTCTATTACGGTATACATGCTAGCACGACTATTAACTAGACATGTGCAATTCGTTTTGTTCCGAATTAGTTTTTTAACGAATTTAAACATATTTGTTAATTTGGAAATATCCGAATTAACGAAAAACATTTTTACGAATATTCGTAAATTTGAATATTCGAAAATGTGAAAATTTGTTAATTTGTAAACCTGAAAATTCAAAAATCTAAAATATTAGCTAACTAATAATAACTTAACAATCACTAACTATTAAATTACAGGAATTGTAATTTCCTTTCAAATTTGGCTGTTAGTGAACGTAATGAATACGAACCTATCCGAAGTTACGAATTATCTGAAATAACGAATGCCGTTTCTAAACGAATGGAACATAACTAATTATTAATAATAAATAACAATAGTAATAATATAAACATTTTATTATTATTATTTGTTATAATTTGTTCCGTTCCATTTGTTTAGATGCGGCATTTGTTATTTCGGATAATTTGTAACTTCGGATAAATTCATATCCGTTATGTTCACTAACAGCCAAATTTGAAAGGAAATTCCAATACGTATAATTTAATAGTTATTTATTATTAGTTAGTTAGTTTTTTTAAAATTTTCGTATTTTTCTTTCTTATTTTTGGATTTTCGAATTTACAAATTTACGAATTTCGATCATAACTAATGACCTGAAAAAAACAAAAAAAAACAAAGAATGAAACAAATTTTTCCGCAGAGCACATGTCTACTATTAACATATCCATTTATTAACCTTTGAGTTCTGCTAAAATCAGCAATTATTTGGGGGTTTGTAAGAAAGTGATCCTGAATATCTTCTGTTTTAGATTAGGCAATGTTTAAATTACAATTTTACAAGGCACACTCAATATACACAAAACGATATAAAAAGCATAATTAAGAACGTTCTTGACGACAATATTAGTCAAGTTTTCTTAATATAAAATTTAATTTACCATGCTGTATCTTTTTCCAGCTAGAAGTCATACCTTTACTTTAAAAGCATAATAACATAATGAAGTAAAAGAGAGAAATTGAAGTTTGACTGTGCTAATATCTTTAACTTAATAGCATTTTTGTCTCCTTTTTTTCCTCTTTCTGCTTCATTCTAGAAAATGAGCCTTCTCGCAAAAAGAATGAAGAATATAATTATGACAAATGTGGAATATAAAGTAAATGCATCAGAGACTAGTATGAGGTGACTGGGAGAATAGAAGGAAAGCTGCTATTTGTTATTAGATTTTCAGTAACTGCTATAAATTCATTTCACAAAGAGATCTCAGGGGCTGAATGTTAGGGACTACTGGTGAGTACATGATAAAAAGGAAAAAAAAAATGTGGTGACTATCAGGAATTGCTACACTTACCAGAATTAGAAACAGTTAAAATTTACACCTCCCAGTATTCCTGACCCGAAATTGCTGAACAAAGTGACAATAATGTTTCAGAGGAGAAAGAAATCAATAATGTTCTGCAGATTAAATTTTATCAGGGACCATAGTTCAGCACTGTTCTTTCAGTACTGGATGTCTGTATTAATTAGCATAAATATTATAGCAAATGTACAAATAATGATTATTCTGGTAAAAGGGCAATGCCAAATAATGTTGAGGTAATCGGGTCAGTGTGATTCAGAGAAAAAAAAAAAATCTTTCATTGGACTTAAAAGAATTATGTTTGTCTTTGCCTAGCTGTGTGCAATTAATGATGCTGTTGTCACAAAAATACAATACATAATGTTATCATTTGTGCACATATACATGTGTGTAGGAAAATAAAAATGGTCAAAACTGTGGGGAGGTGGGATGGTGGAGCTCTGAACCCTGGTGTAGGTGAGTATTTGGTGTGGGGGGTCTTTTTAACCACTTGGCAACTGGGCACATTCACCCCCTTCCTGCCCAGGCCAGTGCAAGTGCTATCGCACTTTGAATGACAATTGTGTGGTTACGCAACAATGTATTCACACAAATAGAGCTTTCTTTTGGTTGTATTTAATTGTCACTGGGATTTTTATTTTTTGCTAAACAAATAAAAAAATTCCGAAAATTGTGAAAATGTTTTTCTTAGTTTCTGTTAAAGACATTTGCAAATAAGTAATCTTTCTCTCACTGATGTGCGCTGATGAGACTGCACTGATGGGCACCAATAGGCTGCACTGATGAGGAGGCACTGATTAAACTGCACTGATATGCAACACTGATAGGCGGCACTGATGGGCACTAATAGGCAGCACTGAAGGGTACAGATAGGCGGTACTCATGAGCATTGATAGGCGGCACTGATGAGGAGGCACTGATGTATAGTATGATGAAATAGTAATGAATTGCATTGAAATTCCTTTAATTTTGTTTTGTTTATTTGTTTTCTAGCGAATTCCAAATTTTCTGAACTTTTCAAATTCAGATTGGTTAAAAAATAATCAACCAATTTGAATTCTGTGTGAAGAATAGCTGGTTGCTAAGGAGAGGGCCAGAAAGTCAGCCTCTGTGTCCTTAACAACTGAGAACTGATCAGCTGTCAGCGGGCTTCCCCACTGACAGCTGAAATGTAAACAAAAGAATGCCAGCAATAGAAAATTCAGGAAAAAAAAAGCATGCCCCCCCCCCCCTTAATCCATACCAGGCCCTACCAGTAGATTTATATTCTGGATATTGAGGGATATATTAAAATGAAAGATTTTGTTCAGCTTTGCAAATGATGCAAACCATTTAAGACTCTAACTTGGCCATTGGAATAACATCACCAGGTTTGTGGAAAAACAGATATTGTTGATACACTTTATTCATCACAGTGGTAATTTTACAAAGATTTGTGTTCCATGGATTTCAAGAGGCCCACTTCATCAGGGCTGCAAAACAATAAAACTTCTTGCAAATTGCAAGATGCAAATTTGTAAAATAAAACATTTTGTAAACTATTACACAACTATACTGTATGTTAACATATATAAAATATATGCATACAGTCTATATATGAAAAATTCTCCCCCAAAAAATGTTCAGTGTGTTACCCAGGTGGGATTAGGTGGACCAAACCTAGAAGCTGAGGTGAACCCCTTAACCACCAAGTTATTAAAGTGATAAACCTCCCATTTTGTTTTCTCTTTATTAAGACAAATTTCAACATACAACATAAAGATATACATTGCACATCTATCTGCTATTTGCAGTATCTATATACTGTAGATCCTTTCATTAACCCAAACAACAAACCCCCCCCCCCCCACACCCATTTATCTACTCATAACCAAAACTCAATTCGTGCAACACATTATTCAAAATATAATTAAGAAGGAGGCTTTACAGCACCCTATTACATGCGTCTAACAACCAACAGAAAAATAAATAAAAAATTATATATATAATTTTAAATTACTATTGTTGTGTTCTATTATATTTAGTACTTTTATTCAATATAGTCATCCCCTACTGCTTCATATACATTTTATACCTCTCCTCCTTGCTTTTCAATATTTCATTCTACCCTACTTTATGTGCTTTCATTACGTGTTACCTATCTCGTGCCTGATTTATTATTTTAAATTATATTCTTCCTTTGATGACATCAGTCATCTCTCCACTGCATTTCCCATGAGGTGAAAAAAAAAATAGGAAAAACCCACCCCTTCCCATTTTCCCCTCACCAGACGCATCCAAATTTTTTTTTTCACAGACTATCCGATCCATAACACAGCACTACCCCCAATAGGGTTTAATCTGCCCCTATTTCTTGGGAGTAATACAGCCATCCTGCCCATGTGTCTTTAAATTTATTTTGTTGGTCCTTAACCATATGTATCCATCTTTCTGCTTCCATTATGTTTTCCCCCTCCCTCTTCCGATCCATTATAGTGGGACATCTGGACTGTTTCCAGAATCTGGGTATCAATATTTTAGCTGCATTTAGCAAATGTGGAGTAACACTTCTCTTATAGAACCTAGCAGTTGATGGCATCCCATGAAAGAGAAAATGTAATGGGGAAGGCTCTATAGGTCTAATGCCCCGTACACACGGTCGGATTTTCCGATGGAAAATGTGTGATAGGACCTTGTTGTCGGAAATTCCGACCATGTGTAGGCTCCATCACACATTTTCCATCGGATTTTCCGACACACAAAGTTTGAGAGCAGGATATAAAATTTTCCGACAACAAAATCCGTTGTCGGAAATTCCGATCATGTGTACACAAATCCGACGGACAAAGTGCCACGCATGCTCAGAATAAATAAAGAGATGAAAGCTATTGGCCACTGCCCCGTTTATAGTCCCGACGTACGTGTTTTACGTCACCGCGTTCAGAACGATCAAATTTTCTGACAACTTTGTGTGACCGTGTGTACGCAAGACAAGTTTGAGCCAACATCCGTCGGAAAAAATCCTAGGATTTTGTTGTCGGAATGTCCGAACAAAGTCCGACCGTGTGTACGCGGCATTAGTGTCATTTTCCTAATGCAAAGGGCTATCTCCTCCCAAAATACTTTAATCTTTGGGCAATGGCACCATAAGTGAAGAAATGAACGCCTTTGGTTACATACCCTCCAGCAATTAACAACCGCCAATGGATATATCTGAGCCAGTCGAATCGGTATACGGTACCATCTTGTCAAGAACTTACAGTATTTCACAAAAGTGAGTACACCCCTCACATTTTTGTAAATATTTTATTATATATTTTCATGTGACAACACTGAAGAAACGACACTTTGCTGCAATGTAAAGTAGTGAGTGTACAGCTTGTATAACAGTGTAAATTTGCTGTCCCCTCAAAATAACTCAACACACAAGCATTAATGTCTAAACCGCTGGCAACAAAAGTGAGTACACCCCTAAGTGAAAATGTCCAAACTTGGCCCAAAGTGTCATAATTTTGTGTGGCCACCATTATTATCCAGCACTGCCTTAACCCTCTTGAGAATGGAGTTTACCAGAGCTTCACAGGTTGCCACTGGAGTCCTCTTCCACTTCTCCATGACGACATCATGGAGCTGGTGGAAGTTATAGACCTTTCACTCCTCCACCTTCCGTTTGAAGATGGATGCCCCACAGATGCTCAATAGGGTTTAGGTCTGGAGACATGCTTGGCCAGTCCATCACCTTTACCCTCAGATTTTTTAGCAAGGCAGTGGAATCGCCTTGGAGGTGTGTTTGGGGTTGTTATCATGTTGGAATACTGCCCTGTGGCCCAGTCTCCGAAGGGAGGGGATCATGTTCTGCATCAGTATATCACAGTACATGTTAGCATTCATGCTTCCCTCAATGCACTGTAGCTCCCCAGTGCTGGCAGAACTCATGCAGCCCCAGACCATGACACTCCCACCACCATGCTTGACTGTAGGCAAGACACACTTGTCTTTGTACTCCTCACCTGGTTGCCACACACGTTTGACACCACCTGAACCAAATAAGTTTATCTTGGTCTCATCAGACCACAGGACATGGTCCCAGTAATCCATGTCCTTAGTCTGCTTGTGTTAAGCAAACTGTTTGCAGGCTTTTTTGTGCATCATCTTTAGAAGAGACTTCCTTCTGGAACGACAGCTATGCAGACCAATTTGTTGCAGTGTGCGGCGTGTGGTCTGAGCACTGACAGGCTGACCCCCCCACCCCTTTAACCTCTGCAGCAATGCTGGCAGCACTCATACATCTATTTCCCAAAGACAAGCTCTGGATATGATGCTGAGCACGTGCACTCAACTCCTTTGGTCGACCATGGTGAGGTCATGGTGAGGCCAGTTCTGAGTGGAACCTGTCCTGTTAAACAGCTGTATGTCTTTGCCACCGTGCTGCAGCTTGGTTTCAGGGTCTTGGCAATCTTCTTATAGCCTAGGCCATCTTTATGTAGAGCAACAATTCTTTTTTTTCAGATCCTCAGAGAGTTCTTTGCCATGAAGTGCCATGTTGAACTTTCAGTGACCAGTATGAGAGAGTGACAGTGATAACACCAAATTTAACACACCTGCTCCCCATTCACACCTGAGACCTTGTAACACTAACGAGTCACATGACAGCGGGGAGGGAAAATGGCTAATTGGGCCCAATTTGGACATTTTGACTTAGGGGTGTACTCACTTTTGTTACCAGCGGTTTAGACATTAATGGCTGTGTGTTGAGTTATTTTGAGGGGACAGCAAATTTACACAAGCTTATACAAGCTGTACACTCACTACTTTACATTGTAGCAAAGTGTCATTTCTTCAGTGATGTCACATGAAAAGATATAATAAAATATTTACAAAAATCTCCTGTCTATAAGAACCTATTGAAGTATGGTGTGTTGCCCTTTTCAACCTTTTAAATTGTTCAGATGTGAAATTATAAACCAGCTCCCTTTCACATTCTCGGATAAAATAGGGAGTTGTCATATTTTGAGCACTTAGAACCAGTTTATACATTCGAGATAACATATGACCTAGCTTTGATAAATTAACACACCATTCCTCGAAAGTAGTAAGCGGGTTCGCTGGCCTAATCTGATGCTTCCACTTATTAAACAAATCCGTAATTTGACGATATTTCCATACAGCTATTGGTATTTTCCCCAATATCAAAACCAACTCTGCCAACAATTTACCCTGTGGGGCCACTCTAGCACAGTTACTCTTCCCATCCATTCCCCAATGGTCTAAACTCCCTATCTCTTCCCCCGGGGGAACCAGGGGAATCCTTCCAATGGTGTCATGGGGGGTATTGGGGGGCAAACTTTCCCATACTATTCATTCTGTCCCAGATGGATAATGTTGTTTTTGTCAATGGTGATACATATTCTGATAACCCCCTATAAGAAACCGAAATCCAGAGAGCTCCGGCCAAGTTCCTACCCGCTAATGTCTTCTCCAAGGGCACGCAAAGTTTACCAACAGAGTCATGGCACCAATTCATAATGTGAACCAGGGCCATGGCTCTCTAATAAGTCGTTATGTCTGGGAATCCTGTTTTGGTCTCCTCTAAATCTCATATGCCAACCTGGGATGTTTATCTCCCACACAAAGGTCATAGAAGCCCTCTGTATTTGTTTGAAGAATGTCTGTGGAAGTGTTATGGGCACGGTATGCAAGACATAAATAAGTCTAGGGTTTACATTCATTTTAAGTGCATTTACCCTGCCGAACCACGTCAGCGTATGACCTCTCCACTTCTGCGAATCTTTTATAATAGATACCATCAAGGGACCATAATTTAGCTCATATAGGTGCTTGCATCTAAGGAGATATAAATCCTCAAGTAGAATATAGAATCAAAGCGCCAAACAAAATAAAAGGATTGTTGCAGAGTGGTCACCTTCCTCAAAGGAACATGGCTCGGCATCAACACTGACTTCTCAATATTTATTTTAAAATTGGATATAAGGCCAACCTGTCTATTCCCAACATCAGTTTCATCAAAGACTCTTATGTTCCATTGATCCAATACAAATCCCCTTAATCCACCTATTTCTCCTAACCGTTCACAGAAAGGGCTACAGCACCATAGCAAATAACAATGGGGACAATGGACATCCCTGCCTAGTCCCATTCCGTATCTCAAAATAATCGAATAATCTACCATTGACTTTATCCCTTGCTCTAGGATCTGCATACAGTGCCGTCACCCACCCCATCATCCGTTCTTTCAGAGCCACCTCCCTCAGAACACCGACAATAAAATCCCACCCCACCCTATCGAATGTTTTTACGCATCCATTGAGATTACTACACTAGGAGTCTGGTTCGGTCCATTATGCATCCAATGCAGTACATGCAGGACCGAATAGTATTATCTCTGGCCTCTCGGCCCTTCATAAACCCTGGTTGATCTGGGTGAATCAGTTTAACTATATGGTCTTGTAACCTTAGGGCCAGAATTTTAGCCAGGAGCTTAGTGTCAGAGTTAAGGGTGGGAGGGAGATGGGTCTATAGCTGGCACAGCACTGAGGATCCTCCCCTAACTTTGGGAGAACCATCACATAAGCCAACAGTGCCTCTGGAGGCAATGGGTCAGAGATCGATACAGAATTAGGGTATCTACAAAGAGGATGCCGATCAGGGAACTCTCTGAGTTTCAGCAACTTGCCACTTACTGAATAGGAGAGGACCAGGGTTATTGACCCACTTTTCCGGAGGCAATACATGTTTTATGGAATGGCACCTTTTTCCCAGTGGTTGAATGTCAGGCCCACAGTATGACCGTTTATGGTGATTGACATACACCCTGTATGAGAGTCCTAAGAAGCTGTGACAGTGTGGAAAGGTCTGATGATTAACCGAAACCCTGGTTTGAAGTTTGTTCTAAAGCTGAGGAACGGAACTGCTATTTGTGGTTTATCCACTACATGCCCGCTTGTTTTAACTATCTGGTAAGCAGATTGAACTTCCACGTGGTGCGGTGTGCCTTTCTACACATACTGAAGCTGGTGAGGGGTTTATCTACTCTTCCCCCTTGGATTTTTAATTTTAAGGCTGCATGTGGACTTTTATATGTTTTACTTTTGCTGATCAAACAAATTATGCTGGCTACTTAGAATATTATTGGATAGCGCGGATGTTTGCTTGCTATTTTGGATCTACAAAGAGGAGCCACCAGGATTGGGGAAAACTTTTTATAATACATATTTGTGAAATCATCTGGTCCTGGGCTTTTACCCAATGGCAAAGCCGGAATCACTCCGCTCAACTCTTCAATCAAAATTGCTTTTTTCATTTCCTCCAGGGCCGCAGATGGAATGGCCTGCAACTCTGAGGCTTCAAGATATTCCCGATTTTCTGTCTGCACGCCCACCTTCCATCGCCCCCACAGGAACTGAATCTATATTATATAGAGACCTATAAAAACAGTGAAACTCAGCTGCTATTGCTTGGGTGTCCACTATCTGCTTATCTCCTGTCTTTATAAAGTGAACATGGCATAAATCCTGTTGTTTCTTTAATTGTTGGTAAACCTTCAATTTTTCACATTCAGCAGCAGATTTAATCACTTACTGAGTATGCAGTTACTTTAATTTTTTAATCCTTACTTATCTTCCTGTTTAGGCTAGTGCCATGACTACTGCCACCTGTTTTCAGGGTGGCTCCTTCCTCTTGGAGCATCCTATGGAGTGACCCTTGCATGCAGACACTAGAGTTGTATCTCCCTACGCTATGTACAATAGGGATGAGCCGAACACCCCCCGGTTCGGTTTGCACCAGAACCTGCGAACGGACCGAAAGTTCGCACGAACGTTAGAACCCCATTGACGTCTATGGGACTCGAACGTTCAAAATCAAAAGTGCTCATTTTAAAGGCTAATTTGCACGGTATTGTCCTAAAAAGGGTTTGGGGACCCGGGTCCTACCCCAGGGGACATGTATCAATGCAAAAAAATTTTTTAAAAACGACCGTTTTTTCGGGAGCATTGATTTTAATGATGCTTAAAGTAAAAAAAAAAAAAAGTGAAATATTCCTTTAAATATCGTACCTGGGGGGTGTCTATAGTATGCCTGTAAAGTGACGCGTGTTTCCCGTGTTTAGAACAGTCCCTGCACCAAATGTCATTTTTAAAGGAAAAAATCTCATTTAAAAATGCTTGCGGGTTTAATGTAATGTCGGGTCATGGCAATATGGATAAAAATCAGTGAGACAAACGGCATGGGTACCCCCCAGTCCATTACCAGGCCCTTTGGGTCTTGTATGGATATTAAGGGGAACCCCGCACCCAAATTAAAATAAGGAAAGGTGTGGGGCCACCAGGCCCTATATACTCTGAACAGCAGTATACAGGCGGTGCAAACAAGACAGGGACTGTAGGTTTGTTGTTAAGTAGAATCTCTTTGTAATTTTGAATGGGTACATTTTTAACGTGTTTAGCTCCAGCCAAAAAATCTTTTTTAAGCTTTTTGGAAAACATAGGAAAGGGTTATCACCCCTGTGTCATTTGTTTTGCTGTCTTTCCTCCTCTTCAGAAGATTTCACCTCACTTTTTGTCCCAATGAAAAATGTTTTTTGAAAATTTGGGTTTTTTGTGGAACAAGGATTGGAAAGCATCAGTGGAAAGGAGAATTTTTTTTCCCATATTAACTCTTACAGGAGAGAATTTCCCTTCCTAGGGGTAGATTTCATCTCACTTCCTGTTGTCTCCTTCCGTTTGCAAGTAGGAGTCGTTTGTAAGTTAGATGTTTGTTTGGCCACAACACTGTTGAAACGCAGGAACGAGCCCTGCTGCAAAGTATTGCATCAAAAATTGTAATTACACGCCCCTGTTAGACAGGAGCAGAAAAATTGTGCCTTGGGCCTTGGGCACTGGTGCTGGTGCCACAACACTGCAACCCCTCACAGACACTCTAGTTGGAATGCAGGAACGAGCCCTGCTGCAAAGTATTACATCAAAAATTGTAATTACACGCCCCTGTTAAACAGGGGCTGAAAAATTGTGCCTTAGGCACTGGTGGTGGCGCCCAGAACCAAAAATGTTCTTACAAGCTATCAGCGTGATGATTGAGGAGGAAGAGGATAATTACTCAGGGATAGTCACTAAGCATCAGAATAGGCAGTCTTTGAAGGGATCTGAGATTTCAAAAAAAATTATTCGGTTACATCAGCATCAGGTGCTTGGTAGCTGGTGGTGATCCAAGACTGATTCATTTTTATGAAGGTCAGTCGATCGACCGAGTCGATGGACAGACGCACCCTGTGATCGGTTACCACGCCTCCAGCAGCACTGAATGTGCGTTCCGAAAGAACGCTGGATGCAGGACAGGCCAGTAGCTCAATTGCATACTGTGCAAGCTCTGGCCAGTGATCCATCCTCAAGACCCAGTAACCCAGAGGATTTTCGGTGGGAAAGGTGTCCAAGTCTGATCTTGCCCCTAGGTATTCCTGCACCATGTAAAACAGACGCTGGTGATGGTTGCTGGAACCGATCATACCTTGGGGCTGCGGACCAAAAAATTGTCTGAACGCATCGGTCAGACGGCCACCTTCTCCACCGCTCCTTCTTTGACTGACCGATGCCTCAGCAACACGTTGTCCAGAAACAGGAGTTTGTAACCTCCCAGTCTCTGGGAACGCGTTGCACAGACCTTTCTGCAAGGCCTCCCGAAGATGTTTCATCCTCTGCTCCCTCTGCGATGGCAAGATAAGGTCCGCAACCTTACCCTTGTAACGTGGATCAAGGAGGGTTGCCAGCCAGTATTGGTCCTTCTCCTTGATACCACGAATACGAGGATCCTTACGCAGGCTTTGCAGGATCAGGGAGGCCATGCAGCGTAGGTTTGCTGAGGCATTCGGTCCGGAGTCCTCTGGGTCACTAAGGACGACATGGTCCGCAGCCACCTCCTCCCAGCCACGTACAAGTCAATGTGTTTCTTGGGACTGATCCCTTAAAGACTGCTGCTGATGCTGAGTGCCAGGCTCCACCTCCATACTGACACAATCTTCCTCCTCCTCCTCCTCCTCCTCCTCCTCGTCCTCTTCCTGTGTGATCGGCGGGCACGCAGGAACACTGTCTGGATAAAGGGGGCCTTGAGAGCTAAGGAAGTCCTCCTCTTCCTGCCTCTGTTCTGCCTCAAGTGCCCTGTCCATTATTCCACGCAGCGTGTGCTCCAACAGGTGGACAAGGGGGACAGTGTCACTGATGCATGCACTGTCACTGCTCACCATCCTCGTGGCCTCCTCAAATGGTGACAGGACAGTGCATGCATCCCTGATCATGGCCCACTGGCGTGGGGAAAAAAAACCAAGCTCCCCTGACCCTGTCCTGGTGCCATAGTCGCACAGGTACTCATTGATGGCCCTCTGCTGCATGTGCAGCCGCTGCAGCATGGCCAACGTTGAGTTCCACCTGGTGGGCATGTCACAGATTAGGCGGTTCTTGGGCAGGTTAAACTCCTTTTGGAGGTCCGTCAGCCGAGCACTGGCATTATATGACCGGCGGAAATGCACACAGACTTTCCTGGCCTGCCTCAGGACATCCTGTAAGCCCGGGTACCTGCCCAAGAACCGCTGCACCACCAAGTTAAGGACGTGAGCCAAACAGGGCACATGGGTCATTTGTCCCTGTCGGAGGGCAGAGAGGAGGTTGGTGCCATTGTCGCAAACCACCATCCCTGCCTTAAGTTGGCATGGCGTCAACCACCTCTGAACCTGCCCCTGCAGAGCTGACAGAACCTCTGCCCCAGTGTGGCTCCTGTCCCCCAAGTACACCAGCTCAAGCACCGCATGGCATCTTTTGGCCTGCGTACTTGCGTAGCCCCTTGAACGACTACGGAGTACCGCTGGTTCCGAGGAAGAGGCCATGGAGGAAGAAGAAGAGGAGGGGGTGGAGGAGAGAGGTGTGTCACAATCATTAGCATTTTGGAGACGTGGTGGCGGAACAACCTCCAACACTACTGCACCTTGTCCTGCATCCTTCCCAGCTGCCAGCAGAGTCACCCAATGCGCCGTGAAACTTAGGTAACGTCCCTGTCCATGCCTGCTGGACCATGAGTCAGCGGTAATATGCACCTTACCGCTGACCGCCCTGTCCAGCGTGTAGAGAGCCGGAATCGACTTCCGTGAGAAAAAGTGGCGTTTGGGTACCTGCCACTGAGGAACCGCACATTCCACAAACTCACGGAAGGGGGCAGAGTCTACCAACTGAAAAGGCAGCAGTTGAAGTGCCAGCAATTTTGCCAAGCTAGAATTTAACCGCTGGGCATGTGGATGGCTGGGAGCAAACTTCTTTCGGCGGTGCAGCAGCTGGGGCAGGGAAATTTGCCTGGTACAATCTGACGTCGGTGTACCAAAAGCAGATTGCCCACAAGTACTTGGCTGTGACACACCTAATTCTACACCTTCATTCCTCTCAGTGCAGGTCTCAGAGAGGACTGAAGGTCTAGTGGGGTTGGAAATCTCAGCTGATGAGGAGCACGGAGAGGTCCTCTTTGTTCTTTGGTGTGGGTCTTTTAGATGCGCTTGCCAACGAACTGCATGGCAGGTCAACATATGTCTGGTCAAGCATGTGGTACCCAAGCGGGAGATGTTTTGGCCACGTGAGATACGCTTGAGACATATGTTGCAAATAGCAGCGGTGCGATCTGATGCACTCGTCTCAAAAAAGGCCCACACCAAAGAACTTTTTGAATAACGCGCAGAGACTGCAGCGCCCTGTACATGTGATGCAGTCAATGTGCTGCCCTTAGGCTGGCCCCTGGAGGGCATCCTGCCTCGTTGGTGATGTGCTGCCTCCTCCTCCTCCTCCTCTCTCCTATCAGGCACCAATGTTGAGTCAGTGACCTCATCATCCCCTCCCTCCTCATCACTGGAGCAAACCCGGCAGTATGCTGCAGCAGGGGGAGCATGACTGCCAGATTGCTGTCCTTCTTGGACACCCCCTCTGTCCGTGCTCATGTTACTGCCTTCATCGAGCTCAGTATCATCATCAGAGCCTTCCAAACGCTGGGCATCCTCCTGGAGCATGTACCCAACACTGTGGTCAAACAGTTCGAGGGACTCCTCAGGAGGACATGGTGGAGCTAGGGAAGGAGTCACTGATGACATTGAGCCGAGGGAAGAGGCCGCTGCTTTGCCAGACAAAGCACCCTGGGCATGGGTGAGAGAGGATGAGGAGGATGAGGACGGCTTGGTCATCCACTCGACCAAGTCTTCCGCATGTTGCGGCTCAACACGGCCAGCTGCCGAAAAAAAGGCCAAGCGTGTCCCATGGCCACGTGCTGATGAGGATGCACCGTCTCCACGACCAGCACTAGACACAGAGCCTGCTTGCCCTCTCTTATTGGCTTGTGACTGTCTGCCTCTCCTTCTTGGCCTTCCAGACATACTAATGGCCTGTAGCTGCACTAAGCTGGGATATATATATATATATATATATATATATATATATATATATATATATATACTGCAGCTAGCAAAATCAACTACCTGCCTGTACTATGAGAACACCACCAACCTTCTACAGGTAGCTTTAGCTGAACACTGTGAGGTGGACGCACCCCACTAACTTGTAGGTTTAGCTGAACACTGTGAGCAGGACGCACTGCACTAACTGTAAATAGTCTAGCTGCCTGACCGTGGTACTAATAGGATCAAAAGAACACCAGTAATTTTCTTTAGGTAGCTGTAAATACTTTAACAAGACAAGCCTGCCTGTCAGTAGGAAGATAACAGGAACGGATCTAGCTGAACACTGTGAGCAGGACGCACTGCACTAAATGTAAATAGTCTAGCTGCCTGACCGTGGTACTAATAGGATCAAAAGAACACCAGTAATTTTCTTCAGGTAGCTTTATATACTGTAACAAGACAAGCCTGCCTGTCAGTAGGAAGATAACAGGAACGGATCTAGCTGAACACTGTGAGCAGGACGCACTGCACTAAATGTAAATAGTCTAGCTGCCTGACCGTGGTACTAATAGGATCAAAAGAACACCAGTAATTTTCTTCAGGTAGCTTTATATACTGTAACAAGACAAGCCTGCCTGTCAGTAGGAAGATAACAGGAACGGATCTAGCTGAACACTGTGAGCAGGACGCACTGCACTAAATGTAAATAGTCTAGCTGCCTGACCGTGGTACTAATAGGATCAAAAGAACACCAGTAATTTTCTTTAGGTAGCTGTTAATACTGTAACAAGACAAGCCTGCCTGTCAGTAGGAAGATAACAGGAACGGATCTAGCTGAACACTGTGAGCAGGACGCACTGCACTAAATGTAAATAGTCTAGCTGCCTGACCGTGGTACTAATAGGATCAAAAGAACACCAGTAATTTTCTTTAGGTAGCTGTTAATACTGTAACAAGACAAGCCTGCCTGTCAGTAGAAAGATAACAGGAACGGATCTAGCTGAACACTGTGAGCAAGACGCACTGCACTAAATGTAAATAGTCTAGAATTTAACAGGAACGGATCTAGCTGAACACTGTGAGCAGGACGCACTGCACTAAATGTAAATAGTCTAGAAGATAACAGGAACGGATCTAGCTGAACACTGTGAGCAGGACGCACTGCACTAAATGTAAATAGTCTAGAAGATAACAGGAACGGATCTAGCTGAACACTGTGAGCAGGACGCACTGCACTAAATGAAAATAGTCTAGAATTTAACAGGAACGGATCTAGCTGAACACTGTGAGCAGGACGCACTGCACTAAATGTAAATAGTCTAGAAGATAACAGGAACGGATCTAGCTGAACACTGTGAGCAGGACGCACTGCACTAAATGTAAATAGTCTAGAAGATAACAGGAACGGATCTAGCTGAACACTGTGAGCAGGACGCACTGCACTAAATGTAAATAGTCTAGAAGATAACAGGAACGGATCTAGCTGAACACTGTGAGCAGGACGCATTGCACTAAATGTAAATAGTCTAGAATTTAACAGGAACGGATCTAGCTGAACACTGTGAGCAGGACGCACTGCACTAAATGTAAATAGTCTAGAAGATAACAGGAACGGATCTAGCTGAACACTGTGAGCAGGACGCACTGCACTAAATGTAAATAGTCTAGAAGATAACAGGAACGGATCTAGCTAAACTGAGTACAGTGTATATATATATATATATGCAACACCTGGGATGCATATATATACACAATACACTGTAAGTGCAGCTAACTGACTGACTGTTCTGCCCAATCTATCTAACTCAAATCAAATGACACTGTCTCTCTGTCTATCTCTTTCAACGCCGGAACACACACTACACAGGGCCGCCGTGCAGGTGTGGGGCGTGTACTAAATCCCCTGAGCCATAATTGGCCAAAGCCTCCTCCTCCCCCATCTCCCTTTTCTAAACCAACAGAGTGACACCAGACGGCACTATCAACTGTTAAATGTTATATGTGGAGACCAGATGTTCAGGGAGGCAGCACTAGAGAGCAGAAGCTTGCAGCATTAAAAGTTGTAAACTGCAAGTTCTGGGGTATGAATTTTAACAAATAGTTTACTGGAGAATTTTTATTTTGTTGTACTCAAGAACCTAAACCTTAAAAGGCTTAGGGTTAAATACTACCCTGATCTTCAAAAAGATAAAATCATCCAGCTGACATACAGTATATATCTTCAATCTCATCAAAAATGGCTGAGTTCAATTACAAGTTCTTGTAAAATTTCAGTCCATGTTCCCCACTCATTCTTGTCTGTGTTAGAGAAAATGTAGCGAGGAAGCCCATTTTCACATACTGTATGGTGGTATTGCCCACTCCAATCCAGCCATACTGGTGTGAAGTGCTGCAGTTGATGGCTGTGATGGAACTGCCTGGCACCCAGCTTGGGTGCCTCCGTCAAGATATAGCTTCCTCCAGTATGGAACCAGGAACCAGAAATTATAGCTGAATATTTCACCCCAGGACTAGACGACACTGACTGCAAACTGGAATTCACTTTATTGAAAATTCACACAGAATATATAGCACACAAGATCAGGTAGAGCCTGATTACATTACCCTAACAATACACTGTAAACAGGAATATAATTTATATAACTAAGGAACAGCCAACATAAACATTAAGCTAATTAAACAACTAGCCACCTAAGTGACTCAGTGCCCACCCAAACCCTTCGGCACCAGTCTATAACAGTCTATGAGACAAAGCTCATACAATGTTCCAGTCTGAAAAAGTGGAATTAATTATTCTTCATAGATTTCTTGAGGGATATTGTTGATAAATATTTCTGTCCCAAGTGGAGGGGCTTCTCGCCACCATATTTCCTCTGACCATTAACCTGTACAAGATTAATCTTACACCTTTCTATCCACTCCAGAAGGGAAGCTTTATTGTCCTTATTCAGACAATTAATCTAAGCCTCGCTCTCAGCGTACATCATGTTGTTGTCCATCATTAGAGAGTGATCTGCTCCCTCCATGGGAACAGAGGCTGAACTGAGCTCTTTACCATGCTCTGACCTGAAGAAGCAGACAAAACCCCCAGTCTCCTTCTTGGGCCATAATCAGTGGGTAGGAGGCTTGCACCTAGTCCCCTCCAAAAGTCTCTGTCCCCGTTTGGTCTGTCACAACTGCCATAATGCAGAGTTCTGATTTGGAGTCCAATACATGGACAGTGTTATGTCATTGTACAACTGAACCAACCGTTCAATATAAATGGTCTATAACTTCACATTTGCCCACTGGCTTTAAAAGGTAGATGATATCTGGGTTATGGAAGATCTTACACATACAGTATCTAATGCTCTTCCCCAGGCCATCACACCAATATATGGGCCTGTTGGATTGGGTTTAAATTTACTGCTTTGCATCCAGATATTATTTCAGGTCTCTCTAGCAATGAATAACAATCAGGGATTATCCCTACTACCTAGGTTTCCTTTTTAGAATGCAGCAGTCATCTGGTGTCAAAACCCCCTCTTACCCCCTTCCCTTTTACATTCCTATTTTCTCTTTTATTTTCTCCTTTTTACTTCTCTCAATACAACTGCAACCATTTTTGACAGATCATTTGTATTAATGAGTATGGATGGAATATTTAGTTTACCCTCTCTGGCTGTAAGTACGGTTATTAATCAGCATGTGATTTTCTTCACCACACTCAATGCAATACTTATGATATTCTTTGGTCTCTGTATCTATAAAGAACTTTGTACCTTTCATATCTTCTGTACTTATTGAAAATTTGGAATAAAAAGATATTTATCGCACAAGAAACAAAAACAAAACAAAAACTACTTTTTTGTTTTTTTGTTGGGTTAAGAGTATAGAAGCAAACAAATCATTAATTTAAAAAAAAATACATTATCATGAAAACATGCTATATAAAACTAACATTTTTTTTTTAATATCCATTTTCAAATTCAGTGTAGAAACATATATTAAAAGATAGACTGTATGCCGATTTTTACAATCTTTCTTTAAAGCTTATAGGAAACTCTAGGATTGTGAAAGTAATAAGACTTATGTAAATAACTGGGGAACTATATTTGATGCTAGACTGGTCTGGGCAGAAAAAGTCTAGGAATAATGGAATTATAATCTAATGAAGGAAAAAAATATGTCTGGCAAAGGGTTAAATTTGACTTCAGTGATCCTAGTGGAATGTGTATATGAGAAAGGTGGAAACATGAAATGCCTAAAGATAGAAATGATACAATGCGATGTCAAGGCGTGTGCAGACAGTATTTATCATAGGAATAAAGTGAACAGATCTGATAAGAATGTACTATAGTTAACAATGACTCAATGTATTGAATGCTTCTTAGGGCAGGCAGGTAGAAATGTTAACATGTTCTGAAGGATGGATTACAAAGTGTCTTTCTTGTTTTTAAATATCACAGTGCTGTACAGATGGAACATATTGGATGCTCATGTTCTACACAAGGGTTCTTATATTGAAAGCAGCATATGGTCTCCTGCGATCACTGGTTTATTAGCAACCAAATTGACCAGGTGTAGAGCCAAAGGCTCCAGTAGGAACTGTTGTAAGGAGGGGAGGGTTGTGGGAAAGGGGGAAGCAAGTGAGATATGTGTAAGGGGAGAGACACTGACAGGATCCTGCTTGTCAAAGGGGCAAGTCTACCTGTGCCCACACCTAAAAGGGCTCTGTGTCAGAGTGATAGAGAGTGCTAGAAGGAAATCACTAAGGGTGACCATACATTATACAATTTTAACATACAATTTTCCTTTAAATTTACTAAAACCATATAATATGAGGTCAAACTTAAACACTTTCAATTTAGCTGCAATCAGGCAGGCCCTGAAACTAAGCTGCAGCATGGTGGCCAAGACCATACAGCGGTTTAACAGGAAAGGTTTCACTCAGAACAGGCCTCGCCATGGTCAACCAAAGAAGTTGAGTGCAGATGCTCAGCGTCCTATCCAGAGGTTGTCTTTGGGAAATAGATGTATGAGTGCTGCCAGCATAGCTGCAGAGGTTGAAGGGGTGGGGGGTCAGCCTGTCAGTGCTCAGACCATACGCTGCGCAAGATGATGCACAAGAAAGCCTGCAAACTGTTTGCTGAAGACAAGCAGACTAAGGACATGGACTACTGGAACCATGTCCTGTGGTCTGATGAGACCAAAATAAACTTATTTGGTTCAGATGGTTTCAAGCGTGTTTGGCGGCAACCAGGTGGGGAGTACAAAGACAAGTGTGTCTTGCCTTCAGTCAAGCATGGTGGTGGGAGTGTCATCGTCTGGGGTTGCATGAGTGCTGCCAGCACTGGAGAGCTACAGTTCAAGGGAACCGTGAATGCCAAAATGTACTGTGACATACTGAAGCAGAGCATGATCCCCTCCCTTCAGAGACTGGGCCACAGGGCAGTATTCCAACATGATAACAATCCCAAACACACCTCCAAGATGACCACTGCCTTGCTAAAGAAGCTGAGGTTAAAGGTAATGGGCTGGCCAAGCATGTCTCAATACCTAAACCCTATTGAGCATCTGTGGGGTATCCTCAAACGGAAGGTGGAAGAGTGCAAGGTCTCTAACATCCACCAGCTCCATGATGTCATCATGGAGGAGTGGAAGAGGACTCCAGTGGCAACCTGTGAAGCCCTGGTGAACTCCATGCCCAAAAGGGTTAAGGCAGTGCTGGAAAATAATGGCGGCCACACAAGATATGGACACTTTGAGCCCAATTTGGACATTTTCACTTAGGGGTGTACTCACTTTGGTTGCCAGCGGTTTAGACATTGTGAGATACTGTGTATATATATATATATATATATATATATATACACTCGAGGAAATGCCTAGGGGCACTGCGGGTGTCCAGTCCCTCAGTGATGAAGCGGTGATGTTCGCCGAAAAGCTTCTGTAGTCGCCTTATAGTTCCCCCTACGTAGAAAAGGCCACAGGGGCATGTCAAACAGTAAACTACATGGTCTGTTGAACATGTGTGAAAGCCCTTGATAGGATATGTTTTTCATTTCTGGCCATGTTTGACAAAACAGCGAGTCTTGCACAAGGGTTTTTGACATTGATACATGCCTGTAATGGCTAAAAAAGTTTGAAGGGAATGACCTGGAGTTGGTGATTTCTTTCTCAATTTACTAGGTGCCCTCTTGCTTTTGATGTTAGGCGCTTTTCTTTAAGCAAATTTAGGCTTATTGGACAAGGTAGGGAGGAGATGCTGGCCTTGTAGGAGCAAAGGCCAGTGTCTACGCACAATATTTTCCATCTGTTTGTGACAAGAATGGAATTGGTTGATAAAGCGTCGTAGTTTATCCTAATTTATGTCTATCTGGATGGAGAGACGTGGTAAGGAAGGTGTATCTATGTAATGAGAGTAAGCTGATTCCACAATATCAGCTGGAAAACCCCTTTCGAGAAATGTATCTTTAACAGCTTACTCTGGGATTCATAGTCCATACTTTTGGTACAATTCTTTTTAAGCCTACAAAACTGGCTTTTGGGTATATTATTGAGCCATTGGGGATGATGGCAACTCTTATAATGAAGGAAGGAATTGCCTGCCATTAGCTTGGTGTAGTTTCTGGCATGAATATCCTTACCAAGAAAATACAATTCTAGGTCAAGAAAGGCCAATTTCTCCCTATCCATGACCGAAGCGAAAGTCAGACCCATGTTGTTATTGTTACAGTGTGCTACAAAATTTGAATATATAGACGCATTTCCATCCCAGATAATCATCACATCGTCAATATACCTACCATAAAACACGATGTTGGACGAAAAGGGATTGTTGTGCCAGATGTGAGAGGATTCCCACAGTCCCATGGTGAGATTTGCATTTGATGGCGCAAAGTTTGCGCCCATAACTGTCCCATTTACCTGTAGACAAAACTCATAATAAAATTTAAAATAATTATGAGTGAGGCAAAAAGAAGTTGCCTCTATGATGAAGGAGGCAACCTTCAGGCAGAAGAAGGACATTTTTCTTTTCTTTCTTCATTTTCAAAAACAAATGAGAGCTGAAAAAAACTCACCATGCCTCTTAGAAAATACTTTGGGGTGTCTACTTTCCAAAATTGGGTCATTTGGGGGGGGGGGGTTGTGCTAGCTGGACATTTGAGGGCCTCTGTAACTGTGATAGGTAGTGAGGAGTAAAATCACCATTTTACGCCCTTAGAAAGCCTTAAGGCGGTGGTGGCTTGGTTTTTGGGGTCCTGTACGCGGCTAGGCTCCCAAAAAGTCTCATACATGTGGTATCCCTATATTCAGGAGAAGCAGCAGAACATATTTTGGGGTGTAATTCCACATATAACCATGTCATGTTTGAACAACATATCATTTAGTGAAAATTTTGTGAAAAAAAATTTGATTTTCCCGAAACTTGTGGCAAAATATAAAATATTCCATAGCTTGGGGTGTCTACTTTCCAAAAAGGGGTCATTTGGGGGGGGGGGGATTGAACTGTCCTGGCATTTTATGCACAACATTAGAAGCTTATGCTACACATCACCCACTCTTTATATATTTTTTTAAGCAAAGGCCCTACAGATTAAAATGGTGGTTGTTGCAATTTTTTTTTTCACACAGTATTTGTGCAGAGATTTTTCAAACGCAATTTTTTTGGAAAGAAAACACTTTTTTAACTTTAATGCACTAAAACACACTATATATATTGTCTAAATGTTTGATGAAAAAAAAAAGATGATCTTATGCCAAGTACATGGATATCAAATACGACATGCTTTAAAATTGTAGTGAAAGGTACTCTTTTTTTGAAAAAAACGGGGTCTATTAGACCCTTGATCTCTTCTCTGCCCTCAAAGCATCTGACCACACCAAGATCAGTGTGATAAAATGCTTTCCCAATTTCCCAATGGCGCTGTTTATATCCGGCGAAACCTAAGTCATGAATTGCTCATAGCTTCCGGTTTCTTAGGCCATTGAGATGATTGGAGCCATTCTGGTCTCTGATCAGCTCTATGGTCAGCTGGCGGAACCACCGGCTGCATTCTCTGGTTTCCTGTTGGGACAGGAGAGCCAGAGAAAACTAAGAAAGATGTTGGGAGGGGGGGTATTCCCTCCCACTGTTTGCAAAAGCGGTCTAGAGGCTAATTAGCCACTGGAATTGCTTTTTACATGCAAAACCAACTGGCTGAAAATAATAATACCAAGATGATACCTAAACCTGCAGGCATCATTCTGGTATAGCCACTCAAAGTCCAACAACATACCAGTACGTTGCTGGTCCTTGTTGGGCATATATTGTAAAGTTCTTTTTTTCATGCAGCCTGTGGGCTGACGAAAATAAAAAGGGATTGATCGGTGGGTATGCCCACCATTAGAATACAGCCCTTCATCCACCCACTTCTAATGATGGGCATACATGCACCATTTTTTTTGAACTGGTGGTGAATATACCTCCTATAGTGACAGTGATCAATTGATACTGCACTTGGGTGGGCTGGGTGGAGGGGCTAAATGCAGGTGCTAGCAGGTATCTGGGTTGATTCTGCTAACACTGCGTTTTTGGGAATCCTAAACTGGTGACAGGGGGTGATCAATGGGTTTAGCCTTTATCAGGGGGGTTTAGGGGGGTCCCTAGACCTATCTGAGCCTACTACTAAGTACCCTAACACTGATTATCGTCACAAATGACACCAGTACAGTGATCATAGAAAAATATGAACACTGCACTGGGTGACACTGTGATAGGGAGTGAAGGGGATAACTGGTGATCGGGGGTGACAAGTGTGCCTATGTGTACTGTGTCAGTGTAGTGTTGGTGCAACTTACTCTGAGATG
Source organism: Lithobates clamitans (assembly GCA_037952925.1). Classification (NCBI taxonomy): domain Eukaryota; kingdom Metazoa; phylum Chordata; class Amphibia; order Anura; family Ranidae; genus Lithobates; species Lithobates clamitans. The sequence continues at coordinate 377,883 of JBBGZY010000965.1, read as the reverse complement.
TCTTCTCTCCTCTCTCTGGAACGGAAAAGAGTTCCACGAGGGGAGATGACATCACTTCCCCTGCCTGTGTTTACACTTACACAGGCAGGGGAATGATTTCATTTGCCAGAACCGATCACTAGTTCCAGGCCAGAAATCATTGGCCTGGGCCTGGAGACTGATCGGTACTGAGGCGAATCCAATCGGTGTGGCCCCCGTAAGGCAACGTCACTTCGCCCAGCCGAGGCAACCTGCCGCAGTACAACTGCGGCGGCTGATCCGGAACTAGTTTAAAAAAAGTCCCGCGATGTCCATTCATCTTCGATCACAGCGCCCGACAACCCGATAAAAATACAATGTACCCAATTCCCATTCACATACAGGGGACCGGGATCTGGGGGTCCCCTTGTTAAAGGGAGGCTTCCAGTTTCCAATAGGCCCCCCTCCCGCAGACCCCAAAAACCACCAAGGCAAGGGTTGTGGGGATGAGGCCCTTGTCCTCATCAACATGGGGACAAGGTATTTTGGGTGGACCCCAAAGCATCCTCCCCATGTTGAGGGCATGTAGCCTGGTATGGTTCAGGAGAAGGGGAGGCGCTCTCTCACCCCCCCCCCCTTTTCCTGTAGCCTGCCAGGTTGCGTGCTCAGATTATGGTCTGGTATGGATTTTTTGGGGGGCTACACCATATTTTTTACATTTTGTCTCAGTGTTCCCCTTAAAATCCAAACCAGACCTTAAGGGCCTGGTATGGATTTTGGGGGGACCCCTACGCCATTTTTTTTTCAATTTTGGACTAGGGTTACCCTTAATATTCATACCAGACCTGAAGGGCCTGGTATGGATTTTGGGGGTACCCCCATGCAATTTTTTTTTATTTGGGTGCAGGGTGTTCCTTAATATCAATAACAGACCCAAAGGGCCAAAGATGGAATGGGCTAGGCAATAAAGCAGGGCAATAAAACAAGTCCACAAGTTCTTTGTCTTTCCCCGGTAATGGACGGGGGGGGACCATGCCGTTTTTTTCAATGATTTTTAACTATTGCGGGGACCTGACAATACATTACAGCCGCAAGTAGTTTCAAATTTCTTTTTTTTACTTTAGAAATGTAATGTTTGTGCTATTTTAAAGGCATACTAAGAAGACCCCCCAGGTATGATATTTAAAGGAATATTTCATTTTTATTGTTTCACTTTAAGCACTATGAAAATCACTGCTACCAAAAAAATGGCAGTTTTTAAAACTTTTTTTTTGCATTGATACATGTCCCCAGGGGTAGGACCCAGGTCCCCAAACACTTTTTATGGCAATAACTTGCATATAAGCCTTTAAAATTAGCACTTTTGGTTTTTCATGTTAGTGTCCCTTAGACTTAAACGACATTTCGCAGCACTAATAACTGCCCCTGATTGACACCTATCAGTGTCAACAGGGGCAGTTATTAGTGCCCACCATTGCTATCAATCAGTGCCGCATATCAGTGCCAATCAGTGCTGACAATCAGTGCCCATTAGTGCTGTCTATCAGTGCCCATCAGTGCTGCTAATCAGTGCACTGAGTGCAGGGATGGGGAGGTGAACTCAGCAGCCAGGCACATTGTCCATGGGGGGGGTGCGGCCTGGTGGGGCACAGCTGAAATACGTTGATGTTTATTATTGCCACATGCCAATCTTTAGTATAACAGGTAATCACCACACTACTGTTTACAATTAACTACTGGAGGTAAAATAAAAAAGTGTCAGTAAAAGGCTTGCCGCTATGCACTGTTATGCCCCGTACACACGGTCGGACTTTGTTCGGACATTCCGACAACAAAATCCTAGGATTTTTTCCGACGGATGTTGGCTCAAACTTGTCTTGCATACACACGGTCACACAAAGTTGTCGGAAAATCCGATCGTTCTAAACGCGGTGATGTAAAACACGTACGTCGGGACTATAAACGGGGCAGTGGCCAATAGCTTTCATCTCTTTATTTATTCTGAGCATGCGTGGCACTTTGTCCGTCGGATTTGTGTACACACGATCGGAATTTCCGACAACGGATTTTGTTGTCGGAAAATTTTATCTCCTGCTGTCCAACTTTGTGTGTCGGAAAATCCGATGGAAAATGTCCGATGGAGCCCACACACTGTCGGAATTTCCGACAACACGCTCCGATCGGACATTTTCCATCGGAAAATCCAACCGTGTGTACGAGGCATTACATGTTCCCACATCACAAAAGAAAAAAATGCAGCGCTAACTTACTGATGAATAACTTAACAACATTGGTGAAACCCTCTAATGTATGGACATCTCAATAAACTTCAATATTACCACAATACCAGTCTCTGTGATATACAATACCACTTCACATATAATACACGTCAAACTGAAAACAAGACATAACAAATACAACTTAGGAGGGATGGTGGAACCCCCTCTAGAGATAATGGCAATACAAAATAACTTCAAGTGCAACAAATTTTTATTTGGGAGGTTCACATCATTATAGCACTTTGGAATTTTTATTTTTTAGATTGTTACACTTAATTGTTTTAGTTACTATTATAATGTGAATTATTGCACTTGAAGTAAATTTTCCACCACCCCTGCTAAGTCCATGTCTTTATGGACCTTTCTTTGTGCAATGGTGCACAGTTTTTTGGAACAGGAAGGGGCCATCCCCAAACTGTTCCCATAAAGTTTGAAGCATGAAATTGTCCAAAATGTTTTGGTATGCTGACGCCTTAGGAGTTCCCTTCACTGGAACTAAGGGGCTAAGCCCAAACCCTGAAAAACAACCCCACACCATAATCCCCCCTCCACCAAATGATTTGGACCAGTGAACAAACCATGGTCCATAAAGACATGGATGAGCAAGTTTGGAGTGAATTAGAGCAGAGATGAATTAGAGCAGAGACTGCAAGCCAGGCCTTCTCGTCCAACATCAGTGCCTGACCTTACAAATGCTCTTCTGGTCAAACATTCCCATAGACACACTCCTATACCTTGTGGACTTCCTTCCCATAAAAGTTCCTAGAAAAGTTGAAGCTATTAAAGCCAATGCTGTATCCTCGGCCTAGGCCTAGGGCAGCACTTTGCAGGGGGGGCAGCATGGAAAGAGTCCCCGCTGGCTTGCGCTACACTGTTAGTGTAGCGCCAGTCTTATGGGGTGGACTGGGCTGAGAGGCAAATTAGTCTATCGCCCCCATAAAGCGGCCGCACTGCTTCTGGTATGCGGGCAGTCGGCATTCTGCAACTGTGGGGGGGGTGCGCCGCTTCTAATTTTGACTGTCCTATCATCCTGGACCACAAACCTTTCTCACTGTGCTATATGTTTTCTGCTGCACCATATCAGAAATTTGTGCTTAAAGTAGAACTATAGGCAATCCTTTTTTTTTTCATTTTGGATAAAATAAGGGAGGGTTATAACCCCTGTCAGTTTATTTTTTTTACCATCCCTGTCCCACTGCAGAGATCTCCCTTCACTTCCTGCCCCATAGCCAAACAGGAAGTGAGAGGAAATCTATGCAAATTAAGGGAATCCTTTACCCCCCCCCCCCAGGCCCTCAGAACCCACTCGAAAATTTCAGGGAGGTTCTTAAACAGCAAGGGGTGTGGCCTTGACATGAAGGGGAGGGTCATATTTAAATTAGAGGGTGCATGAGTTTAGACAGGCCTAGGCCAGCACAAAACCTAAATACATTGCTGATTATAGCTGCAAAGGGGGAGCCAACTCAATATTGAACTCTACAGATTAAGAATGGGATGCCATTAAAATTCCCAGAACTTTTAACAATATAATGTGTGTGTATGTATATATATATATACAGTATCCCACAAGTGAGAATATCCCTCACATTTTTGTAAATATTTAATTATATCTTTTCATGTGACAACACTGAAGAAATGACACCTTGCTACAATGTAAAGTAGTGAGTGTACAGCTTGTATAACAGTGTAAATTTGCTGTCCCCTCAAAATAACTCAACACACATGTGACTCATTAGTGTTACAAGGTCTCAGGTGTGAATGGGGAGCAGGTGTGTTAAATTTGGTGTTATCGCTCTTACTCTCTCATTCTGATCACTGGTAGTCCAACATGGCACCTCATGGCAAAGGACTCTCTAAAGTATCTGAAAAAATAATTGTTACTCTACATAAAGATGGCCTAGGCTATAAGAAGATTGCCAAGACCCTAAAACTGAGCTGCAGCACAGTGGCAAAGACCATACAGCGGTTTAACAGGACAGGTTCCACTCAGAAAAAGCCTCGCCATGGCTGACCAAAGGAGTTGAGTGCATGTGCTCAGCATCATATCCAGAGGTTGTCTTTGGGAAATAGATGTATGAGTGCTGCCAGCATTGCTGCAGAGGTTGAAGGGGTGGGGGGTCAGCCTGTCAGTGCTCAAACCATACACCGCACACTGCATCAAATTGGTCTGCATGGCTGTCATCCCAGAAGGAAGCCTCTTGTAAAGATGATGAACAAGAAAGCCCACAAACAGTTTGCTCAAGAAACAAGGACATAGATTACTGGAATGATGTCCTGTGGTCTGATGAGACCAAGATAAAATTATTTGGTTCAGATGGTGTCAAGCGTGTGTGGCAGCAACCAGGTAAGGAGTACAAAAACAAGTGTGTCTTGCCTACAGTCAAGCATGGTGGTGGGAGTGTCATGGTCTGAGGCTGCATGAGTGCTGCTGGCACTGGTGAGCTACAGTTCTTTAAGGGAACCATGACTACCAACATGTACTGTGACATACTGAAGCAGAGCATGATCCCCTTCCTTCGGAGACTGGGCTGCAGGGCAGTATTCCAACATGATAATGACCCCAAACACACCACAAAGAGGACCACTGCCTTGCTAATGAAGCTGAGGGTAAAGGTGATGGACTGGCCAAGCATGTCTCCAGGCCTAAACCCTATTAAGCATCTGTGGGACATCCTCAAATGGGAGGTGGAGGAGCGCAAGGTCTCTAGCATCCACCAGCTCCATCATGTCATCATGGAAGAGTGGAAGAGGACTCCAGTGGCAACCTGTGAAGCTCTGGTGAACTCCATGCCCAAAAGGGTTAAGGCAGAGCATCCAATTGGATGCAGTGTGCGGCATATGGTCTGAGCACTGACAGGCTGACCCTTCAACCTCTGCAGCAATGCTGGCAGCACACATACATCTATTTCACAAAGACAACCTCTGGATATGAAGCTAAGCTTGTCCTCTCAACTTCTTTGGTCAACCATGGTGAGGCCTGTTCTGAGTGGAACCTGTCCTAATAAACCGCTGTATGGTCTTGGCCACCATGCTGCAGCTTAGTTTCAGGGTCTTGGCAATCTTCTTATAGCCTAGGCCATCTTTATGTAGAGCAACAATTCTTTTTTTCAGATACTCAGAGAGTTCTTTGCCATGAGGTGCCATGTTGAACTTCTAGAGACCAGTATGAGAGAGTGAGAGCGATAACACCAAATATAACACAACTGCTCCCCATTCACACCTGAGACCTTGCAACACTAACGAGTCACATGACATAGGGAGGGAAAATGGCTAATTGGGCACAATTTGGACGGTTTCACTTAGGGGTGTACTCACTTTTGTTTCCAGTGGTTTAGACAGTAATGGCTGTGTGTTGAGTTATTTTGAGGGGACAGCAAATTTACACTGTTATACAAGCTGTACACTCACTACTTTACATTGTAACAAAGCAAGAGTTCTTCTCTACAGCAGCATATCTCAACTGGGGTGCCATTAGGTTGTCAGGGGTGCCATGCTCCCATGGTGCAGGTGGACTAGCTGCCAGCACAGTGGAAATGCATGCCGCTAATCCAGGGTCGGCAACATTCAGGGCGGCCCAAGATTCTGAAGGAGATGGGATTCCACCTCCTCTTAGGCCTGTGCCATGTCCTGTCCACTATCATACTGCCACAGCCACTCTGTGGTGAAAATCTGAAGGTAGGACTCTCTTGTGAAAAGGAAGGGGGAATGGGAAACTGAATTCTCTGATGTGAAATGATGGGGAAGGAGGGAAGCTGAGTACCCTAATGTGAAAGTGGGAAAGGAGAGTGAGGACGCTGATGTGCAATAAGGGAAGTGAGGACTCTTGGGGACTCTGACGTTCAAGGAGAAGAAACTGAGGACTCTGATGTGAAAGGGGGGGGTGAGGGGAGAAAGGAAGAGGGGCTTCTGATGTGATGGGAAACCCCTATTTAGACTGGGGTGCCTCAAAGTTTTGCATACTTTAAAAGGTTGTTATGACTAATAAAGGGTTGAGAAACACTAGTATGCTGGCATGGGGAAGTTTTTCTACTCAGTGTGTGGCTGCTTTTTAAGAAAAATTTACTTTGCACGCCTAATGTTTTGATGCACCTGGACTATGTTTAGCTACTTTAAAACAAAAAGTTCAGTTGGGCTTGCAAAAAGTTAAATAAAATACAGATTACATTATCATGTAACACATATTAAAAAGGGCACAATATACTTAAACTTTTTAGAAGGTCTCTATTGTTTTTTTAAGAACATACTGTATGTGGTTAAAGCATTCGGAAGAAAAATGTAAAATGTTTCTTGTTTTTTGTAATAATTGTGTTGAATGGAAGAAGGCACTTGTTCAATTATCGTGGCGGTCAAGAGGTCATAGTTCTTGTGTGAAAAGTGTTGAGATGATCTTTGAAACCTGATTTGATGCTTGATCTATGCTTCTTTTGTCTTTGCCTGAATGTTTGAATCATTCTTCCCACATTTTGCAAATTTCATGGGCAGGTTAATGCATTGATGATAAATTGAGAAACACACTTTACAAATAAACAGGCCAGGACACTACTCATGGATTTTACCATATGAAGCTTATTCATTTTTGTCTTTTAGCATAGGCATTTCAGGTTCCCGCATTTGTAGCATCCTCCTTTTTTTGTACATTTGTGTTGATGTCTATATTCATATGAAAACTAGAAACTAATAGAGTGGACTTTAAAGGCACACGGGTAGACCATCTAAAAATGATTAGCTTGGTTTATTAAATACAAAATTGATTGAACACAGTTATTACATATAAATGCGTATAAAAATTCATGAACTTGTCATTGTATACCCCACACATAATCTCTGACACCACATAGTACAATGAAAAATTACAGTAAGACATCCAAAGAAGCGGATATTGAAATTCCCGTAACAATGTCCAAATAAGGATGTAGGTAAAGAGGCCTGTGGGTCAGGGTGTGAATCCGGGCACAAGTATTCTTTCATTCGCTCGACATGTTGCACGTAGAGATACGCTTCTTCATGAGTAGGGATAAGCCAAACACCCCCCTGTTCAGTTCGCACCAGAACATGCGAACAGGAAAAAAGTTCACTCAAACACGCGAACACCGTTAAAGTCTATGGGACACGAACATGAATAATTAAAAGTGCTAATTTTAAAGGCTTATATGCAAATTATTGTCATAAAAAGTGTTTGTGGACCCGGGTCCTGCCCCAGGGGACATGGATCAATGCAAAAAAAAGTTTTAAAAACGGCCGTTTTTTCAGGAGCAGTGATTTTAATAATGCTTAAAGTCAAACAATAAAAGTGTAATATCCCTTTAAATTTTGTACCTGGGGGGTGTCTATAGTATGCCTGTAAAGGGGCGCATGTTTCCCGTATTTAGAACAGTCTGACAGCAAAATGACATTTCGAAGGAAAAATAACATTTAAAACTACCCGCGGCTATTGCATTGCCGACAATACACATAGAAGTTCATTGATAAAAACGGCATGGGAATTCAACACAGGGAAACCCCGAACCAAAATTAAAAAAAAAAAAAATGACGTGGGAATCCCCCTAAATTCCATACCAGGCCCTTCAGGTCTGGTATGGATATTAAGGGGAACCCCGGCCAAAATTTAAAAAAAAAATGACGTGGGGTTCCCCCTAAAGCCACCGCCCGCAGACCCCCACAACCACCGGCCAGGGTTGTGGGGATGAGGCCCTTGTCCTCATCAACATGGGGACAAGGTGTTTTGGGGAGCTACCCCAAAGCACCCTCCCAATGTTGAGGGCATGTGGCCTGGTACGGTTCAGGAGGAGGGGCGAACTCTCGCCCCCCCCTCTTTTCCTGCGGCCTGCCAGGTTGCGTGCTCGGATAAGGGTCTGGTATGGATTTTTGGGGGGACCCCACGCCGTTTTTTTTTTTTTTTTTGGCGCGGGGTTCCCCTTAATATCCATACCAGACCTGAAGGGCCTGGTATGGAATTTAGGGGGATTCCCACGTCATTTTTTTTTTTAAATTTTGGTTCGGGGTTTCCCTGTGTTGAATTCCCATGCCGTTTTTATCAATAAACTTCAATGTGTATTTTCGGCAATGCAATAGCTGCGGGTAGTTTTGAATGAAATTTTTCCTTCGAAATGTAATTTTACTGTCAGACTGTTTTAAACACGGGAAACATGCGCCCCTTTACAGGCATACTATAGACACCCCTCAGGTACGAAATTTAAAGGGATATTACACTTTTATTGTTTGACTTTAAGCATTATAAAAATCACTGCTCCTGAAAAAACAGCTGTTTTTAAAACTTTTTTTTGCATTGGTCCATGTCCCCTGGGGCAGGACCCGGGTCCCCAAACACTTTTTATGACAATAACTTGCATATAAGCCTTTAAAATTAGCACTTTTGATTTCTCCCATAGACTTTTAAAGGGTGTTCTGCGGCATTCAAATTTGCTGTTCGGCGAACTTGCGAACAGCCAATGTTAGAGTCGAACCTGAGTTCGACTCGAACTCGAAGCTCATCCCTATTCAGGAGCATAAAAAAGTTCATGTAATAGTCAGACGTGAAGGAGGTGACGTGATATATTTCTGGTAAGCTAGACTGCCAGGGTACATCCTGAGACAAATAGGTGTCAGCACAGCACTAGGAAGGCACAGATGCTAGTAATAAACCAGTAATAAACCAGCGTGCATGTGGTAGCAAAGTCTGTTTGGGTATCATAGAGAAACAGACTGGGAGCTCAAAGAGGCTAGCACCTCAGAAAGTAATTTAGAGCCAGGCTGTGTGAGAGCAGTTTGTCTCCTGATGAGTCAGCGTCTGATGTCTATATTCAATCAAATGAAGCTGGATGCTAGAGAGGTCTAAGGTGTTTTTCTCTAAAAATATTAGTTTTTTTTTTTTTTTAAGTTCTTCTTTTAGGAGAGCCACAGTGAGGTTGTTCAAATGTTTATTTAGGATCAATGTTAACTTTTCATGGCTATTATTGTCAGAGTATAAAATGAAAAGAAAACAGCAGTAGGGGTTTTCACCTTTGCCAAAAAGAGATTTTAAGTAGAACATATTTCAAAAGTAACTCCTGCCATTGTTTAAACATAAACAAATCTTATTTTGCCCAGAGTGTGGTGGTCCTTTTTCTTTTCTGGCTGATTGTCTGCTCACCTTAAAGGAGATTCGTGGTCACAGCATATAAATATATGATTTTTCATTTTGACTATAGACACACTTTAAGCATTATACAGGTATTTATATGGCAAATATTGCATGAAGTGATAACATTTGATGCATATCTTTGATTATATTTGAATTGTCTCTTGGGCAGTTGCAGGAAAATGTTTTGTGTTAAAGTCCAAATTCAGGCAAAATCTGTCATTTCCCTATACTTCCTTACCACACCCTCTAACCCATCCTGCCAGCTGTTCAATTTACCATACTTGTGAAGTAAGTTATACTTACTTAAATCTTACTATAAATGTCCCTCGCTGATGCTGTTTCCATCTGTGGGGACAGCTAGTCCAGCATCACACATTAACCCTCGCCTTAACTCCTTTCGGTCCAATTCTAGAAGGACCCCTCCACTTCTTGGGCCATAGGAATTGACCACTTCATTCAGGCAGAAGAAGGACCCCTATAGGAAATACACAGAGAGAAGAATGTCCCAGTGCTGGATAATCACATAACTGCAGCTTTTGGTAAGTGAAAATGGGGTTTTAGAAATGTTATTTTTTTCCTTGTCAAAAGAAGTTTATTGAGTATACAATATTATAAAGATACATAAAGTAAGTTTACAAGGATCTATAAAGTAAGCTCATTGTTTTACAGTAGGGTTTATATAGGTAAAAATCATGAAATTTCAAATATTAAACATTGGGTTCACGTAAACCTAAATTAAAGATATATATCATTTCCTTAGTTACTTTTGTAGGTATTTAAATGATTTATACCTACTATACATATTGTTTACAGGTAGAGTGTATATAGGTCAAATAAATTCTGATAATGAGCTTTAATCGTAAGGTGGAGAAAAGGAAAGAGAAAGAAGAAAAAGGGTAGAAAGGCAGAGGTATGGTCCACAAGGTTGTCCCGCTCGTCAGTTTATTATTCTTTTTAGTTCTCTTTGAAGCCTTAGAATGGGTGTCTCTGTAAGTCATTTAATCTGTTACCATGGCAACAGGACAGAGTCATTGAAATTTGACAGGAACTGTTGTTTTATCCAAGGATGCCAAAGTTTTTCAAATTTTGGAATTTGATTTTGATCGATGGCTACCATCTTAGCATGGGACATTGTATTATTCATTCTGTGAATTGTTTCTGCTAGTACCAATGTAGGAGATTTCCATGCCTTGGCCACTGTTTGTTTTGCAGCCGTTATTAGTTGGATCATAAGTTTGAATTGAGAGAGTGTTAACCATTCCAGTTTTAGATTAAGTAAAGTTATATATGGATCTGGTTGTATTATTTTTTTAAAATATTTTAGATGCAATCACGAAGACTTCCTTCCAGAAGGTTTGGATTACTGGGCACGTCCACCATATGTGTAAATGTGTGCCTATTTCTGGGCATCCTCGAAAACAAAGAGCTGAGGTATTAGGTGAATATTTTGCCACTCTAGCGGGTACAAGGTACCAGCGAGTTAGGACTTTATAATTTGTCTCCAGTGCTAAGATGTTGGGTGAAGATGACTTAGATGTGAGCCATATGTTAGACCAGTCCGTGTCTTCTAAAGTTCGTCCCAGGTCCTCCTCCCACCTCTGAACGTAAGAGGGTCTATTAAGATTTACTACTCCATATAATTGATTATAAAGTGATAAAATTGTACCTTTAGCAAATGGATCTTTTGTACAGATTGATTCAAAAATGGATAATTGGGATAATGGTGTATCCCCCTTTAGGAATGGTGTATAGAAATTTTTGATTTGGAGATATCTAAATATCTCAGAGTTTGGTAGATCATATTTTTCTCTAAGCGATGGGAATGAAAGGAATGATTTAGATGCTATGAAGTCATTTAGTGTCTGAATGCCTGATGTTGTCCAAGCTTTAAAAGAATTTGGGTAGATCCATGCCAGATAAAAGAAAGGAGAGGATTGTGTGGGGATTGTAACTGATATTTGGTTTTTAGTTTATCCCAGAGAGATAAGAAGTGTTTAGTTATGGGATTATGAATTTTAAAGCGGTCTTTAGGATCAAGTCATAACAAGTTTGATATTAATAGAGGGTCATTTTCTGAAGCCTCTATAAATACCCATAATGGGATTTCCTGTTTTGCATGGTATTTGGACAGACTGGCCAAATGTGCTGCTCTGTAGTAGTTAGTAAAATTAGGGTATCCCAGGCCTCCTTTATTTTTGGGAAGATGTAGTGTGTGTATAGGTATACGTGGTTTAGAAGAGCCCCATATAAACGAATTTGCTCTTTTTTGTGCTATTCTCAAAAAATAGGAAGGAATTGGAATAGGGAGGACTCTGAATAGATAAAGCAATTTGGGTAGAATAGTCATTTTGATTGCATTAATCTTCCCTATCCAGGATAAAGGAAGTTGCGACCATTGTTTTATTAGATTTGTGATCTGTCTTAATACAGGAGGATAATTGGTTGAGAATAAGTTAGAATGAGATGCTGTTAAATGAATTCCAAGATATGGGATTGATTTTTCTGCCCATGTGAATGGGAGTGCAGCCCTAGCCGGGATCAATTCCATGTTTGTGAGCGAAATATTAAGCACTAGGCATTTCTTAGGATTAATCAAAAGGCCGGATAGGGCTGCAAATCCATCAAGAGCTGGTATTAAGTTAGGACCAGAGACCTGTGGTGATGATAGAAAAAGTAATATATCGTCTGCAAATATACATAATTTGTGTGTAATACCTCCTACTTCAATGCCAGTTATAGTTTGGTTTGTTCTGATGTATTGGGCCATGGGTTTGAGTATAAGGGCAAATAATAAGGGAGATAATGGGCAACCCTGTCGGGTACCTCTTTCGATATTAAAGGCATCAGATTTGTATCCAGCATATTTTATATAGGCTTTGGGTTTTATTATATAATGCTTTGATCCATGTTAAAAAGTGGGGTCCAAAACCCCATTTTTGTAATGAATATTGCATATATTGCCAGGATACTGTGTCAAATGCCCTCTTAATATCGAGAGATAGAAAACATAAAGGGATTTTCCGTTTTTTAGCAATATGTGCCAATAACACTGCCCTGTGTATATTATCGCCTGCCTGTCTATTTGGCATGAAGCCTACTTGATCTCTATGTATTAATTTTCCTATAATGCTATTGAGGCGTTTTGCTATTATTTTTGCTAATAATTTAATATCAAGGTTTAACAGAGAGATAGGCCGATAATTCACACAGGAAGTATCATCAGAAAGGGGTTTTGGGATCATACAAACAATTGCCATTAGTGTTTCTTGCCAAAAAGAATGTCCTTCTAGAAGTTTGTTAAAAGTTTCAGTGAGAATGGGAGAGAGTATTTCTGAGAATGTTTTATAGTATAAAGCCGAGTAGCCGTCTGGGCCTGGTCTTTTGTTAAGTTTTAGGTCTTTTATGGCGTTAGCAACTTCATCTATAGTTATAGGCTCATCCAAACTGCTTTTTTGATTCTGAGACAACTCAGGTAAGGTTATTTTTGAGAAGAAGGATTCAGCCTCTGTAGGATTAAATTCATTGTTTGTCTTGTATAAAGTTGCGAGATGTGAGTGAAATTTATGGACTATTTTAACTGGATTACAAGTATAAACATTTTTTGATAATTTCAAACGTATTGGTTTGAAAGATTTGTTAGTTGAATTTAATGCCCGAGCCAAATATGTACCTGGTTTGTTTGTATTCATGTAGAAATTGTGTTTGGAGCGTTTGAGGGATTTATCAACTGACTCAGTGAGAAATAGATTGTATTCCAATCTAGATTTTTCCAGATGAGATTTTGTACTCTGAGATGGATTACCTTGGAATGATATGTAGGCTGCATTAAAATTGAGTTCTAGTTTTTTTGCTAGATTTTTGCATTCCCGTTTAAATAGTGCCATTTGTCTTTGTATTGCACCATGCAAGACAGGCTTATGAGCTTCCCACAGTGTTATTGGGGAAATGTCTGTTGTATTATTAATTGATATGTATTCCTTTAAAGCTTGTTCAATGGCCATCTGATGTAGTGGGTGTTTGAGCATTATGTCCTGTAAGTACCACGTTGGGTCATGCGCTTTTGGTATGGCTGAGGCTATAGTAGTGTATACTGCATTATGGTCAGACCACGGAATCGGAATTATATCTGATGCAATAATTTCTGGTATCATTCCTATTGTTAGAAAAATATGATCTATTCTGGTGAAGGTTTGATGAGGGTGCGAGAAATAAGTGAATTTCTTTTTCATTGGGTTACTTTCTCTCCACGAATCTACCAGATTGTATTTGGAAAGAAGTTCAGAAAAAGGTAATCTAGAGGTTATTTTAGATGGTGTAAAAGGTGATTTATCTAGAAATGGGAGGAGGACCTGGTTCGAATCCCCGCACATTATCACTGTTCCTATTTTGTGTGTATTAATCACTTGTAATATATGTGAGAGGAATGGTGTAGGTTGTTTGTTAGGAGCGTAGTAGGAAATCACCGTGATTGCTGTATTCATTATATAACCCATGAGTATCAGGTATCTACCTTCTGGGTCTTTAATTTCTGATGATAAGGTGAATGGTGTGGATCGGTGAAATGCAATTAGAGTACCCCTTTGTTTGGTACAGGCAGAAGCCGTGTAAATTTGTTGATAAAAAGGAGAAATATATTTTGGAGTAGAATCTTTGGTGAAGTGTGTTTCTTGGAGGCATACTATGTGAGCCTTCTTGTTATGGAAAGTACGGAAAGGCTTTGGTCCTTTTTTGAGGGACATTTATTCTCTGAACATTTAGGGAAAGTATATTCAGTGGTGCCATGGCAACAGATCAAATAGTTTTGACTTACTTTTTGTTATGCAGAGCTGACTGCGCAGATCAACCTGTGTGGACTGAAGGGATGAAAAAACAGAAAAGAAAACAGTGAATTCTGGAGTAAAGAGTAAACAAAAAACATATGAGATTAGATGATACATTGTATAAATTATTTTTTGCAAGTAATCACAATTTACCCGTGAAAGAGAATAAATATCTCTCTCAGGGGAATAAGTGCCTTCGTCACACTCCCACATATTATGGTTGGGAGAATGAGGAGAGCTAATGGGGGTACACGGATCTTCCGCTTACAGGAGAGAAGTGCTATGTCAAAAGACATCAAAATGATGATTCATTAATTGGAGTGCAGAATATAGTTTCTGTTGAAATTATTTATTCCAGGGTGGTTGTATATGGTTAGTCTTGCCCTAGGCTAAATAATTCAGTTAGAAAGGTACTGTTAATAACTTTGGTATTGATGAAGATAGTTTGAATTATTTTGGGATTTTAACCCTTTTAGAGTAAACAATTACATATTTTATTCATATGTAACTGTTTAGATATGTTAACTCATAAAATTGAGGTTGTATTGCTTCAGATTAGAATAAACAAAAACATAGTTTTAGGAACTAGTTAGGTAATAATATATTTGTTTTAAGAAAAGAAAGAAAAAGCTTCCATTACTTCTCGATTATTGAACATATTTGTCCTAAAAAGTAATAAATCTATTGTTATTACCTGAAAATATATAACTGAACAAGAATTTCCTTATTTCACTTATATATTCTAAGGCTATATGAATCAGAAGTAATAAGAAATATAACTGGAATGTAACATGATCTCACACAGTGTGTGACTATCAGAATGCAGTTACATTCAGTTATAAATACAGGTTTTTTATAGAGAACCATCTCTTAGTATAATAAATGAAGAGATATCAGGAATTAGGATGTCAGTCCATTGAATCTTCTTGGTCCATGGATGATGTGGCATAACATCCTCTTTTGTGAGAATGATGATTCCCATTTTGTTCTGATATTTTCTGGGTGCTGCCTGAAGGTGAAGATGATGCCATTCTTCTGCGTGTGGGAGAGTTGCTGCTTGTGGTTTCTGTCAGATTTAATTTAAAAAGGGTTTGTTGTAGTTCATCTGCTGATCTGCTTCTGTAAATTGTACCTTGGTAGTTAAATCTGACTGAAAAGGGGAAGCCCCATTGATACATAATGTTGTGGCGTTGCAGTTCCATTAGTTGGGGTTTAATGGATCGTCTTTTAGTAATAGTAAGTTGGGATAGGTCAGCAAACATTTGATAATTGTGTCCTTGAAAATTAAGTTCCTTTTTTTCTCTTGCAGCAATTAGTATTTGTTCTTTCGTTCTGCAATAATGAAATTTTGTGATTATATCACGTGGGGGTCCATCTTTCTTTTTGGCTGTGAGGGTTCTGTGTACTCTGTCCAGTTCTAAACGTTCAATAGGGATATCTGGCTTTAGTTCTTGTAATAGAGCAGTAATAGTAGATTGCAGGTCTGTCACAGTTTCAGGTATTCCCCTTATGCGCAAGTTTGAACGTCTGGCTCTATTTTCGTAATCTTCGAGCTAAGTTTGAAGTATTAAATTCTCTTCTTTTAATTGTTCCAATTCTGTTATATTTTCTTGGGTTGTAATTTCAATTTCATCCATTTTTATTTCTAAGGCTGCGGTGCGGTTTCCCAGGTCTCTTATTTCTTTGGTTAGGCTGTTTGTTATTTGGTCTGAGGTTTGTTTTAAAGCCTTATGAAGCATCTTTTCAAATTGTAATAATATTACTGGGGATGCTGAGGAGGCTTGTGGAGAAGTTTGTGAGAGGATTTGTTCTGTATCTGACTCAAATGGAGAGTCTTGCTGTGACATTTTCTGTCTGTGAGAGCGCCCTGATGCTGTATATTGTGAGGTGACTGGAGCTGCTTTAGTTGCAGTGAGTGCCTGTGAGCTCTTTGTGAGGTGATTTTTATTTCTGCCACGGCTTCCTCCCAGTACCATATTTCCTGCCCAAACTTTCACAGTTTGTTCCCTGGGGCAAAAAGGTTCAAATGGATACCTTTTGAGCCTGCAGGCTCCGCTTTGTCCTTCTCTTCTCTCCTCAGCGGTGCGGAGCTCTAACAATGCATGTCTGCTCCGCTAGACTCCGCCCATCTCCCCTCAGAAATGTTATTTTTTTAACCCAACTATCACAAATAAGGGAGTCCGAGGAAAGTTAAATTTATCCAAAGTTGGATTTTAAGTTTTAAGCAATGTAGCACCCTCCTTAGTGTAAGTTGCTAGGTAAATCTAGCTTATCTCCTCTGTAATCAATGGACCATGGGTTGATTGTTGTAGCCTGCTCGGAGTTTCACAGGCTGCTGGTCTAATTTCTTTCCCCTTCATTTGGAAAATTCCAGAATCTCAGTGGGAGGAAAAATAGAGAGGCAGCTTGAATGTTGATGGGGACCCAGCCAATTCCTGGAGAGGTGTGTCCAGTAGGTGGCTGGAGAGCCTTCAAATAGTCTGAAGCCTAGAACAGAGAGTTGTTGAATCCTGAGTTCAGCCCTGCCAGAGGAGACCCCTGTCTGAGGGGCTCTGCCCCTCTGGGCAGTCTACTGGAGCTGTTGCTTGGAGTTTATTGAGGTCCCAGCTATAGTCAAAGCTGGGGGCCTATGTTCTAAAGTCTGAGATTCCTCTTTTATGATCTGGAGAAGCTCACTGGAGGATAGCCGGTGGAAGCTGCATTGAAGTGTGTCCAGTAGTCCTGTGGTATCGTAAGGCTATCTCTCCCTCACTAAAGAGTGCCCATTGGATATCAGAAGGAGGCAACTGGTGAAACTGTGGCACTGAAAGTACTGACCTAATCCTGTGCCCTAGAGACTGTGCACAGTTTTCAGTTCTACAAAGAAACAAGTCCTAGGCATTCTCTCTGCAAGTTGTGAACTGTGTGGAAGGTCTCTGTCAGACTAATGAGAAGAGTCCTCAATCCATTCAGTTCTTTTGGGGTATCCCATGTCTTCCACATACCCATCCAATTTGTACTCAGCAATAAAAATACAAAAGACACCCCTAGACTGTTTATTTGAGCCAGTTTGAGCCAGGGATTGGTGCAGTTGTCCTGTGCTAGTGACCTCTCAATCTGAAGGCATCTATGGTGAATGCTCCAGTGCCTATTTTTGAAGGAAAGTTTTTCCTTCCCTTTGCCCCGCACAATCTTGCTGTTAGGGGGATGGTATCCATTTTATTTATATGCACAAAAAAAGAGATATGTGGTCCTGTTGCAGGGTGGATTTGATTTAAATCAAGTCAATTTAAATCACAATTTAAATCATGATTTAAATCACTAGTAAAAGTGGTGCGGCAGTGACACAACAAGGTGAGGGACTTGGTGGTGGCAGCAGGTGAGTGGATGCCCGCTAACAGGTGCTGCCATGATGGATCTGAAATGACAGATGCTCTTTAAATGTTAGACTCATTCTTGCTGATAATGTGAAATTGTGTGAATGCATCAATGCATTGCATGTTAACTCAGCTTGCAGAGCTTAGATTTATTAAATGAGTTTACCAAAAATGTAAATATTGCAGAATATACAGCCTCATGCTTCATAACTAAGCTCCATTTCATGCTGAATAAACTAAATTATTAATGTATCTTAAATAGAAAACTATCTTTAGATAGATCTTTACTCCAAAAGCATGATGTAACCGGATAACCCCGCCCCCTCTGACATCACATGACGTCAGCAGGGGCGGGGTCACTTAGTTACATCCCTGGGTGGACCGCCCTTGCCTATATAACAGCTGTCATAGCCAAGAGACAGCAGTTGGCGGGAGGCCTCCCATCAAGCTTTTTTTTTCTCTATTTTTCGGGTCTGTCGGGCAGCGTGACTGAAGATAAATGGACATTGCAGGACACTTTTTTTTTCTTCTTTTTAATTAACCACTTGACCACTGGGCACCTAAACCCCCTTCCTAACCAGGCCAATTTTCAGCTTTCTGTGCTCTCACATTTTGAATGACAATTACTCAGTCATGCAACACTGTACCCATATGAAATTTTCGTCCTTTTTTTCATACAAATAGAGCTTTCTTTTGGTGGTATTTGATCACCTCTGGGTTTTTTGTTTTTTGTGCTATAAATGAAAAAAGACTGAAAATTTTGTAAAAAAATGAATTTTTTCTTCATTTTTATTATAACATTTTGCAAATAAGTAATTTTTCTTCATAAATTTGGGCCAAAATTTATACTGCTACATATCTTTAGTAAAAATAAATTAGTGGATATTATTTAGTCTGTGTGAAAGTTATAGAGTCTACAAGCTATGGTGCCAATCACTGAAAATTGATCACATCTGATCACACCTGATGTACTGAGGCCTATCTCATTTCTTGAGAACCTAACAAGCCAGGCAAGTACAAATACCCCCCAAATGACCCCTTTTTGGAAAGTAGACATTCCAAGGTATTTAGTAAGAAGCATGGTGAGTTTTTTGAAGTTGTTATTTTTTCCCACAATTCTTTGCAAAATTAAGATTTTTTTTATTTTTATTTTTTTTCACAACAATTTGTCATTATAACAGGTTATTTCTCTCACATGGCATGTACATTACACAAATGACACCCCAAAATATATTCTGCTACTCCTCCTGAGTATGGCGATACCACATGTGTGAGACTTTTACACAGCCTGGCCACATACAGAGGTGCAACATTGAAGTAGCACATTCAGGCGTTCTAGGAGCATAAATTACACATCTAATCTCTCAACCACCTATTACACTTTTGAAGGCCCTGGAGCACCAGGACAATGGAAATGCCCACAAAGTGACCCCATTTTGGAAAGCAAACACCCCAACGTATAATCTATGAGGCATAATAAGTCTTTTGAATGGTTCATTTTTTTCCAGAAGTTTTTGGAAAATGTGGAAAAAAAATGAAAACGCATTTTTTTTACACAAAGTTGTCCATTTCTAAGATATTTACAACACATAGCATGTACATAGCAAAAATTACACCCCAAAATATATTCTGCTGCTCCTCCTGAGTATGGCGATACCACATATGTGAGACTTTTACACAGCCTGGCTACATACAGAGGCGCAACATTGAAGTAGCACATTCAGGCGTTCTAGGAGCATAAAATTACACATCTAATCTCTCAACCACCTATCACACTTTTGAAGGCCCTGGAGCACCAGGACAATGGAAACGCCCACAAAGTGATCCCATTTTGGAAAGCAAACACCCCAACGTATAATCTATGAGGCATAATGAGTCTTTTGAACGGTTCATTTTTTTCCAGAATTTTTTGGAAAATGTGGAAAAAAAATGAAAACACATTTTTTTTCACAAAGTTGTCCATTTCTAAGATATTTCCAACACATAGCATGTACATAGCAAAAATTACACCCCAAAATATATTCTGCTACTCCTCCTGAGTATGGCGATACCACATGTGTGAGACTTTTACACAGCCTGGCCACATACAGAGGCCCAACATTGAAGTAGCACATTCAGGCATTCTAGGAGCATAAATTACACATCTAATTTCCTTACAATCTATCACATTTTTGAAGGCTCTTCATATTTCTAACACATAGCATGAACATACCAAGAATTACACCCTAAAATACATTCTGCTGAGCAAAGGGTAAACAAAAGATTACCTGTGGTTTTAGTAGTGCTGTTGTCCACAGGAGGAGAGCCCTGATCCAGGCAGCAGGCAGGGGCATGGTCAGCGACAGTGAATGGAATTGTCCAGGCAGCAGGCAGGAATATTGTCCATAGTATAGGCAGGGATAATGTCCTTGTACAGTCCAGGGTCAGTGCAAGTAGAGACATTGCCAGCAGTGCCAAAATATTGGTCCTGGTAGTAAGCAGGAACATGGTCCAAGTAGCAGGCCAGGAAAGAATGGGGACGGGGTAGAGGCTTCTCCCACCCAAATCTCTTTGAAGCCTCCGAGTCTCCAGACCGTAAATCTGGGAATGAGAAAACTAAAAAATTTGTTTTCTTCATCCAGAAAAACATTTCTGGAGCCCCTCACATATGTGAGACCCCTGTTTTCCCACTAGCATAGCAGGGTAAATGATCAGTCCAAGAGGCATGGCAAAAAACGTGGTCAAACAGTCCAGGGTCAGTTCCAGAGCAGGCAGAGGTAGGTACAATTTAGTGTTAGGCATAAGCTTGGTCGTATAACAGGCCAGGGTCAGTTCCGGAGAAGGCAGAGGTATGTTTATCGTTAGGCAGAAGCTTGGTCGTATAACAGGCCAGGGTCAGTTCCGGAGAAGGCAGAGGTATGTTTATCGTTAGGCAGAAGATTGGTCGTATATCAGGCCAGGGTCGATTCCGGAGAAGGCAGAGGTATGTTCAGTTCAGCGCAGTGGCATAAGGGGTGTGGAGGAAAATGACAGGAAATGAGAATCACATTTACCATACTTCCCTAATAATGTAGAGAAGTATGGTAACGGCGGAAACATTCACCTATACAGAGGCCTGGTTGGGAAGGACAATCGGGACAATAAAAGGAGGTGTCTCTTCTAATTCCTCCTCTGGAGCACACCCGGCATCTCTTCTGACGTCTCTGGCCTGTTTCACTGGGGGGGATTTTGTCAGGAAAGTGGCATTCGTGGAGTCTGCTCACGGAATCAGGGAGAATAATTTCTGGTGGGCTTTCAGGGTACAAAAGGGCGGAGATTACTTGTTCCTGGTAGTGCAGATAGCATACGGGGTTCTCTGTAGATTTTTGGTAAATAACATAAGTGCTATACATGGCCAAACTGAAAAAATAAATGGACACTTTTTTATACCAGTGACGGGATTTTCTTGTGGGAAGGTAGGGTTCAATCATCTGATCGTTGAAGTCCACTACCCCCATAAGCAAAATGTAATCATAAATACAAGCAGGTTTCTGGACTGGGCCGTTTCTTCTTGGGACTTCCACGTAGGTGTCATTATGGATTGTCGGCAGCATGTGAACGTTTCGTCTGTCCCTCCACTTGACAGCTAATAGCTCCTGGTTCCCCAAAGCCACCGTATCCCCTCGGCGTAGCCTTTCATTGACCAGTTTTTGCAGGAAGCCTTTTCTATTCGTTCTTACAGTACCACATGCTGGGGTGTCTCTCCGGTGAAGATTGCGGAAGAGGGGCAAACTTGTATAAAAGTTATCCACATAAAGGTGGTACCCCTTTCCAAGGAGTGGATAAATAAGCTCCCAGACAACTTTGCCGCTGGCTCCAATATATTCTGGACATTCAGGGGGATGCAGTTGGGTGTCCTTCCCTTCGTACACCCGGAAGGAGTAAATGTACCCCGTGGCTCGGTCGCAAAGTTTGTACATTTTTACCCCATATCGGGCCCTTTTGCTGGGAATAAATTGTTTGATGCCGAGCCTGCCGGAGAATTTTACAAGGGACTCATCCACGGAAATATTCTGTTCGGGGGTATATAATTGGGGAAATTTTTCAGCGAAATAATTTAGGAGTGGCCGAAGTTTGAATAATTTGTCAAATGCTGGGTCATTTCGGGGAGGGCACTGGGTGTTGTCGTTGTAGTGGAGGAAGCGCAAAATCATAAGGTATCTTGATCTTGGCATTATCGAAGAGAAGAGTGGCATGTGGTGGACGGGGTTAGTTGACCAATATGAGTACATTTCGTTTTTTTTTGTGAGTCCCATTGTAAAAGTTAGGCCTAAGAAAATGTTAAATTCCTCTATGGTAAGCTCTCTCCACTCAAAGGGACGGGCATAACTAGAGCCAGGGTTGCTTACTATGTACTGCTGTGCATAGAGGTTGTACTGGGCCACAATGGACGATAGTAAGTCGTCGGTGAAAATCAAATAAAAAAAATCAAGCATCACAAAATCATCGGTGTTCACCTGGACACCTGGCAGGGTGGTAAAAGGGGGGATATTTGCTGCTCCGGAATGAGGGGGAAGCCACAGGGGGTTTTGAAGGGCATAGGGAAGGGTGGCATTGCCTCTATCCTTTTGTGGCTGAGAGGACACCCTACTGGTACCTGGCCTTTGTTGCGGTGGCACTGCGCTGGAGGTGGACGGCACTGCGCTGGAGGTGGACGGCACTGCGCTAAAGGTGGACGGCACAGCTCTTGAGGTGGACGGCACAGCTCTTGAGGTGGACGGCACTGCGCTCGAGGTGGTAGTAGGCTGCTGCTCCACGCCAGAACGCCTTCTTTTTACGGGCACACGTTCCTCTTCCAAATCTGTATCAGACTCGCTGCTTGTCACGGGTTCATAGGCTGAATCCGAATCGGACAGAGACTCAGAGAGTTCCCCGCTGCTCTCATCGGTCATGCTGAGACGCTGGTAGGCCTCCTCTGCCGTAAATAATTTTTTTGCCATACTGGTGGCTGGTGAGGTTGATGTGGCGCAGATGAGCACTGATGGGCACAGGTGGCACTGATGTGGCACTGTAGTGGGACTGGTGTGGCTCTGGTTACACTGTAGTGGGACTGGTGTGGCTCTGGTTGCACTGTAGTGGGACTGGTGTGACTCTGGTTGCACTGGTGTGGCTCTGGTGGCACAGAGGTGGCACTGGTGGGCTCAGGCGGTACTGGTGGGCTCAGGCGGCACTTCAGTGGCGCAGATGAGCACAAGTGGCACTGATGGGCACAGTTGGCACTGATGGGCACAGGTGGCACTGATGGGCACAGGTGGCACTGATGGGGCACTGGTGTGGCACTGGTGTGCACTGTAGTGGCACTGGTGTGCACTGTGGTTGCACTGGTGTGGCTCTGATTGCACTGGTGTGGCTCTGGTGGCACAGAGGTGGCACTGGTGGGCTCAGGTGGCACTGGTGGGCTCAGGCGGCACTGGTGGACTCAGGCGGCACTGATGTGGCACTGCAAGGGCGCTGATGAGCACAAGTGGCACTGATGGGCACAGGTGGCACTGATGGGCACAAGTGGCACTGATGGGCACAGATGGCACTGGTGTGGTACAGGTGTGGCACTGGTGTGCACTGTATTATCACTGGTGTGGCACAGAGGTGGCACAGAGGTGGCACAGGTGGTACAGGTGGCACAGGTGGCACAGATGTGGCACAGATGACACTGTTGGGCACAGATGACACTGTTGGGCACTGTTGTGGCACTGTTGGGCACTACTAAAGGTGGAAAAACTCACTGATTTTCACCATAAAGCTCTCCTCTCACGCTGCATCGGTGTGAGGAGAGGAGAGCTGTAACCTCCTGATGACCCTGCTTTCCCCTTTTTGTTTACATTTGTGATCGCTCCGTCATTGGACGGAGCGATCACACGGTAAAGGGCCACTGTCATTGGCCCTTTACCGCGATCCGTGTTGCGCTGGGTCCCCTGGACCCGGCGAACATGGATGTTCCTGTGTGCGCGCCCGGGGGGGCGCGCGGGAGCGGTTCTCCGGGATCACGTCATATGACGTGATCCTAGAGTTATCCAGCCGCCCTGCAGCCGTCATTCGGCTGTGGGCGGTTGGCAAGTGGTTAAAGGAATTGTCAAAAACTGTCTATTGTGGTTTTTACTTTTTGACACTTTTTTGGGTGAATGGGTAGGGGGACTCCATGGTGTTTCTTTTCTTAATTCTGTCATAGGGTTCCCCATAACAACTTCAATACACTGTATTATATACTGTACACTGATTGCACTGTATATATATATATATATATATATATATATATATATATATATATATATACAGTTGTGCTCATAAGTTTACATACCCTGGCAGAATTTATGATTTCTTGGCCATTTTTCAGAGAATATAAAAGATAACACAAAAACGTTTCTTTCACTCATGGTTAGTGTCTGGCTAAAGCCATTTATTATCAATCAACTGTGTTTTCTCTTTTTAAATCACAACAGAAACTACCAAAATGACGTTCATCAAAAGTTTGTATAACCAAGTTCTTAATACCATGTATTGCCCCCTTTAACATCAATGACAGATTGAAGTCTTTTATGGTATTTGTGGATAAGGCTCTTTATCTTCTCAGATGGTAAAGCAGCCCATTGCCCCCTTTAACATCAATGACAGATTGAAGTCTTTTGTGGTATTTGTGGGTGAGGCTCTTTATCTTCTCAGATGGTAAAGCTGCTCATTCCTCTTGGCGAAAAGCCTCCAGTTCCTGTAAATTCTTGGGCTGTCTTGCATGAACTGCACGTTTGAGATCTCCCCAGAGTAGCTCAATGATATTGAGGTCAGGAGACTGAGATGGCCCCTCCAGAATCTTCACTTTATTCTGCTGGAGCCAATGACAGGTCAACTTGGCCTTGTGTTTAGGATCATTGCCATGTTGGAATGTCCAAGTACATCCCATGCAAAGCTTCCAGGCTAATGAATGCAAATTCAGGAACCAGTGTGACCAGAAATATGTGGACTGCCACATAAATGCCAAGCACAGGTTAAGTATAAGTAATATCATTTATTAAAAGATAAGTGAGTACACAAAGTAAACACACCACAAATATAGCAAACTGTATAACAACCAGCAACCAATCACAGTGACACACAACAATAAATTCCTAAACCAAATGTATATACAGGTGTGGGATTCAATTGTAATCGTAGCAAGCCAGGGTCATACACGGGAGATCAAGCAGATAGAGCTGGGAGCAGGATGGGACAGGGAGAGGACAACAGGAGACAGAGGGAGCAGGCGGAAGGGATCAGGCTGCAGGGCAGGGGTCCAGGAACGGTTACATGGCTCAGGAACACAGGATTCGGAAATACAGGTCAGGAGACAAGTATAAAATACCAAGGCAAGGTGTGTTAGCATTTACAAGGTTTAAATACACTTTCTGCAATCAGTCTCAGGTGATGCCTGATTGCAGGAGATGATGTGAGCTCCTGACTGCCGAGAGACTACCACTGGTGGACACTGGAACTGCAACCCAGAGATCTGGGAGTACAGCACCATCAGCAAGTGAACCCTCTCCCGACCACCAGCCTCCGACTGCTGAGAAACACCCACTGGTGGACACCGGAACTTCAACCAATAGATATGGGCACCACAGCGCCACCAGCAGGTGAAAGCTTTCCTGACAGCAAATGTTCCTCCAGTATTTTTTGATAACATACTGCATTCATCTTTCTATCAATTTTGACCAAATTTTTTGTGCTTTTGTAGCTAACACATCCCCAAAACATCAGCGATCCACCACCCTGTTTCACAGTAGGAATGGTGTACCTTTCATCATAGGCCTTGTTGACTCCTCTCCAAATGTAATGTTTATGAGGAGGTAAGTAAAATCTTGGACAGAGGAGTGACGGTATACTTGGATTTTGCAAAAGCGTATACTTGGATTTTGCAAAAGCGTTTGACACAGTTCCCCACACATGGCTCATGTGTAAGGTAAGGTCTACAGGCTTGGAAATATCAGTTTGTAAATGTATAGAAAACTGGTTAAAGACAGAATTCAGAGAGCAGTGGTTAATGATTCTTACTCTGAATGGTCTAAGGTTATCAGTGGTGTACCCCAAAGTTCAGTGCTGGGACCCTTACTTTTTAATATCTTTATTTATTAAATATGGGGCCTGAGATTAAAGGTAACATTTCTTTCTTTGCAGATGACACTAAGCTATGCAATGGAATAACGTCCTTACAGGATGTCTCCAGTTTACAAGCCAACCTCAATGCACTGTCTAATTGGGCGACTATGTGGCAGATGAGGTTTAATGTTGATAAATGTAAAGTTATGCACTTGGTGGCTAAGAATATGTATGCATCATACATATTGGGCGGAATACAACTGGGGGACTCAATGGTGGAGAAGGATCTGGGGGTTTTGGTAGATCATAAGCTCAATAATAGCATGCAATGCCAAGCTGCGGTTTCCAAAGCAAGCAAAGTCCTTTCCTGTATTAGGAGAAGTATGGACTCCAGAGACAGAGATATAATTTTGCCCCTGTACAAATCATTAGTAAGACCTCATCTGGAATAAGCAGTTCAGTTTTGGGCACCAGTTCTCAAAAAGGATATCGGGGAACTGGAGAAAGTTCAGAGAAGGGTAACCAAACTGATAAGAGGCATGGAGAAGCTCAGCTATGAGGAAAGATTAGAGGAACTGAATTTATTCACTCTTGAGAAGAGGAGATTAAGGGGGGATATGATCACCATGTATAAATATATAAGGGGTCCATATAGTGAACTTGGTGTTGAGTTATTCACTTTACAGTCAACACTGAGGACAAGGGGGCACTCTTTACGTCTAGAGGAAAAGAGATTTTATCTCCAAATACGGAAAGGTTTCTCCACAGTAAGATCTGTGAAAATGTGGAATAGACTCCCTCCAGAGGTGGTTCTGGCCAGATAAGTAGATTGCTTTAAGAAAGGCCTGGATTCATTCCTAAATGTACATAATATAACTGGGTACTAACATTTATAGGTAAAGTTGATCCAGGGAAAATCTGATTGCTCTCTGGGATCAGGAAGGATTTTTTCCCCTGCGGTAGCAAATTGGATCCTGCTTTTCTGGGGTTTTTTTTTGCCTTCCCCTGGATCAACTGTGGCTATCAGATTGTGTATTTGGGATTGTATGACATTTTTATTTTATTTTATTTTTTTTATGGTTGAACTAGATGGGCTTGTATCTTTTTTTAACCTGACTAACTATGTAACTGTGTAACTATGTTTATGGTTGTGGCCAAAAAGCTAAATTTTGGTCTCATCACTCCAAATGACTATGTGCCAGAAGGTTTGAGGCTTGTCTCTGTGCTGTTTGGCATATTGTAAGTGGGATACTTTGTGGCATTCGCATAGTAATGGCTTTCTTCTGGTGACTCGACCATGCAGCCCATCTTTTTTTAAGTGCCTCCTTATTGCGCATCTCAAAACAGCCACACCACATGTTTTCAGAGAGTCCTGTATTTCACCTGAAGTTATTTGTCGGTTTTTCTCTGCATCCCAATGAATATTCCTGGC
This sequence comes from Lithobates clamitans, assembly GCA_037952925.1. NCBI lineage: Eukaryota > Metazoa > Chordata > Amphibia > Anura > Ranidae > Lithobates > Lithobates clamitans. The sequence continues at coordinate 350,836 of JBBGZY010000965.1, read as the reverse complement.
AGTTGTGGCTGAAATTTTAGTTGGTCCACCTGACCGTGGTTTGGTTTCAACAGAACCCCTCATTTTCCACTTCTTGATTCGAGTTTGAACACTGCTGATTGACATTCTAAATTCCTTGGATATCTTTTTATATTTGTGATTATAACTCAGGTGGTAATAATGAAGGCTGATCCTCCCATTCAGAGATCAGTGTGAGGAAGGACAGGATACATCATACAGCTATTCCTTCACAATGATCCATTGAACACCATCGCTGTGAACCTCGTATGCACTATTTACCCTGGAGTGTGGTAAAGAGAGCGTGTTTTGCCTTGCATGAGAATGCTGGCATTGTATTTCGGTGAGTGTATGTCTGGAGAGTGTGTTTCACTGGCACGGTGGTGAGGTGGAAGAAGCACGAAGTTAGTCATCATTTGACATTTATCACTGAGGAATCATCTGTGTGGGACATTTGATTTATATTTCATCGTCACCATTTATTATCACCTGCAGCCTGCTTGGAGGCTGTTTTCATTCATGGACTGTATATGGAGTTTTTAACTTTTGCAGCATGAATTGAAATATTTGCACGTGTTCATTTTTCAAGTTGCTGTCACTTTTATATGTGTGTATTAATTCATATGGTCACACTATACATTTGAATGTTTTATTTTATGTTTACAGGTTTATATACTTTTGTGGTCCACTGTTAATTCAGTGTGCTACACTTAGGTGACTGATTCACCTATAGAGGGTGTCACCACTACTGTACACTGCAAAGTATACCTTTATTGTTTACACCCAGTTAACCTATTGAATAATGGAGGTGTGCTACACTTAGGTGATTGATTCACTAATAGAGGGTATCACCACTATTGTACACTGCAGAATACACCTTTATTGTTTACAACCAGGGAACCTATTGACCAATAGAGGTTGTCACCATTATTGTACACTGCAAGGTATACCTGGATTGTTTTTGAGCGCCTTCTAATTTACCCTATGTGTCGGTTCACCATTTTTGGTTTTTTAACCGATATTTAGGACTAAATTAACTATCTTTTTATATCCCTTTCCTTTTTTTTACAGTTCAACTACCTTTTTCCGCAGATCCTTTGACAATTCTTTTGCTTTCCCCATGACTCAGAATCCAGAAACGTGCAGCACTGGATGAAAAATGCAAGGGTATGTCAGGAGTCCAGAAACCCATTGACCTTTTATACACACACACACACTAATTACAAGCAAACAGATCACAGGTAAGGATGGTTACCAACAACTTGTCAACTTGTGTGCATGTTATCAGGCCAAAATCACCAGGTTATGTAAACTTTTGATCAGGAACATTTGGGTAGTTTCTGTTGCCATTATGATTTAAAAATAGTAAACAGTTGATTGATAATAAAATAATAAATAATTATTGATAATGGGAGGACGACATGCTGAGGTCATCACGACATACGAAGTCCCAGAAGTGTGGGCGTTCGATTTTACCTGTTCCGGCCGGTATATTATCTTTTACATAAGGGAGATGTTCTCCCCTTTTAAATCTACTAATTCTGAAATAAAAGTGTTGGATTTACGCTATGTGGAGCATCTTTTTTCCGAGTGGGACATCCGTGAATATCTGAAAATGAGAGGACAGGAGAGAGAGTGTCTACAGGATCCTGGTGTGCTGAGCAGACTGCAGCCCAAAGGCCCTGGCAGGGCAATCAGCCATAGGCGCTTTTGACCTCTTTACAGGTCGAATCTATCTGGTAAGCAGGCATTTTCTCTGGTGATGGTCACATGCGGTGTTGATAGCATATGGGATCTGGAATATCTGGAATGCATCTATGAACTGTGACTTGGGAATTCAGGAGTGTGACACCTCTATTTTCTCACTACCCTGGTCCTGCACCTGCCTCTCTCTTATCACATAAGACTGTGTATAATTGGATGTTCACGCTTCTTTTAACCTTTCTTTTTTAAATAAGGACTTTTATATTGCACCTATCAATATTATATTGATATGCTTATGGGTAGTATGTTTTACTAAATGTTATGCACGACTCTGTTTTTAGATTTATAGATTGATTGACAATGAATGGCTTCAGCCAAACACTAACCATGACTGAAAGAAAAGTTTTTGTGTTATCATTCGTATTCTCTGAAAAATGGCCAAGAAATCATAAATTCTGCCAAGGAATGTAAACTTATTGTTGTAATATGTTGGCCGATTTATGTAGGATATTATATTACATTACCATATTGACCAGGAATTCAGTTGAGTTGTTCAAGCCAACTCAATTTTAACATATCAAAGGGACAGCTGATGACCCTTTGATGTGTTCATTTTATGCAAGTCTACCTGGGTATGTGAGGTATGGCCTGTTAACCTAATTGAACATTTCAAAGGGTACATTGTTTACATACACAAGGATGATAAAGGACCATAGAAGAAGTATTTATTGATGGTAACTAGACTTGAGGGGGTATTAATGGGAAATGGTGATATGTTGGCCTAGTAAACATTTTAGAGACCCTAAAAGCCATTGTCAGTAATTATTAGTTGGGTCTTTTCGTTTTAAGAGTAATGTATTTGGTTGACCTAGCAGAACCCTCCCCCCAGTGTCGGACCAGTACTTGAGGGGACATTCAAGCTGGCATTCATTCAGTCTTGTCATTCTCCATGAAGATAAAAGCACAGGTCTAGATATAGTCTAGGACGAATGGGACTCTGAAGGCTACTGTTCGTTGTCATATTTACTTTGGATTTTGTCATCTGTTGCAAGTATCGTAGGGACTTTGTTCTGTCTGAAGTTTTAATAAGTGCATCTCTCTGGAAGAATCGGGTTGCTGCGGGAAATTACTCACATTATAATAATAACGAAATAATATTCATCACCCACATAACTACATCACTACATTGGTGCCGTACAAGTGACCAAAAGAGCATTTTCAGGACTTGGTAACTGAAGTCAGTGATGACAACAATCTTGTGAGGTGGACAGAAGTCTGGTGGAGACAGAAGGAACTGGGTTCTCTGAAGGTGCCTGTCACCTATTTTATATTTACTATGTTGGATTTTGTCTTCTGTTGCAAGTATCTTATGGACTTTGTTCTGTCTGAAGTTTCAATAAATGCACCTCTCTGGAAGAATTGGGTCACTGCTGGAAATAACTCACATCATCATAATAATAAATAATAATCATCATCTATCCTCTACACTTATGAGCACACCTGTGTATATATATATATATATATATATATATATATATATATATATATATATATATATATATATATATATATATATATATTATATGTATATATTTTATATATACACTGTATATATCGGCATATAACATGCACTTTTTTCCCCTGAAAATTGGGGGCAAATCAGGGGTGCATGTTATACGCCGATAGCGTACCTCACTGAGCCGTCATGTCTTCTCCACTCGGCTCTCCCCGTCACACACACACCGTCCCTCCTCCGCCACCGGCATTGGACCGGTGTTCTGCCTATCACAGGAGCCAATGGCGGAGGTGGGACGGTGTGTGTGTGACGGGGAGAGCCAAGTAAAAGCCAAGGAGCTGAGTGGCGAGGACATGACGTTACACACACACACTCAGTCCTGCCTCTACCACAGGCATTGGACCAGTGTTCTGCCTATCACAAGAGCCGATGGCGGAGGCGGGGCTGTGTGTGTGTAACGTGAGAGCAGAATGAAAGCCGAGGAGCCCAGTAGAGAGGATGTGATGTTTCGGCTATTTCCTGATTTTAGGCTGCTGGAGAGGGAGATGGTGAGGCTGCAAAAGAATGCATTTTAATATTGGCATAAGGCATTTTAAAGGAAGGCAGTTTAAATAAAGGCATTTATCATGCTGCATTGATGACTTTTTTTATGCTTCATTGAGGACAATAATCAGGCTGTATTGATTTGTTTAGGCTGCATTGAGGACTTTATTTAGTCTGCAGATGGGCATTAACCAGGCTGCAGATGGGCACTGACCCTTAAAATTAGGGTGCGTGTATATATATTAATACAAGGCTTGTAATAATAATATATATATATTCTACACTGACTACACTATTCTATTCATAGATCCTACACTAACTATATATATATATATATATATATATATATATATATATATATATATATATATATATATATATATATATATATATATATATACACACACACTAAACTGCCTGCACTCCACTAACTAACCTGCCTCTAGCTAACAGTCTCTCAATCTCCACAGTATTATAACACTATATACGGCCGCAGTGTAAGCAGCCTTATATAGTGTGGGGTGTGGACTTAGCCTCCTGAGCCATGATTGGATAAAGGCACCATGCCTTTGGTCAATCATGGCTCTCACAGCAGAGCGCGCTGTGATTGGCTAAAGCATACTTTTCTTCCAATTAGCTCTCAGAGCTCTCTTCACTGAGCTCTGCAGATTATAACCTTGGCTCTCCGCCCACTTTTTAGTGACAGCTCAGACAAGCTTTGAAAAATCTGCACTTTGAATGGATGTTGAGAATAGAAGACTTCAGGTACACAGGTACAACATATTTGGGAGGAATTGTTCATCTCTGTGTATCACCTGAGGCAAGTTATTTCACTGGGTATATGTAATGCCATGTACACACGGGCGGACTTTTCGGCATCAAAGGTCCGACGGTCTTTCAGACGGACTTTCGAACGAACAGACTTGCCTACACACGATCACACCAAAGTCCGACGGATTCGTACCTGATGACGTATGACTGGACTAAAATAAGGAAGTTAATAGCCAGTAGCCAATAGCTAAAAATGTATACAAAACAGCGCTCGCAAATGAATTCATATAATGTAGTGATCTTTAAAAAACCTCTTGCAGCTGCAGGATGAAAGTGCTTACACTTTGATAATATATAACAAATAAACCTGCGCTAGCAATTTGCTAAAAATAGATGATAAACTGTACCAAAAACAAATCATAGATAATCTATACAAATAATAGTGAATGTGAGAAATGTGTAAAAAATATTGATAATGTATACCATACACAATCAACCGCACACTGGGTAAAATCGTGCATGAAGTGCACTAATAAAAAAGAAAAATTGCAAAGTGAAAGGAGACAAATCGCAAATATATATGATGAACAAGCGCAACTATAAAGTGATATAGGGGGTCATTTACTATAACTCCAGGAAGTACTGGGCACTATGGCAAATAATAGAGCCAATTTTAGCCAAATGGAAACAAAACGGCGAATTTGCGCATGAAAATCAGCGATATAAGTGGAGAATAAACGGTTGAAAATTCTAAATTGCCGCTAATTAGCGCTTCCGCGTATATACAAATGCCAATTCTTATCAAGTTGTTATATAGCAGTGTACTGTAGCCATGATCCATGTATGTGAAAGAAACATTTTTATGTGAGATGTGCTCTACCTCGTGTGCATCTATTGATGTATGTTGCAATTAGTATTCCTATTTCTTTCCTTCTTTTGCTAACTAATGCAGTTATGAATGATTATTACATAGTAATGTCTGCTATTCTGTAAAGTTACATGTATTAAACATTTAGGTTACCTATTTGTTGTATGTTGTTTTTTATTTTTTAATTTAGGTGACTATAAAGCGGTAATTATTTATATTCATTCTTTAATCATACTACACTATTATGCAGGTCTCATACTTAGCACAATGGCTTAGTAGTCTGCTCAGATGTCTCCACAGCACTCATGGTACAAGTTCAAATACCAGCCAACCTACCATCCCCCAGCTGTGTTTATTTTTTCAGTGCACAAGCGAATTAAAATGAACAAACAAAAAAATGTAATCTGCCCATTAGTTAGTGTGTGGTGTTTGGAATTTCACACCATAATAGTATTGAATACTTACATATCATTGCATGCATTTGAAGAGTTAATATAATCAGCCAAATTTAAAGTGCATTGGCTAATTGGCATTCACCTATTTTCAGCATATGCTACTTTGGCTAATTGGCTAATAGGGATGAGCTTCGTGTTCGAGTCGAACCCATGTTCGACTCGAACATCGGCTGTTCGACCGTCCGTCGAATTGCGAACGATATGGGCCGTTCGCGCCAAATTCGTGTGGCGCGTCACGGCCCATAATTCACTGCGGCATCGCAGTGCATTGCTGGCTGATGATTGGCCAAGCATGCACTATGACCCGCATGCTTGGCCAATCACAGCGCCGTCAGTAGAGAGAGCTGTAATTGGCCAAAGCCAGGGTGGCTTTGGCCAATTATGGCTCAGGGGATTTAGTACACACCCCACACTATATAAGGCCGCCTGCACGGCGGCCCTGTGTAGTGTGTGTTCCGGTGTGCTGAGCGATAGAGAGAGAGAGAGACAGTGTCATTTGATTTGAGTTAGATAGATTAGGCAGAACAGTCAGTCAGTTAGCTGCACTTACAGTGTATTGTGTATATATATGCATCCCAGGTGTTGCATATATATATATACACTGTATTCAGTTTAGCTAGATCCGTTCCTGTTATCTTCTATCTAGACTATTTACATTCAGTGCAGTGTGTCCTGCTCACAGTGTTCAGCTAGATCCGTTCCTGCTATTTACATTCAGTACAGTGCTTCCTGCTCACAGTGTTCAGCTAGATCCGTTCCTGCTATTTACATTCAGTGCAGTGCGTGCTGCTCACAGTGTTCAGCTAGATCCGTTCCTGCTATTTACATTCAGTGCAGTGCGTGCTGCTCACAGTGTTCAGCTAGATCCGTTCCTGCTATTTACATTCAGTGCAGTGCGTCCTGCTCACAGTGTTCAGCTAGATCCGTTCCTGCTATTTACATTCAGTGCAGTGCGTGCTGCTCACAGTGTTCAGCTAGATCCGTTCCTGCTATTTACATTCAGTGCAGTGCGTGCTGCTCACAGTGTTTAGCTACATCCGTTCCTGCTGTTTACATTCAGTGCAGTGCGTCCTGCTCACAGTGTTCAGCTAGATCCGTTCCTGCTATTTACATTCAGTGCAGTGCGTCCTGCTCACAGTGTTCAGCTAGATCCGTTCCTGCTATTTACATTCAGTGCAGTGCGTCCTGCTCACAGTGTTCAGCTAGATCCGTTCCTGCTATATACATTTAGTGCAGTACGTCCTGCTCACAGTGTTCAGCTAGATCCGTTCCTGTTATCTTCCTACTGACAGGCAGGCTTGTCTGGTTACAGTATATAAAGCTACCTGAAGAAAATTACAGGTGTTCTTTTTGATCCTATTAGTACCACGGTCAGGCAGCTAGACTATTTACATTTAGTACAGTGTGTCCTGCTCACAGTGTTCAGCTAGATCCGTTCCTGTTATTTACATTCAGTGCAGTGCGTCCTGCTCACAGTGTTCAGCTAGATCCGTTCCTGCTATTTACATTCAGTGCAGTGCGTCCTGCTCACAGTGTTCAGCTAGATCCGTTCCTGCTATTTACATTCAGTGCAGTGCGTCCTGCTCACAGTGTTCAGCTAGATCCGTTCCTGCTATATACATTTAGTGCAGTACGTCCTGCTCACAGTGTTCAGCTAGATCCGTTCCTGTTATCTTCCTACTGACAGGCAGGCTTGTCTGGTTACAGTATATAAAGCTACCTGAAGAAAATTACAGGTGTTCTTTTTGATCCTATTAGTACCACGGTCAGGCAGCTAGACTATTTACATTTAGTACAGTGTGTCCTGCTCACAGTGTTCAGCTAGATCCGTTCCTGTTATTTACATTCAGTGCAGTGCGTCCTGCTCACAGTGTTCAGCTAGATCCGTTCCTGCTATTTACATTCAGTGCAGTGCGTCCTGCTCACAGTGTTCAGCTAGATCCGTTCCTGCTATTTACATTCAGTGCAGTGCGTCCTGCTCACAGTGTTCAGCTAGATCCGTTCCTGCTATTTACATTCAGTGCAGTGCGTCCTGCTCACAGTGTTTAGCTAGATCCGTTCCTGCTATTTACATTCAGTGCAGTGCGTCCTGCTCACAGTGTTCAGCTAGATCCGTTCCTGCTATTTACATTCAGTGCAGTGCGTCCTGCTCACAGTGTTTAGCTAGATCCGTTCCTGCTATTTACATTCAGTGCAGTGCGTCCTGCTCACAGTGTTCAGCTAGATCCGTTCCTGTTATCTTCCTACTGACAGGCAGGCTTGTCTGGTTACAGTATATAAAGCTACCTGAAGAAAATTACAGGTGTTCTATCCCAGCTTAGTGCAGCTACAGGCCATTAGTATGTCTGGAAGGCCAAGAAGGAGAGGCAGACAGTCACAAGCCAATAAGAGAGGGCAAGCAGGCTCTGTGTCTAGTGCTGGTCGTGGAGACGGTGCATCCTCATCAGCACGTGGCCATGGGACACGCTTGGCCTTTTTTTCGGCAGCTGGCCGTGTTGAGCCGCAACATGCGGAAGACTTGGTCGAGTGGATGACCAAGCCGTCCTCATCCTCCTCATCCTCTCTCACCCATGCCCAGGGTGCTTTGTCTGGCAAAGCAGCGGCCTCTTCCCTCAGCTCAATGTCATCAGTGACTCCTTCCCTAGCCCCACCATGTCCTCCTGAGGATTCCCTCGAACTGTTTGACCACAGTGTTGGGTACATGCTCCAGGAGGATGCCCAGCGTTTGGAAGGCTCTGATGATGATACTGAGCTCAATGAAGGCAGTAACATGAGCACGGACAGAGGGGGTGCCCAAGAAGGACAGCAATCTGGCAGTCATGCTCCCCCTGCTGCAGCATACTGCCAGGTTTGCTCCAGTGATGAGGAGGGAGGGGATGATGAGGTCACTGACTCAACGTGGGTGCCTGATAGGAGAGAGGAGGAGGAGGAGGAGGAGGAGGAGGTGGCACATCACCAACTAGGCAGGATGCCCTCCAGGGGCCAGCCTAAGGGCAGCACATTGACTGCATCACACCCCAAAGCTCCACATGTGCAGGGCGCTGCAGTCTCTGCGCGTTATTCAAAAAGTTCTTTGGTGTGGGCCTTTTTTGAGACGAGTGCATCAGATCGCACCGCTGCTATTTGCAATATATGTCTCAAGCGTATCTCGCGTGGCCAAAACATCTCCCGCTTGGGTACCACATGCTTGACCAGACATATGTTGACCTGCCATGCAGTTCGTTGGCAAGCGTATCTAAAAGACCCACACCAAAGAACAAAGACGATCTCTCCTTGCTCCTCATCAGCTGAGATTTCCAACCCCACTAGACCTTCAGTCCTCTCTGCGACCTGCAGTGAGAGGAATGAAGGTGTAGAATTAGGTGTGTCACAGCCAAGTACTTATGGGCAATCTGCTTTGGGTACACCGACGTCAGATTGTACCAGGCAAATTTCCCTGCCCCAGCTGCTGCACCGCCGAAAGAAGTTTGCTCCCAGCCATCCACATGCCCAGCGGTTGAATGCTAGCTTGGCAAAATTGCTAGCACTTCAACTGCTGCCTTTTCAGTTGGTAGACTCTGCCCCCTTCCGTGAGTTTGTGGAATGTGCGGTTCCTCAGTGGCAGGTACCCAAACGCCACTTTTTCTCACGGAAGGCGATTCCGGCTCTCTACCGGCATGTGGAAGGCAATGTCCATGCCTCGCTGGACAGGGCGGTCAGCGGTAAGGTGCATATTACCGCTGACTCATGGTCCAGCAGGCATGGACAGGGACGTTACTTAAGTTTCACGGCGCATTGGGTGACTCTGCTGGCAGCTGGGAAGGATGCAGGACAAGGTGCAGTAGTGTTGGAGGTTGTTCCGCCACCACGCCTCCAAAATGCTGATTGTGACACACCTCTCTCCTCCACCCCCTCCTCTTCTTCTTCCTCCATGGCCTCTTCCTCGGAACCAGCGGTGCTCCGTAGGCGTTCAAGGGGCTACGCAAGTACGCAGGCCAAAAGATGCCATGCGGTGCTTGAGCTGGTGTGCTTGGGGGACAGGAGCCACACTGGGGCAGAGGTTCTGTCAGCTCTGCAGGGGCAGGTTCAGAGGTGGTTGACGCCACGCCAACTTAAGGCAGGAATGGTGGTTTGCGACAATGGCACCAACCTCCTCTCTGCCCTCCGACAGGGACAACTGACCCATGTGCCCTGTTTGGCTCACGTCCTTAACTTGGTGGTGCAGCGGTTCTTGGGCAGGTACCCGGGCTTACAGGATGTCCTGAGGCAGGCCAGGAAAGTCTCTGTGCATTTCCGCCGGTCATATAATGCCAGTGCTCGGCTGACGGACCTCCAAAAGGAGTTTAACCTGCCCAAGAACCGCCTAATCTGTGACATGCCCACCAGGTGGAACTCGACGTTGGCCATGCTGCAGCGGCTGCACACGCAGCAGAGGGCCATCAATGAGTACCTGTGCGACTATGGCACCAGGACAGGGTCAGGGGACCTTGGTTTTTTTTCCCCACGCCAGTGGGCCATGATCAGGGATGCATGCACTGTCCTGTCACCATTCGAGGAGGCCACGAGGATGGTGAGCACTGACAGTGCATGCATCAGTGACACTGTCCCCCTTGTCCACCTGTTGGAGCACACGCTGCGTGGGATAATGGACAGGGCACTTGAGGCAGAACAGAGGCAGGAAGAGGAGGACTTCCTTAGCTCTCAAGGCCCCCTTTATCCAGACAGTGTTCCTGCGTGCCCGCCGATCACACAGGAAGAGGACGAGGAGGAGGAGGAGGAGGAGGAGGAGGAGGAAGATTGTGTCAGTATGGAGGTGGAGCCTGGCACTCAGCATCAGCAGTCTTTAAGGGATCAGTCCCAAGGAACACATGGACTTGTACGTGGCTGGGAGGAGGTGGCTGCGGACGTTGTTGTCCTTAGTGACCCAGAGGACTCCGGACCGAATGCCTCAGCAAACCTACGCTGCATGGCCTCCCTGATCCTGCAAAGCCTGCGTAAGGATCCTCGTATTCGTGGTATCAAGGAGAAGGACCAATACTGGCTGGCAACCCTCCTTGATCCACGTTACAAGGGTAAGGTTGCGGACCTTATCTTGCCATCGCAGAGGGAGCAGAGGATGAAACATCTTCGGGAGGCCTTGCAGAAAGGTCTGTGCAACGCGTTCCCAGAGACTGGGAGGTTACAAACTCCTGTTTCTGGACAACGTGTTGCTGAGGCTTCGGTCAGTCAAAGAAGGAGCGGTGGAGAAGGTGGCCGTCTGACCGATGCGTTCAGACAATTTTTTGGTCCGCAGCCCCAAGGTATGATCGGTTCCAGCAACCATCGCCAGCGTCTGTTTTACATGGTGCAGGAATACCTAGGGGCAAGATCAGACTTGGACACCTTTCCCACCGAAAATCCTCTGGGTTACTGGGTCTTGAGGATGGATCACTGGCCAGAGCTTGCACAGTATGCAATTGAGCTACTGGCCTGTCCTGCATCCAGCGTTCTTTCGGAACGCACATTCAGTGCTGCTGGAGGCGTGGTAACCGATCACAGGGTGCGTCTGTCCACCGACTCGGTCGATCGGCTGACCTTCATAAAAATGAATCAGTCTTGGATCACCACCAGCTACCAAGCACCTGATGCAGATGTAACCGAATAATTTTTTTTGAAATCTCAGATCCCTTCAAAGACTGCCTATGCTGATGCTGAGTGACTATCCCTGAGTAATTATCCTCTTCCTCCTCAATCATCACGCTGATAGCTTGTAAGAACATTTTTGGTTCTGGGCGCCACCACCAGTGCCTAAGGCACAATTTTTCAGCCCCTGTTTAACAGGGGCGTGTAATTACAATTTTTGATGTAATACTTTGCAGCAGGGCTCGTTCCTGCATTCCAACTAGAGTGTCTGTGAGGGGTTGCAGTGTTGTGGCACCAGCACCAGTGCCTAAGACCCAATTTTTCAGCCCCTGTCTAACAGGGGCGTGTAATTACAATTTTTGATGCAATACTTTGCAGCAGGGCTTGTTCCTGCATTCCAACTAGAGTGTCTGTGAGGGGTTGCAGTGTTGTGGCACCAGCACCAGTGCCTAAGACCCAATTTTTCTGCCCCTGTCTAACAGGGGCGTGTAATTACAATTTTTGATGCAATACTTTGCAGCAGGGCTTGTTCCTGCATTCCAACTAGAGTGTCTGTGAGGGGTTGCAGTGTTGTGGCACCAGCACCAGTGCCTAAGACCCAATTTTTCTGCCCCTGTCTAACAGGGGCGTGTAATTACAATTTTTGATGCAATACTTTGCAGCAGGGCTTGTTCCTGCGTTTCAACTAGAGTGTCTGTGAGGGGTTGCAGTGTTGTGGCACCAGCACCAGTGCCTAAGGCCTAATTTTTCAGCTCCTGTTCAACAGGGGCATGTAATTACAATTCTTGATCTAATATTTCACAGCAGGGCCCTGTGAGGGCTTACAGTGTTTTGGCCACAGCAACACCTAAGGCCCAAATTTCTGCTGAGTATATAGGGTAGGACCCTACTTTCAAACATCTAACTTACAAACGACTCCTACTTGCAAACGGAAGGAGACAACAGGAAGTGAGATGAAATCTACCCCTAAGGAAGGGAAATTCTCTCCTGTAAGAGTTAATATGGGAAAACAATTTTTCCTTTCCACTGATGCTTTCCAATCCTTGTTCCACAAAAAAACACAAATTTTCAAAAAACATTTTTCATTGGGACAAAAAAGTGAGGTGAAATCTTCTGAAGAGGAGGAAAGACGCAAAACAAATGTCACAGGGGTGATAACCCTTCCCTATGTTTTCCAAAAAGCTTAGAAAAGATTTTTTGGCTGGAGCTAAACACATTAAAAATGTTCAAAATTACAAACAGATTCTACTTAACAACAAACCTACAGTCCCTGTCTTGTTTGCACCGCCTGTATACTGCTGTTCAGAGTATATAGGGACCTTTCCTTATTTTAATTTGGGTGCGGGGTTCCCCTTAATATCCATACAAGACCCAAAGGGCCTGGTAATGGACTGGGGGGTACCCATGCCGTTTGTCTCACTGATTTTCATCCATATTGCCATGACCCGACATGACATTAAACCCGCAAGCAGTTTTAAATGAGATTTTTTCCTTTAAAAATGACATTTGGTGCAGGGACTGTTCTAAACATGGGAAACACGCGTCACTTTACAGGCATACTATAGACACCCCCCAGGTACGATATTTAAAGGAATATTTCACTTTTTTTTTTTTACTTTAAGCATCATTAAAATCACTGCTCCCGAAAAAACGGCCGTTTTTAAAAGTTTTTTTTGCATTGATACATGTCCCCTGGGGTAGGACCCGGGTCCCCAAACCCTTTTTAGGACAATACCATGCAAATTAGCCTTTAAAATGAGCACTTTTGATTTCGAACGTTCGAGTCCCATAGACGTCAATGGGGTTCTAACGTTCGTGCGAACTTGCGGTCCGTTCGCGGGTTCTGGTGCGAACCGAACCGGGGGGTGTTCGGCTCATCCCTATTGGCTAATAGTCATTTGCTTTTTTTTTCACTAATTCAATCTTTTAGTATTTCTCTGTGGGATTTGAACCCATGAGTTCTTCAAGGTAGAAGTGCTGACTGCTAGCCTATTGGGTGTAGCACAGTCATAAATAGAAAATACATAGAAAATACATAGAAAATACATTCACTAGTGTTTGATGTTTCTTCTCCCCGAGCTGTTTCTCCTGCTGCCACCATCTTCCCCCGCTGATGTGTTCTTCAGCGCAGCCGGTTACCCACTAATAAAAAAAAAAGCCGCTCTTCTTGTGGCGGTCTTCTGTGGCCATCCGATAATGTCACCCGGAGAGTCCGCTCCATGGCTATGTAAGAGACGCCACACAGCGGGTGACAACACAGCAGAGGAAGACCACCATGGAAAAAGAGCAGCTTTTTTTTTATTAGCGGGTAAGCAGCGGTGCGGAAGAAGACAGCAGATGGAGAACATGGCAGCGGCAGGAGAGACGGCTCTGGGAGAATACAGCTCGGGGAGAAGATGGAGGAGGGAGAGACAGCGTCTGGAGAAGATGGCCAAGGGAAGAAGACAGCTCGGAGCTATTTTACAATAAAGGACTTGTCAAAAACCGGCTATTGATTTTTTTTACATTTCACTGCTTTTTTTGGTGAATGGGTAGGGGTAAAATGTACCCTATACCTATTCACATAGGGGGCAGGATCTGGGAGCCGACTTTTTAAAGGGGGCTTCCAGATTCTGATAAACCCCCTGCCTGCAAACCGACAACCACCGACCAGGGTTGTCGGGAAGAGGCCCTTGTCCCCATCAACATGGGGAAAAGGTGCTTTGGGGCATGTGGCCTGGTAAGGTTCAGAGGGGGAGGGTGCTCACTCGTGCTCGGATAAGGGTCTGGTATGGATTTTGGGGGGCCCCACATCAAATTTATTTTACAATTTGGTGTGGGGTTCCCCTTAAAGTCCATACCGAAGGGCCTGGTATGTACTGGGGGGACCCTACGACATTTTTTTCCTTGAATTTTGGAATTCCATACCATAATATTATTGAATAAGTACATACCATTGCATGCATTTGAAGAGTTAAAATATGGAATAAAGCAAGCTGATGTGCTTTGGCTAATTATGCTTCTGAGTACAATGCACACTTCTAGGAGGTAATGCTGTCAGTGGGATTTGAATTCATGGCTTGAACTTTTGGGGGCAGCAGGGTATACCGCTATGCTACAGAGCTGAGCACTTACCTACAGAGAAAATACATTTACTAATGTTTGATTCAATACAATAATATTTTGCATTTCAGGCATTAATATTATAGTAACAACCATGCTCATGCCGATGTGCCGATGTGGCATTGGCTAATAGGCGTTCGCCTCTTTTCAGCATACGCTGCTGAGTACAATGCAAGCTTTCAGTAGGTGATACCATCTGTGTGATTTTCAGCCATTTGAGCACAATTATATTGAGAACATATGTTTACTAGTGTTTGATGGTGGGACTACTTTATATTCTAGATATAAAATAGTACTCAGCACAGTGACTTAGGCACCTTTCACACTTGTGCAACCTGAAAGTTGCGAGATTTTAATGCGACTTTAAGCAATGCCTGTGTAATCTTGAGGTCTATGGACGCAGGAGTCGCAGGGAAAGACACGCAACTTTCCCACGATTTTGCATCAGCAATTTTGCCGCAATTCCAGGGAATGCCTGTGTAAACTTGAGGTCTATGGACCTCAACTCGCATCAAAGTCAGACCAAAGTAGTACAGGGACTACGTTGAAGTCAGGGTTACTTGAAGTCGCACAGATATGAATGGTACACATTGAAAGTCATGGGGTATGACTTGTCATACGACTCTGATGTCCAAAGTTGCACAAGTGTGACTCAGCCTGACTTTGTCAGCGATTTCAGAGACATCAGTGCACTTTCCTGCACAAATGTCTAGTGAAATCACATACTGTAGGTCCCAACTGTTCTCCTTTAAGAAGGTGTCCTATGCCTACCTACTTTTGCTAATAGGTGTCCCTTATACCCATCTCAAAAAGTTGGGAGGTAAGAAATCGCCCCCTGAAGTCGCCCAAAGTAGTGCAGGAACTACTTTTGGGAATTGTTGTGGCGTCGCACCAATTTGGACAGTTCCATTGCCATCAATAGGCGCCGATTTGGCCTACAATTTGACATGTCAATTCAGACCTATGTGAACATGGGTGAAGTTGCATAGATATTAGAGCTGCACGGTTCTGGCCAAAATGAGAATCACAATTTTTTTGCTTAGAATAAAAAGATCACGATTCTCGTGACATAAAATCTTTCACATTATCCCACAAGAAATTGGGCTAACTTTTCTTTTCTTTAAATCATTAAAGTAATTTTTTCCAAAAAAAATTGCATTTGAAAGGCGCAAATACAGTGTGACATAAAATATTGTAACAACCACCATTTTATTCTCTAGAGTCTCTACTAAAAATATATATATAATGTTGGGGGTTTTAAGTAATTTTCTAGCAAAAAAAAAAATGATTTTAACCTGAAACCAACAAATGTCAGAAAAATGTTTAGTGTTTAAGTGGTTAAACTTTCCTCACTTACACAGAATTCTATTTAATTGACAAATTGTTACAAGGTTTCTAGTCAAGTTCACTGATAAAGAATGTTCTAATTCTTGGCAGACTTCCTGGTTTTTCGGCTGTGGCTTCAGAAGAGCAGAGAGAGTTCTTTGCAATAGCAAGAATCGTGAAACGCTTTTTTCAAGATCGTAAAGGGGAAAAAAATTACGATGACGATTAATCGTGCAGCTCTAATAAATATTAATGGAAATCAAGGGGGACAACTTTTCATGTGACTCTGAGGTCCAAAGCTCCATGAAAAGTCACCCAAGTGTGAAAGTAACCTAATGCGATTAATTGATAACACCTTTGAATAAGGCCCCATTTGCACAGCTTTGTCATGACTTGAAGCAATGTCTGTGTAATCTTGTGGTGTATGGACCTCAAATTGCATCAGTCAAACCAAGGTAGTGCAGGGACAAATTTGCTACACTTTCAGGATGCACAAGTGACAATAGGGCCAAATTCAAAGGTGTTATCCTTGAATCTCATTCACACTGCTGCGACCTGAAAGTCACACTATTTTGCTGCCATTTTGCCGCTGCAACTTGGCCCCAACTTCTGGGAATGCCTGTGTAATATTGTACCCGATATACCTCAAGTCACACCAAAGTAGTACAGGGACTACTTTGAAGTTGGTGCGACTTAAAGTAGCACAGATATGAATGGTTGTCATTGAGAATCATGGGGTACAACTTGCCATGCAACTCAGAGGTCCAAATTTGCTGGAAAATTCGCCCAGCTGTGAAACAAGTCATATATATTTTAATAAAAGGAGCTCTCATTTATACTTGCATAGTCCTCCTTACTGATTTACATCAGCAGAACAAATGCAGAAAGTGATGTGTGCACATGGGACGGAAGCAAATGTGTGGTGATGCCAAACAAATCAATGAACCCCACCCACACCAAATCTAACTATGACATCCACCCCTACATTGATTAAGTACAAGTACATATCCTACACTTACCCGGCCAATGAGCAGCGCCTCCTCTGCTAAAGAGACCTCGCCATGTCCACCTAGATTGAGATCCTGACCAGCACAAGAACTTCTGGGTGCATACAATGACTAATTTCCAGGTCAGAAGGTGAAACCACACTTTTGATTGCAGCTGCGAATATTTGATCTCAACCATGATTAGTATTTTTTTATTTTCAGATATGCAAATCTGTATTTCTACATATATTTGAAGGTAAACTTAAGGGAGTTTGCTAAGAAATGGTGTCCCTGGGTTAGCAGCAGGTGAATTACAAAGGCAAAAGGCCCAGTTTGAGCCCAGGTTCACACTGACAGCAGGAGGAAAGCGTACAGCTGAACTCCCACAATTTCATTCCTGCATGTCAGTCCCAACTGTGGGGGCAACATCAGAGACATCGTTGCAGGTTTCTGCACCAATATCAATACAAATCGCACTAATTAGAACAGTGCAATTGCCACAGATTTGACATGTCAAATCACACACCAATGTGAACCAGAGCTGACACATTCAAACACTGCCTATCCACCAGCTGAATTCATTACCTGCAATTCTCCACAGCTGTTATATATAAAGATTCCACCTTTATCATTAACTTGCAGTTGTGCAGAAGCCTAGGTTTACATTGGAGCGATTGGTCATGCGATTTGAGAGATCAAATCGCGTGACTATTGGCAATGGCACTGGCACTGTTCCAATTGATGCAACATTTTTTTTGTGGCACCGCATCAATTTGCTAAAGTAGTTCCTGCACTATTTTTGCCGATTTCAGGTGCGACTTCAATAGACATTTGTGTATGAAGCCACCTGAAATCACGCTGACCTTGCTACTTTGAAATCATGCTACTTCAAGTGAAGTAGCACAATTTCAAAGTAGCATGTGAACCAGGGCAAAGAGATTAGTTTTTTGGTGCACAAATACATATTGAAATAAAATATAAAAGAGATATTGCACTTTCCCAAAACCACCACCCACAAAAACTAAAGAAAGAAAAGTAGAAGGAAAAAAAAAAAAAACCCGACACACAACAAGAGCTCAATGTACTTTTATTTTACCAGCAGAAAAAAAATAAATTTACATTTACTAGCTTCAAAAAAATTTGGACAGGATATATGGTACTACATTTAGCAACGGAATTTTAAGGGCCCTGCTCATAGGAGCTTACAATCTAAAATTAGACAAAACCTTAGAGTGGACACAGCTTTAATTTCAGTGTATAACGGGCAACACATCACATTATTATCTGAAAGATTATAGAAACATACTTAACAGTCATTCTTACAAAGCATTCCAACATAATATTGCAAAAGACTTATTCAAAACACCCACCACCAGCCCACAATCCACACATACATACATTGGTGACCATGTTCTACTGGAAGCTGCATTTCGGTGTACACAATTAAACGAGATCAAAAATAGTAGGTCAGCAGATGCTTCCAAACGATGTTTGCATGATCAGACAGGAACAATACACACACAACATTGACAGCATGGCCACATAAACCCACTTTTGATTGAAAAAATGCATAAGAATTTCATCAAATCTCCCAATATCATTCCTTCTCCATCACAACAAAAAACCTGACCTTCTCAGGCCAAACGAACCCCCCTACTGCAGGCCTTTATATAAGAGAGGTTGTATTGTTAGCACACTGACACACCCAATAGAAGTACACGCCCACTAGTATCTTTCAATCTGTCTCTTCATGTATGTCTAAAGTGATTGCACCTGATGAGCAGGAACACATAATAGTATTCGCAACTGTGTTAGCCTTGGCTATGTGCATCAAATCTCCAACTACAAGACAAAGATCAAAGTCCATTTGCATCCACATAAACAAAGCAAAAGTTTTCTAAGCATATGTACCTGTGCAGTGAAAACCCTAAAATTTGAAATGTCCAAGTCCCTGGGCATGATTAGTGCTAATAAACATTAACATCAGTCCCTGGCTGCAATGAGCTTCCAATATAAAGTCCAAAATTAACTTTCTTACATTAGAACCTTTTTCGACAGGAGACAAATACGATGCCAGCATGTCTTTAGATTGTGGTGAGAAACCCACACAGGGAGAACATATAAACTTCAACACAAGCATTAGCATGTTGGTGGAAGTGAACCAACATCCCAGGTGCTGCTAGACAGAACTGCTACCCACTTAGCCACCAGGGCAGACCCACACATGTTCTCTGCATCTCTGTGGTGTGAACTAGCCCTAAGTCCATAGCCATGCTCAGTGTCACAAGCAATATACAGTATATTGGCCTAAGTATTGGGATGCCTGCCTTTAAACACACATGAACTGTAATGGCATCCCAGTATTAGTATTGGGTTCAAAACTCATTTGGCCCACCCTTTGCAGCTATAACAGCTTCAACTCTTCTTGTCCACAAGGTTTAGGAGTGTGTCTATGGGAATGTTTGACCATTCTTCCAAGTGCATTTGTGAGGTCAGGCACTGAAGTTGGACAAGAAGGCCTGACCTACAGTCTCCTCTCTAATTTATCCCCAAGGTGTTCTGTTGTGTTGACGTCAGGACTCTGTGCAGGCCAGTCAAGTTCCTCCACCCCAAAATCACTCATCCATGTCTTTATGGACCTTGCTTTGTGCACTGGTCCAAATGATTTGGTGGAGGGGGATTATGGTGCGGGGTTGTTTTTCAGGGGTTGGGCTTGGCCTCTTAGTTTCAGATAAGGGAACTCTTAAGGCATCAGCATACCAAGACAATTTGGACAATTTCATGCTCCCAACTTTGTGGGGACAGTTTGGGGAAAGCCCCTTCCTGTTCCAACATGACTGCACACCAGTACACAAAGCAAGGTCCATAAAGACATGGATGAGCAAGTTTGGGGTGGAGAAACTTGACTGGCCTGCACAGAGTCCTGGCCTCAACCCGATAGAACACCCTTTGGCTGAATTAGAGTAGAGACTGCAAGCCAGGCCTTCTCATCCAACATCAGTGCCTGGCCTCACAAATGCACTTCTGGAAGAATGATCAAACATTCCCATAGGCAGACTAAACCTTGTGGACAGCCTTCCCAGAAGCTGTTCTAGCTGCAAAGGGTGGGCCAAATCAAATTTTAACCCTACGGACTAAGACTGGGCTGCCATTAAAGTTCATGTGTGTGTAAAGGCAGGTGTCCCAATACTTTTGGCTATATAGTGTATCTGGAAAAGACTTACAATGGTGGTGGAACCCTCCTACACATAACTACTACAATTAGACATAGTTATAGGACCTGGGAAATGAGACAACTTCTCTACATGAAGTAACATGGTTGGGATTTGAACCCAGACCCTCAGAGATACTAAGCAGAAGTTCTAACCTCTAAGCCACAGAGCTGCCACGTGTGAGACCCTCCTACACATAACTACACATAAAAACACATAAAAACACATAAATACTGCATTTCTATGAACATACAGGTGATGGAATTACATTACTCAAGAGTTATTCTTCTTGATTTATTCTGTGATATTTGGTGTTTTTTTGTGGGTGAGAGTAGAATATTACCCTCAAATTTTCGGGAATTACATTTTGATTTCTTGATGTTGGAACACATATCACATTTTTGGGCTCAAATTATGAATATTTGCAAATAATACAAAGTACAAAAAATTGTGATTCATTTTAAATTTTCATCAGCAATGGTATTGTTTGTGGATTATAAAGACACCTGTGTGAGTTTGGGGTAAAGATTGTTGTGAGATGAAGAAAAACAAGTGAAAGTGACAGAGAAAAATATATTTTACCAAAACATCAAAACATTCCACATTGTAGCATTCTTAAAATCAAAATATTTTAAGTAGAAGCAACAATGTTGCAAAAGAAAATGTATTTCACAGAAAGATACATTTCATCTCAACATTAAAAGGTTTTTTTTGTGAAAGTTAGAATTGTTCCATTAGAATCAGTGACTGAAACTTCATTTGGACTAAATTAGAGCAGATTTTAACTCCCAAAAAATGCTCTCTAATTAGCTCTCATTTTGGTATTTACTATACCTCCAGGTAAAAAAGACACTTGAGTTAAAATGAGAGTTATTTTCAGGTCTGAGCATGCTCAGTTGTGTTGGCACCTAGTTGTCCAAAACGGGGAATTTTTCACTTTTCAGACTTTTAAAGATATTTCAGTGTAGAAATCACTTTTTCACACAGTTTAAAAGCAGATAATCTTTAAATAATATACCGCATATTTCAGTACCATTTAGGCAATTATATCATGCTCTAAAAATTATTTCCATGTGCAATTCTCTAGGTTTTAGCAGAGTAAGGGTTTGGGCTCTATTTAGTTTCAGGGAGCTATAGTAAATTCGATTTTGGGAGAATTTTCTCACCAGCGCTATAGTGAATACCGTTTTAGCGCGAATTACCGCTATTAGCGCTAATTCGCGCTAAATTGCCGCGAATTAGCGCTAAATTGCCGCGAATTAGCGCTAATTCGCGGCAATTTGCGCGAATTAACGCTATAGCGCTATAGTAAATGACCCCCATAGTGTCATTAGACTGATGCAAAAATTATATAAAATAAAAAATATAAGCGCTCTCATAAATGGTGAATGACAATGAGGTAAGCCTCTAAACAATCATAGACCCCAAGTGAAAAAATGAAACAAAAAAGTCAATTGCATCCAAATTTTAAAAATGATGGAATATCCATAACTTCAAAGAAGCTCCTTCACAGAAGGGACAGATGGCAGACTTCCAGCATATTCATCCGCAGGATGATATATGGCTACCGATTGCTGATGTTAAAGATGGTTGGGACCATAGAACTCGCGTTCCACCAAAAAAGAAGGGAAAAATATATAGCATAAAACCTTAGGATGGCATAAGGTCACCTGTGCATATATGCGCTACTCACAAGACCGGCATGCAGAGCAGGCATTCAGATAGTTGGTCGGTTCGCCGCTGATCGGCGTGCGTTCCACCAAAACAGGAAGTGATGTCACTGGTACTGGTTGGCAGGCGTAGGCAGGATGTTACGTCGACGCGTTTCGCCCCTCCCCCAGGGCGTTATCAAAGACTAAAACATTTGTCTCCTTTCACTTTGCAATTTTTCTTTTTTATTAGTGCACTTCATGCACGATTTTACCCAGTGTGCGGTTGATTGTGTATGGTATACATTATCAATATTTTTTACACATTTCTCACATTCACTATTATTTGTATAGATTATCTATGATTTGTTTTTGGTACAGTTTATCATCTATATAGACAAATAAACCGCGCTAAAGTGAGTCCAATAGAGTCTGTGATAGTAAACAATCTGTGGTAATAAACAATGCAGTCCAAAATCCTTCTGTGTGATGAAGTGAAGAAAATAGAGTGACTGTGTGGTGAACTGCTTACCAGAATGTAAGCCAAAACAGGCAGGTGGCTTAAACCCAGCCCGGGCCTTTGGGAGCACTTCAAATGGACAAAATCCTTTGCGCTCGAACAGCAGAACGAATCCACATAGAGTTAAATCAAAAACAAAAGACCATAGTGTGATACTGACATAACATACTTCATCAAAGAAGGAGGGGGTGTGTTCACACAAATAATCATAAACTAAATATCATGCAGGCACCCTGGGGATGTGAGACCACTCTGGGACGCCAGAAAAATAAAACGTGTACAGCATGCAATAGAAGATGTCCTTATATCTACTGTAAACAACCAGTTGCCATACAGCTAAAGGAACACCCAGTGTCCAGGTACGCGGGGCCGCTTACCAGATAGTGAACTAGTGAGGGCATCAATAGTAACAGGGTGCAACTTGTGTGTGACCTGGGGTATAAGTTGAATGAACCTACAGGGGTTCCTGCTCACCAGAAGGACGACCAGAAATAGCCCAAACGAAGCACTGGCAGAGCACCTCGATCCCGTCCTGGCAGATCTTCCCGGGCTCGATGGGTATGTATATTAGAGAGGAGAAGCAGCCAATGGTGTAATAACGTACAACTCCAGTTTATTAAAAACAAAGCAAGCACTTACATATAAAAAACGAATAACATCGATGCCGGCCGGCACTCAAACAGCTCCCGTCCACTCAGAGCAAAGCGTGGTGACGTCAGCACGTCCCTCCCAGACGCGTTTCGTCACAGGTTGACGTTCTCAATGGGGACGTTGACGTTCTCTATTTTTAGCAAATTGCTAGCGCAGGTTTATTTGTTATATAGTAGCCAATAGCTGCCCTAGCGTCGGTTTTCATCCGTCGGACTAGCATACAGACGAGCAGATTTTTCTACCGGACTCGAGTCCATCGGGAAGATTTGAAACATGTTCCAAATTTAAAGTTCGTCTGATTTTCGACCGAAAAAGTCTGCTGCAGGTTCGAAGAAGCCCACACACGGTCGGATTGTCTGACTGATTTGTCCCGTCGGACCAGTCAGGTCGAAAAGTCCACCCGTGTGTACACGGCATAAAAGTTTAGAGCCACTTTAAAGTAAAATTATACCTAGTTAGTGCACATTTAAAGTGGAATTGCCTAACACTAGCTAAAAATGTTCCCTTCCTTTTTTTTTTTTTGCTTATGCTGCCTAACCTTTTTATTTAAAAAATGTGCATACTTTTTCAGCCTGCTTAGATCCAGTCATTTGATCCCCTGTGTCAGCTAGTGGTGTCTGCATGGGAGAGGAGATAATAGCTGGAAATTCCTGGAGCGGTGACATCACCCATAGGCTCCCATGTCACATTTGTTATGGGCACTCCCTCCCGTCCCTTGCAGCTGCCAATGACTGACACAGGGGGAGCTGGAGCTGAGGATCACATGAATAAACTAGAGGAGACTAGAAATGGGTAAGTATACACATTTATTTTTTTAGGTTAGCCATCATAGGTAGGAGGAAGTGGGAATGAATGTTTACATTTTAGGCAGGAATTCTACTTCACATATTTAGATATTCTAAAAAAAAAAGGAAAAGTACTTTAAAACAAGCCCTCATTCACCTCTGTAGACACATTCATCCTAAAAGTTTCCAACATACACACTGATATCACATATTTTATTTCTATGGAAGCAGAATCTTCTCAGTCTGTCAGCCTTCTAACATGAATAATGTGCTTGTAGGTTGTTGGAAACTGACTGAAACCCAACTTTAGAGTCTATGGTGTGATATCTGAGGATTATTACAGCAGCTAGGGAGGTCACGGATTGCTTATTTTAAAACACCTATACTGCTTGTTAAGATTATGTAAAAGCTTTAATGTCTATAAGAACTTTAAAATCTGTAACCAGAGAACAGTTCTTCTTTTCAAGTTGTCTGAAGCACATGTTTTTCATTCAGACTGTGATATCAACATTTAAATTATAGATAGCTGTTTTTACAGTAATTCCTTGAAGTTCATGCACCATTCTCATTGACCATAATGGTGACGTGTATGTAGTCAATCACAGAGAGGTGTAGCTTGCTCGTGAATGTTAGACCCTATAGGGCTGATTTACTAAAACTGAAAAGTGCAAAACTGGTACAGCTCTACATAGAAACCAATCAGATTCCAGGTTTTAGTGTCAAAGCTTTATTGCACAAGCTGAAGTTAGAAACTGATTGGCCAATATGCACAGCTGCACCAGATTTTGCACTCTCCAGTTTAGTAAATCAACATAAAACCATTCTAGATAAATATTAAGTCATCCATGTAATGTCAATAGAATTTCATATGTGTATGGAAAGGGTTGTTCAAAAGTATAACAAAAGAAAACCTAAAATACCAAGGCCAGTTATGGCCCCCTACAACTCAAGAAACACTGTGCATGAAAATTTACTTATATAATGTATTTTGTGTGGCCTTGTCGAGTACAGCAATCGCCTTGCTAAATTTGCCATAACTTTGTAGGGGTTTATGTAAAAATGATGGTACATTATACATCTTGTATTAGGTTTTACAACATAATGTCATCCATATGTCATATTATTAACACATTTGTTCACGTCTATTTCATTAACGCAACAGAAGACTTATAATCTATATTATATTAATAGATTACTGTTTAAGGAGTTTGCCTATGACGGGTGAATATTGGAGGCTTTCTAAGCTTTTGTTACAGATTCTATGTACGTATTTTAACATATGTATGTGCAATAGTCTTCAAAAGGTTTTTTTTACAAATGCAATTTTATCATGTGTCCTGTATATTTTCACTGATGACTGCATCTTACCTTGAGACTACTAAGAAGACCTACATATCAGGACCTCAGTGGTAATCTAGATGTTTAATGCTTTTTAGACTTGATTAAGGATCCCCTAAAATACATTGGCTGTTTTTTAAATGCTTACTGTTATGAATACAATGTGTCATAATTGTCAGCAATATCTTGGCATTCTCCACTTTGAAAATTGTGACTAGGACAATCTTTGTTTCTAAAAATGTTTCTGTGACCAAAATGCAGTAAAAGTTACCTGAAGTCAGTGTCACAGCTTCTCTTGTATGTTTTTGCTCTGATGGTACCTAAATACTGAAAGGAGTAACTACAGCCATAGAAATTTGCAAACCATGTGATTGCCGTGGGGTACAGTGCTATCTGGGAAAACAGTGATTTATGTAGGAACAAAGGTATTTAGCTAATATATGTGAATGAAATTAATGTACTGTAAATATAGTTTAGGATCATCTATAGTATTCATATTTAGGCAATGAATATTCTCTATTAGGAGAAGAATTGCACTTGAAAAGGAGATTACGGAGACAACTGGGCCCATTACATATTTTGCTGTGGGAACCCATCACACATAGTGAAATTGTATTTTCGTTTTGGATAGAGTTTGGGACAGTTGGAACATCTGTTATTTTCCTTTGGTTCCTGTGTCCCTGCTAGGGGGATTTACCCCTCTGTAGGTCTGGGTAAGGAATGTCACAGAGACAGGAAGTGGGAGGAAATCCAAAATTTGACATTTGTCACCAGAGCAAGCAGTAAGGGTAAATATTTGAACAGTCAACTGTCTAAGATGGGAATTACCTTCACTTTCCCTGAAATTTCCTCTTACTTCTTGTTATGCCTTCAGGGCAGAAAGTGAATAGGTATCTTCCCAAGTACATAGACAGCAAAAAAAATAAAAAAATAAAAAAAAATAAATTGAACCCTGTAATGTGTTTTAACCACCCCCTGCTCAATCCAAGCTAAAACAATTTTGGCCAATACATACTTACTTATCTGAATTTTTTTTAAATTGGTCTATATAGAATTTATAGAGTATTTTATAGAGTAGAGATTTTTTCCTACTTTTCCAACTACTGATCATTCTCTCAGTGTTTGGGTGAAATGAAAAAACAGCCCCCTATTGACTTAGCGGATGGGAGCAAAGCCTGGTCCAGTATTGCGAAGTGCTCATTCAATACAACTACTCTGGAGGCAGCTTATAAGGTACTCCTCCACTGGTATTGGGTCCCAGCCCGCATTGCGAGATCGAATCCAGCTCACAGTGATAGGTGCTTCTGGGGATGTGGCCAGTGAGGAGACGAACTTCATGTATGGTGGTCCTGCCCCCACCTAGTGGGATTCTGGTCGAGAGTATTTGGACTTCTGTTCACTCTCTTCCACATGCCTACCCGCAAAGACGCCAAATTAGCCCTAGTCCATTGTCCAATCCAAGGCCTTTTCTCCTATCAGCAGAAATTGGCAACCTATTTGTACATTTCAGCCAATAGCTAGGTCTTGGAAGAAGCCACTGTTCTCGTTCACGGAGGTGAAGAGAATTTTAACGACTCTCATGATTAATGAGAAGATGACTAGTATCCTCCATAACTCCCACACTAAATTTCTTAAGGTGTGGGGCCCGTGGTGGTCTTACGCTCTTCTGACCTTGCACCCGACCAGTCTGTGCCTACCAATTTGATCTCCTCTCCCCCAGGCATGGGGGAACCATCTCCTCTTCTAATCTGTTCTTTCTTCCTATTCTGTGATCTTCTCTCACTTCCGCTTCCCCCTACCCTCCCCCCCTTTTTTTATTTTTTATTACTTTACTTTTGTGAGTTTGGTTTAAGATTTATTTCCCCTCATTTTTGTGGACTGTTCCACACCCTAATCCCTGAGCAATACAGCTCAGACACCTTGTGATGACCCCGGCTTTGAACGAAGGTTTATTGCTGTTTGTCTTAAAAAACTAATTTTGTATGTGTATCTTATGTTGCACTATGTTATGCTCACTGCTCATATCCCCTGCGTGGGATTATTATAGCTATACATCTTTTTCTTTTATTTCAATAAAAATATTGTACCAGAAATGAAAAACCAGCATAAGTATTGTCATGTAAGCAGGAATCAAGTTAGATTTATTTTCCAGATTTATGGATGCGAATCAACAGAATTACAAAAACAATGGTATACAACTTCATTGCTAAATGTAATAAAAATTAGACTACTCAAGGATGCACATAGACAATATACTTGTCACGATTTAGCCTGAAGTTTTCCTGCTTGTTTAATTCCCTACCTGCTTGCTATAGTGCAATGCTGTATACCCGCACAGATTTATTTATAATTTTTTTTAAACAAAAAAACCTGCAAGACAAGGGCATAATGAGCTAGTATGCAGCGCATACTAGCTCATTATGAAATACTCAACTTAGAACGAGGGATCTGACATGTTCCCTCTGCGTTTCTTCTGGGTATCGTTGCCCCGACACTGTGAGTGGCTGAAGCCGCGATTACATCACTCCCGCGCATACATGCGGGAGTCTTTTTCCCGGCAAGGTCTGGCAGCGTCTGCCGGACCTTCAGCCGGGCCTTCATAGCACATTCACCGCTGACGTCAGTGGCTGCATGCAAAGGGCATATCTCCTAAATTGTACAGCTTTAGGAGATATTAATTTTACCTACAGGAAAGCCTTATTATAGGCTTGCCTGTGGGTAAAAGTAAAAAAATTTTTTATTAAAGTCTTGTTTTTTTTTGTTTAAAAATAACAAACAGTTATACCTACCTTCTCTGGTATGTAGTGCTTTTGCAAAGAGCAGCCCAGATCCTTCTTTTCTCAGATCCCTCGCCGGCCCTCTTGGCCCCTCCCTCCTGCCGATTGCCCTCACAGCAAGCAGCTTGCTATGGGGCACCTGAGCTGAGCCGCTGCTCTGTGTGTCCATTGAGACACAGAGCCGCGGCAATGGTGTCCACTGCTGTCTCAGCCAATGAGGATGGAGATGCAACTCTAGTGCAACATCCCTGGATCGAGATGGGCCTCAGGAAAGTATGGGGGGGCTGCTGCACACAGAAGCTTTTTTATTATAATGCACAGAATGCATTAAGATAGAAAACCTTCTGCCTTTAGAACCACTTTAAACCCCTAATTCATCGTTAAAGTGTTACTAAGCCCAGGACCTTGCATTCACTGCATCTGGTCTCCCACATTACACAGAACATGGAAATGCAATTATTTTAATAAACAGAAACGGCAAAATACCTTTTCTCATCAGCAGTCTTGTGACTTCTATCAGTGTCTATTTAAAGCTTGTAGGAGGAGTTTTCATTCTCCTTTGACTTTCCTATAAGGCTGCAGAACCCCTGATCATCTGTCTGGACAGTGCTGATTGGCCCTGTGCTGATCACATGCACCCTTCAAAGGCTCCATCTTATCAGGAGATGGATTTGGGACAGGAAGAAAAGGAGGATCAGATAAGACAGAATCAAACAGCCTGTTTGCACAATAGGGAGGATTAACCCATTGGGTTCCACAGTGAGTATAACCAGGGCCAAAACTAGGAGGGGGCAGGGGGGAATGTGCCCCAGGCACCACATTGAGAGGGGCACCATGACTAACAGTAGTGAGAGCAACATTACTACTCATGCCAGCACTGGGAGGGAGGAGGAGAGAGCCGAGAGAAGGTGCAGGGGCCTGTAGGCTGGCAAGTGCTCAGAGAAAGCGCGGAGCTGTAGGAGAGTGGGTCCGGTACAGAGCATGCAGGAGAACACGTGAGCGTCCCTCTCCCCTATCAGCTTCTGGTACTAGAACACAGCACCTGTGATCTGTCTTGAGAAGAGGCAGCGGGGTGTGGGAGCCTGATGCAGGTGAGGGAGTGGCAACTCAGACTCAGATGCCTGTCTGGCTATGCTGTGTTCGGGAGTACACGGGTGCATGCCCCGCCCACTATACCTGTGTCGGCTCTGCAGGCTGGCAGCAACATCAATGATCAGTGTCAGACAGGTTACAGCATTAAAGTACATGTTCACCCCCCCCCCCCCACACACACACACACGACCGATCTTTGATTTGCAACCGACAGTGACAACAGCACCTGAAAGATCCCCTATGTGTTACTGCCTAGGGTTCTAAAAATCTGCACAACTCCCAAACCTCTCCCCCAGTCCTTGGTTGCTTGGACCGCTGGTGTCCTAGCAACCAATGACATGAAAGCACACTGATGTGTAGGGGGACAAATTGATGTGGGGGGGAACTCCAGTGTAAAGTGGGCACATTGATGTAAGGGGGAAGCTCTAATGCAAAAAAGGCACTATTGTAAGGGGGACACTGATATTAAAGTGCAGCTAAACCTAAAACGTGTTTTACCTTAATGCATAGCTTGCATTAAGGTAAAAATCTTTTTCAGTATCCCTCTGCCCCCCCTCCCGTGTGAAGGGGAAGAGAGGGGAGAAGAGATCAGCGCTGTGCATGGCTGCATCTTTTCTCCCCTTACTTCCTCTTTACAATGCATTCGAGCAGGAGCCATTGGCTCTTGCTGTTGTCAATCAGAGGAAGTGGGGGGGTGGGCCTAAGTCCAGCTGTATAATTCTACGGAGCGGGGTTCCATAGATACACAGCTTGAGAGCGCAGGGACTACCTCTCCCCATAGCCAACGCACAGAAGAAAGGGAGGAGCCAAGTTCGCTGGCCGGGACCCCAGAAGAGGAGGATCAGGGCCGCTCTGAGCAATACCACTGTACAGAGCAGGTAAATATAACATGTTTGTTATTTTGATTTTAAAAAATTGAGTTTAGTAACACTTTAAGGGGGCACTGATGTAAGGGGGGGCATGCTCACCCCCCCCCCCCACACACACACACGACCGATCTTTGATTTGCAACCGACAGTGAAAACAGCACCTGAAAGATCCCCTATGTGTTACTGCCTAGGGTTCTAAAAATCTGCACAACTCCCAAACCTCTCCCCCAGTCCTTGGTTGCTTGGACCGCTGGTGTCCTAGCAACCAATGACATGAAGGCACACTGATGTGTAGGGGGACAAATTGATGTGGGGGGGAACTCCAGTGTAAAGTGGGCACATTGATGTAAGGGGGAAGCTCTAATGCAAAAAAGGCACTATTGTAAGGGGGACACTGATATTAAAGTGCAGCTAAACCTAAAACGTGTTTTACCTTAATGCATAGCTTGCATTAAGGTAAAAAAAAAATTTCAGTGTCCCTCTGCCCCCCCTCCTGTGTGAAGGGGAAGAGAGGGAAGAAGAGATCAGCGCTGTGCATGGCTGCATCTTTTCTCCCCTTACTTCCTCTTTACACTGCATTCGAGCAGCAGCAGGAGCCATTGGCTCTTGCTGTTGTCAATCAGAGGAAGTGGCGGGGTGGGCCTAAGTCCAGCTGTATAAGTCTACGGAGCGGGGCTCCATAGATACACAGCTTGAGAGCGCAGGGACTACCCCTCCCCATAGCCAGCCCACAGAAGAAAAGGAGGAGCCAAGATCGCCGGCCGGGACCCCAGAAGAGGAGGATCAAGGCTGCTCAGAGCAATACCACTGTACAGAGCAGGTAAATATAACATGTTTGTTATTTTTATTTTAAAAAATTGAGTTTAGTAACATTTTAAGGGGGCACTGATGTAAGGGGGGACTCTAATGCAAGGAAGGCACTATCGAAGGGTGGGACACTGATATAAAAGGGAGTTTATGTAAGAGCGGACATTGATATAAAGGAGCAAACTGATGTAGGGCGGGGGCTCTGAAGAAAGAGGGATCACTGGAGTAAGAAAGGACTCTGTGGTAAAGGGGGGGATTGATGTACGGGGGATCTGATGTAAGAGGGGATACTCACGAAAGGAGGGACTCTGAGGTAAAGGGGGGGTTTATGTAAGGGAGGCTATGATCTAACAGGGGGCATTGCTGTAAGGGGGACACTGATGTAAGGGGGCATTGATGTAATATAATAATATTGTAAAACAATAATACAATTCTAAAAATAATTTTAAAAAATATAAAAATAAAAAAGTACTGACATCGTCCTCCTTCAGGGAAGGGGGGGGGGGGTGACTGAGTCTTTGCCCTGGGTAAAAGAATGTCTAGCTTTGCCACTGAGTATAACAAGCATGCTTTACTGCATATACAGACTAATTTTTCTGTTGTGGGTTTACTAACACTTTAACATGGGGGTACCCAACCACTGGCCCTCTGATGTGGCCCACCACCTACTCTGGGATGGAAGGTCAGCAAGCCCAGATCACGGGTCCCCGACCCGCCATCCCCAAGCATCACTGTGAAGAATTGAACCGGCACAAGAGGAAGCAGAGCTGATGCTTTCTGTACAGCGCCGGCTCCTGTCACAGGTGGAGTGATACCAAATGTACTTTGCCTGTGACAGAAGTAATACAGGAAGCATCGGCTCTAATGGCTCTGCTCTTTATTGCAGCTGCATGATTCCTCCAGAGCTGCCTCCTGTCACACTGATGCTCGGGGATGGCGGGTCGGGAACAGTACCCAGCAGCACTACCCACCAACAGTACCCAGCAGCAGTACCCTCCAGCAGCACCTGCCAACAGTACCCACCAGCAGTACCCACCAGCAGTACCCACCATCACTACCCACCAGCAGTACCCACCATCAGTACCCACCAGCAGTACTCACCAGTAGTACCCGCCATCAGTACCATCCAGCAGTACCCGCCAACAATACCAGCCAACAGTACCAGCCAGCAATACCCGCCAACAGTACCCACCAGCAGTACCAACCAGCAGTACCATCCAGCAGTACCCACTAACAGTACCAGCCAGCAGTACCAGCCAGCAATACCCGCCAACAGTACCCACCAGCAGTACCAACCAGCTGGACCATCCAGCAGTACCAACCAGCTGGACCATCCAACAGTTCCCACCAGCGATACTCACCAGCAGTACCAGCCAGCAGTACCCATTAGCACCACCAGCAGTACCAGCCAGCAGTACCAGCCAGCAGGACCCACCAGCAGTACCAGCCAACAGTACCAACCAGCTGGACCAGCAAGCAGTACCAGTCAGCAGTACCCACTAGCAGTACCAGCCAGCAATACCCACCAGCAGTACCAGCCAGAAGTGCCCACCAGCAGTACCAGCCAGCAAGACCCACCAGCAGTACCAGCCAGCAGTACCAGCCCTGGAGGGCAGCCAGCCAGCAGCAGCCACCAGACATACCCACCTGGGGGACAGCAGCAGCCACAAACCATATCCGCCTGGAGGATAACAGCAGCCAGCGATACCTGCAGGAATCCTGAGGAAGAAGTGAAGATTGAGGTCAGTTGAGGTGCAGGTAAACTGCAGTGCATCAGTATGAAATCAGCCATAGGCCCTTTTCACACGATCGGTCCGATCGGGTCAGCCTGTCTGTTTTTAAGGTAGACCCAGTCGAACCCTCCATTCACCTCTATAGAGCAGCAGATGTAAACGGACTTGTGTCCATTTACACCTGCCTATCTCCAATCCGATCCACTTAAAAAAAACAGAAGAGGATCTGTCCCCTTCTGTCTGGGCAGATCGTAGGGCCCATAGAGGAGAGCGTGCTGTGTCTGTGTCTGCTCTGCACATGCAGAAAGGACACAGACCTGTCATACACTCGCTCGGCTCATTGTGGCCCATGACCTTTTACAAGGTCGCTAAAGTGGCCCTCCATCCTCAAAAATTTGGGCACCCCTGCTTTAACACAAAGCCTCACCCTTAAAAATGTACAGTATATTATAAAGCCTTCAACCCACTCCTGAAAAACAACCCTTAATGTTTTCTCCGATCCCCACTTTCCTCCCACTACCCCCCCCCCCTTCCTCTCATCCCTTTTGAAAAACAAAAATTTGTCAAATGGTAGTTACGCGTCTGGTGCTGGTTATGCAGATAACGCAATTGGGACCAGAAACTTTTCATCTTTGCTACGTGTACTCTTGCTCCACCTTAACTAAGTGGTCTTACTACTGTGTTAGTATGAGATTTATGTACTTTATCATGGAAGCTTTGACCGATTTGTCTATCTCTTTTTTTTATTGTACTTCCATTCCTTCAAAATACGTTTATAAAAATATATATCTTTTGTTTGAAACTACCACTTAGGTTTAACCTAACCCTTTACCCTTCATATTGTCCTTAATAGTGAAACAGTAAGGAAAATGTTGTGACTTGTTGCTTTCTCTTCTGTGAAGACTTGCTATTATTAAAAAAAAAAAAAAATTCAATAAATCTTTTTGTCTCCCTGATTTGGGCAATATGAACTTTTATTCTGATTTTGAACCCAACTCTGGCCTCAATATATATTTTAAAATAGTCCTTGCTGGCTTTGATCTGACATCAATACCATGATAATCACTTTAGTAGCATGGTAACATCACTTTTGTCATTTTACATCAATTTGGTAACATTAGTTCACTGTGGCTATAATACCATGGCAATATTCTATTTATTTTCAATAGCGCATTAAAACTCCCCACCCCCATTCTATTTGTTTTCAAAGGCAGTTTTTTTTTATCTAAATCTAGTTATGAGTCTATAATAGTTACTCTTCTTAAATAGATAAGATATAATATAAATAGTATGACAATGGTGATCATGTCTTTAATATGCTATACATGAGTTTGACAGTAAACAGTTGCAATATGCCTTGAATAAACAAAATAACAGTTGATAACCATCAGACAAGTATATAGGAGCATTTGGTGCTAGAGATACAGTATGTCACTTGTACTATTGTCTGTTTTTCTTTATACACCATGCTGTTTTGACTGTTGCACATGGATATACAGACTCAGCTGGTTAAAGAAGCCGTTTTATTTCAATCATTATTAACTCTACATGGCAGGGATAAAGGTCTCTTATTTTTGTTCTGTCCTTGAACAGTCTTCCTCAAAGTGGTACCAGTTAATTAGCCGTTCCAGCCTTTCCAAGTCTTGGCATAAATTGGGCGCCCCGAGGATGTACCTCTCTCATCATGGCCTGATTTATCCTTTTCTCTACAGCTTTCTGCTGAGCTGCAAGACAAGAGAAGGAAATGTCCATTAGTTTTAGACATAGACAGATCCCCTGAGCCAGCAACACACACTGGGAATAGCCACAGTGATAACAGTGTAGCGACATCATTACAAGCAATAGGCATGCAAATAACTCATTGCTCTATTGGACTGTCTTCTTTGTAGCTCTCCTAATATATATACTTCCCAAGGTCAGGATCTGGTTTAAGATTCTCTGTTTGTTTCATTTTGTCCAGATCACCATTTAATGCAGCCCTTGCCATTTGCTGAATGATACTTTTTTGAAGATGTTGGTAAAGCAGACCAGAAAGGTTGACTGCTTAGCAAGCAACTAAGGCTATTTTTGAATTTTATATAAAATTATACACATATATTTAGATGTATAGATATATACTGCATGTGTCTGTACTGTATATACTGCATAATATCAACATTAAAGTCGTTCTAAATTTAAAGGCAAAAGATTTTTTACCTTAATGGATTCTCTGCATTAGGGTAAAAAAAAACTTTTAATAGCAGCTTCCCTCAGCTCCCCTCCTTAAACACTTACCTGAGTCCGGTATTGATCCAGCGCTCTGCCCATCTGCAGGTCTTCTCTTCCTTTATTCACAGAACACAGAGACAGCAGCGGGAGCCATTGGCTCCTGCTGCTGTTAATTAAATCCGGTAAGGAGTGTGCGGGGGGTGGGGCCAAGCCACTCTGTGTATCTATGGACAAGGACAAAGGCTGTCTTTAAAAAAGAGGCAAAAGGGGCAGCTGCCCCAGGCCCAGTCATTGTTGTGGGTTCCAAAGGAACTGCCCCTTGAGCCTGCGCTGCCCTCAAATAGTTGCTAAGAGGATTTGGCTATTATGAGGGCGCAGTTGAATGCTGGGAGCACTTGTGATTGGTTGGGTGTTATGTCTGCAGCATGTACAAGGGTTTGCTTGGTAAGGTGAGTCCTCTGTAATGATGGGGGTATTATTGGGGAGGGATACTATGTAATGATGGGGCCCAAGAAAATTTTTGCCCAGGGTCCAATTAATATAAAAGATGGCCCTGCTATGGACAGGGGGCACTCTCAGATGAGGAGGGGACAGCACCAGAAAGGGACCCCAGAGGAGGTGGAGGTAAGTCTCTGCTACCATTGCACATAGCAGGTAAGTATAACATAAACCGCATTGAAGGCAATAGGAGATGAACCTTACAGCCCCATACGGGGATAACTTTAAATTTCTACCGCCCCTCCCTTCCTTACCCTTGTAATCTATAATGATAGTCGTATTTACCCCCCTACCTTGTGAAGCCAGCAATACTCACCTAAGTCCTCCCTTACTGATGCTGGTTCCAGTGTGGGGACTGCTAATCCAATGCTGCAATAGCACCTCAGGACCAACGGTCCTCTACGGTGCCCCTGAGATGATGTGGGTTCTCTTCTGTCTCCTGAGAGAACCCCGCCGACAGGGAGTGTCCACATCACACAGGCAGTGGCGTGGACACCTAAAGCAGTAGACCAGGGATGAAGTAAACAGCAGAAGAGAAAACTCAAGGCTAAAGCATCATGTGACTGTGGGTTAAGGTAAGTGAAAATAGGCATTTAGATAGGGATTATTTTCCAGCAATCAGATAGACATTGATCCCTGAGTGAGGCTTTTTAAAATCAATTCTCTCCCCTTCCAAGGCTCAAAAGTCAAGAGATTTTCCAACAAAGGGCCTGGGGGCCTGGGCACTACTAGGAAGGGAACTCCCATTAAAAAAAGTAAAAAAAAAAATAGCCACTTGGCCACTTGTGTCCTGACAACTAAGGATACCATGCAGGCTACGCACATAAAGGCCTTTACTCCACAACTGTAGCGCAGGGGTTGTGAGGGTCTGGGGGGGGGGGGGCTTTTCAGAATCTGAAAGCCCCTTTTAAAGTAAGTACCCCTGGTTACTCATTCACAAGAAACAAAATGTAAACCATAAATAAACACACTAAAAACGAAAGAAGTCATTCATTTAAAGGAAAAACTGTTACGTGATGTAAATCCAAAGTCGGTCACGTCTTTTAGAGCCACAGCAATGAACAACGCTCACCGACCCTCCAAAAAAATGGATGGCAATATTGATGATGAATTGATTCACATTGTGGATTTTTTTTTATAAAAGGGCTTTGTCATGGTGTCAGTTTGTTTATTGTATCCCCTGGGAAGGTACTCTCCCAATGTTGATAGCATGTGGCCTGGTATGGTTCAGAAGGGAGGGCACACAATCGTTGCCCCCCCCTTTCCTTTCCAGCCAAGCTGCATGCTCAGATAAATAGTCTGGAATGGATTTTGGGGTTGTGGGAAGGAAGATGGAACATTGCATGCTTCCTCATGCTCAGAAGTATTCAGTGTTGTGGAAGTTTTTGTGGTTGATCAGAGGACTAGGCAAGCGCAAGGAATGTATATGAAAGCTACTAAAATTGCCTTCTGTAA
Source organism: Lithobates clamitans (assembly GCA_037952925.1). Classification (NCBI taxonomy): domain Eukaryota; kingdom Metazoa; phylum Chordata; class Amphibia; order Anura; family Ranidae; genus Lithobates; species Lithobates clamitans. Next base: position 314,373 of record JBBGZY010000965.1, on the reverse strand, counting down.
ATCAACTTGTAACTTTACCCATTATAGGCAAATACAGGCCACTGGCTACAAGGACCTACATGGAACTCCATGCTCCAGCCTGTGCCCTTATTGGTGGATCCATGCATCCCACATGGCTGAAGATGGCCCCTTCGCACAGATGTATTGATTGGCACATCTGTGTGAATGAGGCCAAAATGTTATTCAGACACTTATAAGACTCCAAAATCATCACAACAATACTGCTACTACAAATTATCAGAACTAACATTGCATTGCATTAGTGCACTGTGCCCAGGCAATGGACATTAATGTGTAATGCTGGGCAAAACTTTTTTTTTTCTTTAATTTTGTTTAGAGTGTTGAAGACTATTTGTCAAATTTTATTTAAAGTCTCTGTGTCCATTATAGAGATGTATCCCTCTTTTTGTAAGGGTAACCACTGTGAGGTAAAGGAAATTCTTCCACTTGTGACACCTGTTCCAGGGACAACTGGCTAAGAGGGTAATTCCCCTCAGTATGGGAAATTTCCTTTAACTTTCTTGCATGCCTCCGGAAAAGGAAATGAAGGAAAATGTCCCCAATCACACACAACAAGATAAAACAAAAAAAAACTTGGCAGGGATTTTACCACTCTCTACTTTATTTAAAGCTACAAAAATGTGGTTATACATACATTTTAAATATTCCTAACAAGCAGTAAGGTCTCATGCAAATGGGTGGTTATTCCTCAGGCATAAAATCTCTGACGCATTCCCATGCCTGTTGAGCTGCAGGTGACATGTACAGCTGCCAATACATGTAAATGGCTGTACATAGCTGTACTCACTCATGTGAATACTGATTGCTTCTGCATCAGGGCTTACTTACAGCCACATTTGCATTTATGGAAATATATGCTATACATGCATGCATGGGTAAACACCAATACAGAAGTAGTCAGAATTTACACAAGTATTGCTGCATGCAACCTTCACTTTTATTGGCAGCTGTAGGCAACACTTGTTGCTCCTCGTCAGCGGTAAAGTGCAGGAGATTTTAAGCTTGAGGATTTTGAGGCTAATATATGTCTTAGTGAATAATTCCTAAATGAACTTTAAAACAAGCAATCCCTGACCTCTGTAGCTTCTTGTACTGTGAAATAATTTATTCTGAAAGATCACAGCAAAGACTCTAAGGTCTGGTTGCAGTGGGTTTATATCAGCTTAGAAATATCAGCTGTATGTTTACATTAGAGGGCTGGGAGACTGCCAAATTTTTGCAGTATTAAAAATGTGTCTCTAGTGGGGGAACCCCACATTTCAAACCAGACTAAGGCCCCATGTATACAGTACTAGGTGTTTAGTCCTGGTGCATGAGGCTGTAGTGTTTAGCTACAGCTAGCTAGTAGTCTATGAGAGCCTGACAGCTGCTGTAGCTGGACGGTGCACCCAACGGTATGAACATTTAAGGCAGTATGCACTCAGGGAGGATTGCAGGCTTCTTGAATGCCAAACCTAAAGGGGATTCCTGGCTGACTGTGTAGGTATATATGCAGCTGCTGTAGCTGGACGGTGCACCCAACGGTATGAACATTTAAGGCAGTATGCACTCAGGGAGGATTGCAGGCTTCTTGAATGCCAAACCTAAAGGGGATTCCTGGCTGACTGTGTAGGTATATAGGGTCAATGTTGTCATTGATTGTTAAGGACTCAGTGGTACCCGCACTCGCCAGCTTCCTTAACAACCACTGACAGTGAGAACCTACCATGTATAATAGCTGTAGTAATATCACTGTTATACAGGAATTACGGCTCCTGCTGAACAGGAATATGTTTCAGACTTTCATCTGAACATGTGAACAGCCAAGTTTTGGACTGAACATGTGTTTGGACGGAACCTTATACTCATGCCTAAATGTCGCCTGCTACTAAATCTGAGAATGCACTCTCATTAATAAACTGATGGAAGACTTTGTGGGACCAGAAATGGCACCTAGAGTAGTCTGAATTAACTAGAGGCTACCAAATAATTGAAATCTCTGTTCCCAGTCCTATATCAGTGAAAGGACTTTACTAAATTGAATCACATTTCAAGCAATTTTTGTTATATACTGTATCTGAAGACTTGTATGACCATGAATTCTGCTGTATGGGTAATTTAGCTATGGCTGCTTTGTTTCAAAGCATATTATTTTCACAAACCATATTGGGCACAACAATGCACTGGAAATTTATAATGATTGTCAAACGTGGTCCTTTTTGGGATGTGTATACTGTATGTCCTGAAACAAAATGCTAAGCACAAATTTGTGTTTTAAAGCACAGAGAGCTTATTTGTTTCAGCTGGGGATAAGAGATGCTTTGAATTAAAAAAAAGTACTGAAAGAAGAACCACTATATTTGTGGAATTCTTTTCACACAAGTTACAAGAGTCAGTGCTATGGTCTGTGTAATTTGCTAACAGTTAGGGTCTGTTCCCATAGATTACAAATTTGATGTCAAACTTCAGAAACCAGAAGTAGCTATTTACAAACGGATGCAAGTTCCTCAGTAACATTACTATAACTCTTTTACATAATGTTTCCCTTATATTTTTTTAAGTCAGCATGTTAAAAATGCTTTTATAGGGGTTGCCTTGGATGGTTTTGCCAAGATGTTTTTTCCTGAAGGCTTCAGAAAAAAATATCAGATGAAGGTAAAAGGGAAAATATTTTGCAAGCAGCCTGACAGAAACTTTGGAAGGCAGGAAACCAAAGATTAGAACTTCCTGTTATAGATCTAAGAGCAGAAAATAGGACAATTCTATATATTCACTCGAGAGCAGGGAGAGAGGGAGGAACTCATTTAGAGGCCACGCATTTATAGATTTGAGATTTTAACTATGTGTTCGTCGGGTTGGCACACAGTTATCAGCTCTGAAACGTACTTAAATTTTATAGCACACACAAAAAAGGCTGCCAATAAGTTCACAGATTTCACATTCATTTCAATGAGGAGGACAACTCAGAAGAAGAGAAACAATAATATTGTGCATTTGACTTTCTTTTCGATTTTTTTTCACATGGTGCAGTTTTTCCTTTGACACATATACAGTGTTAGGATTGTTCTATTTATACTCTCTGAAAGTTGCACAGTTCTTTTAGTGTACCTATACTTTATACAGCTAATTAGGTTAGAAAAAGACACATTTCCATTGAATTCAACCTCTTACAATCCCCAGCAATTCAGTCCCAGAGGACGCCAAAACAAAACCTCCGCTGGGCAATTATGACCAATTTTACCTCTTAAGGGGATAATACATTTCTTTCTGGCCTGAAAAACTAGTCATATTCAAACCTACGGTTGAGATTTAGTGAGAAATGTACAGTCAACACACTACCATTTTTAGCAATATCATTTACCTTCTTATGTCCTAAATTTAGTCTGTGATTTCCTACTTGTTTCCTTTTTCCTGTAAACTCTTCAGCTTCAATTGTGAGTCTCTTCATTTGTTAAAATTTTATCTAAAGCCAACATTTTTTTTAGCTCTGGGTAGAGTAAGAAATTCTTAAATCCCCTGTCAGAATTTTATTGCTGGAAGATGCAGAAAGAACAAGAACACCACATCAAGCATTTTTTTTTTGATCAGCCTGCTGGCCGTGAAAAAAAAAAAAAAAAAAAAAAATTTTCCCAATCCACACAAGTAAGGTGGATCGAGGAATCCTCCTGTTGTGCTATTGTATTCTGACAGCTTGGGCTCCTCCGCTGTTAAAATGCACTGATAAGCATTGCGGCTGAATGGTTGCATTCATCAATCAAATGAAAATTTCCCAAACATTCCCGTTTGAGGGAAGCCAATCATTAGACTGACTTCTCTCAGCGGGAACAGCTATAGATGGATCAAAATTTGTCTGGTCTCTGTTTTTTATCTATGTTCAGCTTAAAGGATAAGTGCCCCCTAATGCCGCGTACACACGGTCAGATTTTCCGACAACAAATGTTCGATGGGAGCTTGTTGTCGGAAATTCCGACCGTGTGTAGGCTCCATCGGACATATTCCGTCTGAATTTCCGACAAACCAAATTTGAGATCTGGATCTCAAATTTTCCGACAAGCAAATCCGTTCTCGTAGATTCCGATCGTGTGTACAAAGTTCCACGCATGCTTTGAATCAATTACAAGACAGAAGCACTCAGTCTGGTAAAACTAGCGTTCGTAATGGAGATAGCACATTCGTCACGCTGCAAATTTTTAAATCTTTTAATGCAGCGCATTCTCCTCTTCTTTATATTGCTAGAATAATGAAAAAAAAGGAAAAAAAGTTGTTTTGCTGCTGATATTCACACAGCGTTCTGACAACCTGATTTCTTTATTATTTCTGGTGATCTTTTTTTTCGTCAGATCTCCATAATAATGTTTCAAATTTTTGTTTATAGTGTTTTTTTTTTTTTTTTATCCAGATCTCCTTTTTTTTTTATAGTGATCTCCATAATTTTTTCTTTCGTTTTGTGTAAAGTTACCACAACACCATTATTATCTTGTATTTTTTAACCTCAAGGAGGTTGGTGTTGGTGTCCCTTGTTAATTTGACATTGTATTTTTGAAATGTATCTGCCTACTCACAAACAAACTGTCCTTTTTGAAGTAAAACACATAGGCAAGTATTTGTGAAAAATAAATAGCCATTTATTATAGGTCATAACAAAATAAAGAAGAAAGCTGTGGCTCTGGTGTTGTAGTTGTGGCAGGAGGTGGAGGAGGAGGATTATGGTTGAACTCACAAACGTGTCTTTAGCTTGTGAGTTTGCCCCTTAACCCCTTATTTAGGGATTGTAAGATAACTTCCTTACATTAGAGGTGTTGGCCCTACTCCATTTCCTACATTTTGCAGGCTGCCATGTAGGCATAGTCCTCTTGATTATTGGGGGGGTTCTGAGGGCCACAGTAGCCTTCCGCAATAGGCCAAGTGCTGCCTCCTTCAGGTTACTCCTCTTCCTGGGACTTTTTTTTGGAAGGCAGAGGGGAGGGACCTGGGATTCAGGCAGGATACTTGGCCCGGCCACCTCCTGGCTGCGACTTACCCCCGCCACCTCCTGGCTGCCACTTTCCACAGCCTTCCTCCTGGCTGAGACATTCCTGTGTATGAAAAAGGGACATAGTTTTAGTTTTTGGTTCATCAATCACACACAGTTTTCAGCTCATGACTGTTGCAAATTGAATGTTAATAAACAGAAAAGACTCTCATTCTGATCCCAGCATTTTTCATTCTTGTCCCAATCAGTTGTGGCCACTACTGTCTATTGATAAGTAAAACACTTTGTAAAATCAGAAATTACTGATCAATAATAACATCTAGTTAACATCATTAATGATTTGACTAGAAATATGTTGAACAATGCTATACCTTGCTCAAGCTGTGCTCCTCTACTTTTTCCTGGCTGGAAGACCCAGGTTGGATGTCGGAAGCCTCAGCTGAGGTGGAAGGAAGTCTCGAAGGAAGATTGGAGAGTGCTGGCCTGCCAGAAAATGCAGTCTGTCATAGTACCACAGCTTGGGTACATAAATGTCATCTGCTGCAACTCCAGATCTCTGGCAATCATGGACCTTCTTGTGCTCCCCATTATAAGTGCTCCTCATGCCACCAATTAGGGCCTTCAATTAGTGGGTGTCTGCCGTGGGGATTACCAGCTTCACAAATTCCAGCAATTGATCCAGCGCTGCCTTCCTCTTTGGTTTATTGTTATAAAAGGGGTGGTTTACCTGCCACAGACAGGGCAGCTCCCTGTACATATCAAGGAATATGGTCTTCATCATTGAATAGATCCATTTTCTCTGCAAGACACAACACAAGACAAACCCTAATGTCAGGCCAAACTCTCCTAATCTTGTCCCAATATAGGCCTCAATCTAGAAGCAGTATAGGCCGCCAAGTTAAATTTGTACCTTCGTTAGAACGTTCGGCGCTTCCGCTACATCTTCCTCACAGATCGTACGTACAACACACGCGTGTTACACTTTATATACACTGCGCATGCGTGAAACTCCGCCTACCCCTGACGTTCTTTCTAGTCTATTCCCCGCTCCTTGTCTTTCGGTGCAGTGGGAGAGCACATGGCGGAGAAAGAGCAAGTGCATGCAGACAGCAGCAGCAACGATGATAGGCCGGAGCCACGAATGTCCTGATCCCGGAGGAGATTTAAGGCCTCAAATATGTCCTTTATAGAGATGGTGGAGATGGTGGACATCTTGAAGAGGGCCGACTATGATGGAAAGCATGGACCTTACCCAAACCCAAATGTCAGAAAGGTCAACATCATGGCTAGAGTTGTGAGAAGTCTGCACAGGAATTTTGGGGTACGGTGATCCAAGGATCAATTGAGGAAACGCTGGTCAGACCTGAAATTGAGGGAGCAAGATCAGTACAGAAAGATCAAGAGAGTTCTTCAAAAAAGTAAGTAGTTGTTGTGTGTTCCTTTTATTATCATTACGTTCGTGCTGCTCCATGTGCTTTTCTTTACTGTTGTACAATTTAAAATGGCAAGTTTCAGGTTCGTGGGCACAGTAATCGTTCATAGTAAACAATACAATGTTTTTGTCAGATCCAGGTTAACTACATTTGTTCAGGTATATATAAACCTGTTGTCTTGAGTTACTCTGAGTTTGTGGCCTCCTTTTAAAAAGGTATTTTACTTTCCCGCATGCTCCGCTTCTGCTCCCAAGTGCCTCATGTTCATTGACAGAGTACGAGAACTGTTGCCGACTACGCCATTGAATTCCATACTCTGGCAGCAAAGGTTGCTTGGAACAATGAGGCCCTCATGGCTGCTTTTTCTCATGGTCTCTCGGATTCCATCAAGGATGAGATAGCAGCCCGAGATATACCCACTGAGCTGGAGAAGTTGATCACGTTTGCCATCCTCATTGACTCCATACTCAGAGAAAAACTCTCTTTTAAGGAGCGCTTGCGGAAGCCTTCTGTACATTTGCCTTCGAGCTCTGCAGTCCCATCCGTGCCTCCCTCACCTCTCATGCCTCCTGGTACCGAGTCGGTCAGTGAAGATGAACCCATACACTTCGCGCTGCTCCATGTGCTTTTCTTTACTGTTGTACAATTTAAAATGGCAAGTTTCAGGTTTGTGGGCACAGTAATCGTTCATAGTAAACAATACAATGTTTTTGTCAGATCCAGGTTAACTACATTTGTTCAGGCTTATTTGTATTAAAAGAAGTTTATGGCATTGTTATCTAGATGGGTTTGTATTAGAATCAAATGCAAACTTGATTCAGTGTAAGGAGAGGACACTCAGCAGCTGTTTACACATCTGGATGCAGGAGCACTAGTGTGGGACACCAGAACAAACTTTTTAGGGTGTCCCACACAGGTGCTCCAGTGGATACTAGGGGTGTCTCCATGTGTGAAAATTGTACAAAAGAGGTAAGTATTCCAACTTTATAAAGGGAAAAAAATAATATCTTTAGCCCATAACTTTGCCAAAAAAGACAATTGTATGACACTTGTTTCATATTACTTTTTCTCGCCTCAAATATCTGTGGGCTAAATATACCTTTTTTTTAATTCACATAGGGGAGAAAAGACTCTGGACATCTGAGGTGACAGGGACCCCCCACCTCTTAAAGAAAAGCAAATCCCCACACCACAACCAAAAGATGTGGAGGAAGGAGAGGTTTATGAAGTGGGTGAAATAGTGACGACAACAGGTGAGTGTCTGAGACCACAGCTTCAGGTAATAGATGGATGCCTGCATGTTTATAATACATGTTGTGTTTTTTTTATTTTAGGTGATGTGGATGTCGTGGAAGAAGAATCTCATTTCACAAGTGCAAGTGCACACGTCCTCATCGGGGATATCATGGTGTGCAATTGTGATTTACAGAAGATCAAGGAAGACGTCAATAATGTGGAAAAAAAGACTCAAACATATCATTGATGTTTTAGGCAGAATCTAAAACACCCCAAAATTCTTCTAGTTTGTTTGGATTTTTATTATTTTCACACATTTTAAATATTTTTTAGAAAGCCAAATTTTGAAGATGCATGCAGTGTGTCAACATGTGCTATCTGCCATCACGGGATATCAACGTATGCGTTTTGGGGGTGCAACCCCTTCCTCGCAACTAAAGTAGATGAGAGGAAGGGGTTGCACCCCCGAAACACATCCATTGATCCCCCATGATGGGAGCTAGCACATGTTGACATTAGGCATGGGATCAGGAGGGAAATCCCCATTTTGACTCTCAATTTGTGTGCATCTTCAAAATTTGGCTTTCACAGGGGTGACATCACCGCATCTGATGAAGGCAATATCAACACAGTTTGGACATACTAATGTCTGATATTACCTTCACTTTATCAAAGTTGAACTTTGTAAGTTCCTGAGTTGTGTATTGTTTTATGCTTTTAAACATGCTTGTTTTAACACAAAAAGGGCTATTTGTACTGTCAAAAATAACAATGTTATTACTAAAATATGTTGGTTTGTTCAAAAACCCTTTTTTAACGCACATGTGAATGTGCACAGAGTAAAACATTTTCTACTCAACAATGTGTGGCTTCTTCTTTCAAAGCTCAATATCATTTTTTGAACTAAGTTGGTGTTTACACTGAAACGGGGGTTATTTACTAATGGCAAATCCACTTTGCACTACAAGTGCACTCTTAGTGCAGTTTCAAGTGCAGTTTCAAGTGCACTTGGAGTGCAAAGTGGATTTTCCTTTAGTAAATAACTCCCACAGTGCTTTATAATTTGCCACAATCAGGCACTGGCTATTGAACTTTTCTTTTCTAGTGCCATCGTATGTGTTGTACGTCACCACGTTCTTGACGTTCGGAAGTTCCGACAAGGTTTATGTGACCGTGTGTATGCAAGACAAGTTTGAGCCAACATCCGTTGAAAAAAAAACATGGATTTTGTTGTCGGAATGTGCGATCGTGTGTACGTGGCATAACACTAAAATCTCTACATCTAAAGACATCCACAATCTAACACTATCTAACCCTGTAAAGAATAAATAAGTATACATACCTTTTTGGAAGCTGATTTGACCCTATCCCACCCTGAGCGGTCAGCTGCAGCTTCGCTGTTGGGGCAGGTGCAGAGGACACAGCCAACAACCGAAGCCCCATAGTAACTCTATGGGTGACGTCACTCCCCATTCATTTCACAACCGTTGTTGGCTGTGTCCTCTGCAGAGCTTCTACAGCTGGAGACCGGACCAGATCGGCTTCAAAAAAGGTATGTATATTGATTTCCTCGTTATAGGGCTAGATAGGTTAGGCTTATATCGTGGATGTCTGTAGATGTAGCGATTTTAGTGTTAGGGTGGACTTATCCTTTAAGATATACAGGTGCATCTCATAGAATTTGAATACCATCAAAAAGTTAATTTATTTCAGTAATTCAATTCAAAAAGTGAAACCCATATATTTTATATAAATGTGTTACACACAGAGTGATATATTTCAAGCATTTCTTTCTTTTAAATTTGATGATTATGGCTTACAGCTAGTGAAAACCCAAAATTCAATATCTTAGAAAACTAGAATATTACAAAAGACCAATTAAAAAAAAAGGATTTTTAATATAGAAATTTTGGCTTGCTGAAAAGTATGTCCATGTACAGTATAGTATGCATTTAATACTTGGTCTGGGCTCCTTTTGCATGTTTTACTGCATCAATGAGGCTTGGCATGGAGGTGATCAGCCTGTGGCACTGCTGAGGTGTTATGGAAGCCCTGGTTGCTTTGATAGCAGCCTTCAGTTCATCTGCATTGTTGGGTCTAGTGTCTCTTATCTTCCTCTTGACAATATCCCACAGATTTTCTATGGGGTTTAGGTCAGGTACGTTTGCTGGCCAATCAAGCACAGTGATACCATGATCATGAAATTGGTATTGGTACTTTTTGGCAGTGTGGGCAGGTGACATGCCATGCTGGAAAATGGAATCAGCATCTCCATAAAGCTGGTAAGCAGAGGTAAGCATGAAGTGCTCTAGAATTTACTGGTAGAGGGCTGCACTGACTTTGGACTTGATAAAACACAGTGGACCAATACCAGCAGGTGACATGGCTCCCTAAATCATTACAGACTGTGGTAAATTTTGCATTTAATTTGATAATCAAGGTCACATAGTCTGGAGGAAGAGTGGAGAGACCCAAAATCCATGTTGCATGAGGTCCAGTGTGAAATTTCCACAGTCAGTGATTATTTGGGGAGTGTCAGGGCTGGGTTCAGCCCTTCCTTCTCTGAGCTGGCCGCTCAGCCGTTGGCTAATTGCCAGCTCCTATCTCTCCACAGGTACCCAGCTGTTGATGATATCCTGCTCGTCAGTCCTGCCTACTTAAGCCGCCCAGCGCCTTAGTCAACATCACAGAGACGCTCTCCTGCATTCCTGTTTAAAGACTTGCTTGTCTGAATCCCTTCTGGCTCCAGATCCTGCTTGCTGTTTTACTAAGCTCATCTCCGGCTCCCTGATGTTTGGCTTTTCTGACTATCCGTTCCAGTTCCTGAACTCAGGCTATGTTTTGACTACGTTTGTTCTATTTACTTTTATTATTAAACAACTGTGATTTAGCTGTACTTCTGTCTCGGTCTGATTTCATGGTTTCTGACAGTAGGCGAAGGCCATGAATTCAGAAAATACAGTCAATCCACTTGTTGGTAATATTTTTTCCAGATTGGATGAGCAAGATCACTGCATGGATCAGTTTACCATGGCGTTACAAGCGCTCCTGAGTCGCGCGGCTCACCTGGAATCTCCCACTGTGGCTGCTCTGGTTCAACCTGAGTTGCAGGCCGTCCCTGCTGCTGCGCCAGTCTCTGTGCAAGTATTACCTCTATAAGAGGTATGTCTGGTTCCGCTCCACTTCCTCAACGATTTGGGGTGATCCAATTCAATGAAGAGGGCTTCTCAACCAGGTTGAGATATACTTTGAGATGCTGCCCCAGGCGTTTCCCACGGACAGAAGTAAAGTAGGTTTCGTGATATCTTTGCTTTCTGAGAGAGCTTTGGCCTGGGCAAACCCTCTATGGGAGACGCAAAAACCTGTTGTCTTGAGTTACTCTGAGTTTGTGGCCTCCTTTTAAAAAGGTATTTTACTTTCCCGCATGCTCCGCTTCTGCTCCCAAGTGCCTCATGTTCATCGACAGAGTACGAGAACTGTTGCCGACTACGCCATTGAATTCCATACTCTGGCAGCAAAGGTTGCTTGGAACAATGAGGCCCTCATGGCTGCTTTTTCTCATGGTCTCTCGGATTCCATCAAGGATGAGATAGCAGCCCGAGATATACCCACTGAGCTGGAGAAGTTGATCACGTTTGCCATCCTCATTGACTCCATACTCAGAGAAAAACTCTCTTTTAAGGAGCGCTTGCGGAAGCCTTCTTTACATTTGCCTTCGAGCTCTGCAGTCCCATCCGTGCCTCCCTCACCTCTCATGCCTCCTGGTACCGAGTCGGTCAGTGAAGATGAACCCATACACTTGGGCTTCACGCATCTCTCTGCGGATGAGAGAACCTTTAGGAGGAGAGATTGTGCCTTTATTGTGGCCAGGCAGGTCACTTTTTGAAGTCTTGTCCTACCCGTCCAGGGAACGCTCGAACCTTGAGGTCCTGTCACGGACAGACTTTAGGTGGCATTGTTTCATCCCCAGTTATCCAGAAGGCTAAGCCCCTGGTTTCGGTCATCCTTTCTTGGGCTGAGTTGTTCGTCAAGATACAGGCTCTAATCGACTCTGGGGCTGCAGGCCTGTTCATTGATGCAGCCTTTGTATCGAAGCACTTGCTTCCGCTGCAGCTGCATGACACTCCACTTGCCATTGAGGTTCTTGATGGGATACCACCTACAGCCTGCCCACGAGACGGTTCCATTGTCCATGGCCATAGGGGCTCTTCACCATGAGATAATCCAATTCCAAGTTATTTCCTCACCTAAGTTTCCGTTGGTTATTGGTTATCCTTGGTTACAGAGGCACAACCCCTCTTTTGATTGGATCCATGCTGAGGTTCTCTCCTGGTTGCCACAATGCAGTAAGACATGCTTCCAGAAGGTAGCCAAGGTCCTGTGCACCTCTTCCCTCTTCATTCTCCTCCCTGCCGGAGGAGTACTGTGATTTTAGTGATGTCTTTGACAAAGGTCAAGCTGGTAATTTGCCTACACACCGGCCATATGATTGCACAATTGACCTTCAACCTGGTGCCATACCCCTTCGTGGCCAGGTTTACCCTTTGTAAGGCAATGGAGCAGGCAATGTTGCAGACGCACTTTCTCGAGGTTTCATCCGCAAATCCTCATCCTCTGCTGGTGCTGGTTTTTTCTTCGTAAATAAGAAGAGTGGTGAACTGAGACCCTGTATTGATTATAGGGGTCTCAATCTTTTTACAATTAAGAATGCTTATCCGATTCCGTTGATTACGGTGATATTTGACAGCCTCAGGGGGGCAATGGTTTTCACAAAGCTTGATTTGAGAGGGGCATACAATCTCATGAGGATTAAGGAGGGCGACGAGTGGAAAACTGCATTTAATACCAGAACAGGCCATTATGAGTACCTTGTAATGCCTTTTGGCCTTTGTAACGCCCAGGCAGTTTTCCAGGAATTCATTAACGATATCCTCCGAGATTTGTTGCAGTTATGTGTGGTGGTTTATCTCGATGATATTCTCATATTTTCCAAGTCCCTGGAGAGCCACCACACAGATGTCTGTCATGTGTGTCAGAAACAGAGAGAAAAATCTCTAATGTAAATTGGAGAAGTGCGAGTTCCATCGTGAACAGGTTAAATTTCTGGGCTTTATTATTTCCACTGCTGGCTTTTCAATGGACCCAGAGAAACTTTCTGCAGTTCTACAGTGGCCCTGACCCATGGGTTTATGGCCTCTGCAGCGTTTCCTGGGCTTTGCCAACTATTATTGGAAGCATAGGTGTGCGCTACCTAATGCATTAGGGTGTGCACCCTTAAGCTCAAACACACATGCATGTGTATGTATCTTCATATATATGACTCTGGCACATTGATCTTCCGGCTGGCACAGTGAAAGAGAAAAGAATAAACACTTCTCTTATGGCAGAGCCGGTAAGAGGGAGATATTTCCCATGTTCCTGTTGCTACACAGAACGATAACACTAATGCGCATGGGGGGATTAGGGTGTGCCTGGGCACACCTGGCACACCCTGTGAGCACGCCCATGATCGGAAGTTTATTCGTAACTTCTCATCTCTGGTCAAGCCCCTGACTAATATGACCAGAAAGGACGGTAACTCACAGAGTTGGTCTCCAGAGTCCAGTAAGGCCTTTGAGAGTCTCAAGGCTGCCTTTGTTTCTGCTCCTGTGTTGGCACATCCTGATCCTATGTTGCCTTTTATCCTTGAGGTTGATACTTCTGAGACTGGAGTTGGTGCCCTTCTGTCTCAACGTCCTACCTCTGAGAGCGCTTTGCATCCTTGTGGCTACTTTTCCAAGAAATTGTCATCTGCGGAGTGCAATTACGAGATTGGTGACAGAGAGCCGGTACTAAGAATGTAAGGGCTGAAGCCTTGCCACGACAAATTTCCTCCACTTCCAAGTTGGAGTCGGTTCCAATTCCTGTGATTCCTCCTGATCATATTCTGGCTACAGTTCGCACCAGTCTCACTTCTCCTTTGGGTGACAAAATTCTTGCTGCTCAGGTCCATGTTCCTCCTGAGAAACCTTGTGACCGCTGGTTTGCCCCAGAGAGTCTCCGTACTGCCGTGCTCCAGACTTACCATTCTCCCAAGGCTGCTGGCCACCCTGGGAAGAATCAACTCTTTTGCGCCATTTCCCAACAATTCTGGTGGCCTAGTCTACGTGCTGATGTAACCGTCTTCATAGCTGCCTGTTCCGTGTGTGCTCAGAGTAAGACTCCACGACATCTTCCAGTGGGCCTCCTACAACCCATACCCAATGGAGAGAGGCCCTGGACCCACCTGCCTATGGACTTCATTGTGGAGTTACCCAACTACCTGGGCAACACAGTTATCCTTATGGTGGTTGACCGGTTCTCAAAAATGTCTCATTGTGTTCCACTTAAGTTGCCTACTTCTAAGGAACTGGCTTCCATTTTTGCTCAGGAGATTTTTCGCTTACATGGGCTACCCAAGGTGATTGTCTCGGACAGGGGTAGTCAGTTTGTGTCCCAGTTCTGGCAAGCCTTTTGTGCACAGTCGGGAATTCAGCTTGCTTTTTCCTCTGCGTATCACCCGCAGTCTAATGGGGCTGCAGAACGAGCCAATCAGTCCTTGGAGCAATTCCTATGTTGCTATATTTCTGACCATCATAGCAACTGGTCAGACCTATTACTGTGGGCAGTTTGCTCACAATAGTGCCTTGAATTCTGCTTCCCAATCATCCCCGTTTATGGCGAACTATGGTTTCCAACCTTCCATGTTGCCTGACTCATTTGTTCCGCAGAGTATTCCTGTGTCAGAGGAGCATCTCCCTGGTCTTCATTCCACTTGGGCACAAGTCCAGGAGGCTTTGCGACATGCTAATGATAGGTACAGACTCCATACTGACCACAGACGCCTGCCCGTGCCTTCCTACCAGGTTGAGGACAGGGTCTGGCTGTCATCTCGCAACCTCCGACTTTGTGTTCCCTCACTGAAGTTCGCACCTCGGTTTATTGGGCCTTTTGCAGGATTAACCCAGTGGCTTGTGCATTAGACCTTCATTATCATCCAACCTGACAGAACTGGATAGGATCTGCAAGGAGGAATGGCAGAGGATCTCCAAATCCAGGCGTGAAAAAACTTGTTGCATCTTTCCCAAAAAGACTCATGGCTGTATTAGATCAAAAGGGTGCTTCTACTAAACACTGAGCAAAGGGTCTGAATACTTAGGACTAGGGATGAGCTTCGAGTTTGAGTCAAACTCATGTTCGACTCAAACATTGGCTGTTCGCAAGTTCGTCGAACAGCGAACAATTTGGGGTGTTCGCGGCAAATTCGAATGCCGCGGAACACCCTTTAAAAGTCTATGAGAGAAATCAAAAGTGCTAATTTTAAAGGCTTATATGCAAGTTACAGTATTGTCATAAAAAGTGTTTGGGGACCCGGGTCCTGCACCAGGGGACATGGATCAATGCAAAAAAAAGTTTTAAAAAAGGCCGTTTTTTCAGGAGCAGTGATTTTAATAATGCTTAAAGTCAAACAATAAAAGTGTAATATCCCTTTAAATTTCGTACCTGGGGGGTGTCTATAGTATGCCTGTAAAGGGGCGCATGTTTCCCGTGTTTAGAACAGTCTGACAGCAAAATGACATTTCGAAGGAAAAAACCCATTTAAAACTACTCGCGGCTATTGCATTGCCGACAATACACATAGAAGTTCATTGATAAAAACGGCATGGGAATTCCCCACAGGGGAACCCCAAACCGAAATTTTTAAAAAAAATGACGTGGGAGTCCCCATAAATTCCATACCAGACCCTTCAGGTCTGGTATGGATATTAAGGGGAACCCCGGCCAAAATTTAAAAAAAAAATGACGTGGGGTTCCCCCTAAATTCCATACCAGACCCTTCAGGTCTAGTATGGATTTTAAGGGGAACCTCGCGCCAAAAAAAAAAAAAAAAACGGCGTGGGGTCCCCCCAAAAATCCATACCAGACCCTTATCCGAGCACGCAACCTGGCAGGCCGCAGGAAAAGAGGGGGGACGAGAGTGCGCCCCCCCTCCTGAACCATACCAGGCCACATGCCCTCAACATTGGGAGGGTGCTTTGGGGTAGCCCCCCAAAACACCTTGTCCCCATGTTGATGAGGACAAGGGCCTCATCCCCACAACCCTGGCCGGTGGTTGTGGGGGTCTGCGGGTGGGGGGCTTATCGGAATCGGGAAGCCCCCTTTAACAAGGGGACCCCCAGATCCCGCCCCCCCCTGTGTGAAATGGTAAGGGGGTACTTACCCCTAACATTTCACTAAAAAACTGTCAAAAATGTTAAAAATGACAAGAGACAGTTTTTGACAATTCCTTTATTCAAATTCTTCTTCTTTCTTCTATCTTATTAAAGGGGGCTTCCAGATTCCGATAAGCCCCCCGCCCGCAGACCCCCACAACCACCGGCCAGGGTTGTGGGGATGAGGCCCTTGTCCTCATAAACATGGGGACAAGGTGTTTTGGGGGGCTACCCCAAAGCACCCTCCCAATGTTGAGGGCATGTGGCCTGGTACAGTTCAGGAGGGGGGACCGCACTCTCGTCCCCCCCTCTTTTCCTGCGGCCTGCCAGGTTGCATGCTCGGATAAGGGTCTGGTATGGATTTTTGGGGGGGGCCCCACGCCGTTTTTTTCTTTGGCGCGGGGTTCCCCTTAAAATCCATACCAGACCTGAAGGGTCTGGTATGGAATTTAGGGGGAACCCCACGTCATTTTTTTTTTAAATTTTGCTTCGGGGTTCCCCTGTGGGGAATTCCTATGCCGTTTTTATCAATGAACTTCTATGTGTATTGTCGGCAATGCAATAGCCGCGAGTAGCTTTAAATGGGTTTTTTCCTTCGAAAAGTGTCATTTTGCTGTCAGACTGTTCTAAACACGGGAAACATGCGCCCCTTTACAGGCATACTATAGACACCCCCCAGGTACGATATTTAAAGGGATATTACACTTTTATTGTTTGACTTTAAGCATTATTAAAACTTTTTTTTGCATTGATCCATGTCCCCTGGGGCAGGACCCAGGTCCCCAAACACTTTTTATGACAATGAATTGCATATAAGCCTTTAAAATTAGCACTTTTGATTATTCATGTTCGTGTCCCATAGACTTGTTCGTGTGTTCGAACAAACTTTTTTCCTGTTTGCATGTTCTGGTGCGAACCAGGGATGTTCGGCTCATCCCTACTTAGGACCATGTGATATTTTAGTTTTTCTTTTTTAATAAATCTGCAAAAATGGCAAAAATTTTGTGTTTTTCTGTCAATATGGGGTGCTGTGTGTACATTAATGAGGGAAAAAAAATGAACTTAAATGATTTTAGCAAATGGCTGCAATATAACAAAGAGTGAAAAATGTAAGGGGGTCTGAGGGTCTGAATACTTCCCCACTATATATATATATATATATATATATATATATATATATATATATATATATCTACATAAACACACACACACACACACCTTTACACTAGGCAACTAAGCCTTTGCATTTTTCAAAAAGGGTTTTACAAGGGTTGCAACCATCCCCCACTAATATAAAAAAAAAAGTTTTATCTTTAGATATTACTTACTTTAACCAAAGTGTTTTCATAGTTACATAGATAGTTACATAGTAGGTGAGGTTGAAAAAAGACACAAGTCCATCAAGTCCAACCTATGTGTGTGATTATATGTCAGTATTACATTGTATATCCCTGTATGTTGTGGTCGTTCAGGTGCTTATCTAATAGTTTTTTGAAACTATCGATGTTCCCTGCTGAAACCACTGCCTGTGGAAGGGAATTTAACATTCTAGTCACTCTTACAGTAAAGAACCCTCTACGCCAGGCATGTCCAAAGTCCGGCCTGCGGGCCAATTGCAGCCAGCGTTCCGGTCTCACATTTTTATAAATATTTTATTTAATCTTTTCATGTGACAACACTGAAGAAATGACACTTTGCTACAATGTAAAGTAGTGAGTGTACAGCTTGTATAACAGTGTAAACACACAGCCATTAATGTCTAAACAAAAGTGAGTACAACCCTATTGCCCAATTAGCCATTTTCCCTCCCCGGTGTCATGTGACTCGTTAGTGTTACAAGGTTTCAGGTGTGAATGGGGAGCAGGAGTGTTAAGTTTGGTGTTATCGCTCTCACTCTCTCATACTAGTCACTGGAAGTTTAACAGGGCACCTTATGGCAAAGAACTCTCTGAGGATCTGAAAAAAAGAATTGTTGCTCTACATAAAGATGGCCAAGGCTATAAGAAGATTTCCAAGGCCCTGAAACTGAGCTGCAGCACGGTGGCTAAGACCATACAGACGTTTAACAAGACAGGTTCCACTCAGTACAGGCCTCGCCATGGTCGACCAAAGAAGTTGAGTGCGCATGCTCAGCGTCATATCCAAAGGTTGTCTTTTGTAAGTAGATGTATAAGTACTGCCAGCATTGCTGCAGAGGTTGAAGGGGTGGGGGGTCAGCCTGTCAGTGCTCAGACCATACGCCGCATACTGCATCAAATTGGTCTGCATTGCTGTCATCCCAGAAGGAAGCCTCTTCAAAAGATGATGCACAAGAAAGCCTGCAAACAGTTTGCTGAAGACAAGCAAACTAAGGACATGAATTACTGGAACCATGTCCTGTGGTCTGATGAGACCAGGATAAAATTATTTGGTTCAGATGGTGTCAAGCGTGTGTGGCAACAACCGGGTGAGGAGTACAAAGACAAGTGTGTCTTGCCTACAGTCAAGCATGGTGGTGGGAGTGCCATGTTCTGGGGCTGCATGAGTGCTGCCAGCACTGGGGAGCTACAGTTTATTGAGGGAACGATGAATGCCAACATGTACTGTGACATACTGAAGCAGAGCATGATCCGATCCCCTTCAGAGAAGGTGGAGGAGCACATGGAGGAGTGGAAGAGGACTCTAGTGGCAACCTGTGAAGCTCTGGTGAACTCCATGCCCAAGAGGGTTAAGGCAGTGCTGGAAAATAATTATGGAGCCACAAAATATTAACACTTTGGGCCCAATTTGGACATTTTCACTTTGGGGGTGTACTCACCTTTGTTGCCAGTGGTTTAGACATTAATGGCTGTGTGTTGAGTTATTTTGAGGTAACAGCAAATTTACACTGTCATACAAGCTGTACACTCACTACTTTACTTTGTAGCAAAGTGTAATTTCTTCAGTGTTGTCACATGAAAAGATATAATAAAATATTTACAAAAATGTGAGGGGTGTACTCACTTTTGGGAGATACTGTATATCTTTTGTGGCCCCCAGAGCCACAAAAGATATATACTGTATTTATCCATGCTGCCTTGGAGGGTACAGGGAGGGGGCGAGATGAGTGCTGTCAGATTACATACAGGAGAATCTCCTGTCTGTAATAGGAGGTCCTGTCTCCTGTGCTCCCATTGGACAACTGTTCTGTCTATCATAGGAGGCGGGACTTTGTATTAAAGAGGCCACCGAGTAAACAGGAGATTCTCCTATATGTAATCTATTTGTGCTCGTCCCGCCCCCATCCCTGTCCCCTCCGATGCTGCAGATGGGCATCGATCAGGCTGCACTGATGCCAATGGTAAGGCTGCATTCATGGCAATGGTAAGGTTGCATTTACGGCAATGGAGAGGCTGCATTCATGGCAATGAAGAGGCTGCATTCATGGCAATGGTGAGGCTGCATTCATGGCAATGGCGCGACTGCATTCATGGCAATGGTGAGGCTGCATTAATGGCAATGGTGAGGCTGCATTAATGGCAATGGTAAGGCTGCATTCATTACAATGGTGAGGTTGCATTCATGACAATGGAGAGGCTGCATTAATGGCAATGGTGAGGCTGCATTAATGGCAATGTTAAAGCTGCATTCATGGCAATGGTGAGGTTTCATTCATGGCAATGAACAAGCTGCATTGATGGCAATGGTGAGGCTGCATTCATGGCAATGATGAGGCTGCATTCATGGCAATGGTGAGGCTGCATTAATTGCAATGGTGAGGCTGCATTCATTGCAATGGTGAGGCTGCAGATGGGCACTGATTAGGCTGCATGGATGTGCACTGACCCTTATTTTGCTTCACAGTTCTTTATTTAAAATGTAAGTTTTTTCCTGAAATTTCCTTCCTAAAGTAAAGGTGTGTGTTATACACCGATAAACACGTCATATTCAAATAATAGGCCCAAGCTCATCCTTAGTCCTGAGCTGCGCTCTTGGATTTGTTGGGGCCACAAAAGATATATATATCCAAATAACACACCCAAGCTCATCTCTTCACCACACACAACCACAAAGGCAAGAGAATTCTTGTTGGGCAGTGTATTAGTGCTCGGGCGAAACCCACTTAGACTGAATTTTAATGGTTCAAACAATGTTCACTTCATCAAATCTGGCCCTCTTTGAAAAAAGTTTGGACACCCCTGCTCTACGCAGTTTAAAGTTAAACCTATTTTCTTCTAATTTTAATGAGTGGCCACCTGTCTTATTAAACTCCCTTTCGCAGAAAAGTTTTATCCCTATTGTGGGGACACCAGTATGGTATTTGTAAATTAAAATCATATCCCCTCTCAAGAGTCTCTTCTCCAGAGAAAATAAGTTCAGTGCTTGTAACCTTTCTTCATAACTAATGTCCTCCAGTCCCTTTAATAATTTTGTTGCCCTTCTCTGTACTTGCTCCATTTCCAGCACATCCTTCCTAAGGACTGGTGCCCAGAACTGGTCAGCATACTCCAGGTGCAGCCGAACCAGAACCTTGTAGAGTGGGAGAATTATCACTTTATCTCTTGAGTTAATCCCCTTTTTAATGCATGCCAATATTCTGTTTGCTTTGTTTGCAGCAGTTTGGCATTGCATGCCATTGCTGAGCCTATCATCTACTAGGACCCCCAGGTCCTTTTCCCTCCTTGATTCCCCCAGATGGAATTCACATTTTTGCCACCCAAAAGCATTATTTTACATTTTTCCACATTAAACCTCATTTGCCATGTAGTTGCCCACCCCATTAATTTGTTCAGATCTATTTGCAAGGTATCCACATCCTGCAAAGTAATTGCCCTGCTTAGCTTAGTATTGTCTGCAAATACAGAGATTGAACTGTTTACCCCATCCTCCAGGTCGTTTTTGAACAAATTAAATAGGATTGGTCCCAGGACAGAACCCTGGGGGGACCCCACTTTTCACCCCTGACCATTCCGAGTACACCCCATTTATCACTACCCTCTGAACTGGTCCTTGTAGCCAGTTTTGAATCCATGTACTCACCCTATGGTCCATACCAACTGACCTTTTTTTATACAGTAAATGTTTATGGGGAACTGTATCAAATGCTTTTGCAAAACCCAGATACACCATGTCTAAGGGCCTCCTTTTATGTAGATGGCAGCTCACCTCCTCATAAAAGGTTAATAGATTGGTTTGGCAAGAACGATAATTCATAAATCCATGGTGATTACTGCTAATGATACCATTTTCCTTACCAAAATCTTGTATATAGTCCCTTATCATCCCCTCCAAGAGCTTGCATACTATTGATGTTAGGCTAACTGGTCTGAAATTCCCAGGAATATATTTTGTCCCTTTTTTAAATATTGGTGCTACATTGGCTTTTCTCCAATTATCTGGTACAATTCCAGTCAGTAGACTGTCAGTAAAAATTAGGAACAATGGTCTGGCAATAATTACTTGACTGAGTTCCCTAAAGACCCTCGGGTGCAAGCCATCTGGTCCCGGTGACTTATTAATGTTACCTTTTTCAGGTGCTTCCTGTGACGTGTCATGAGGATAAACACTGCAGTTTTGGTTACTGAAGCCCCCCGATTCTCTTGTGAAGACTGAGAAGAATAAATTCAATACCTTCACCATCTCACCATCCTTTGTAACCAGATTGCCTTCCTCATTATTTATGGGGCCAATATGGTCTGTCCTCCCTCTTTTACTGTTTATATACTTAATAAATTTCTTGAGATTTTTTTTTTTTTTGCTCTTCTCCGCTATGTGTCTTTCGTGTTCTATCTTAGTCACCCTAATTGCACCCTTACATTTCTTGTTGCATTCTCTGTAAAGTTTGAATGCTGATGATGATCCCTCAGCCTTGTATTTTTTGAAAGTCTTCTCCTTTGCTTTACATTGGAGTTAAACCACCCAGGACTTTTATTTGCTTTTTTAAATTTATTTTCTCAATCGGATGCACTGGCTAATGCCCTTATTTAATATGCTCTTAAAGAAAATCCATCTCTCCTCAGTGTTCTTTGTTCCTAAGATTTTATCCCAATTAATAACTTATAGCAAGGTTCATAGTTTAGGTAAGTTGGCTCTTTTGAAATTCAGTGTCTTTGTATTCCCCTTATGTTTCCTAATTGTGTGATTTATACTAAAACTAATTGACCTGTGATCGCTGTTTCCTAAATTGTCCCGTATTTCCACATCCATGATCAGGTCTGTATTGTTGGTAATCAGTAGGCCTAGTAACGCTTTGTTTATAGTTGGTGCATTTACCATCTGACCCATGAAATTGTCCTGCAACTGGCGAGGCTTAGATGAATGTGCAGTTCCTTCCACCCAGTCTATGTCTGAATAATTAAAATCCTCCATTATATTGACACTTCCCATTCTTGCTGCTAATCCAAATTGTGATAGAAGGTCCGCCTCCTCCCTCTGGTTACGGGGCATATAGCATACTCCCAGTAATACTTTCCCCTTAGTTTCCTTCTTTGTAGCTTTACCCATAAGGATTCCACCTCCTCCCTTGCTCCCTTGGTGATGTCATCTCTCACATTCACTTGTACATCAATTTTGATATACAGGCATACCCCTCCCCTTTTTTTCCCCTCTCTATCCCTGCAATATAGAGAACACCCTTGAATGGTCATGAGAGCTGTCGAACCAAGTCTCTGTAATTCCAACAAAATCTAAATCCTCCTCGTACAACAGTAATTCTAGTTCTCCCATCTTGTCGGCCAGACTCCTGGCATTAGGAACATGTCACGTAGTTTAAATCGGTCACATACTATCTCCTTATTGGGTGCTCTGGGGTTTCAAAAATGACTTGTTACTATAATTACCTCTTTTAGGTGCTTTAGTGTCAGGGCTGGGCTCAGCCCTTCCTTCTTTGAGCTGGCCGCTCAGCTGTTGGCTAATTGCCACCTCCTATCTCTCCACAGTTACTCAGCTGTTGATGATATTCTGCTCATCAGTCCTGCCTTCTTAAGCCGTCCAGTCCAGAGGTTCTCTGCCTTCGCCTTTGGTCAACATCACAGAAACGATCTCCTGCGATCCTGTTCAAGACTTGCTTTGCTGACATTCCTTCTTGCTCCAGATCCTGCTTGCTGTTCCATTACATTGATGCCTGACTTCTGGCTTGTCAGACTATCCGGTTACTGAACTTTGGCTATGTTGTGACTAGATTTGTTATTTTTACTTTTATTATTAAACAAGTGTGATTCAACTGTACTTCTGTCTCTGCCTGATTTCATTGTTTCTGACATTTAGTCAACCTATCACTAATGCCCTCCAATACTACCCTCTGAAATATGTTTTGCGCTGACTATCTCTACGAAAAGTCGCCCCAGTTCTCCGGGAACCCAAACTCCTCTTTTCTACACCATCTCCTTAGCCACTTGTTTACTTCCCTAATCTCCCTCTGCTTTTCTGGTGTGGCTTGAGGTACCGGTAGTATTTCTGAGAATATTACCTTAGATGTCCTTTTCCTCAATTTAGCTCCTAAGTCCCTAAAATCATTTTTTAGGACACTCCATCTACCTCTGATTTTGTCATTGGTGCCAACGTGCACCATGACAGTCGGGTCTTCCCCAGCCCCTATCAGTAATCTGTCCACAAGTTCCGTGATGTGCTGAACCAGAGTACCAGGTAGACAACATACAGTTTGGCGCTTCAGGTCTTTGTGACAGTATGCCCTCTCTGTCCTTCTAAGAATTAAGTCCCCTACCACCAGAATCTGTCTTTAATTTCCCTTGGCTTTACTCCTGACCTCACCGGAGGAGTTATTCCCCCGGCAGCTAGGGGAGTCACTCAGCTCCAGCAGTGCTGGTCCCTGACTGATTTCACCAATGTCACTCAACGGGGCATACTTATTGGGATGTTTCAGCGCAGGACCGGCCTCCCTGACTCTTTCCCCTCTATCCTTCCTGACTGTCACCCATCTACTCTGCTTTGGTGCCTGCACAGCTTTGTCTCCACCCGCCTCTGTACTGGCCCCTGCTGGCACCTGCCTTGTATGATCCCAACTCTCCTTTAAATATGGAGGGGCTTCTCAGTATTGACAGTTGCTTCCCTAGATTCAGAACCTGAGCTTCCAGGGAAACAATGTGCTTACATTTTGCACAGCAGTATTCACCCTCGACCAGATGATCAAGGAACGCATACATGCTGCAAGATGTACACCGAGTCGCATCTCCACACTTGCTGAGCATCGTACCCACTAATTTAATGGGGATTGGGGCTATTCTCGGTCCAAATCAACTAATAACTAGCTTCCTGACACCAATACTCAACAATACACAAGTTCTAAACAAGACAATGCACAGGTACTCGCAACACACGTGCTTTCACAGCCCACCTGCACTCACAACCCACGTGCACTCACAATACTCTCAATACACAGGTACTCAGGCACTCATAATACCTTGGTACTAATAATACACACACACACTACTCAGATACTCACAACACACAGGTACTCACAATACACACACAGTACTCAGGTACTCACAATTAGGGATGAGCTTAGAGTTCGAGTCGAACTCATGTTCGACTCGAACATTGGCTGTTCTCCCGTTCGCCTAACAGCGAACAATTTGGGGTGTTCACGGCAAATTCGAATGCCACGGAACACCCTTTAAAAGTCTATGGGAGAAATAAAAAATGCTAATTTTAAAGGCTTATATGCAAGTTATTGTCATAAAAAGTGTTTGGGGACCTGGATCCTGCCCCAAGGGACAAGGATCAATGCAAAAAAAGTTTTAAAAATGTCAGTTTTTTCGGGAGCAGTGATTTTAATAATGCTTAAAGTGAAACAATAAAAATGTAATATTCCTTTAAATTTCGTACCTGGTGGGTGTCTATAGTATGCCTGTAACGGGGCGATGTTTCCCATGTTTAGAACAGTCTGACAGCAAAATGACATTTCAAAGGAAAAAAAGTCATTTAAAACTACTCATGGCTATTAATGAATTGCCGGTCCGACAATACACATAAAAGTTCATTGATAAAAACAGCATGGGAATTCCCCACAGGGGAACCCTGAACAAAAATATTTTAAAAAATGACGTGGGTGGTCCCCCTAAATTCCATACCAGGCCCTTCAGGGTAGCCCCCCAAAACACCTTGTCCCAATGTTGATGGGGACAAGGGCCTCATCCCCACAACACTTGCCCAGTGGTTGTGGGGGTCTGCGGGCGGGGGGCTTATCCGAATCTAGAAGCCCCCTTTAATAAGGGGACCCCCAGATCCCGGCCCTCCCCCCTGTGTGAAATGGTAAGGGGGTACAAGAGTACCCCTACCATTTCACAAAAAAGTGTCAAAAAGGTTATAATAGACAAGAGACAGTTTTTGACAATTCCTTTATTTAAATGCTTCTTCTTTCTCCTATCTTCTATCTTCTATCTTCTATCTCCCTTCGGTTTCTTCCGCCATCTTCTTCTGGTTCTTCTGGTTCTTCCTCCGGTGTTCTTGTCCGGCATCTTCCTCTGCGGCGTCTTCTTCCCTTCTTCTGCTCGGGCCGCTCTGCATCCATGATGGCATGGAGGGAGGCTCCCACTGTGTGACGCTTCTCCTCTTCTGACGGTTCTTAAATAACAGGGGGTGGGGCCACCCGGTGACCCCGCCCTCCTCTGACGCACAGGGACTTGACGGGGACTTCCCTGTGGCATTCCCCGTGACGTCCGAGGGGGTGGGGTCACCCGTTACGTAACGCCACCCCCTTCTGACATCACAGGGGAATGCCACAGGGAAATCCCATCAAGTCCCCGTGCGTCAGAGGGGGGCGGGGTCACCGGGTGGCTCGGCCCCCCCTGTTATTTAAGAACCGTCAGAAGAGGAGAAGCATCACACAGCGGGAGCCTCCCTCCATGCCATCAGAGGCCCGAGGAGAAGAAGGGAAGAAGACGCCACGGAGGAAGATGCCGGACGAGAACACCAGAGGAAGAACCAGAAGAACCAGAAGAAGAAGATGGAGGAAGAAATGGAAGGAAGATAGAAGATAGATGATAGAAGATAGAAGATAGAAGAAAGAAGATAGAAGATAGAATAAAGAAGATAGAACATAGAAGATAGAAGAAAGAAGAAAGAAGATAGAAGAAAGAAGAAGTATTTAAATAAAGGAATTGTCAAAAACTGTCTCTTGTCATTTTTAACATTCTTGACACTTTTTGTGTGAAATGGTACTTTTGTACCCCTTAGCATTTCACACAGGGGGGAGGGCCGGGATCTGGGGGTCCCCTTGTTAAAGGGGGCTTCCAGATTCCGATAAGCCCCCTGCCCGCAGACCCCCACAACCACCCGGCAAGGGTTGTGGAGATGAGGCCCATCAACATGGGGACAAGGTGTTTTGGGGGGCTACCCCAAAGCACCCCCCCAATGTTGAGGGCATGTGGCCTGATACGGTTCAGGAGGGGGGAGCTACTCTCTCGTCCCCCTCTTTTCCTGCGGCCTGCCAAGTTGCGTGCTCGGTTAAGGGTCTGGTATAGATTTTAAGGGGGACCCCATGCCTTTTTTTTTTTTAATTTTGGCCGGGGTTCCCCTTAATATCCATACCAGGCCTGAAGGGCCTGGTATGGAATTTAGGGGGACCCCCCCATGTCATTTTTTTTTTCAATTTTGGTTCGGGGTTCCCCTGTGGGGAATTCCCATGCCGTTTTTATCAATGAACTTTTATGTGTATTGTCGGACCGGCAATTCATTAATAGCCGCGAGTAGTTTTAAATGACTTTTTTCCTTTGAAATGTCATTTTGCTGTCAGACTGTTCTAAACACGGGAAACATGCGCCCCTTTACAGGCATACTATAGACACCCCCCCCCCAGGTACGAAATTTAAAGGAATATTACACTTTTATTGTTTCACTTTAAGCATTATTAAAATCACTGCTCCCAAAAAAAACGTCCCTTTTTAAAGCTTTTTTTGCATTGATCCATGTCCCCTGGGGCAGGACCCAGGTCCCCAAATACTTTTTTTGACAATAACTTGCATATAAGCCTTTAAAATTAGCACTTTTGATTATTCATGTTTGTGTCCCATAGACTTTAACGGTGTTCGGGTGTTTGAATGAATTTTTTGCCTGTTTGCAAGTTCTGATGCGAACCGAACAGGGGGGTGTTCGGTTCATCCCTACTCACAATACACACACAATACTCAGGTACTCACAATACTCAGGTCACTCACAATACATAGGTACTCAGTTACTCCGCAATACACTGGTACTTGCAATACTCAGGTACTCCACAATAAACACTGTGTACTGCTGTTTAAAAAGAGACAGAAAAGGTATTAAGAAAACTGAAAGAAAAAAACACAAAAAGAACCTAAAAATGCAAACACAGCAATCAAAAACTGGTTCTCACGCTCCTCAAAGTTCCTACTCTTCAGCTTCCAACCAGCAAATATGGCAAATTCAGATGTGCTTTACAGAAAGTTATATAAGACCTGAAGCATCTGTGCTTATGGGCACAGCAGTAGCTGTATGGACACAATAGCAGCTTTATGGGCACAATCAGATCTTCATGCTATGTTGCTGTGCTTAACCACTTTCCTACAGGGCACTTTCACCCCCCCCCCGCCCTGCCCAGGCCTATTTTCAGCTTTCAGTACTGTCGAAACTTTGAATGACAATTGCGCGGTCATGCAACACTGTACCCACATGAAATTTGTATAATTGTTTTCACACAGATAGCCCGTCAGTGCAGCCTCATCAGTGCACATCAGTTAAGGAGAAAAACTACTTATTTGCAAAATTTAATAACAATTTTTTTTGTTATTCAACAGGCACTCAAAAGTGCCTGTTGGCAAGGAAACAAACCCAGTGTGGAATCCCCCCGTGACACCTTCCACCAAAAAATGTGCTCAATCATGGTGATGGATGGGAGTCTAAACAAGCCTGTAAAAAAGGCACATTGATGTGGCTTAGTCACATGGACTTGTTCTGTCTCAGTGTACAGGCCGACTTGGGGTGAGCCCTGAAACAACTGGTACAGATGTGTTACAGATGGCACTGGCTGTAATTGCAAGAACCAAGGTTAAAATTATTGCAGATTTGAGATTTGCCAAGAAAATGAATGGACAGGCCCAACTTGTCACAAGGTGCCAGATGGACTGGGGTCAGAAGGGCAGTGCCTAAAGCCCTGGACGTCCCTGGTAGAGGGGGGAGTTCTGAATTAGGGCACCAGTAAGCGGTATGAGTGGACGATTGACAAATAGCACGAACTGGTGACCTAAGCCCAGCAAAATGTCGGCAAAACAATACAGTGTCTATGTTACTCCACACCGTCACAACTTGGAACTGAGCAAAACAGGCAGCTGCCTTTGTCGAAAATGAGCGATGATAGTCATAGGAATTTGACCCCCATACTTCTGTCCTAACTCTACCACTGTGTAAAGGTAGAGGTCCAGCTCTTCCCTCCCGAGCGGACTTACTGAGCAAATGATGTCTCTGTATAAGCTAAAGGCCTAGACAAACTCTGGGATAGAAAGTTTGCGGCTGAGCCTATGATCTCTGGTCTTAACCACCACCGAAACATCGCCACAAGCGTATGACTTATTATCGGCAACATCATGGGTAGCTATAATAGTGATGCTAAATTAACATCTTTGCCCTCCAGTATGTCCTTCCTGATGTTAGCGGGAATAAAATGAGCCAGGGTAATGGGAGGAGCACCCATACTATTACCTGGGCCTATGGGTATGGGGCTTGGCACCAAGGGGGTCCCAGGACCTGCAGATGTCCCTGGAGTGGCAGATAGTCCTGATACTGGGCTCGGCTGAGCCTCCAACACCTCCACCCTTGCACGCAACTCTTGGCAAGAAGAGGCCAGGGAACTCAGGGTAGCGTGGATTTGAGAAAGGGATGAAGCGACAGTTCAAAGTGTAACTTGCTCCGCGCTAGAGTCTGAAGCACAGGGGAACAGTAGTCTGAACAGCTCAGCTTTGCGCACTGAAGCCGGGTATGAAATACCCCTGCGCTGCAGTTCCGCCATGAGTCTAGGGATGGTCCAGGTTCTCAAGGAGGGTGTGCTACCATGTTCCGAACCCCTAGCCGGAGAAGGGGGGTGGATGCAAGGTCCTCGATGTCTGCAGCCTGTGACATGACCTGCATAAAACCGAGAACAACATCATAAGCCAAGAAAAATCATCAACTGTACCCATCACTTACCTTGGACCAACCTGGCTGTCCCCCCCTTTTTTTTCCCCCGTGAAATGACAAAGGAACATTAAAACAGGACTGAAAATGTTTCAGCCTCGTAAATTTACCAGGCCGAGTTACCTGAGGCGTAATCAGGCAAATTAATAACGAGAACTCAGGCCTTTGCACCTGAAAACATGTCAGGCTACTGATGTGAGTAGAAATGATTGTAGTGAGAGCAGACGAGGAGGCTTGCCACCGTTCAAGCCAATTAAAAAGTACCATCTCAATCTGTACATACCTACAAGCGTGATAGGTAGTGCTGCAGTGGTAACTCCATGACCTAATCATGAAAATGTGACGCTAATAATAATGTGAAAACAGAAATGAACAAGGCAACCAAATGCCGGGAAGTATCTGTAGACACTAACCAGCCTCCTTTGTGACACCCCTGAAACCTGGTGGCCTCTCAAACGAAACTCAAGCCCGAGAAGCCTGAATATGCTCAGCCAAAAAACATGAGTAGCGAAATGTGTCTACGTGAGAACTAATCATAAGCATCATGGAACGGATGAGGAGACTTGCCACCGTACAAGGCAATAAAAAACGATCATCTCAATCCGTTTGACACCCATAGACGTGATGGGTGACTTTTGAGTGGTGCATGGCCGTGAGACCCAAGGTGTAAGAAATGATATGTACTGTGAAATAATAAAACAGAAAACCAACCTGGAATAAACGGATCCGGGAAGAAAAGCAAAACAAAAAACTCTGAAAAAATGTTGAATTGTAGATAACAACTACTGAAAGAAAACAAACACATGGAGCTACCACTTAGAAACCACGTGTATAAACCAGCGAGTTGGGGTTTGAGAAATGAACCCAACCACCTCTGAAAATCCGTCGTAAAGAAAAAAAACGATACATACCTGGAAAAGTGGCTGAAACCTGCAAAAAACACTTGAGACCTGTTGATATGTAGAAACCCAACTCTGGAAAAGGGACATAAACTTACGAAACTTCCACTCAGTATAAATGCATGCGACAAGTATGCGACAATCAAAGACCAGGACTCCTCTACACTATGAAAGCAGTGAAGACGTGCATACTTATGCCCCTAGCCCTGGAACTGGGGTGCCCTGCTAACCGTACCGAAAGTAACAAGTGATACCTACCTGAGTGGAACCAGCAGTGCCTACCTCAAGTGCGCCTTGGAAGCAAAATTCCTTCAAGTTTAACATGGAAACAGTACCTGTGACAGTGATAAAAAAATGGTGCCGCCCATAAGCCCAAGTATGAGGGAATGGACATAGGTAGTGACATAAAACAGCAGTAG
Source organism: Lithobates clamitans (assembly GCA_037952925.1). Classification (NCBI taxonomy): domain Eukaryota; kingdom Metazoa; phylum Chordata; class Amphibia; order Anura; family Ranidae; genus Lithobates; species Lithobates clamitans. The sequence goes on along the minus strand of JBBGZY010000965.1, from coordinate 284,079 downwards.
AAATGACATAAAAATACGGGGAAAAAAATGTGGTAGAAATGACATAAATGACCAGTATGTGGTAGGAACCATGCACGTATGAAATCTGTGTCAGTTTGAAGCATTGTGTGCTGCACCATACTATGACACCTGCCCTGGCCTCTGCTGCAAAGTAAACAGGACTAACATGTTCCCTTAAGTATGCATCATGAGAAATGTGAAAAAGTGCAGTATCTATGTATCCCATTTGTTGGTACAGGTGACACTCTCCCTACAAAAGCAAACCCCTTGACCATGCCATTACCTGGGCCTATGACAAAAAGCAAGATGGAATGGTGGCCACATGCATGCGTGGTAGCCAGGCAGCAATTTTATTTTTTCCCGTCCATGCAGTAGAATATATAATATGCAGTATATGCAGTATAATATCTGCCATGCCGGATATTATGTTTAAAGTATCTGCTACTGTAAAGATCAGTGCTGGAGAAGAGGTGGTTTTCAACAATGTTAACTGTCAGCACAAAAAAGGTTGGTTATAAATGCGGAGAATCCCAGCACAGGGGGCGTGGAAATAAGAGGTAATGCTTACATAAGGGAGGGTTAGTGTTTAATTGTTACAGTTGCAGAGAAGGGAGTGTGAGGGTGACAGCATCTGCGGAAGGAGATGACAAAAACTGCCAACACTGAACTCCTGAGCTGACCGGAGGGAAGAAGCACCCCCCCTTACCTGCCCCATCACGAACGAAAACTCCGACCGGATCGAGAGGATGCCGCTTGTCCTATGTGTGAGAGAGAGGATGAGACCGCGTAGACCTTGAAAACCAGAAGTGAAGGAATCGTCACCCGGAAATGACGCTCATACGTGATCCACCGTTGACAGGAAAGGAGAGACGGAGGGGAGGCTTTATGCAGCCCGCCTCCTCCCACAATCACAGGCTGACCTGCGGTCAGCCTTACACTAACGTTCCTCCCTGCCAATCAGGAGGCAGGTCTGGCTGCAATTGATGGCATAGTGGCTGCATTTGATGGGCAAAGTGGCTGCATATGATGGGCACAGTGGCTGTATTTGATGGGCACAGTAGCTACATATGATTGGCACAGTTGCTGCATTTGCTGGGCACAGTGTCCACCAATCAGGAGGCAGGTCAGTGAGACCTGTCTCCCGATTGGCCAAAGCATTTTCAATCCTATTGGATGCCTAACGCTTTGACGGAAGAGGAGACATGGCCGAAGCCGAAGGGATGGAGCCGAGTGGACACAGGAATCGCCGCTTCCTGCCACTACAGAAGAAGAGGAGGAGAGCCCCGTAACTCCAGGAGAGGAGCAGAGCCCCGCCACACGAGCGGTAAGTGCTGCCGGGCTGGCAACAGCCAGGGGATGTGCCTGGCTGCATATGATGGGCACAGTGGCTGTATTTGGTGGGCACAGTGGCTGCACATGATGGGCACAGTGGCTTTTATTGGTGGGCACAGTGGCTGCATATTATGGGCACAGGGGCTGCATTTGCTGGGCACAGTGGCTGCATATGATGGGCACAGTTGGCTGCATATGATGGGCACAGTGGCTGCGTTTGATGGCACAGTGGCTGCATTTGATGGCACAGTGGCTGTAATTGATGGGCACAGTGGCTGTATGTGATGGGCACAGTGGCTGCATAGGATGGGCACAGTGGCTGAATTTGATGGGCACAGTGGCTGCATATGATGGGCACAGTTGGCTGCATATGATGGGCACAGTGGCTGCATTTGATGGCACAGTGGCTGCATTTGATGGCACAGTGGCTGTAATTGAGGGGCACAGTGGCTGTATGTGATGGGCACAGTGGCTGCATAGGATGGGCACAGTGGCTGTATTTGATGGGCACAGTTGCTGCATATGATGGGTACAGTGGTTGCATTTGATGGCACAGTGGCTGCAATTGATGGCACAATGGCTGCAATTGATGGCACAGTGGCTGCATTTGATGGGCACAGTGGCTGCATTTGAAGGGCACAGTGGCTGCAATTGATGGCACAGTGGCTGCATTTGATGGGCAAAGTGGCTGAATTTTATAGGCACAGTGACGCTGCAATTGATGTTTTTTTAAGTATTTTTCAGAATTTTTTAGTTTGTTTGCGCCTCCCCAAAAAATGTTGAGCACCAGCCGCCACTGCTGGTGGATCTACAAACACCTGTGCCAGAACAGACTGCATTTGTATGGTCCAACGTTGTCAGTTTCAGGAGGCTAGACTCGGGTGGCAGTGCATGTAGACAGGAGGTTTTTTTTTAGTTTTTGATAGAGTGGGGCAAAGGTTAGACCCTCTGCTAAGTTTTTATTGTTTTTTTAAGCCCCTGCTGGGGAGATGCTCCCCTTTATTTGTCTCAGTGACCATAGTCACTAAGACTGAAACATTAAGAGTAACTCTACATTTGTTGAGAAAAAAATATCATTCCCCTCTGGGTGATCTATCTACAGTTGCAATAAAATGTATGTGAACCCTTTTGGAATGGTATGGATTTCTGCACAAAATGGTCATAAAATGTGATCTGATCTTCATCTAAGTCACAACAATAGACAATCACAGTCTGCTTAAACTAATAACACACAAAGAATTAAATGTTACCATGTTTTTATTGAACACACCATGTAAACATTCACAGTGCAGGTGGAAAAATTATGTGAACCCCTAGACTAATGAGATCTCCAAGAGCTAATTGGAGTGAGATGTCAGCCAACTGGAGTCCAATCAATGAGATGAGATTGGAGGTGTTGGTTACAGCTGCCCTGCCCTATAAAAAACACACACCAGTTCTGGGTTTGCTTTTCACAAGAAGCATTGCCTGATGTGAATGATATATCGCAAAAAATCTGCGCTAACCCTAAAATTTCTATCTTATTTAAAACGTGATGTGGGTTCAAAAGTGAACAGCAGAATATTTCCACACAATTCTGCACATATAAAGTGAAATTATTTTCTTTAGAATACAAAAAAATTATATATAAACAATAAACTATCCAGTCAGTGAAATGAGACAAATGACAGAAAGTGCTGCAACCTTAAAAAAAACGGAATTTTCAGTTTTAGCAATATGGTAACTATATTCAGGTGCGCTACTAATGTCACAAACAATCAGACTGAGGGAACTCCCTCAGCCTGGATGTGTATGTGAATTATACCTTTGAGCAACAATAGTAAATAACAAAAAAAGTAACAACACAAATGTTGGATATTGCGCCTTCCAGTGAGGTATTATGTGAATGGTTACAATGTAGCAAAAAAGTCCACTGAAGGAATAGATAGTTGAAGGAAGGCAAATTAAGAAAGTCCTGCAACATAAATTTATGGTCGGAGCCCTATGTCCGATATGGACATAGATAACACTTATAGTAAAGATAAGACTTACCATCGGAAATAGACCTGAAAGTGTGGACTTACCATATGAAATGGACCTGAAAGTGTGCCTTGGTCTAATGGCCGGTATGCCAAAATAAGGGGGCATACCCTGGTTTAAGAAATTATTATTCTGTAAGAGAAATGAATAGTTGAGAAATGCTGTGAAATGGGGATGGGAGGGTGGGTATCGCGCACAGGAAACCGACAAGCACCACAGGTGAGCGGGCTGCTTAAATACCCCCCGGGCTCCTCCCATAAATTCAGGCCACCATACTGGCCTTCCTACTTATGGTCGGAGCCCTATGTCCGATATGGACATAGATAACACTTATAGTAAAGATAAGACTTACCATCGGAAATAGACCTGAAAGTGTGGACTTACCATATGAAATGGACCTGAAAGTGTGCCTTGGTCTAATGGCCGGTATGCCAAAATAAGGGGGCAAAAACATTCAGGTAGGGTTATAATTTTTATTGGTTTTCAGTTATTTATTGAGCCAATTTGGAAAATGCCTGTGCCATCTCTGTTTGCGGATTGGGGATATACCGGGCGAAGCAGGCTGATTTCCACCTGCCTAGTCTTCTGATGATGTGGTCTGGAACCCCGTGGCGGGACGCTGCGGAGGCTGCTCCGATGCGAAAGGAGTGTCCGGAATACTGACTAGGGTTAAGGTGAAGATTGCGGAGAAGTATCCTTATGTGTTTCACAAACTGAGAGGCGCTTAAGGGTTTAACTGGGAATGGTAGAAGGGGACTGCTGTCTGGTTGCTCAGGCAGGAGTGACAGGAGTCGGTTGAGTACAGCGACTGGACACCAGCTGTTGTTGGTTTTGTAGAGGTGAATGTTCACTCCTGAGCCCGTTTGCTGGGTTTTAGAGACCTCGAGGTGCAGGATGAAATGGTCTTGGTATCGAAGCAAGTGCCGTCTGCATAGTACTTGGTCTGTGGGTTTGTTAGAGGTGAATTCGCCAGGTCGCAAGAACCCATAGTAAGCTAAATATACAGCTGCTTGTAAGACCGTGCTGGGGAGCAGACCGAATGGTGAAGTAGCCAGAATAGTTGACATGTCCCTAAAGATGGGCCCTGTAATGGGTAAGCGCTTGGTGCTGATGACTGGTTGTTGTTTCTGAATGCCCCTTAGGATGGCTCGTATAGCGTGTGATGAGAACAGTGAAGATTTCGTGGGGTCTTCAAGCGTCAAGAAATGTTGAATGCCGGCTAGGTATAGCCAAATGGTATTGTAGGATAAGGCCAGCTGCGAGTGACAGTGTGCAGTGAAGGCCAGTACCTGTTTGACATCTGTTGGTCCTTTACGGCAGGATGTGAGGAATTTATTGAACGCCTTCCAAGCTGTCTGGTAGGCTTTGAGTGTGTTGTGAGAGAGTGAATGATTGATGAGTTGCGTTGCTCTGTGTAAATGTTGAACTAGTCCAGGGTCAGTTGTGACCAGACAGGGATAGGGGCCGACATTGGTTCGGCATCGGGAACCTGTTCAAAAAAGGAGGTGTAATTAAAACGTGACAGTGCGTCAGCAGCTAAGTTGTATCTGCCGGGAATAAATGCACAGTGTATATTAAACTGACGCTGTAAAGACAGTTGTGCCAATCTGCGCAGGAAGGACATGACTGCTAGGGACTTGGACCTGCCTCTGTTGATGATGTCTGCTGTGGCCTGGTTGTCGGTGGTGAAGACTACAGTTTGTCCTGTCCAGTGGTGGCCCCAGAGCTGTGCAGCTGCCACTATGGGATAAAGTTCAAAGAGGGCAGATGTTTGAGTAAAGCCGGGTATCAACTGTATCTGTTGAGGCCAGGGTCCTGAAAACCAATGGTGGCCAAAAATTGCCACGAAACCTGTGGAGGCTGCAGCGTCTGTCACTACCTGGGGTGACAGGGGCGAAACCATGGGTATAAATAGGGATATGCCATTCCAGGCGGACAAGAATTCCTCCCACATAGATAGGTCCGCTATAGCTGCGGAGTCTAGATTTAAGATCTGATCGGGGTCTTGAGTTTCTGACAGGAATCTAAGCAGGCGTGATACAAAGGTGCGGCCTTGTGGAATAATTCGCATGGCGAAATTAAGCATTCCCAGGAGAGATTGCAACTGCTTTTTGGTACAGCCCTTTGTGTGTGAATTCGTGAAGGACCGCCCTAATGCGTGTTAGTTTGTCGAGGGGGAGACTGGCTTGCATAGCGCAGGTATCCAAGCTGACCCCGAGAAAGGTGATGATGTGTGCTGGGCCGTCGACTTTGTGCTCGGCGATGGGAACATTGAGGTTTCCAAATATCACTCTGAGTTTGTCGAGGTCTCCTGGTGGCTTGCTGGGAGGTTCTATTAGTAGGAAGTCATCCAGGTAATGGATGACTTCTTGGCATTGACCCTTGTGTAACAGTATCCAAACCAGGGACTGAGCGAACGTGTCGAAGAGCCACGGACTACTCTTCGAACCGAAGGTCAGTTTTGTGGCAAAATAATATGCCTCCTTCCACTTGATGCCATGCCAGCACCAAAGGGATGGGTGGATGGGCAGGAGCTTGAAGGCATCCGAGATGTCGGCTTTGGAGAGCCAGGCACCTGTACCTGCTTTGATGATTGCTTGTATTGCCATGTCGACGGAGGAATATTTTAGGGAAAACTCTTCGGAGGGGATCAGGGAATTGAGACTGGGGATGTGGGAAGAATGAGGCGCAGACAGGTCGTACACCAAACGCAATTTATTCGTGAACTTGCCCTTGACAAGCCCAATAGGGCTGACTCTCCATGTGCTGAAAGGGGGGCAAGTGAAAGGGCCTATAACGTACTCTCGATCTACCTCTGCTTGTAAGAGCTGATCTATGGCTTGTTCGTCAATGGCTGCTGAACGAAGATTGGCACATTCGTGAGTACTGTGGGGTAGTGAAATGAGGCCGGTGTGAAAGCCTGCTGTGAAGCCTTGGATAAGGTAGGTGGCCAGGGAAGGGGTGGGATGTGAGGTGAGGTACAGTCCTAACCATAAGAGGTTGATCCGGCTTAGTCATGCCCTCTTGTGTTGTTTGACTTCACACAAATTCCTTGGGTGTGCTCTTTGGCATAAGGTGCAGATGTGGAGTAGGCGGCACTGGCTGAAGTTGCAGGACCCGTAGTTGTAGTTATTACAGATGGCTGCCCCTCCCACGGTTCGGACTGGGCGTCCGAATTTGTCCACCTGAGGCGTTGGTTCAGGGGGCGACTGACCCTGAATTGTACCCGAGGTAGAGGGAAACTCGAAGGGCCGTCTGATCGCCGCATTGGCGCACCAGGTGGCAGTGTGGGTGGAGGACTGACAAATCGCACACAGAGGTGAGCGTAAGCCGGCAAAGTGGCGGCAGAAGAGTTCTGTGTCCATGAGACTCCAATTTGTCGTAGTCTGGAACTGTGTGAGTCTGGCGGCGGCCTTAGCGGAAAAGGAACGGTGGTAATCATAAAATGCAAATCCTCCATACTTGTAGCCCAAGTCTACTACCGTATGGAGATACAAGTCCAGCTCTTCCCGTCTGTTGGGGGTGGCTGAGCATAGGACGTCTCTGAGCATGCCAAAGGCCAGGGTAAATTCTGGGACCGATAACTTGCGGTTCAATCTGGGGTCTTTGGCTTTAAGGACCACCGATATGTCACCCCAGGAGTAGGCCTTATTTTCTGCCAGATCGTGTACGGAAATAAGGAGAGAGGCCAGGTTGATGTCCCTGCCATCCAAAATGTCCTTCCTGATACTGGTTGGGACCAAATGGGAGGGGTAGACAATGGGGCTCCAGCCTGAGGTACCTGCAGGAAGGGGTGTCAAGGTTTGAGTTGTGGTTGGGTCGGGGACAGCCGTGGCCGGTCGAGCCTCCAGGAGTGCCACCCTGGTTTGGACGTCTGTAACTGAGGTAGACAAGGATGACACCATCGTGTGTAATTGTGAGATAGCTGATGATATTGACTGGAGGGATGCCTGTTGGGTACTGGGTCCTGCTGCTGGTGGGGGAAAGAGGAGTTTGAAGAGCTCGCCTTTCCTCGCTGTGGCGGGGAAGGGGACACCTCTGCGTCTGAGCTCTGCCGTCAGTTTGGGGATAGTCCATCCCCTGAGGGACTGCACGCTGCCGCTCTCTGAGACCGGGGAAGGTGACAGAGGGGCCGTGAAGTCTTCGCTGCCGGCCTGAGACATAGTTGATCTGGTGAGAATCTCCTGTCTTGAGCTCTTATTTTTTGGTTGACTGTAACCTATTGGGGGTGACATGAATTTCAAGTTTTTCTTTGATCCCCTGAGTCATACTTACCCGACTTATCCTCCCATTCTTCTTTTTTTTTTTTTTTTTTAACTGGGGGGATATCGTCCAACCTGGTGCAGGGTGGACCTACTGAACTTTGACTGACCTAGAGAAAATGAAAGGTGATAATTCGTGAAGGGATTGCTAACTAACTTGAAGCAACGATTTGTATGGTGCTTGCAATCTTGTGACAATGAAATGATTCGAAATGTTTGCCTTGATTATGAAATGAATGAACTCCATGACAGAGGTCCGGCCTGGTCGTGTCGTGACTGATCCGACCGTGAACCGGGCTCTGGAGCATGTACTGAAATGAGGCAACTGAAGAAACATTGGTGCACACCGGGACGAATCGGTGCTTGTTTGATGCATCTGGATTCGAATCGGAGCGCAGTATGAAATGAATGAGAGAAATGTTTACCTTGACCGAGGCTCGAATTGGTTGTGCCGTATTTTGCGACTGGCAACGAACCGAGCTCTGGTATAGGTATGGATACGGCCGAAACAAGTGAGGCATTCCGTGACGAATCGGTGCATCTCAGATGCGACTGGTTTCGAAACGGTGATGCGCTGTGGGAGTGAAATGGTAGTAATTGCATGACAGAGACACTGATCAGTCGCCCGATATCTGCGACTAGCTATGATCCGGACTCTGGAGCATGTTTGAGAAATGAGGCCGAGCCCTGGGGCACGCTGTAACGAATCGGTGCATGGAAGATGCGACTGGATTCGAAGCGGAGCGCGGTAAGTGCAGGTGTAACATATCGTTTGCCATGACGGAGGGCGCGAATCGGTCGTGCTGTTGTAGCGACTGACTACGAATCGGACTCCGGAGCATGTACTGAAATGTGGCCAACCCTGGGGCACGCCGAGACGAATCGGTGCATTTCCATGCGACTGAATTCATGTCGGAACGTGATACGTGGTAATGAAATGATAACCATGACAGAGGTACGAATGACTGAAAATAACGTAACTCTGGAGCATGTACTGAAATGAGGCCGTAACTACTGGGGCACACCGGAGCGAATCGGTGCATCTTTTAGGTGCGACTGGATTCGAATCGGAGCGCGGTAGGTGACTGAAATGAGAAATGATTGAAATGATTTGAAATGTTAGAAATGAGTTTAGAAATGTTTCAGAAATGAGACATGATTGGCATCGAACTGACTTGATCCGATAGATTTGAGAATTGCGACTCGCTGTGGCTGTCTACAGACGTATATTAAATTACCGACATGCTAGAAATGAAGCGACGTCTGCGTCGCGGTGGTTTTCTCGAGTAAGGCGAAATGGTAACATAACGATAGTACGAGTGAAATACATTGCGGTTACGTTTGTAAAAAATGCGAGTGATACGTAAATTTGAAATCACGGTTTAGTGACATGATATGAAGCGTAAAACAAAGTCCGACGGGACCCTACCTGCGACAGCCAAGCCAGACGCGTGGTACGAACTACGAACGGTAAACACGGACTTCGAAAGTTTGAGCACGGAAATAACGAATACGGGAACTTGCGAGGCAAGAACTTGCGGACGCTGGTATTCGAATAGTCGGCCTAGTGACGTATATTGCGCACAGGAAACCGACAAGCACCACAGGTGAGCGGGCTGCTTAAATACCCCCCGGGCTCCTCCCATAAATTCAGGCCACCATACTGGCCTTCCTACATATGTATATGCTTCCTGGGTAAAATAATCCTTCCTCTGTGAACCAGACTTTTGTGATAGAATGAGAAAAGGTGGCCGCTTACCAGATCCGTGGGACTCCTTTCCCAGTCGATTCCTCTTACGGAGAAACGCAGTGTAGGTGGTGCCAAGAAGCCTGACGTCACCACATAGCAGCTGACTAGCCTGAATGCAGCAGTACTGCTAAAACTTTCTGTATTTTTGACTTTCTGCTAACATTTTTGATGCCGGCCATGTTCTTGTTTTATTAAAGAAGTTTTTACCTATTACACTATGGAGTTTCTCCTGTTTTTTTAATCCACATATGGCGAAAATCACTATCGAAGTCAGTCCGGAGTCAGGAGTGAGTCTGTGTGATCAGATCAGCTGTTCCATCTGATCAGCTGCTCCAGAGTATGGGATTTCTTTACACCGCTACCTTGATGCTAGTGGAGGATCCCGGGTAGATGGATGACTGAATAAGAGGATCTTATCAGCTGTTCCTGGATACTTTATGAGCCCATAAGACCTCCGTGATAGGGGTCCCACGGATCTGGTAAGCGGCCACCTTTTCTCATTCTATCACAAAAGTCTGGTTCACAGAGAATGTGATCACCTGATGTGAATGATGCCTCGCACAAAAGAGCTCTCAGAAGACCTACGATTAAGAATTGTTGACATAAAGCTGGAAAAGGTTATAAAAGTATCTCCAAAAGCCTTGCTGTTCATCAGTCCACGATAAGACAAATTGTCTATAAATGGAGAAAGTTCAGCACTGCTCCCTAGGAGTGGGCGTCCTGTAAAGATGACTGCAAGAGCACAGCGCAGACTGCTCAATGAGGTGAAGAAGAATCCTAGAGTGTCAGCTAAAGTCTTTCAAAAATCTCTGGCATATGCTAACATCCCTGTTAGCGAATCTATGATACATAAAACACTAAACAAGAATGGATTTCATGGGAGGATACCACAGAGGAAGCCACTGCTGTCCAAAAAAAACATTGCTGCATGTTTACAGTTTGCACAAGAGCACTTGGATGTTCCACAGCAGTACTGGCAAAATATTCTGTGGACAGATGAAACAAAGTTGAGTTGTTTGAAAGAAACACACAACACTATGTGTGGAGAAAAAGAGGCACAGCACACCAACATCAAAACCTCATCCCAACTGTGAAGTATGGTGGTGGGGGCATCATGGTTTGGGGCTGCTTTGCTGCGTCAGGGCCTGGACGGATTGCTATTATCGAAGGAAAAATGAATTCCCAAGTTTATCAAGCCATCTGTCCACCAGCTGAAGCTCAACAGAAGATGGATGTTGCAACAGGACAACGTCCCAAAGCATAGAAGTAAATCAACAACAGAATGGCTTAAACAGAAGAAAATACACCTTCTGGAGTGGCCCAGTCAGAGTCCTGACCTAAACCGGATTGAGATGCTGTGGCATGACCTCAAGAAAGCGATTCACACCAGACATCCCAAGAATATTGCTGAACTGAAACAGTTCTGTAAAGAGGAATGGTCAAGAATTACTCCTGACCGCTGTGCACATCTGATCTGCAACTACAGGAAACGTTTGGTTGAAGTTATTGCTGCCAAAGGAGGTTCAACCATTTATTAAATCCAAGGGTTCACATACTTTTCCCACCTGCACTGTGAATGTTTACATGGTGTGTTCAATAAAATAAAAACATGGTAACATTTAATTCTTTGTGTGTTATTAGTTTAAGCAGACTGTGATTGTCTATTGTTGTGACTTGAAGATGATCAGATCACATTTTATGACCAATTTGTGCAGAAATCCTTATCATTCCAAAAGGGTACACATACTTTTTATTGCAACTGTACATGAAAATGTTTTAGCAAAATTTGTTGTAGATTCCTACCTTTTGTTATTCTAAAAAAAAGCTGTTTGTCTGTGTCAAAATTACAAAATTAATATGTACAAAATTAATGGGAAGTGATTTTATAATTATCAATCAGCTGCTACACCTGCAAAATTTCCAATGAGGAATGTGATAGGGTCTGCATCCTTTTAGACAAGATTTATTTTTGGGAGTATCTAACCAAAAATGACATCTTTGTTGCAGGGGATTCCCAAAATCTGGCTTGTACCTTAGGGCAGACTTCTGGGAAAATCAGTAAACCAATCACACAAGCAGGAAATAACATTTCTGGGTGGTGTACTGTATACCGTCCCTGTACAAAACGCCTCCAGATTGCTATATTGCATTGCATTATACATAAAATTACAGAGCTGTAGATTGAAAAGGAAAGCTAATTTTTATTAACATTCAATGACAGTATGTCTTGTGTCTTTGTGTGTTTTTGTAATTATATATGCTATATTATTTGTTTTTTATTTTCTATTTTTTCGAACAAAAGGGTTACCCTTTAAATTAAAAAGCACCACATTACTTGTTCTTCCCTCTAAACACCTACCCAACTCCACTCTCCACCCAGCCCTGTCCTCAGCAGCAGCCGCACTTTGCTCTCATCCTAGTCTCTCGTGAGACTCTGAGGGGGTGGGGCTTACCAGCACTTCGTGTGTCTATCGATGCACACAGAGGGAATAAATAAAGTGCAGTGCTAATACTAACAGGAATGAAATAAATATATCATTTTTTAAATTTCATAATTAAAATACATTTCACAAATTATTGTGATAATAATTCATAATTGAAAACAAAAATTGCTTTAAGTGTTTATGTGCATAAATCTAACCAATCTGTAACCACAACTGTGCAAAAGGAATCCTTGTGCAAAAAATCTAAGTGCTGAAGTGCCACAAACAGTCCTAAAATATTCAAACAAGCCCATAAATCATAGATGAAGTTCTCCAACAACTTGTGAATCCCCTCCAAAACTCCTGTATTGAGGTCTTCACTCCACACCAGTGCGATTATCATGCCTCTTACCAGAAGAGCATGACCCCCTTTTCCAGAGTGGTCATTATGAGCACATCATCCAGTATTTCTCCAAGGAAATATGATCAAAACCATGGGATGTCCAGCCAATTGAGAGATAAGCAGTTGAATGGACAGACTTGACTCCTTAATCTCCAAGTAAACCCGCAAACAATCTGGGTGTATTCACCAATTTCCTCCAGATATTCGACCTTCAGACACACACAGTCAAAAGCACAAAAAGAAAAGCACTCCCAATAGTATAAGTAAGTTTAAAACCACTTTATTAAAAATATATTGCTCTTATATTCATACTAAGAAACAACAGCACTTTTTCTAGAAAAGTTTGGGTTCGGTGCCATTTTCGTATCATGGATCGGCCTGATGTATCATCAACCGCAAGCATCCATTAGAGAGGGTGGCTCAGTTTCCGATAGCTTTCATTTAGGGAGGGGCAAGAGACAGGGATGCGCCCTCTTACCGTTACTATTTACTTGGCAATAGAGCCACTGACAGCACGTATTAGGGCCCATGAAAGTATAGTGGGGTTCAGATATGGCACCATACAAGACAAGATTCTGTTTTATGCAGACCATATGCTTCTCTTATTGGGGGACACAGATATATCCTTACAAACAGTGATCAGGGGCGGACTGATAACTCATGGGGCCCCCCGGGAAATAGGAGAATATGGGGCCCCCAGGCAATCAGAGATTATGGGGCCACACAGTATACACACACACAGTATACAATCACACAGTATACACATACATGTACACACAGTATACACAGACAGATGTAAAAAAAACACAGATTTATACATACTGTCCCTGGTTTTACTGAGGCTGGCAACCCTGATGGGGCCCCCTAGTGGCCCAGGGCCCTCGGGCAGTGCCCGAGTGGCTCAATGGTCAGTCCACCCCTGACGGTGATGTCCATTATAACGGATTTCGGTAGATTTTCCGGCCTCACAATCAATTGGTTCAAATCCGCGCTTCTGCCCCTGGATCAAGGAGTACATTCACAATTAGACACTTACTGTCCGGTCCCTATAGTTACGTCATTTAAATACCTAGGAGTAGTACTATCTCCCCAACCTCTGGACTTCTACTGTCTCAATATCCAACTGTTACAGTAAAGTTTACGGATAAGGTTAAAATATGTGTCAAGCAAGGATCCATGTGGAAAAAAACTAATTGGCCGCATAGTGTGATACTGTTGATAAGTTTATTAATAATCCCCTAGGGACGTGATCTCCGTGGTTTACCAGAAGTGACACGTGCGTGTCATGGACAGCTGGAATACTAGGAAGTAGGATCAGACCGCTGGTGCGCACAGACGTTCCCTGACTACTACCGGCTGATTGGTGATGTTTGCACAGGCACTTTTCATTGCTTGAGTGATTTGGATTACTTGTACGTGTATATTGTAAGGGGTTGTTTGGGGATTATTAATAAACTTATCAACAGTATCACACTATGTGGCCAATTTGTTTTTTCCACATGGATCCTTGCATGACACGGCTTTAAAGCGGTTGTATACTTATAATAAGGCTTACCTCTAGGTAAAAAAAATATCTCCTAAACCTGTACGGTTTAGAAGATATTCCCCTCGCAATGAGCCACTGACTGCAGCGGCGCATGCGCACAGGGGATTCTCGTCTGAAAGCCTGGCAGACGCCGGACCTTGCCGGAAAAAGTCTCCCGCGCGCATGCGCGGGAGTGACGACATTGCGGCTCCGGCCACTCACAGCGTCGGAGCCACGATACCCGGAAGACACGTCGAGGGGAAATGTCAGCTCCCTCGGCGTGGACTGGGTGAGATGCTGGTGCCTCGTTCTAAGGTAAGTATCTCATAATGAGCTAGTATGCGGTGCATACTAGCTCATTATGCCTTTTCCCTTACATGTGTAGGGAAAAAAAAAGTCAGAGTGTTTACTACCGCTTTAAATCTGGTTGGCATTCTTTGTGAACAGTGGAGATTAAGTGATAAGGTTCAAGGTGCATTATCTTTGCATATGTGGTGAGTGCATCCCCAAAGGGGAGATCATCTCATGTGGTGAACTGTTTGGTGGAAGGTGTTTCTTCACAATCAATAACTAACACATGACATCCATCCCTGAATCACATTGTGATATTCTTTTTTTTTTTTTTTAATTTAAATACTGTTTATTGAAAAATAAATAACAGTACAAAAATATCAAAATGGCAGAGACCAAATGAGATAACACAGCAACGTAAATTACATTAGAATCAAGAAATACATGTACCTTCCACACAGTCAGCTTCAAAGTAAAAGTGTAAACACTAATAAACTCAGGGGCAACATTAAATACTCTATCTCCTAGAGAATGGCCGTCAGAGGTCAGGATTGGGAAACCAAGGCTCTAAGGTACCAGGGCACCTCAAGGGTCGGCCACGCATCCCAATTGGGAACCTGCTGTACGCAGACCAGCCGAGAGGAACACTGGGGGATAAAAAGGCCTTCACTGAACCCGTCCTGAACTCACGGACCGCCCATCTTTGAACAAACAAGAACTCTATCATAACCAAAAAGCGAAATGTGAGCCCAACAGTAACTTAAGAGATATCACTTATACAGGGGGCATTCCCCAAAAATTAGCGGAGGTACATGCTAAATCACTATGTTGTGGCTTTTTCCATTCTTGAACTGTACAGCCTTAATATGTAGTTAAAGGAAAAATGAACAGTGCATGAGAGTTCTGCAAGGTACGTTATTCTCAACCTTTGCACATCATACTTAGTAGGATTTTAGACAGAAGAAAGTAGGAAGAAAGGGAAAGAAGGAGGAAGAACAGAGGGGTAAGGTGGGGAGAGAGAGGAGAAGGTATGAGAAGGTTAGGAGCAGGAATCCTCGCGGAGAAAGAGGAGGGCCTGGAGCCTACTGGAACCTGGGGGTTATCTAGACCTTATACATATTCACGTAAGAGGAGGTAGGCCCAGGAAACGAGCCCAGGGCTCCCAAATAAGTCTGAATTTATCAGAGGTGTCTAAAATTCTGCTCGAGACCTTCTCCTGTGTCATAATCCAGGAGATTTTCTGTTTGGCCTGGTGAAGGGAAACCAAAGGTTTTTTCCAGGCATGAGCTAGCGTAATCTTGGCCCCAAGCAGTATGAAGTGAATCAGAGATCGAGACAATTTAGGTACTTTCGGGATGTTGTAATTTAGTAAAGCTATGGTGGGGCTTTGTTGGACTGCAAAGCCTGTGGTTTTGCGGATGAGATGAAAAATTCCATTCCAAAACCCTCTAATTTTGGGGCATTCCCAAAATGTGTGAAGTAGGGAACCTATATGGCCACAACCTCTGAAACAGAGGGGCGAAGAATGTAGATAAAATTTAGTAATTCGGGTGGGTACCAGGTACCACCTGGTTATGACTTTAAGATCCACCTCCATCAAGGAGGAACTAAGCATTCCCTTAAAGGAGCGGGAGACACAAGTATGCCAGGTATCCATGTCCCAGTCGAGTTGCAGATCCCGCTCCCATTGCAACATATAATTCGCTTTCTCCCGGGGCTCCGCTAGTGCAGAGCATATTAGGGAAATTCCACCCCTTACACCCATGGCTGAGGAACACCAGAATTCGTAGGGAGTAACCGATAATGGGGCTGACGAGCTTTTCCAAATCCCACGTAAGAATTGTGATAATTGGTAATAGCGGAAAGTCTCTGATGCTGGCATTTCCAATTTATAGATGCAGTATTTAAGTGAAAAGGGACCGGAGTTGATGAATAATTGTCCTATTCTGTAGAGGCCCTTGTCGAGCCACCACCTAAAGGCCTCGATGTTCATGCCTGGTTGGAATTGTGGGTTGTGGAAAATGTGTGCCAGGGGCAACCATGCGAAAGTGAGGTAATGTTTCTTATAAAGTGTGTCACACAGGGCCATTGAATGAGACAATGAGGGGGAAAGAATTGGGGGTCTATCCTTTTGTGGTCTCCAAACCAGAAAGTCCAGAGTATGGTTAGGAGTGGCTTGGCGTTCAATATCAACCCAATCAGGCCTAGGGCCTTTAGAATAAATAGCTGAAAATTGGCAGAGTTGTGCGGCTTGATAATACCACCATAAATTAGGGAGACCTAGGCCCCCTTTTTTCTTAGGTCGGTATAGCACCTGTTTGGAAAAGCGGTGTCCCTTCCCCCCCAGATAAATCTGGTAATTGAAGCCTGAAGTTTGTCTAGTGTGTGTTTTCGGACGGGAATGGGTAGGGAGCGAAAGAGATACAGTATCTTAGGAAGTAATGTAATTTTTACCGAATTTATTCTACCTAACCAGGACATTTTATATCGGGCCCAATGCGTGAGATCATCGGATAGTGTCTTGATCATCGGGGGGTAATTGTGGTGGTAGAGCCTTTCTATTTTCGCTGATAAAGAAACACCTAAGTAAGGTAAGGAGGAGTCGCTCCAGGAGAAGGGGAAATGGGTCTTGAGTCTCTCCACCATTTCATGGGGGGTGGAGATATTCAGAGCCATTGATTTGGCCATGTTAACTTGAAGTCCCGATATGCAGCCAAATGAGTTAAGTAGTTGAAGAATGTTGGGGTTGGAAAGGAGGGGGGAGGTGACAAACAGGAGAACGTCATCGGCGAAGAGGGCGCATTTATGAGTCTTTTGACCACATTGCACTCCATGGATGTTAGGGTTTTGTCTTATGGCCAAAGCCAAGGTTTCTATCGCTATTGCAAATAGAATCGGCGAGAGAGGGCAGCCTTGTCTAGTCCCCTGCAATATAGAGAATTCTTCGAAAAGGTGGCCTTGTAATTTAATATGTGCTTTAGGGGAGGAATAAAGGGAGGATATAGTGGTAATGAATTCCGGGCCAAAACCCCATTTCCGCAATACAGTAAAGAGATATGGCCACGTGACCGTGTCGAAGGCCTTTTGGAGGTCTATCGAAAGGACATATCCTGTATGAGAAGGCCCCCCATCCCATGACGATTGCATGAGGGAAATTAAGTCTACCGCTCTCCTGATCTGGTTCGGCCCCTGTCTTCCGGGGATAAACCCCACCTGGTCCTTGTGAATATAGTTAGCAATGAAGGAAGCCAGTCTATTAGCCAGAATTTTCGTCATAATTTTTAAATCATTATTAATCAACGAGATTGGCCTGTAGTTGCATACGTCACTGGGGTCCTTACCCGGTTTTGGAATTACTGACATGTATGCCAAGTTGGCTAACAGTTCCAAGGGGGACCCCGCGCGAAGTGAATTGAAGAGGCGGGCCAGATAAGGAGAGAGGGCCACCGCAAAAGCTTTATAATAATGTGCGGAGAAGCCGTCAGGGCCTGGGGCTGATTCTGTTTTGAGGTCTTTTATAACTTCAAGAATTTCCTCTACCCTGAAGAGGGATTCCATAATGGACCTATGGGAGTCCGAAAGTGTGGGAATATCGAGGCTATTCAGGAAGGAATCAATAGAGTCTGAGTTGTTGGGGACGGGGGCTGAGTATAGCTTAGAATAAAAAGCCTGGAAGGTTTCCAAGATCTTTTGGGGATTTTGGGTAAGAGTTCCCGCATGGGATCTGATCTTGGGCAGAGAGAAGGTTTTAATTTTGGGAGATAGTTTAGCAGCCAACTGGGGGCCTATTTTATTTGCTTGGATATAGAATCTGCCACTGAGCCAGGATAGGTGCTTGTCTGCATTAGATGTAAGGTTCAGGTTAAGCGCTACTCGAGAGGCTTCTAGTTTGGTCAGGGTTGTGGAAGAAGGGTCAGCTTTATGGGATTTACTGAGGGAATGGAATTCCCTTTCCATTTGCAAAATATCGGCTTTCCTTTCCTTTTTAAGTTGAGACGACATCTGGATCATTTTCCCTGTAAGGAGAGCCTTGTGTGCTCCCCAGAGCACACTAGGAGAGGTGTCTCCTGTATCATTAAGACGGAAGAATTCCCTGATTTCTTTTTCTAAAATAATACAGTGGACGGGGTTAGATAATAGAGATTTACTTATGCGCCACTGTGGAGGTCCAGAGGGTGAAAGGGAGCAGGAGAGTTTAAGTGTCACTAAGGAGTGGTCTGACCATGGGACTTCCTGTATGGAGGCCTGGGATGCTGTGTGGATATCTGAATTTGGGGGGAATATATGATCAATTCTGGCGTAGGTATTATGAGGTGCCGAGAAATGGGTATAATCATTTGCTGTGGGGTTTAATTCCCTCAAAATGTCTATCAGGCCCATATAATGTAGAAGGCGGGCAATTTTGAGGCTTTGCGTGGGTGGATTTCTAAGTCGAGATCTCCCCTGAGAGGACTTGTCCAATAGTTGATCAAAAGCAATGTTAGAGTCGCCGCCCATGATTACCCTGCCTTCTAAGTGAGGGGATAGAGTTGACAGCATAGAAGTGAAGAAAGGTGCCTGTCTTTTAATAGGAGCATAATAGGAGATGATAGAGTACAGAATCCCCCCTATAGTTCCTTTTATTAAAATATACCTGCCCTCTGGGTCTTTGACCGTGTGTGTGAGTGCAAAGGGAGTATTTTTAGATAGGAAAATAGCGACACCCCTTTTTTTGGTGTCAGCATTCGCCAGGAAAAAAGTCGTGAACGTACGGTGTAGGAAGGTGGGGTTATAACTGGCCGGGAAATGGGTTTCCTGTAGCAGGACAACATTGAGGCCCCTAGAATGGTAGCTCTGAAATGCCTTGCGGCGTTTAGAGGGGGAATTGAGTCCCTGGACGTTATGCGAAGCTATTTTTAACGAATGTGCCTGGGTAGTTGGGTCAGCCATGGGTGTAGGGGATGCGGAGCGATATGAGGCATAGGGAGCTTACCGGCACCACCCGGGAATGGACGTCTGCTCGAAGAGGAATAGATTCGTAATTCTTCCTGAGTGCTGGGTAGGTAGGCGTGTTCCACGAGGATTCCTGGATAGGGTGGGAAAGGGAGGGAGGGGAGTGGGGAAGAGACAAAGGAGAGGAGGAGAGAGGAAAGGGAAAGTGAAGAGGGGAGAGAGAAGAATGTAGGACAAGTAGATTAATCAGGCATAATAATACCGGAAACATTAAGTGCAAAACCAACAATTAATGAAATCAAAACTAGGAAATAGTGTATAAGGAAGTAATTAAAACTCGGACTAGTATTACTAGTCCTGGTTCGGATTCCCCTAAACGGGGGAGCCCGGAGAAAAAGGGGAGAGGGCAACCTCAAATTGGGTTGTCTACCCGATGTCACCAGAGGGGCACTGAGACCCTTCGAGTCACAACAGAGAGGGTGGTATGCAGGGCCGCTCCAGCCGTCTGGATCCCCCAATGCAAGGCGAAAAAAAAAGTGGGATCGGACACCAGGAGGGGGTGCAGACTAAATTGTAAGATGGTTGTAGGACATTAGGTATTAAATAGGGAACCAAGATCAATAATGCAATTAAATAAAAAAGAGAGGGGGGAGAATCACTGCAGGGGGGGGAGGGGGGGGAAGGGGGAAAAATCTAGAAGAAGAAAAATAAGGTATATTCTTTCCTTTTTTATCTTTACAAGGGTAGCCATTATATTGTCTACTGTGACATATATCTCCTCGTCAAGAGGATACATTGTAGCCCAGAGAGGGATCCCCAATAGCCATTAATGGGGCTAGGGGGGCCTAGCTGTGGGCATAGGCTGGCTTGAAAAGATTGTAGCGGTTATTTTAACGTAGGGATGCCCCTACTCTGAAGAAAACACGTGGTCCTCAGTCCAACAGGCAGTTTGGATAAAGGAATTTCATTCCAGGCATGAGAAGGAGCGTTCATCTTGTGGAGCGAGAGTCTCGTAGCCTCTTTGGTTGCTGCTTGTTCCACAGTGGAGTAAGGGGGCTACCCGGGGGGGGTCTCTTGGAAGAACCCGGGGTAGGTGTGTCCTGCAGGGGAGCCAGAGTTTGTGAGATCAGGCCTAGTTGCAGGAGCAAGTGCTCCCCGTCCTGGAAATTGGAGAAGTAGTAGGGTACATCTTTGAAATGGAATTGAAGGCGAAAAGGGAACGACCAGCGATATTTGATGGAGTTTTGGGCGAGTATAACCAACAATGGCTTGAGCGCTCTTCGTTTTTGAACCGTGGCTGGCGAGATGTCAGCGAAAATTTGAATCTTATGTCCTTGAAATGACAGGTTATCTATGTTGCGGGATCTTCTCATAACTTCCTCCTTCACGCCATAAAAATGGGGCTTGACCACGATGTCCCTCGGGAGGCCATCTTGGCGGGGAAGCTGGAGGGCTCTGTGTGCTCTGTCCAGTTCAAGTCTGTGAGTTTGGATGTCTGGAATGAGATCTTTTATGAATAATTGGACGGTATTCGGTATATCCGTCACTGTTTCGGGAATCCCACGTATACAGAAATTGTAACGTCTATTTCTGTTTTCCAAATCGTCTATTTTGGATAAGGCAGTATCTAGCTGGTCTTGTAGAGACTGAATACAGGCCGTGTTCTGGTTGGTGCGTGCAGCAGTATTATCCACCACCTGCTTAATTGCATCTATACGAGAGCCCAAATTTTGTAGATCAGCTTTAATAACGGCTGTCATCTGAGTGGCATTCTGAGCTAGACCTGCTGCCAGCATATCTGAAAAGCTCTGTAGCAAGAGCTGCATGTCCTGGGTCTGGGGCTGCTGTGAGGCTGGGGGATGGATGGGCCCTGCTAGGCCTAGAGGAGGATGGAGCCTTGGTGGGTGGATAATACCACCCAAGGTCCTGTCTAGGAGGGAGTCTGTGCTAGCAGGGGGGATCCCTTGAGCGGTGCCTTGACTTACAGTTGTTGCCAGCATGTCAGCGCGCTGCTGGGTGGGGGAAGTGTGATCTGTGACTTCTATGCTGTCCCTCTGAGAAGCTGCGGTCGCCATCTTGGACGGGTCAGGGGCCACCTGATTAAAGGTCAGTTGACGGCTCACCTCGCTCTTTTTCGTGCCGCTCGGCATATAGTAGTGGGCTGGGGAGGTTCGGTGAGCCCAGGGGAGGTTTTGGTGTCAGTTCCACTCGTTCTGAGAGCTCTGGGGGAAGAGAAGGGCCAGAGCGGTGCAGAGCTCTCGATTAGAGCGTCTCCTCGGGAGTCCCGCGCATGCGCACCTACATTGTGATATTCTATATATGAACATTAAGTTGAAACTTGCCATCTTTGAATATATGACAAGAGCGGTGCTGCAATATTATAAGGGACTCTGTCACTTAGCGTGTTTTTAATATTGTTTTTATTATGTTTTATGTTTTTAGTGGCTGCTGGATTGTGATTTTATAATTAAGGTTATAATTTCATATTGGTGGAAATAAGCTGGGGGCGTGACCAGGTGTAGATGCCAGAGTGAGAGCGTGTGAGCGATCTCTCCCCTAACTCCTAAACTCCTCGCTCCCCTCTCAGGCTTACCTCCACCCTCTGGCCGGAGGGACTCATGGATTCCTCGGCGGTGCTGCGCTGAGGGCGGGGGATGCTGGCGGTGTGCCTTTGAGCCTCTGAGCCTCTCTCCCTGTGGAGAGCGGGGGTCGAGCAATCCCGCTGTGCCTTTTGCAGCTTCAGGAGACCCCAGTGGCAGCAGAGGTAGTGGCGGTGATGGCGGTGATGGCAGTGGTGGCAGGGGCGGTGTGAGAGGTCTCCGCCTACACTCCTCTCATCCCCTGACGGAACGATTTCTGGTGGAATGTTTGGGAGCCCCCTGAAGCCCATGCTACATTACAACGAGCTGAATGAGGCATGTCACAGGCACGTCACAAAGGAAGAGCGATAGCATCCCCTTCTGGCAAATGCGGGATATTCGATGTGGCTGGGTGAGAACTTTCTAATTTTCTTTGGAAAAAGTATGAGGCAGTCTGCTTTATTTTTGACCCCTGGACTGGAAGCCTACGCAGCTGTATAGCATATAGTTGTTCACACAGAGGCTGTTCACACATAGTCTGGTCTCATCCTTGCTTGTATAAACTGGCTGTATAAACTGGCTTAGGAGCTCAATGATCGTTGAAGCACTGTTGTATCCTCTCCCTGTCGCTTGGGTTGTGATGGATCATTCCTGTTTGGATTGACAGAGGAGTTTCCCTATTTTGGAAAAATTCTAATACACTGTGAAATCTATTACTTTCCCCCGGCCTCTCTCCCTGACCCCATTTTTTTTTTTGGATTATGTCAACACAACGCACTACAAAGGTGAGCCAGGCAACCGCTGCCAGACTGAAGGAATATTCACACACACAAGGGCTGCCCTCCCCAAAAAATAGTCAACAGACCCAACACGCCAGTATGCTGTCTAAATTTCAGACAGGAGCGAAAGGCGCAACCCCCCCTACTGAAAAATTACCATGTGAAGGGATAGAGGAAGGCCAGGGACAAAGGAACATTATTACTTAATATGGACGTCTCAGGAGCAGCAGAACCATCATTAAAAGAAATCTTGCTAGCAATTAATACCTGCAAAACTGAAATGTCTGACCAACGTGAAACTGTGGGGGAAGAACTGTCACTCATTAGGCAGGATATACAAAAAGTACGCGAAAGGATTACCGCCCTTGAAGGGAGGGTTAGCCTTGTGGAGGATGATTTGAGCCCCCTGAAACGAGAGATGAAACTCATAAAGGAGCAGATGGCTAACTATCAGACAAGGATCGATGAAATGGAAAATAGGATGCGAAGGAAGAATATAAGACTAGTAGGACTCCCCGAACGATCTGAAGACCCAAAACCTACTATCTTTTTGGAAAAATGGTTCAGGGAGTAATTTTGAGTCCCTTCTAGGCCCCCTCAACCAGGCGCCCCCCCTAGACCCCTCCTGGTGAAAATGCTTTATTATAGAGATAAAATGACTATTTTAAATAAAGCCAGGGAAATGGGTAATATACTATATAATGGCAATAGGGTTTCAATGTACCCCGACTTCTCACCTGATTTGCAAAAACTGAGGGCCAAGTTCGTAGAGGCTAAACGCAAACTGCAACATTTAAAAGTGAACTATGCTTTATTGTACCCCGCTAGATTGAGAGTAAAAGCTTCAGGGGAGACTGTTTTTTTTTAACCCCGGGGGGGTGGAGGACTGGATCATATCCTACAAAAGGAGACTGTAATATATCAGTGTTTTCCTTTTTTTTTTCTTTTTTTTTCTTTTTTTTGTCTCTATTGCTGGATATGCTAGGTTAAATCACATCACAAGCACAATGTTGGAATAAATAGGGAGTGGAGGAGGGAGGTGGGGGGGGGGGATTATGTGTGAGGGAGTAATGAGCACACTACCTCCGGTTAACACAGGGTTTGGCGAAAAACTCTCTTTTTGTGTGTTTTTTGTTGTATGTCTTTGTTTCATCATGTATGTTTGTGGTTTTATATGTTGGTTGTATAGAGGTTGGGATGGGGGTGGGCTAGGGAGGGAAGAGGGTAAGGAGATAAGACTAACTGCACTAGTATTACTTAAGATGACAGATATAGGTAACGGTCACATTAGAATGCCCCCAAGTAGGCCCAATGGGCAGAAGAATAGGATGAGCACGAGTTTGAAGAAGAGCTATGATTGGTATGATTGGCACACAGGGCTGTTTGAAATCTATTACAGTTTTGAGGGTTTGCAATGCAGGATGGAAGAATTGATAAATTACCACAAGAAAATCACGTAACAGGAAAAATACACTGGTATTTTGTTATAAGGCAGATAGAATTAGATTATTATGGTTGGAAATATTTTTATTAATTTGAATTTATGTTCTTGGAATGTGCGGGAAATGGGAGATCCAAAGAAAAAGGCAGCAGTTCTCCTGATCGCAAAACCATATGCGGCAAGTGTACTTTGCTTACAGGAGACATCTTACAAAAATCACAAGTCCCCAATTAAGGTGGCGGGACTACCCTACTCAATTCCACTCAGTTCACACTTCTTACTCTAGAGGGGTGAGTACCCTTATCAGGGCTGGGGTGGCCTTTACCTGTATCCAGACTAAGATAGATGAACAGGGACGATACATTTTCCTATTCTGTAGGTTTGAAAATAGAGCCTGCATACTGGCAAATGTGTATTTCCCCTCCCCCCTTTCAATTTGTCAATCCTCTGTGAACTCACTAAGTTTACTCTGGATAAACCAGGGGTGCCGGTGTTAGTAACAGGGGATTTTAACATGGTAATGGACCAGAGTTTAGACAGACTTCCCCCAGGGATATACACAAATAGAACAGTGGGTAGCAGGCTACCAGAATTTTTGACAGAAACAGGATTGATGGATATTTGGAGAATACGCAACCCAGGGGTCCGACAGTACTCATGCTTTTCCATGACTCATTCTACACTCTCCAGGATTGATTTAGCCCTGGGAAATGAGGAGATAATGCCACTAATAAAAAATGGGTGTTACAAGCCTAGATGTTTGTCAGATCACTGTCCAGTGATAGTCTCGCTGGAATTAGGTAAACGTGATCACCCCGGGGAGTGGAGACTGAGTCCCTTTTGGATTGAACTGATGGGAGATCCGAAGGATTTATTGGGGGCCCTGGGGGAGTTTATTGACTTAAATCGGGACACTGCCCAATAGTATGGGACACTCTGAAAGCCTTTTTGCGAGGAATGATGATACAGCAGATCTCAAAAATTAAGAAGCAGACTAAGGACTGGGAGAGATCAATGGGAGAGAGAGTAGCAACTGCGGACGAACAATATATTAATAATCCTACACCCGATAAACTTGGGAGCTGGATTAAGGAACAACAAAATTATCGGCTAATGACTCTCCGGAAGGTAGAGAATAAATATCTCTTTCAAAGACAAATCGCCTTTGGAGAAGGGGAAAGTGTAGGACGGATGCTGGCACAACTAGTTAGAACAAACTCTCCCACATCCAGGGTATCTATGATTGCCGTGGATGATGGGAGAGTGTCCTCAAATACCCTAGAGATAGTGAATAAATTTAAAGAGCACTAGGAGGATCTTTATAGATCCCAGCAGGGGGAGATGAGTGAAGAGATTCTTTCTTTAGGGAACTGAAGTTGCCTTTTCTTAGCGAAACGGATAGAGCCGAATTGAACTGCCCCATAACATTAGAGAAGATGACGCGCATAACTAAGGAGATGGCGAGGCAGAAATCTCCGGACCAGATGGCCTTCCAGCCGAGATATATCGTCATTATGGTAAGGTACTGTTGAGGGTTCTGAACAGCTCGAGTACACAGGGAGAGCTTCCTTCTTCAATGATGGAGTCTCATATAATTATTATACATAAGGAGGGTAAAGACCCGCTCGATGTAGCCTCATATAGGCCGATTGCTCTGTTGAACGCTGATATGGCGATCTTGGCGAAGGTCTTGGCGGCTAGATTTAACAAAGTTATCTCAAACCTCATCCATCCCTACCAGTCGGGTTTTAAACCTGGGAGAACAACAAGCGTTAATATCAGGTGCCTATATTTGAACCTCCAGGTTCCGATGGACGAGGATGGGGAGAGGGCTATCTTGTCTTTGGACACCGCCAAGACCTTCGATAGCCTAGAGTGTCAGAGCTTGTGGAAGGCCATGGAACTGGCCCAACTGGGTCCGGGCTTCATTGGTTGAGTCAAAATGCTTTATAAAGCACCAGAGGCCAGAGTAAGGGTGAATAGCGAGCAATCAGTCAAGTTTGGACTGGGGAGGGGGACAAGGCAGGGGTGTCCCCTTCTTTTTGCCCTTGCAATTGAACCGTTGGCTTTGGTGCTTAGGTCATCTGACCAGGTGAAGAGGTGATTTGGAAGAAAAAGTTGCATTATATGCAGATGATCTTCTATTATTTCTAGGAGATATGCAGGATTCCCTTTGTAAAGCCATGAATATCATTAATAGATTTGGTCAAATCTCTGGATTAAAAATAAACTGGGCAAAATCAAGCTTGCTACCAGTAGATTCTCTGGTAAGCCAATTACCCGAGGAGGTAACCCAGATCCCAGTGGTGAACAAATTTTAATATCTGGGCATATCTCTAAAGACCCTCAACAGTTCGCCTCAGATAATATCGATCCTTTGCTGACTAAATTAGGGAAAATTAAAAATCTGGAAACGCCTGTCATTATCTGTGACAGGTCGGTGTAACTTGATTAAAATAATCTGGATGCCCCAGCTCCTTTATGTATTGCATAATTCACCAATTTGGCTTTACAAAAAATGGTTTCAAAGGATAGAGACTTTGTTTAGGGAAATTATTTGGAAAGGAGGTCCAGCTAAAATTCGGTTAAGCACTTTGCAACTTCAGAAACAGGAAGGAGGAGTATCGCTCCCACACCCCTTTAGTTACTTTTTGGCATCACAACTTCAATACTTAGGGGGGGTGTAACGTAGGGCAACTGCCCTCTGCAAAGTGCACAGTCTATTTGCTTTTATTAAATCAACCCCTAAGTCTTTTTGACCTGTACCTGCCTACTCCCAAACAAAATGTCGTTTTGGAATCAAAACACATAGTCAATAATGTAAGTTAACAAAAAAATCCATTTATTTTGGTGAAAAAAAAATTAGGAAGGCAACACTGGAGACACTTTTAGAATCTGTGAAGCCTTTCGTCCCCCAGGACACACATCAAGTTTTAGGACAAGAAAATTGATATTTTGTGACTAGGGAGCACAGTCAGACCAGACAGAAACCAGGCAATCACTTTCGACTCTTCCGTGGAGCCTTCCCTACACGCTTCTCTGCAGCCTTCCCTCCACGCTTCTCTGCAGCCTTCCTCGGAGGCTGGGCCTCTGGTGGTGTTCTTGGGGCAGGAGGAGGAGGAGGAGGTGGAGGAGGTGGAGGAGGAGTGGCTTCATCTGCCAGATACGTGGTAGCAGTAAGCTCCCCTCTCAAGCCCTTCTGATAGGCCTGAAAAATCAAACCCTCACAGAGGAGGCGTTGTCCCTTTTCCAACTCCAGCAATCTGCTGGCTATATAGGTGCCATACGCCTCCTCTGCATTGGGTGGTGTACTCAGGATTTGGCTTGCTTCACGTATGAGGGCTAGGGATTCGTCCTCAGTTTGGGTCAGTCTCCTGGGCCTTTTGGTGAGAATGTGGAGGGGAGGCACCTGACACGTCGTGCGGCTTCTACTCGGCCCAGCCACAGCCTCCTCCTCTCTCCCACTGGGCAAGGCCTCCTCCTCTCTCCCACTGGTCAAGGCCTCCTCCTGGCTGAGGTCATCCTGTGTCAAAAAAAGGGACATAGTTGTAATTTTGTGTTACGCAATCACACACAATTTTCAGCTCATGACTTGCAAATATAATTCTCAACAAATAGTAAAGGCTATCTATTTGACACCACCATTATTTCAGGTGATCAACAATATCTGAAGTACATAGGCATGCCCACAGGGTGTGCCAGGTGTGCCTGGGCACACCCTAATCGCCTTATGTGGTGCATATTCCCCCCTGTTTAGACCACTGATATTTCATCCCCAAATGAAATGTTACAAAAGAAAATAATTTTTTGGAAAAGAAAATAAACAAAATTACACTGTCCACTGCCCTACTGACACCATCAGTACATATACACATGCATATGTATTTGAGCTTTGGGGTGCACACCCTAATGCAAGAGGCTGCGCACACCTATGCAGAAGTATATTTTTGGCCACTACTGTCTAGTTATATGTCTACATATTAATATTTGTGATGAAGTCATTTTTTATGAAGCACTTAAAAATTTAACACGTTAACATCATTAATAACATTTACACAATCAGGAATTCCACAAAAAAGGATACCTGGCTGAAGCTGGGCGCATCCACTTCATCAAGGCTGAAAAGGCCCAGTTCTTCCTGGGACTCCTCAGCTGGGGTGGAGGTGGATGGAAGGCTGGAGGGAAGAGTGGGGGGAAGGCTGGAGGGAAGGGTGGGGGGAAGGGTCGAAAGTGATTGCCTGGCTTCTGTCTGGTCATCCAGGAATCGCATTTTGTGGTAGTACCACAACTTGGGTACATAAACTTGGTCAGCTGCTGCCCCATCTTTTTTTCGTTTATACAGCATTGTTCGTAAAGACCGTTCTTTGTAAAATACATATGATACTTTAGAAAATGATGTTATTTTTTCGCTAACTACGATGGTACAGGATTGGACATACATTTATGTCTTGATAATTTTTCGTATTCCAAAAATTTGTTGATGTGGTGTAGATGTGTTGGAAAATATAATGCTTCTTCAAAAATGATTCAGTATAATATTAGGACAGGACACAGCAGCTGTTTCCACATCTGGACTCACGAGCACTAGTGTGACCATAAATACATTTTAGAGGGGTAATACACATAGGAGATAATTGAGGTGTCTGCATCTGTGAAACTTGCATGAAAATGTGTATTGTTTAGAATTGTTGTTCAGAGGAAATGTTCATCCTGTTTTCTAAATTTTTGAGGACAAAAAAAGGCAATTGTCCACAACTCATAACCAACGTTTCATATTATTGTTCAAAATCTAAAATATCACTGTGTTTTAACTATACCTTTTGTTGAATTATCATAGGGGAGAAAAGACTCAGACAACAGTCCAAGGATCCCCCCAAGTCACCAGCCTGAGACTGAAGCTTGCCAAAGCCCAAGACCACGCCCACCCGACGACCTGGAGGAAGGAGAGGTGGAGGAAGTGTGCAAGGTTTCAACCCCACCAAGTGAGTGACTGACACCCCAGCTTAAGTTAATGTATTTTGGCGTGCATATTTTAACCCTTGTTTTTTTTCACACATTTTAGGTGAGCTTCTGGTTGTGGAAGGCCAAGCGACAGAGCCATTCAGCACAGACAGTGCCCAAAGACTGATTGGCCAGATAATGCTGTGGAATGGCCAAATTGATAAAATGCGTGACCAAATTCACAGCATGAAACTTCGCCTGGACTCCATGCAACAGGAAATGAAGAACATGATTGATGTTCTGGGCAGAATATAATAACGTTTTGCCTAAAAACATCAATCATGTTCTTCATTTTCTTGTGAAGTTTGTTTCTTCTTGTAATTTTTTTGTAAAGTTTTTTGGTAAGAAAAATATTTTTATGATGCACACGGTGTGTCATCATGTGCTATCTTCCATCCTGGGATATCAATGTACTTGTTTTTTGTTTGCAACCCCTTCATCCTCAAAATTATTTAGTGGTGAGAGGAACAAAGGGATTGCACACACAAAACACGTACATTGCTCACCCATGATGGGAGATAGCACATGTTGACTTGACCCTTTTGTAATGATCTAACGATTTACAAGGGTGACATCACCAGCACCGTTCTCAAAATGTTGAACTTTGTAAGTGACTCTATCACGAAATGCTGCGTAGGGCAGAGCGACGTGTTCTCGTCACCTCCCATTGCTGCTGTTGTTTCCAGTAGGATGGGCTGTCTGTGAGCTTCCGGCCGGCGCTCCAGACTACACTACATGCCTACTATTGTCTACTAACATGTGAGTTTAACTTTTTACTTATCCAATAAAGTCAATGATTTTACACTATATGGAGCCTTTTTTTCCTTCTATGACCGTATCTGCAATGCTGTGGGCTGATGTCTGAGTACCTGTCAGTGTGAACATCTTTAGTCTGACCCTGCAGTCTTTGATGTCCCATCTCGGTATAAGGTCTCTGATCTATTGGTCGTGGTTTGAAGCAGTATTAACAAACAGCTTTCTCTGATCCTCTGTAACGGGGGATCATGAGTTTCTGGTAAGCGGCCAGTCTGATTTCACGGTGGTGGAGCAAGCACGCTTTTTTCTTACAGCAAGAATTTATGTTTTTTGAAACTTTTTTAAGATACTTTCATATCACTTGGGTGATTTATTTTTTATACATGGACTTTTTATTATCACTTTGAACATTTTATTTTTGGATTGATTATTCATTTGACATGCGTTTTGTATATTATGTATACACTAAAGGGTAACTCTTCACTTAGTTCTAAATATTTGGTTTGGTGATGATGTGTATGATCACCAATCTGTTTTAGCGCGATTCAACCCCCCTTTTTTTCTTATTTAATTTCACTGTGTTTGTGTTACATAGATGAATCGCGGCTATAATTGTTATTGTTTATGTATTTCACTGTAGCGCAGTTATTCCCCTCATTTTTCTTATTAAAATAATTCACATATCACTCACGCACTTGACGTGCGGTTCGGGGGGCCAAGCCAATACGGCCAATTTCTAGGCCTGTCATTGTTTCATCTTGTACAAGTCCTGCCTCAGGCCCAACAGAGGTAATATATGTAGCAGAATGTCTACGTAAAAAGTCATGTAGGATGCAGCAAGCAAGTATGACGTAATGTATTTTATAGTCCGCCAGATTTATTGCTGAAAGGAACAAATGGAACCGGCTGGCCAGAATCCCAAAGGCATTCTCCACAACTCTTCTTGCTCTGGCCAGCCGGTAATTAAATATCCTCCTCTCAGGGGTGAGTGTTCTTTGGGGGAACGGCCTCATCTAGTACTCACAAAGAGCAAACGCTTCATCAGCGATAATAGGGGAGTCCATCAACATTCTGGTCATCAGGTGGCAATCCCAGGCCACCAGTCTGGAGACGCTGGCACAGCTCGGTCTGTGCAATGACTCCTCCGTCAGACATCCAGCCGTTCTTCCCCACATCCACAAACAGAAAGTCCAAATGTGCCGAGACCACCGCCATCAAAACTATGCTATGGAACCCCTTATAAGACCCCGAATGCGGTGGTGGCACAATGCGGACATACTTCCCGTCAATCGCCCCGACACAGTTGGGGAAGTCCCAACGGTCAGCGAACTGGGAGGTCACAGTCTGCTATTCCTGTGTACCGGAAGGAAAATGTGGAGTGAAAAAAAAAATTAAGATAAGGACTTTTAAACATAACTTGGATATCAGATTACACAAAAACATTAGTGAACAACAGTAGTCAAACATTATTAATATGTGTGTTTGTAATTTAAATTATAAAAAACATAAGGCCCACTTAAAGGATTAATCACCCCCTCTGATGGCCCATTGATCAATTTGAATGTGGGGGGAGGGGTTATAATTATGTTAAGAAACACACCTGACAGTTTTAAACATCTGAGGGGTAGGGGAGGGGTTCTAATTAGGTTAAGAAACACACCTGACAGTTTTAAACATTTGAGGGGTGGGGGAGGGGTTCTAATTAGGGTCAAAAACACACCTGACAGTTTTAAACATTTGAGGGGTGGGGGAGGGGTTCTAATTAGGGTCAAAAACACACCTGACAGTTGTAAACATTTGAGGGGTGGGGCAGGGGTTCTAATTAGGTAAGAAACACACCTGACAGTTTTAAACATTTGAGGGGTGGGGGAGGGGTTCTAATTAGGGTCTAAAACACACCTGACAGTTTTAAACATTTAGGGGGGGGGGAGGGTCAAACAAGACAATGGAGTAGACAATATACATTGTTCAAGGGACTATAGACTAGAGATATAAATGGACCCAGGATTGCATGGTGGGAAGGTTATTGAAGGTAAATATGCATGTAGGGCAATAAATGATTAAT
This sequence comes from Lithobates clamitans, assembly GCA_037952925.1. Classification (NCBI taxonomy): domain Eukaryota; kingdom Metazoa; phylum Chordata; class Amphibia; order Anura; family Ranidae; genus Lithobates; species Lithobates clamitans. The sequence goes on along the minus strand of JBBGZY010000965.1, from coordinate 252,521 downwards.
GTCCAAAAACAGACATGCATGAAGATAAAGGGGACATTCACAGCATATTCCAAGCATGGTAATTAGGTAAGGAGGACATTTAGACTATACATTAGCAAACATTTAATACATATCATGTAATGTTAAAAGAGAAAACTTACCTTCATATAGTCCTTCTGCAGGACCTGAATGATGGCAGAACAGGTCTCTGGGATTATGATCCCCAGAGCCTGGGGGGAGATGCCTGTAGAGAACTTCAAGTCCTGAAGACTTCTCCCAGTCGCCAAGTAATGTAACGTGGCAACTAGCCTCTGCTCCGCACTGATGGCTTGCCTCATGCAGGTATCCTGCATGCTGATATAGGGGGTCAGCATAGCCAGCAGATGCTCAAAAACGGGGTCCGTCATCCGGAGATAATTCCTGAAATCCTCAGGATTATTCTCACGGAGCTCACGGAGCAAAGGCATATGCGAGAATTGGTCACGCTGGCGCAACCAATTCTTCATCCATGAACTCCTCCTCGCCCTGTTCATGGACTGGACTCGGGTCAAAGTATTAACCCCAACACCAAGTCCCCACACAGCACGAACTCGAGAACGAGTACGTCCACGCGACATGGCTTCAAAACTGTCGGCTGGTCAAACAAACAAACTTATAACAAACGCACTGAAGAACAGCAAGGCCTATGAAGAACGACCTGAAAATCAGGAACGAGCGGACCAGAACAGCCTGCAAGGCAGGTTACGAACTGACCAACATGCACTGAAAATCAGATACAAACCTCACAAGCACAAACTGAACCGCAGAAAACGATCGAAATAAGCTGAAGTGTGAAAAGCGCGAATCGTCTCTAACCAAACTTCTACTAACACGAGATAAACACGAGATTAGCAGAAGGAGCCCAAAGGGTGCCGTAGTGGGGCTTGAACTTCCTTTTTATAGTCCCGTCGTATGTGCTGTACGTCACCGCGTTCCAAACCAGCGGACTTTTGCAGTAATGTCCAAGTCCGTCCCTTTTTAAGTCCGGCGCAAGGAGCCGACAAAGTCCGGCAAAAAGTCCGCCTAGCAAAGTCTGCCGTAAAGTCCGCTCGTGTGTACGTGGCATAATGATGAAGGTTTGAGATACAGCGAAAGTAATACTGAATTACAGAGGATTTTCGGATCTTACTCCACTGTGGGGAAATAGTAAACTTGGAGAGCTTCAGAAGATAGGGATAATAAAGGAATGGGAGAGATGCGGTATAAAATTTCTCTCACAGCTATACCAAGAAGGCATCTTGAAAACCTTCCAGGAACTAAGAGCTCAATATGCCTTGCCGAAGAAATCCTTTTTTAAATATTTATAGGTCAGGCATGCATTAGAGGTACAGTTTAGAAGAAGGATTCTAGAATGGAGTGCAATTCCTATACTCCAAAAATTAATTAATGGAGATTCAATGAAAGGTTTAATCTCAAAAGTACATCCACATATTAACAATGGGAGATTGGACAAGCGAGATCCTCCTTGGTATAAGAGAAAATGGGAAAAAGATGTAGGTAATATATCTGATACCCAGTGGAATAGAATCCTTGAAGTGGCCCCTTTGGTCTCCTTATCCCCATCGCAGAGGATGTCACATCTATTTTTATTGTATAGAACTTACTTTACTCCCTATAGACTTTTTCTATATGGCCGTCGGACAGATCCTAGTTGCCCTAGATGCGGGGGTTTAGAAGGGGACCTGGTCCATTTGTTTTGGAGGTGTCCGAAGCTATTTCGGTACTGGACGAAGGTGGTGAAAAAAATTGATGGGGTGTTCGGAACCTCCACTGAGTTGGAGCCGAAAAAATGTCTCTTGGGATTAGTGGAGGTCGAGGGTAAATTAGGTAACACCCAAGTAGCAGTGATGAGATGTCTACTTGAAGCAAGGATCTTGATTGCCCGAAGATGGCAGTCTGTACTACCTCAGTCCAGTGAAGAATGGTTAAATAGTATGAATGGCACAATTCTCAAAGAGAAAGTGGTATATATAAAGCAAGGTGCGCCTAGGAAATATGATATGATTTGGAAGCTCTGGTGGGAAGCAAGAGGGATCTACATGTAATAATTTTATAAACATTAAAACAATTTTGTAAATGATAAGGGATAAATGAGAAGGGATCCTAGAGAATTTAACAATGAGAGAATGAAAGGAGTGAAATGTTTGAATCTGTGTGAGAGTGGGAAGTAGGTGTGTTTTTTTTGTTTTTTTGTGTTTAGGTAAATAAAAATACTAGATGTATTCCTAGGCTCCACCCTATACTTAGACAATATATGCTTGGGTTTTCACTTTCTAGGATGGAGTTTTGGATCAATAAGGGGAAATATGTATTTGCTGGATGCTTATCTGTACTGTCCCCTTTTTGCTCCTTGTATAATAAGAAAAAACATTTTTAATAAAGAAATAAAGGTAAAAAAAAAAAAGGTTATAATTTCATTGTTTTTTGATACTACATATTTAACCTCATTTGCTATATTCAGGGCGCTGAGCGGTGCTTTTTTAGGTGGACCATATAAAGCATTTACACAAGTTTAAAATATGGAACAAACTGTGGCTCTCTGTCGCAGGCACAGCAAACTTGATTAAAATGGTATTGATGCCGCAATAATATATAATTATACCATCTGCATGACTCCCCAGTAGTAATTCCCCTGAAAGAAAGTATTTTGGGTAGTCAACTCTATTTTTCGGTCCCTGCTGAGGAAAGGGGGGCAGCCAGGAAAAACCCAAAGATGTAGGGGGGTCGGCACTTGCGAACCCATGGGTATACTATTCACCCAGCTCTAACAAATGGCAGGGGGGCTGTCGCAGATGTCGGGTAACTCTACGCTAGCCATAATGCTGCAGTTTAGTAGGGCTCCCTCATTGGCGGAGGGATTGAGGCACACTTATTTTCCAAACCTAACAAACAGTTCCCAACTTACAGATTACTTCAAAAAGTATAGGAGAAAACTAAGCAATTACAAAAGGTGCAGGGTTACACCAGTTATAGCCCAATTTGGGACAACCACACATATCCTGAACTTCTAAACATGGTAATAGATGGCGCTCGGTGGGTATAACAAATTTAACACACATTTTTGACAATGGTGTATTACTCTCATTTGCTCAACTACAGTCTAGATTCAAAATTCCGCAGAATATGCTATTTTATTATATGCAGCTGAAACATGCTATTAAAGCCCAGAGGTCTATGGATAATCTTACACTTTCGCCCATGCCGGTGTTCACCCTTTTGCAGCAGGACTCCTCCACCAAAGGCTTTATTTCCTGTTGCTATGCCTCCCTAATGGGAATGTACCTGGACAAATATCCTAGCTTAGCCTGTGATAGATGGGTAACAGATGTCGGAGAGATACTGGGGGAAATGTGGGAGGAGGCCCTAGAAAATGTTCGGATAAGCTCATTGAATGTGTCACAGCGAATGTCCCAGCTCTACATCCTATTGCGGACACACCACACCCCGCTTAAGCTCCACCGCATGGGACTACATCCAACTTCTCTTTGTGGTAGATGTGAGAGGGATGTGGGTGATTTAATCCACCTCATGTGGAGATGTCCGAAGCTCCACCATTATTGGGGGTCAGTAGTGGCAGCTATTAACACTGCCCTGTACGTCTCAATTACGATGGAACCTAGACAATGTGTTTTGGGTATGCTTGACAGTGTCATTCCAGATAAATACTTGAAGGAGGCAGCAGCGAGGGCGCTATTTCAGGCCTGTAGGCTCATACTTATGCAATGGATCTCTCCGTATCCCCCCACAGCTAAAATGTGACTAGAACAGGTGGGCACTATGTTAAGATTTGAAAAACTTAAATACAAGCACAGAGGTGGTCCCTTTAAATTCAAGAAGCTATGGGGAAGCTGGTTAAATACACCAGGTCTAGCTCCAACTGATTTACTTATGGCAAGAGTGCTCTTGTGATAGGTTGGAGGGTATCTCCTGCATTATGCTGTTTATGATTGGGAATGTAAGGGTTTGCATAAGTGGAAGAACAATGGTTGGTGGGTACACTTCATAGTATCTGTAAGATTAAGTGTTACTTTGATTGGCTCTGACTATCTGGGTATGAGTCGATGTACTTTATTTGAACTGAATGTTTGTAACTGAGGATGACATCTCAATAAACTTGTTTCTTGATTTAAAAAAAAAAAGAAACAAACGCACATAACCAGAAGAGCTCCCTCCAGTAGTTAAAAGATAGCAGCTAAATTAGAACATTAAGCCAATAATGACACATCGACTGAGCAGTGACAAAACACCATTCCCAAAATCCTATTTTTTTGAAGCTCCAAAAAATTACAAAGAAAAGTGCCTAAAATACTAACATCTGCTTCCTCTATCGCATCTTCAAAAAAACACTTGTGTAAAACACTACATGGGAGAATGGGAAAAAAGGTGTTCCACGTCCCTATAAAATCTAATAAGTATATAGAAAGCAACTCCTATTCACACCTTTAAAGTCCCTGGTCAAAATCTAAGAGATGTCACTCATAAATCAGGGAAAGTCTAGTATACATAAGGTAGATGGACATGATCACTAACACAAACCACTCGCAATAATATAACTGGACAATGTAACCATTGTTAATATAATAGTTGAAATCCCACTCTATGTTGAGACTGTGGGGGGTAAGGGTCCTTAACTCATGAATCTATTGCATTTCTAGTCTAGAAATTTCTCTCCTAAAATGGCCACCTCTCCATTGGAATTGTACTTGACAATACCCATGAAGTGCCAACTGGGTTTTTAATATGATAAATGGCATAGTACTTTGAGACATTATGCCTGTTTAACCCTCTCCTGATATTGCCAACACGCTTGTTAAATTGACCATGGATGCACGCTGTCTATTCTCTGATCTAGGTCTCCCCATCATTCACCGTGTGTATGATGAAGACTCTGCTAATGACTGTGTGGAAGCAGAGTTCCCTCGCAGACTTCTTGGCACATCCAGCCCTCCACTGTGGTAACTAGGGATAAGCCGAACACCCCCCGGTTCGGTTCGCAGCAGAACATGCGAACAGGCAAGAAATTTGTTCGAACACGCGAACATCGTTAAAGTCTATGGGACACGAACATGAATAATCAAAAGTGCTCATTTTAAAGGCTTATATGCAAGTTATTGTCATAAAACGTGTTTGGGGACCTGGGTCCTGCCCCAGGGGACATGTATCAATGCATAAAAAAGTTTTAAAAACAGACGTTTTTTCGGGAGCAGTGATTTTAATAATGCTTAAAGTGAAACAATAAAAGTGTAATATTCCTTTAAATTTCGTACCTGGGGGGTGTCTATAGTATGCCTGTAAAGTGGCGCATGTTTCCCGTGTTTAAAATAGTCCCTGCACAAAATTACATTTCTAAAAGAAAAAAAGTAATTTTAAACTACTAACGGCTATAATGAATTGTCAGTCCCGGCAATACAGATAACAAAAGTCATTAAAATAAATGGCATGGGATCCCCCCAGTCCATTACCAGTCTCCTTGGGTCTGGTATAATTATTAAGGGGAACACCCCCCAGGTACGAAATTAAAAAGAAATATTTCACTTTTATTGTTTCACTTTAAGCATTATTAAAATCATTGCTCCCGAAAAAACTGCCATTTTTAAAACTTTTTTTGCATTGATACATGTCCCCTGGGGCAGGACCCAGGTCCCCAATGCATATAGGCTTTTAAAATTAGCACTTTTGATTTCTCCCATAGACTTTTAAAGGGTGTTCCACGGCTTTCAAATTTGCCGCAAACACCCCAAATTGTTCGCTATTTGGCGAACAGGCGAACATCCGAACATTCTACTTGAACATCGGGCTCATTCCTAGTGATAACACTCACCGACCTTCCACTGAGTCCTTGATGACGAAATTGCCCGGAGCATGCGTTCCGACAGCTTCACCTGCCCCTCTGCTCCAGGAGTTCCCCACCACCGACCGTGTGGTGGAAAAGACAATGTCAATGACCGTGTAGAGGCAAAGTTCCTTCACACCTCTCCCTGGGCCTCCTCCTGCAATTGGTACACCCCCCCAGATGGGGGTGTCCTCCTGCTGCTGCCTAGCATTTCATTCCTCACTTCACTCAGCCGACTTCTCTCTCCAGTGGCATATCACCTCAGCTTATATAGGAGGCCTGTCCCCTGCCAATACCAATTGGGGATTGGTCAGGGCTCCCACATGAGCTGCCTGCCACTCTAGTTCCAGGCCCAGCCCCTCTTCCAGAATATTCTCCCTGGAAGCAGGGGAGGTGCCTCAGAACTGGAGCATAGGTGGTCGCACCCACTTCTACTCTGACCACTCCCAGCCCCCAGATCAAAACAGACAGGCCTAGCTTGCAGCATAGGCCTGCCTAAATTTGCCTGTGCTGAGTGACCCTAGTAAACAAACATTACTAGCATTAAATGTCCCTGTAATCTTATCTATGTTTGTCGTACCATTAGGGCTTTGAAAGATCGTATGGAGGATCACGTGAGGAATATACGAAAAGGATCTGATAAACATTACCTCTCTGTACATTTCAAAAATATGCATAACCAAAGCACGCAGGGTATGAAGTTTTGGGGAATAGAAGCACCAAAACGGAACTGGACAACATGTGGATGTGAGCGCTATATTCAGTATAATTAGAAAACAGTTATGGCCCCCAAAAATCTGATTTTTTATGGTGAAGAATGAATGGGGCAGTTGGGAAGGTTGGTACACAACTAATAACATAAATTGACAATCTGGAACTATAATAATAACTGGGTGATCAAAACAACAGACTCTAAGCTGTTAAAGTCCAAAAAGGAACTAGATTATAGTCCAATAGAAGCAGTTGTAGAAGGCAGCCCTGTTGATAAAGAAGAAGCAATCCTCTGGATACTGTAGGAGAAGAACGACAAGGGCGCCACTCTAAGTGCAATATTTAAAAAAGAATTTAATAAATCTTAAAAACAGGTACTCACAAGGGTACATGTAATCAGGCATGTAAGTAACATGCAGATAGTGCCAGGTGTCCCAGGGGTATAGCCCGGTCACATCTTGTGGTGTCGTTCCGCTTGTTAAGACAGGCTGTGCTGATGTATTGTCGGCAGATCCGGCCGCTGGAACGCACTGTATGTGATCTGTGGGAGCGAGAGCACTTCCGGGTCCGTGCAGGGATAGCAAATAGGCGACGCATTTGCGGAGCTACGCTCCTTCCTCAGGCCTTGTGAGTACCTGTTTTTAAGATTTATTAAATTCTTTTTTAAATATTGCACTTAAAACGGAACTGGAGGGGCTCTGATTATGTTAGGGATATTAGCAAACGCGAATCCTGGTGGATATACCAGCTTGGCTCTTTATCACCTGGTGGATTGAATAAGGAGTTCGATCTCACATGTTTTCTCAGTAATTTTTAATTTCTTGAGATTATATCTGTCACTCTGTGTTCTGGATTTATTTTACAGTATTATTCTTGTATAGTTATCCGTAATGAAACTATACGTTTATTGATATATTCATTTTTATATAATCGTTTATGTTGACGAGGCAGATTCATTGGGGGGTACCTCAACCCCGCTTTTTTGGCATTAATGTTGCATTTGGAGACCGAGGAGTGCCATTCCCCCTCCCTTCCTTCCCCCCCTCCCCCATTCCCCCCCCCTTCCCTGTCTCTGTTGGGGGGCGAGTATATGGTATATGCAGTTATGATTTTTTCCCAATTATTTTATTATTTTATATGTTTTTATGGATCCATTTTTTACATATATAATTTTTAATATAATTCTGTATTATGATTTTTTATGCTTTTTATGTTTATGATACAGGTATGGGGACATATGTAGATACATATGTCTATATGTTTCATCTAGCATGGGAGATTCCTTTATTGATGGAGGATATTTCAGATTAATAGGTGTATTTTTCAATGGGGTAGCGGTTATGTAGAGGGAAATAAAGTATTAATTTTGGAATTTATTGGGGCAGCGCCTATAAGGAGAAAAAATATTTTCCATCATTTAGTACTTTTTACAATAAAGTATTTATGTTAGGAAGTTGATTAGCAGCGCTGTCACCCTGTGTTAAGTATGTGGTTTTATGATGTAAGGTCTGTGATTGAGGTGCGGTGGGGTATGTTATTTCTCCTGAGCTCCGTCCTGGATGGATATATATGCGTTCTTTTCCTTTTTAATGGGTCTAAAGGGTTCTAAGCAACCCAACAATACAGCATCCTTCGTTATAGCTGGATTCGCTATGCATAGGAGATAGAGAAGTATAGCCCATTGTAAACTAGTCCGCAATCTCAGGAAAAATGGCCGCCGTTAGAGTATTTAAGCGATAGAGCACCCATCCAATCATATCCCCCTGATGAAGACACGTGACTCCCTGTGTCAAAGACACGTAGGGGAGGGGCCAGGACGGAGTGAGCAGCACAGAGCTGAGCTAGGAGAAGCATATAGAAAATAAGAGGTTGCCCCTGGAAGACGTGATGGAAGACTTGATGATGTCACAAAACGCGTAGGGCGGAGCCAGACGACGCGCTGACGTCACCCCCAAGCGAGCTGCTTTCCAGTAGGACGGGTTTGTCCGTGCTCCGGTGGCCACGGAGCCGGACTTAAGGCTGTTTTCCATCTGACACTTTGTAAGTGTACATCTGTTTTTTATTTATTTTAATAAAATGTAAAGTGGTTTTACACTATGTGAGCCCCTTCTATTTTTTGGTATCCATGCCTTGGGCCATTGGAGTGGCTGCTGACGAGATGACCCCTAGTGGACACCGCTGGTAATCCCCATTTTGGCTTTAAAGATCTCTGCTTGCTGTGATCCTCTGTAGTGGGGGGTCATGGCCTTCTGGTAAGGAGTAACCCCTTCAATATCTGGTGGTGGACCCCTCCTAGTTTACACAGATCTTTATTATTTACCACTTGGATTTTTTCATCATCTTTTACATTTTTTTGGTGATTTGGACGCTTTATAACACTTTATTGATGTTTTATTCTCATGGACTTTTTCACAACACTTGAGTGATGTTTTAATTTATGGACTTTCATATATAATTTTTTTCTACTGAGTTTTGCACATTTATTTATTTATAATCCTCATATGAATTCTTTCTTCACTGTAAAGTATTTATTGTGTTTTATTAGTACTAGCGCAACCTCTTATTTTCTTTATGCCTTTTCGCAATTGATGTTTTTGTGAGGATTGCTGCTTTTTCACAGTATTTTATTTTGTATTTGGTTTTAAGCGCAGTTTCTCCCACCATTTTTCCCTAGGAGAAGCATATACCCCGCAGCACGTCGATCGGCGTTTTTTAAAGAACTTTTATTGTTTGGCGCACAGCAGCACCAAGAAAATGTGAGTACTCCTTTGTGGGAATTGGCTTTTTTTATTAAATAAAATCCTTTAACAGTATTACGCTATATAGTCTCTCTTTACTTTATGGTATGATGTCTATGGAGCCAGATTAACCCAGACTGGAGATCGCATCTAGCTTGCTATACAGAGCACAGGGGGTGGCTACACAGCGTGATTTGACACAGCTAATCACTGTGTCACACGCTCTGAGGTGAGCGCAATTACTTTGGGGGGTCACCGAGGCACATCACGGCATGTTTGAATTCAGCACGCTGGATAAATTGAATATTTTATATCTTTTTTGGACACGGATATACACAGAAACTTTTTTTGAATATTGTGGACACTGTTATAAAAACTTTTCGGGTGATATTTCACCGATAAAGATTGCATTAGTTGATTTAAGGATCACTGGGCACTTTTATGTAAACCAATCTTTTTCAATAGAATATTTGCATGTTGCACCATATGTGAGTTATTGCACGTTTGTATTAATTTTTCACTAACTAATACATATATTATATGCACAACAATGTATGATTGTGCTTTGGAATGATATTCATATGCACATTTGCACTTAGGAAGAATTGTGTAATAATTTATATATATTTTATCCTATGTGGTGTTGTGCACATTGCACTTAGGAAGAATTGTGTGTGAATACATATATATTTTTTGTTTTTTATATACATTTTTTATTTTCATGTGAATTTTGGTATTATTATTTTTTATGTTATACACTTAAGCGCAACGCAATTTTTTATTTATATTTATTTGCACAGTTATGAATACGTGAACTGCGTTTGCTGCTAGGTATCTATATTTATGTTTAGTTTTCACTGGGTATTGGATTATTGTGGCTCGCAAGACATTTTTACCTTTGTTTTAAACATTACTAGCACCCACCTATTGGTAGAGGGTGCTAAACAAGTAACTAATACAGAGAATTAAGGGGTCAGGTCAGTAGCAAGTAATGCAAAGGTTGCAGGGTAAAAAGTGCAGCTACAGTATATTCAAAATATATTATACCTTATCCTTTGGCTTGGTGGCTCACTGGTTGTGTGTGGTTCCCCCCATGTGAAAGTCCTGCATCCACCCATCACCCCTCCCCTCTCTTTCCCTGGTCTGCCCTGGGCATCCAGCAGCACAGTAAACTTGAAAATATGCAGGCCCCTTTTTAACAATTGCACTGTGCAAGTGTCAGAAGTAAGTACGTCACACTACACTTTAAGGTTTTGCGCTTTGCTGCCAGGCTTCTGGGAGCCATTCTGACGGCACCCATTATCTGAGGACATTCCCCTCACAACGAGGACTACCCTGGGAAACAGGACAATGGAAACCTTAAAACAGCACAGGAAACTGCAGCTTCTGAATAATTCTATCACCATTTGGCTACTTAGTGTAATAGGGACATGTGAATTGCAAAAGTGACAGAAAAACAAGAACAGTAAAATATTTTGACAGGCATAAAGTCAAATATATGTTTATTTGGCAGGAGTAATACTTTAGTTGGCTGTCTGAAGCAGCCCACTAATAATTTAATGCTATATTTATTTATGGCCAACTTGTTATGATCACATTAGCACAAAAATGAAATAGCCCTGGCATTGGTACAAGTGTAGCTTGCCAGCACAATGACATTGTTACTGCATTCATTTTTATAATAAGCATGAAAACATCTATCAATTAGATACCATTGCTACTAATGCCACAAGTTGTAAGATTTTGGATTACAGAAATTATTTTTTAAGATTTTTTTTTTAAATCTGCAGAATTATTTTGTGCCCTAGACCTTCTGTATAATATACATACCACTGATTGCTTGTTAATGAGAAATCGCTGTCTGGCTAATGAGGTACTTCTTTCAATTATAGTAACCTAATGACCTCACTGATCTTTTGCGCAACAAAAGACTTGGCAGGTGCTCTTCTAACACTCTCTGGTTTCTTGTATTTTTCCTCTCGATCTCTGGTACATTCTACATACGCAACATACACATCGTTTGGCAAACTGTCTCCAATGTCAAATGTTTTCCCACCTCCTAGGCTTCATTCAGTTTTAAAAATAATAATAATAGTGAATCCGCGCAATGGGGGTAGGTGTAACTAAAGCTCAGAATTGCTGCCTCCACAATGCAATTACCACCAAAGTGGAAAAAGCTGTAATAAAGGAAAGTTTAAGTGTGGGTGTGGCGCTATTCTGGTACCAGGTGAAGTGTTATACCACTGAGATGATCACCTCTAATAAGTAAGTGGCTTGAATTCCTAAAACCCTTTTTTCCAAACAAGGGGAATTTGTCAGACCAAAATTAGTGTAAATAAATTGGAAATAATGTATGCGATTTCTATCAGATAGTGCCTGACCATTTACCGTGTGAAGCTATTGTAACAAAGTGCAACCACACATTCATAACGTGCATTGGTCAAAAACTAAAATATTTAGGAAGGACAAGGGGGAGAGGGAGGGGGGAGGGGGATAGGAGAGAAAGGGAAAGGGGGGTAGGAAAACCAAGACAGTAATAAAATGACTTGTGCTCAAAATTAGCAAGTGATATCCAAAGACAATATTGTTTTTTATAGTCCAAATTAAAAAGCCACAGTTGATACTGTGCTTGAAAGCTTGTTCCTCTTGGTAAAACAATATTGTACAAAATAATCTTCTTAATCCAATATTCTTTGGTGACTGTGCCTTTAAATGTGCTCCTACTGTGCAAACACTCACCGGATCCTATTACCCCTGCAGGGGTAATGCGCGGTCACAGTTTGTGCCACTGTGCAGCAGTTCCTGGCTTTCCGGATCATGTTTGTATTAACATAGAAAAGAAGGGGTGCCCATAGCGTAAAAACGTTTAAAAACTTTTATTCCAAAACAAATAGAATGGTACTCACATTGTAACAGGGTAAATTAAGCATGAAAGATCTAGGTTTGAACCATCAGAAAACCTATGCTTTATCTGTTAGGAGATGACGCAAGACGTTGGTCAGGCCATGCCCTACGCGTTTCATCATTGGACGTCTACTGGAGCTGTGGTAAGTCCGTATGAGTTACTATGATATATCCCAACATGCGTCGCCGCATGTTATCGTCTCAGGGGACCGCCGCGACCCCACCAACCCCCGCCGATCCCGACGGGGTGTTCTATGGCGCCAATAGCCAGCACCATTTGCAGGACGTGATTGGCTTTTGGCCTGAGGGTGCATTTCAGGCCTAAAAAGTCTAAGGGGGATATATCCTGCTGCACTTCTGTGCATCATACATATATACTGTTTTATAGATGTGTATTTTTTTTTTACACTTGGCCCCGAACACCACTGTTTTGGTGAAATTGAATGTAAAGGCAGAGAGTGCTTTTAAGGAGCTGAAGGCAGTATTGTGCAAGGGACTAGTGTTAACCACCCCCCAACAGTCAAGAATTTCTTATGTTAGTCCATGAGCAATCTTTTCCCAGGAATGTATGGGGAAGAACATCCAGTAGCATACCTCAGTCAGCTAGCTCCTGCAGAGAGGAAATATTTTATAATAGAAAGGGGAGTGTTTAGCCATATTGTAGGTACTAGAGACATGGAGGTATTTTGCCCTTTATCTGACAGTTCTAATTAATTTACATACCATTCTCTGCTAATGTGAATGATTTGGAAGATAGGGAACAATGCAAGATTCACAAGATGGTTTCTGGCTCTGCAAAAATTTATGGAGGCCAGAGAAAAGCAAGAGCATTCTGATGGACTGTCACGTTTCCTCTCTATGTTGCCAAAATGTGCTCCTTCCTACAGGTATGAGTAGAGAAGGTGGATATGTGAGGCATTGACTGGCAGGATTGAGGACGGTATGTATGTGTCATCTAGGTTTCTCATATTCCAGTGGTCTGGAGTACTGGTCTTATTTCAAACAAACTTTTTTTCTTAGATATTAAGTTCTGTTTGGGGTCAAAGGCTTTGTGCTTTGGGTAGGATAAAGCCTCAATTTCTAGGTTGGTCTTTTATCTTTTAGCCAGACCTTATTGGTCTCAGCTGTGTGTCTTTTTTTTGTACATGAGCTACCTGATGCTTAGGGCTCTCAGTATTCTGTTATAACCTGTTGCTGTGCAAGACAGTTGACTACTGACAGAACATTAAAAGGTACAGGGGGCTGCCTGTTTGAAACATAGAGTCCTAGAAATGTAGCGGGTGCCCGCATCTTCCTCCTGGCACCGTCGGGATTCACACACACACAGGCTCTTAGGGAGTGACACTACTGCTGGGGAATTCCCCATCCCTCTCCTCTTCTCACTGTGCAGTGAGGGGAGACACACACAGACAGAGCAACTCACTCTGCTCCCTCCCCTGCTTCCTCATTGGCAGGGGGAGGGTACCAAATGGGACTCCAGCACAGGAGGAACAAAGCATCATGGAACATGTAGCTTCCAACACAAACAGCCCCATTCTAAATCCCTGGGGCAGAACTACGGATTCCAGCATACTCTGGGAGAGGAAAGAAGTAAGGACTCCCTCTTGTCTGCCTGCGGGGATCGAGGCAGAGAATAAGACCAGACCTGGGGAGAGGTTTTGCCTCCCAGGTTGGCGCACCATTCCTGCCAGGCATCCATGGCTAGTCAGGGGACATCCTGCCTGGGGGGGGGATCCCCGGTGCATATTCAGGTGCACCTGCACCGACAGGGTGAAGCGACCAGTTTTGAGGTAGCCAGTTGGGCTACCTGAAGAAGGGGTGGGGCTCCCTTCAGTCCATCTGCCCTCCATTTATCCATCAGAATGCATGTGCTTCCACTGTGGAGTCACTCATCAGTTAGTGATAGTACTACAGATACCAGGGTGCCTTGGTGGGGCTCTGTAGCTTATGCGTGCATTTGCAAATGTGTTCAGACTAAACTCCTGTTTTTAACGCGTACTGTTAGACAGGTTGATTCGGTTGTTCGCAGGTTGGTTGGTAAGTAAGCTTGGACTTTTCCTTGGATTTATCCTTGGCCTTTTTTTATACCTGAAGAGTTTGCCTGTTCCAGGACATTTTGCTTGGGCCTTCACTGCAGCATTGGTGAGCGGGCACTTGCCCATTTACAGGAAACTAAGACACTGCATGCAGACAATGTTGTTATTACTTTGCCCACACTTTTCAGAACAGACTAAACCCTTGTTTTTAACTCATACTGTTAGACAGGTTGATTTGGTTGTCCTTGGGCTGGCCGGCAAGTAAATAAATAAAGAATGGGGTGAATGGCGCTAGCCTGTAAGGTATGAGGATAGTTAACTATAAGCCCTCCCTATAGAAAGAAGGGGAGAGCCTATCCCAGTAAGGCTAGATATATGTAAGTATACACATCAAATAGTGAAAAAAATGTGTGCTGGTGCATATATGTCTATAGTAAGCCCATATATGTACAGTACGTTTCAAACAGATGTAGTGGAGTGTCAGCCTAAACACATAATGCAAAATCCAATAGTAGTATGAACTGAAAAGGCCAAAATGACAATAATAAAAAGGATGAAAAATGACCAAACTGTAGTATAGGTGACGTGAAAAAATAAACCAATCTTACATAATAAAGTCCCATATATAAGCGTATAACTTAGAAATATATATAAAGGGTCCCACACACACTGTGTGTATATAAATACAGCATAAAAAGTCCAAAAAACTGGTGAATGTGAAATGTGGCTAAAATTGTGATTCCAGGGTGGCTAATTCCAGCTCTTAAAAGTGACTTCGGTGCTCAGCCAACCAAGTGACTTGTAGTGCTCCCCCTGTTGGGTCCCCACTTACCAGAAGTTGTTACCCGTACAGGGGTATTAGGCATATGTGGGTACTGTGGATGGACTACCTCCTCAGCTCTCCCAGCTTTCCCAATAGTGGTCCAATAGGTTGCTGTAGCTGTTTCCACACACCGGGGGTGTTATGCACCGATCAGCTTCTCCTGGGGGTCACTCCACAGCTTTATCATGCATGGGTCCTCAGAGGGAGGAAGAAAAGAGCTCCCAATGTGTAGTAGTTAAAGTAAAGTTTTATTAAAAATAAGTTGATTAAAATCAATAGCTTCCCATCCACAATATGGGATAGCTTAAAACAAGCAGATGTGGTATGTAGGAAAAGCCGGTCCACGGCATGCATCCCACCTGCGTTCCAGGCTTCCTACTTCCATAACAGAGATGACATCAAAGCGTAACCCCACCTTACCCGTTTCGTCATTGGACGTTCTCAAAGGATGGCCGCCTTTGAGAACGTCCAATGACGAAATGCGTAAGGCGGGGCTACGCTTTGATATCATCTCTGTTACGGAAGTAGGAAGCCTGGAACGCAGGTGGGACACACGCTGCGGACCGGCTTTTCCTACATGGGAGCTCTTTTCTTCCATCCACGGTACCCACATATGCCTAATACCCCTGTAGGGGTAACAAATTCTGGTAAGTGGGGACCCAACAGGGGGAGCACTACAAGTCACTTGGTTTGCTGAGCACCGAAGTCACTTTTAAGAGCTAGAATTAGCCACCCTGGAATCACAATTTTAGCCACATTTCACATTCACCAGTTTTTTGGACTTTTTATACTGTATTTATATACACACAGTGTGGGACCCTTTATATATATCTCTAAGTTATACGCTTATATATGGGACTTTATTATGTAAGACTGGTTTATTTTTTCACGTCACCTATACTACAGTTTGGTCATATTTCATCCTTTTTATTATTGTCATTTTGGCCTTTTCAGTTCACATTACTATTGGATTTTGCATTATGTGTTTAGGCTGAAACTCCACTACATCTGTTTGAAACTTACTGTACATATATGGGCTTACCAATGGGGGGCTGCAACCCACACTTATCCTGAGCGCGGAGTATACTACTTATTTGGTCGGTAAGTAAGCTTGGAGTTTTCCTTGGATTTATCCTTGCCTTGTTTGTACCTGAAGAGTTTGCCTGTCCCAGGACATTTTGCTTGGGCCTTGACCGCAGGAAACTAAGACACTGCATGCAAACAACATTGTTATAACTTTGCCCACACTTGTCAGAACCTGGGTCACACGGATGCCTGTTAACCACTTCAGCCCCGGAAGGATTTACCCCCTTCCTGATCAGAGCACTTTTTACAATTTGGCACTGCGTCGCTTTAACTGCTAATTGCACAGTCATGCAATGCTGTACCCAAACAAAATTTGCATCCTTTTCTTCCCACAAATAGAGCTTTCTTTTGATGGTATTTGATCACCTCTGCGGTTTTTATTTTTTGCGCTATAAACGGAAAAAGACCGAACATTTTGAAAAAAAATGATATTTTCTACTTTTTGGTATAAAAAAAATCCAATAAACTCAATTTTAGTCATACATTTAGGCCAAAATGTATTCGGCCACATGTCTTTGGTAAAAAAAAATGTCAATAAGCGTATATTTATTGGTTTGCGCAAAAGTTATAGCGTCTACAAACTAGGGTACATTTTCTGGAATTTACACAGCTTTTAGTTTATGACTGCCTATGTCATTTCTTGAGGTGCTAAAATGGCAGGGCGGTACAAAACCCCCCCAAATGACCCCCTTTTGGAAAGTAGACACCCCAAGGAAATTGCTGAGAGGCATGTTGAGCCCATTGAATATTATTTTTTTTTGTCCCAAGTGATTAAATAATGACAAAAAAAAAAAATTACAAAAAGTTGTCACTAAATGATATATTGCTCAAACAGGCCATGGGCATATGTGGAATTGCACCCCAAAATATATTCAGCTACTTCTCCTGAGTACGGGGATACCACATGTGTGGGACTTTTTGGGAGCCTAGCCGCGTACTGGGCCCTGAAAACCAATCACCGCCTTCAGGATTTCTAAGGGCGTAAATTTTTGATTTTACTCCTCGCTACCTATCACAGTTTTGAAGGCCATAAAATGCCCAGATGGCACAAAACCCCCCCAAATGACCCCATTTTGGAAAGTAGACACCCCAAGCTATTTGCTTTGAGGCATATTGAGTCCATGGAATATTTTATATTTTGACACAAGTTGCAGGAAAGTAACAATTTTTTTTTTTTGTTTGCACAAAGTTGTCACTAAATGATATATTGCTCACACAGGCCATGGGCATATGTGGAATTGCACCCCAAAATACATTTATCTGCTTCTCCTGAGTATGGGGATACCACATGTGTGGGACTTTTTGGGAGCCTAACCGCGTACAGGGCCCCGAAAACCAATCACCGTCTTCAGGATTTCTAAGAGTGTAAATTTTTGATTTCACTCTTCACTGCCTATCACAGTTTCAGAGGCCATGGAATGCCCAGGTGGCACAACCCCCCCCCCAAATGACCCCATTTTGGAAAGTAGACACCCCAAGCTATTTGCTGACAGGCATGGTGAGTATTTTGAAGCTCTCATTTGTTTTTGAAAATGAAGAAAGACAAGAACATTTTTTTTTTTCTTTTTTCAATTTTCAAAACTTTGTGACAAAAAGTGAGGTCTGCAAAATACTCACTATACCTCTCAGCAAATAGCTTGGGGTGTCTACTTTCCAAAATGGGGTCATTTGGGGGGGGTTTGTGCCACCTGGGCATTCCATGGCCTCCGAAACTGTGATAGGCAGTGAAGAGTGAAATCAAAAATTTACGCCCTTAGAAAGCCTGAAGGCGGTGCTTGGTTTTCGGGGTCCCGTACGCGGCTAAGCTCCCAAAAAGTCTCACACATGTGGTATCCCCGTACTCAGGAGAAGCAACAGAATGTATTTTGGGGAGTAATTTCACATATTCCCATGGCATGTTTGAGCAATATATCATTTAGTGACAACTTTGTGCAAAAAAAAAAAATTTTTTCTCTTTCCCGCAACTTGTGTCACTATATAAAATATTCCATGGACTCGACATGCCTCTCAGCAAATAGCTTGGGGTGTCTACTTTCCAAAATGGGGTCATTTGGGGGGGTTTGAACTGTCCTGGCATTTTATGCACAACATTTAAAAGCTTATGTCACACATCACCCACTCTTCTAACCACTTGAAGACAAAGCCCTTTCTGACACTTTTTGTTTACATGAAAAAAATTTTTTTTTTTTGCAAGAAAATTACTTTGAACCCCCAAACATTATATTTTTTTTAAGCAAATGCCCTACCGATAAAAATGGTGGGTGTTTCATTTTTTTCACACAGTATTTGCGCAGCGATTTTTCAAACGCATTTTTTGGGGAAAAAACACACTTTTTTAAATTTTAATGCACTAAAACACACTATATTGCCCAAATGTTTGATGAAATAAAAAAGATGATCTTAGGCCGAGTACATGGATACCAAATATGACATGCTTTAAAATTGCGCACAAACGTGCAGTGGCAACAAAATAAATACATTTTAAAAGCCTTTAAAAGCCTTTACAGGTTACCACTTTAGATTTACAGAGGAGGTCTACTGCTAAAATTACTTCCCTTGATCTGACCTTTGTGGTGATACCTCACATGCATGGTGCAATTGCTGTTTACTATTGACGCCAGACCGACGCTTGTGTTCGCCTTAGCGCGAGAGCAGGGGGGGACAGGGGTGCTTTTTTTTTTTCCTTTAGTATTTTTTTGCTTTTTTTTATCTTATTTTTAAACTGTTCCTTTCATTTTTTTTAATCATTTTTATTGTTATCTCAGGGAATGTAAATATCCCCTATGATAGCAATAGGTAGTGACAGGTACTCTTTTTTGAAAAAAATTGGGGTCTATTAGACCCTAGATCTCTCCTCTGCCCTCATAGCATCTGACCACACCAAGATCGGTGTGATAAAATGCTTTCCCAATTTCCCAATGGCGCTGTTTACATCCGGCGAAATCAGTCGTAAAAGTCATAAAAAGTCATAAAATGCTCGTAGCTTCCGGTTTCTTAGGCCATAGAGATGTTTGGAGCCACTCTGGTCTCTGATCAGCTCTATGGTCAGCTGGCTGAATCACCGGCTGCATTCTCAGGTTCCCTGTTGAGACAAGAGAGCCAGAGAAAAACACGGAAGACGGTGGTGGGGGGCATTCCCTCCCACTGCTTGTAAAAGCAGTCTAGAGGCTAATTAGCTGCTAGGATTGCTTTTACATGAAAGCCGACCGCTGGCTGAAAAGAATGATACCAAGATGATACCTAAACCTGCAGGCATCATTCTGGTATCTCAACCACTCTTAACCACTCAAAGTCGTGAATGGCGTACCTGAAGACAAAAAAATGGTTAACCACTTGCCGACCGCCTCACGCCTATATACGTGAGCAGAGCGGCACGGGCAGGCAAAATCACGTACCTAGTACGTGATTGCCTTCCCGCGGGTGGGGGGTCCGATCGGACCCCCCCCCTGTGCCAGCTGCGGTCGGCATTTGGTTGGGAGCGATTACAGACGAGGGGGAGACCATCCGATCGTGGCCCCCCCCTCGCGATCGCTCCCAGCCACTGACAAACATCCCCTGCCTCTGTATAGTACACAGAGGCAGAGGATGTGATGTCATCTCTCCTCGGCTGTCAGTTTCCGTTCCAGCGCCGAGGAGAGATGACATGTAAGTAAGTGCACAACACAAACACACACAGTAGAACATGCCAGGCATACATTACACCCCCGATCCCCCCCCGATCGCCCCCCGATCCCCCCCCAATCACCCCCCCCCCCCCTGTCACAAACTGACACCAAGCAGGTTTTTTTTTTTTTTTTTCCTGATTACTGCATAGTGTCAGTTTGTGACAGTTAGCAGTGTTAGGCCAGTTACTGTAACCCCCCTGTAGGTCTAGGGTACCCCCCTTACCCCCCCTAATAAAGTTTTAACCCCTTGATCACCCCCCCTCACCAGTGTCGCTAAGCGATCATTTTTCTGATCGCTGTATTAGTGTCGCTGGTGACGGTAGTTAGGGACGTAAATATTTAGGTTCGCCGTCAGTGTTTTATAGCGACAGGGACCCCCATATACTATCTAATAAATGTTTTAACCCCTTGATTGCCCCCTAGTTAACCCTTTCACCACTGATCACCGTATAACCGTTACGGTTGACGCTGGTTAGTTAGTTTATTTTTTATAGTGTCAGGGCACCCGCCGTTTATTACCGAATAAAGGTTTAGCCCCCTGATCGCCCGGCGGTGATATGCGTCGCCCCAGGCAGCGTCAGATTAGCGCCAGTACCCCCCCTAATAAAGTTTTAACCCCTTGATCACCCCCTGTCGCCAGTGTCGCTAAGCGATCATTTTTCTGATCGCTGTATTAGTGTCACTGGTGACGCTAGTTAGGAACGTAAATATTTAGGTTCGCCGTCAGTGTTTTATAGCGACAGGGACCCCCATATACTATCTAATAAATGTTTTAACCCCTTGATTGCCCCCTAGTTAACCCTTTCACCACTGATCACCGTATAACTGTTACGGGTGACGCTGGTTAGTTAGTTTATTTTTTATAGTGTCAGGGCACCCGCCGTTTATTACCGAATAAAGGTTTAGCCCCCCGATCGCCCGGCGGTGATATGCGTCGCCCCAGGCAGCGTCAGATTAGCGCCAGTACCGCGAACACCCACGCACGCACCGTACACGCACCATACACCTCCCTTAGTGGTATAGTATCTGATCGGATCAATATCTGATCCGATCAGATCTATACTAGCGTCCCCAGCAGTTTAGGGTTCCCAAAAACGCAGTGTTAGCGGGATCAGCCCAGATACCTGCTAGCACCTGCGTTTTGCCCCTCCGCCCGGCCCAGCCCAGCCCACCCAAGTGCAGTATCGATCGATCACTGTCACTTACAAAACACTAAACGCATAACTGCAGCGTTCGCAGAGTCAGGCCTGATCCCTGCGATCGCTAACAGTTTTTTTGGTAGCATTTTGGTGAACTGGCAAGCACCAGCCCCAGGCAGCGTCAGGTTAGCGCCAGTACCGCTAACACCCACGCACGCAGCGTACACCTCCCTTAGTGGTATAGTATCTGAACAGATCAATATCTGATCCGATCAGATCTATACTAGCGTCCCCAGCAGTTTAGGGTTCCCAAAAACGCAGTGTTAGCGGGATCAGCCCAGATACCTGCTAGCACCTGCGTTTTGCCCCTCCGCCCGGCCCGGCCCAGCCCACCCCACCCAAGTGCAGTATCGATCGATCACTGTCACTTACAAAACTCTAAACGCATAACTGCAGCGTTCGCAGAGTCAGGCCTGATCCCTGCGATCGCTAACAGTTTTTTTTGTAGCGTCTTGGTGAACTGGCAAGCACCAGAGGCCTAGTACACCCCGGTCGTAGTCAAACCAGCACTGCAGTAACACTTGGTGACGTGGCGAGTCCCATAAGTGCAGTTCAAGCTGGTGAGGTGGCAAGCACAAGTAGTGTCCACCAAAAAGACAAACACAGGCCCGTCGTGCCCATAGTGCCCTTCCTGCTGCATTCGCCAATCCTAATTGGGAACCCACCGCTTCTGCAGCGCCCGTACTTCCCCCATTCACATCCCCAACCAAATGCAGTCGGCTGCATGAGAGGCATTTTCTTTATGTCCTCCCGAGTACCCCTACCCAGCGAACCCCCCCAAAAAAGATGTCGTGTCTGCAGCAAGCGCGGATATAGGCGTGACACCCGCTATTATTGTCCCTCCTGTCCTGGCAATCCTGGTCTTTGCATTGGTGAATGTTTTGAACGCTACCATGCACTAGTTGAGTATTAGCGTAGGGTACAGCATTGCACAGACTAGGCACACTTTCACAGGGTCTCCCGAGATGCCATCGCATTTTGAGAGACCCGAACCTGGAACCGGTTACAGTTATTATAGTTAGTTACAAAAAAAAGTGTAAAAAAAAAAAAAAACACAAACAAAAATATAAAATAAAAATAGTTGTCGTTTTATTGTTCTCTCTCTCTCTATTCTCTCTCTATTGTTCTGCTCTTTTTTACTGTATTCTATTCTGCAATGTTTTATTGTTATTATGTTTTATCATGTTTGCTTTTCAGGTATGCAATTTTTTATACCTTACCGTTTACTGTGCTTTATTGTTAACCATTTTTTTGTCTTCAGGTATGCCATTCACGACTTTGAGTGGTTATACCAGAATGATGCCTGCAGGTTTAGGTATCATCTTGGTATCATTCTTTTCAGCCAGCGGTCGGCTTTCATGTAAAAGCAATCCTAGTGGCTAATTAGCCTCTAGACTGCTTTTACAAGCAGTGGGAGGGAATGCCCCCCCCCCAACATCTTCCGTGTTTTTCTCTGGCTCTCCTGTCTCAACAGGGAACCTGAAAATGCAGCCGGTGATTCAGCCAGCTGACCATAGAGCTGATCAGAGACCAGAGTGGCTCCAAACATCTCTATGACCTAAGAAACCGGAAGCTACGAGCATTTTATGACGTAGATTTCGCCGGATGTAAACAGCGCCATTGGGAAATTGGGAAAGCATTTTATCACACCGATCTTGGTGTGATCAGATGCTTTGAGGGCAGAGGAGAAATCTAGGGTCTAATAGACCCCAATTTTTGCAAAAAAGAGTACCTGTCACTACCTATTGCTATCATAGGGGATATTTACATTCCCTGAGATAACAATAAAAATGATTTAAAAAAAAAAAAAATGAAAGGAACAGTTTAAAAATAAGATAAAAAAATAATAATAATAAAGAAAAAAAAAAAAAAAAAAAAAAAAGCACCCCTGTCCCCCCTGCTCTCGCGCTAAGGTGAACGCAAGCGTTGGTCTGGCGTCAAATGTAAACAGCAATTGCACCATGCATGTGAGGTATCGCCGCGAAGGTCAGATCGAGGGCAGTAATTTTAGCAGTAGACCTCCTCTGTAAATCTAAAGTGGTAACCTGTAAAGGCTTTTAAAGGCTTTTAAAAATGTATTTAGTTTGTCGCCACTGCACGTTTGTGCGCAATTTTAAAGCATGTCATGTTTGGTATCTATGTACTCGGCCTAAGATCATCTTTTTTATTTCATCAAACATTTGGGCAATATAGTGTGTTTTAGTGCATTAAAATGTAAAAAAGTGTGTTTTTTCCCCAAAAAATGCGTTTGAAAAATCGCTGCGCAAATACTGTGTGAAAAAAAAAAATGAAACACCCACCATTTTAATCTGTAGGGCATTTGCTTTAAAAAAAATATATAATGTTTGGGGGTTCAAAGTAATTTTCTTGCAAAAAAAAATTATTTTTTTATGTAAACAATAAGTGTCAGAAAGGGCTTTGTCTTCAAGTGGTTAGAAGAGTGGGTGATGTGTGACATAAGCTTCTAGATGTTGTGCATAAAATGCCAGGACAGTTCAAACCCCCCCCAAATGACCCCATTTTGGAAAGTAGACACCCCAAGCTATTTGCTGAGAGTCATGTTGAGTCCATGGAATAATTTATATTGTGACACAAGTTGCGGGAAAGAGACAATTTTTTATTTTTTTTATTTTTTTTTGCGCAAAGTTGTCACTAAATGATATATTGCTCAAACATGCCATGGGAATATGTGAAATTACACCCCAAAATACATTCTGCTGCTTCTCCTGAGTACGGGGATACCACATGTGTGAGACTTTTTGGGAGCCTAGCCGCGTACGGGACCCCGAAAACCAAGCACCGCCTTCAGGCTTTCTAAGGCCGTAAATTTTTGATTTCACTCTTCACCGCCTTTCACAGTTTCGGGGGCCATGGAATGCCCAGGTGGCAAAAAAACCCCCCAAATGACCCCATTTTGGAAAGTAGACACCCCAAGCTATTTGATGAGAGGTATAGTGAGTATTTTGCAGACCTCACTTTTTGTCACAAAGTTTTGAAAATTGAAAAAAGAAAAAAAAAATTTTTTTTTCTCGTCTTTCTTTATTTTCAAAAACAAATGAGAGCTGCAAAATACTCACCATGCCTCTCAGCAAATAGCTTGGGGTGTCTACTTTCCAAAATGGGGTCATTTGGGGGGGGTTTGTGCCACCTGGGCATTCCATGGCCTCCGAAACTGTGATAGGCAGTGAGGAGTAAAATCAAAAATGTACGCCCTTAGAAATCCTGAAGGCGGTGCTTGGTTTTCGGGGTCCCGTACGCGGCTAGGCTCCTAAAAAGTCCCACACATGTGGTATCCCCGTACTCAGGAGAAGCAGCTAAATGTATTTTGGGGTGCAATTCCACATATGCCCATGGCCTGTGTGAGCAATATATCATTTAGTGACAACTTTGTGCAAAGAAAAAAAAAAAAAAAAAAAAATTGTCACTTTCCCGCAACTTGTGTCAAAATATAAAACATTCCATGGACTCAACATGCCTCAAAGCAAATAGCTTGGGGTGTCTACTTTCCAAAATGGGGTCATTTGGGGGGGGTTTATGTCATCTGGGCATTTTATGGCCTTCAAAACCGTGATAGGTAGTGAGGAGTAAAATCAAAAATGTACGCCCTTAGAAATCATGAAGGCGGTGCTTGGTTTTCGGGGCCCCGTACGCGGCTAGGCTCCCAAAAAGTCCCACACATGTGGTATCCCCGTACTCAGGAGAAGCAGCTAAATGTATTTTGGGGTGCAATTCCACATATGCCCATGGCCTGTGTGAGCAATATATCATTTAGTGACAACTTTTTGTAATTTTTTTTTTTTTTTTTTTTTTTTGTCATTATTCAATCACTTGGGACAAAAAAAATGAATATTCAATGGGCTCAACATGCCTCTCAGCAAATTCCTTGGGGTGTCTACTTTCCAAAATGGGGTCATTTGTGGGGGTTTTGTACTGCCCTGCCATTTTAGCACCTCAAGAATCGACATAGGCAGTCATAAATTAAAGGCTGTGTAAATTCCAGAAAATGTACCCTAGTTTGTAGACGCTATAACTTTTGCGCAAACCAATAAATATACACTTATTGACATTTTTTTTACCAAAGACATGTGGCCGAATACATTTTGGCCTAAATGTATGACTAAAATTGAGTTTATTGGATTTTTTTTAGAACAAAAAGTAGAAAATATCATTTTTTTTCAAAATTTTCGGTCTTTTTCCGTGTATAGCGCAAAAAATAAAAACGGCAGAGGTGATCAAATACCATCAAAAGAAAGCTCTATTTGTGGGAAGAAAAGGACGCAAATTTCGTTTGGGTACAGCATTGCATGACCGCGCAATTAGCAGTTAAAGCGACGCAGTGCCGAATTGTAAAAAGTGCTCTGGTCAGGAAGGGGGTAAATCCTTCCGGGGCTGAAGTGGTTAACAATAAAGCACAGTAAACAGTAAAGTATAAAAAATTGCATACCTGAAAAGCAAACATGATAAAACATAATAACAATAAAACATTGCAGAATAGAATACAGTAAAAAAGAGCAGAACAATAGAGAGAGAATAGAGAGAGAGAACAATAAAACGAGAACTATTTTTTTTTGTTTATTTTTTTTTTTGTGTTTATTTTTTTTTTTTTTACACTTTTTTTTGTAACTGTAACTTTTATAACTGTAACCGGTTCCAGGCTCAGGTCTCTCAAAATGCGATGGCATCTTGGGAGACCCTGTGAAAGTGTGTCCTAGTCTGTGCAATGCTGTACCCTACGCTAATACTCAACTAGTGAATGGTAGCGTTCAAAACATTCACCAATGCAAAGGCCAGGATTGTCAGGACAGGAGGGACAATAATAGCGGGTGTCACGCCTATATCCGCGATTGCTGCAGACATTTTTTGGGGGGGGGTTCGTTGGGTAGGGGTACTCGGGAGGACATAAAGAAAATGCCTCTCATGCAGCCAACTGCATTGGTTGGGGATGTGAATGGGGGAAGTACGGGCGCTGCAGAAGTGGTGGGTTCCCAATTAGGATTGCAAATGCAGCAGGAAGGGCATTATGGGCACGACGGGCCTGTGTTTGTCTTCTTATTGGTGGCAGCGGGACACTACTTGTGCTTGCCACCTCACCAGCTTGAACTGCACTTATGGGACTCGCCACATCACCAAGTGTTACTGCAGTGCTGGTTTGACTACGACCGGGGTGTACTAGGCCACTGGTGCTTGCCAGTTCACCAAAACGCTACCAAAAAAACTGTTAGCGATTGCAGGGATCAGGCCTGACTCTGCGAAAGCTGCAGTTATGCGTTTAGTGTTTTGTAAGTGACAGTGATCATTCGATACTGCACTTGGCTGGGCTGGGCCGGGCCGGGCGGAGAGGCAAAATGCAGGTGCTAGCAGGTATCTGGGCTGATCCCGCTAACACTGCGTTTTTGGGAACCCTAAACTGCTGGGGAGGCTAGTATAGATCTGATCGGATCAGATATTGATCCGTTCAGATACTATACCACTAAGGGAGGTGTACGGTGCGTGCGTGGGTGTTAGCGCTACTGGCGCTAACCTGACGCTGCTTGGGGCTGGTGCTTGCCAGTTCACCAAAATGCTACCAAAAAAACTGTTAGCGATCGCAGGGATCAGGCCTGACTCTGCGAACGCTGCAGTTATGCGTTTAGTGTTTTGTAAGTGACAGTGATCGATCGATACTGCACTTGGGTGGGCTGGGCTGGGCCGGGGGGAGGGGCAAAACGCAGGTGCTAGCAGGTATCTGGGCTGATCCCGCTAACACTGCGTTTTTGGGAACCCTAAACTGCTGGGGACGCTAGTATAGATCTGATCGGATCAGATATTGATCCGTTCAGATACTATACCACTAAGGGAGGCATATGCTACGTGCGTGGGTGTTAGCGGTACTGGCGCTAACCTGACGCTGCTTGGGGCAATGCATATCACCGCCGGGCGATCAGGGGGCTAAACCTTTATTAGGTAATAAATGGCGGGTGCCCTGACACTATAAAAAATAAACGAACTAACCAGCGTCACCCGTAACAGTTATACGGTGATCACTGGTGAAAGGGTTAACTAGGGGGCAATCAAGGGGTTAAAACATTTATTAGGTAGTATATGGGGGTCCCTGACACTATAAAACCCAGACGGCGAACCTAAATATTTACCCACCTAACACTAATGACACTAATACAGCGATCAGAATAATGATAGCTTAGCAACACTGGCGACGGGGGGTGATCAAGGGGTTAAAACTTTATTAGGGGGGGTTAGGGGGGTACCCTAGACCTAAAGGGGGCTAACACTAACTGCCCCACCACACTAACTGTCACAAACTGACACCAATGCAGTAATCAGAAAAAAAAACTGCTTTATGTCAGTGTGACAGGGGGGGAGGGGTGATTAGGGGGTGGTCGGGAGGGGGGATCGGGGGGTAAAGGGGGTGTAAAGTATGCCTGTCATATTCTACTGTGTGTGTGTGTTTGTGCACTCACTCGGATGTCTTCTCGCCGGAATGGAAAATACCGAGCCGAGGAGAGATGACATAATTTCCTCTGCCTCTGTATACTATACAGAGGCAGGGGAATGATCTCATTGGCTGGGAGCGATCGCGAGGGGGGCACGAATGGATGGCCTCCTCCTCATCTCTGAACGCTCCCAGTCAGAAGCCGACCGCCTCGGGCACCCGGGGGGGGTCCGAGCGGACCCCCCGCCCGCGGGAAGGCAATCACGTACCAGGTACGTTATTTTGCCTGCCCGTGCCATTCTGCCGCAGTATATCTAACTAAGTGCAGGGTTTATAGTTTGTGGGCGTGTGGTGTCAGGGGAGAGAAGAGAGAGGTCTGCCATAAGTGAGGGTCATTCCTCTGCTCTCCTCCTGCCTGGACTCATAAAGCCAAATATAAGTAAAGTGGTGACCAATCCGCTATAGAGTTTGCCATCTTGTGATCTTATATTATTAAAGTGTTTGCCTCTGCTCTTGGGGTTTGAGGAACCCCCTAAAAGCAGCCCGATAGTACCAATGAGTTATATTGCCTTTAATTCTCAGTCATTGCTATACAGTTAATTTACTTTAGATATACTGCTACTATTTGTTACCCTTTTTCAAGAAATTTCACAGTAAAGACTATTTCTGTGTTTTACTATAATGTGTGTCTTTCATTGGTGGTATTGCACTAACGCTATTGCCAGGTGTGCTAGAGGGGCTGGGACTGTTCCCGGGGTTGAGAGGCAGAGTACAGAATCAAAAATACTTAAGGGGCTCCTCCAGGGGTAGCGCTACAGAAAAGTGACTGCAGAAAGAGTCTGTTTCTTTTTTGTTTTTCCTTTTGTTCCTAATTTTGCACAAGCTTTTTTATATGTGAGCTGAAGGAGCCTGCTGCTGGGTGAAAAGGCTGAGTGTTAACAGAGAATCTAAAAAGTATACGCGCTGCTTTTTATTTGGGGGGGACCTATTAGGGAACATGCTGTTAGTAACTAACCACTAGGGATGAGCTGAACACCCCCCGGTTCGGTTCGCACCAGAACCTGCGAACGGACCAAAAATTTGCACGAACGTTAGAACTCCATTGACGTCTATGGGACTCGAACGTTTGAAATCAAAAGTGCTCATTTTAAAGGCTAAATTGCATGGTATTGTCCTAAAAAGGGTTTGGGGACCCGGATCCTGCCCCAGGGGACATGTATCAATGCAAAAAAAACTTTTAAAAACGTCAGTTTTTTCGGGAGAAGTGAATTTAATGATACATAAAGTAAAAAAAAAAAAAAGTGAAATATTCCTTTAAATATCGTACCTAGGGGGTGTCTATAGTATGCCTGTAAAGTGGCACGTGTTTCCCGTGCTTAGAACAGTCCCTGCACAAAATGTCATTTTTAAAGGAAAAAAAGTCATTTAAAACTGCTTGCGGCTTTAATGTAATGTCGGGTCCTGGCAATATGGATGAAAATCAGTGAGACAAACGGCATGGGTACCCCCCAGTCCATTACTAGGCCCTTTGGGTCTTGTATGGATATTAAGGGGAACCCTGCACCCAGATTTAAAAAAGGAAAGGCGTGGGGCCACCGGGCCCTATATACTCTGAACAGCAGTATACAGGCGGTGCAAACAAGACAGGGACTGTAGGTTTGTTGTTAAGTAGAATCTGTTTGTAATTTTGAACTGGTACATTTTTAACGTGTTTAGCTCCAGCCAAAAAATCTATTTTAAGCTTTTTGGAAAACATAGGGAAGGGTTATCACCCCTGTGACATTTGTTTTGCTGTCTGTGCTCCTCTTCAGAAGATTTCACCTCACTTTCTGTCCCAATGACAAATGTTTTTTGAAAATTTGGGTTTCTTTGTGAAACAAGGATTGGTGATAAAGCATCAGTGGAAAGTAGAAATGTTTTTCCCATATTAACTCTTACAGGAGAGAATTTCCCTTCCTAGGGGTAGATTTCATCTGACTTCCTGTTGTCTCCTTCTGTTTGCAAGTAGGAGTCATTTGTAAGTTGGATGTTTGAAAGTAGGGGCCTGCCCTATATACTCAGCAGAAATTTGGGCCTTAGGTGTTGTTGTGGCCACAACACTGTAAGCCCTCACAGGGCCCTGCTGTGAAATATTAGATCAAGAATTGTAATTACATGCCCCTGTTGAACAGGGCAGAAAAATTGGACCTTTGGTGGTGGTGGTGGTGCTGGTGCCACAACACTGTAAGTCCTCACTCACTCTTGGTGGGCGCAGAAACGGGCCCTGCTGTGAAATATTAGATCAAGAATTGTAATTACATGCCCCTGTTAAAAAGGGCCTGAAAAATTAGGCCTCAGGCACTGGTGCTGGTGCCACAACACTGCAACCCCTCACAGATACTATAGTTGGAACGCACGAACGAGCCCCGCTGCAAAGTATTGCATCAAAAATTGTAATTACACGCCCCTGTTAAACAGTGGCTGAAAAATTGGACCTTAGGCATTGGTGCTGGTACCACAACACTGCAACCCCTCACAGATACTCTAGTTGGAATGCAGGAACAAGCCCTGCTGCAAAGTATTGCATCAAAAATTGTAATTACACGCCCCTGTCAAACAGGGGCTGAAAAATTGGGACTTAAGCACTGGTGGCGGCGCCCAGAACCAAAAATGTTCTTACAAGCTATCAGCGTGATCATTGAGGAGGAAGAGGATAATTACTCGGGATAGTCACAAAGCATCAGCATAGGCAGTGTTTGAAGGGATCTGAGATTTCAATTATCAAAATTATTAGGTTACATCAGCATCAGGTGCTTGGTAGCTGGTGGTGATCCAAGACTGATTCATTTTTATGAAGGTCAGTCGATCGACCGAGTCGGTGGACAGACGCACCCTGTGATCGGTTACAAAGCCTCCAGCAGCACTGAATGTGCGTTCCGAAAGAACGCTGGATGCAGGACAGGCCAGTAGCTCAATTGCATACTGTGCAAGCTTTGGCCAGTGATCCATCCTCAAGACCCAGTAACCCAGAGGATTTTCGGTGGGAAAGGTGTCCAAGTCAGATCTTGCCCCTAGGTATTCCTGCACCATGTAAAACAGATGCTGGAGATGGTTGCTGGAACCGATCATACCTTGGGGCTGCGGACTAAAAAAATTGTCTGAATGCATTGGTCAGACGGCCACCTTCTCCACCGCTCCTTCTTTGACTGACCGAAGCCTCAGCAACACGTTGTCCAGAAACAGGAGTTTGAAACCTCCCAGTCTCTGGGAACGCATTGCACAGACCTTTCTGCAAGGCCTCCCGAAGATGTTTCATCCTCTGCTCCCTCTGCAACGGCAAGATAAGGTCCGCAACCTTACCCTTGTAACATGGATCAAGGAGGGTTGCCAGCCAGTATTGGTCCTTCTCCTTGATACCACGAATACGAGAATCCTTACGCAGGCTTTGCAGGATCAGGGAGGCCATGCAGCGTAGGTTTGCTGAGGCATTCGGTCCAGAGTCCTCTGGGTCACTAAGAATGACATGGTCCACAGCCAACTCCTCCCAGCCACGTACAAGTCCATGTGTTTCTTGGGACTGATACCTTAAAGATTGCTGCTGATGCTGAGTGCCAGGCTCCACCTCCATACTGACACTATCCTCCTCCTCCTCTTCTTCCTCTTCCTGTGTGATCGGCGGGCACGGAGGAACACTGTCTGGATAAAGGGGGCCTTGAGAGCTAAGGAAGTCCTCCTCTTCCTGCCTCTGTTTTACCTCAAGTGCCCTGTCCATTATTCCACACAGCGTATGCTCCAACAGGTGGACAAGAGGGACAGTGTCACTGATGCATGCACTGTCACTGCTCACCATCCTCGTGGCCTCCTCAAATGGTGATAGGACAGTGCATGCATCCCTGATCATGGCCCACTGGCGTGGGGAAAAAAAAACAAGCTCCCCTGACCCTGTCCTGGTGCCATAGTCGCACCGGTACTCATTGATGGCCCTCTGCTGCGTGTGCAACCACTGCAGCATGGCCAACATTGAGTTCCACCTGGTGGGCATGTCACAGATTAGGCGGTTCTTGGGCAGGTTAAACTCCTTTTGGAGGTCACCCAGCCGAGCACTGGCATTATATGACCGGCAGAAATGCAGACAGACTTTCCTGGCCTGCCTCAGGACGTCCTGTAAGCCCGGGTATCTGCCCAAGTACCGCTGCACCACCAAATTAAGGACGTGAGCCAAACAGGGCACATTGGTCATTTGTCCCTGCCGTAGGGCAGAGAGGAGGTTGGTGCCATTGTCGCAAACCACCATTCCTGGCTTAAGTTGGCATGGCGTCAACCACCTCTGAACCTGCCCCTGCAGAGGTGACAGAACCCCTGTCCCCCAAGCACACCAGCTCAAGCACCGCATGGCATCTTTTGGCCTGCATACTTGCGTAGCCCCATTGAACGGCTACGGAGCACCGCTGGTTCCGAGGACAAAGCACAGGAAGAGGCCATGGAGGAAGAAGAAGAGGAGGGGGTGGAGAAGAGAGGTGTATCACAATCATTAGTAGTGGCATTTTGGAGGCGTGGTGGCGGAACAACCTCCAACACCACTGCACCTTGTCCTGCATCCTTCCCAGCTGCCAGCAGAGTCACCGAATGCGCCGTGAAACTGAGGTAACGTCCCTGTCCATGCCTGCTGGACCATGAGTCAGCGGTAATATGCACCTTACCGCTGACCGCCCTGTCCAGCGAGGCATGGACATTGCCTTCCACATGCCAGTAGAGAGCCGGAATCGCCTTCCGTGAAAAAAAGTGGCGTTTGGGTACCTGCCACTGAGGAACCACACATTCAACAAACTCACGGAAGGGGGCAGAGTCTACCAACTGAAAAGGCAGCAGTTGAAGTGCTAGCAATTTTGCCAAGCTAGCATTCAACCGCTGGGCATGTGGATGGCTGGGAGTGAACTTCTTTCAGCAGTGCAGCAGCTGGGGCAGGGAAATTTGCCTGGTACAATCTGACGTTGGTGTACCGAAAGCAGATTGCCCACAAGTACTTGGCTGGGACACACCTAAATCTACACCTTCATTCCTCTCAGTGCAGGTCTCAGAGAGGACTGAAGGTATCGTGGGGTTGGAAATCTCAGCTGATGAGGAGCAAGGAGAGGTCCTCTTTGTTCTTTGGTGTGGGTCTTTTAGATACGCTTGCCAACGAACTGCATGGCAGGTCAACATATGTCTGGTCAAGCATGTGGTGCCCAAGCGGGAGATGTTTTGGCCACGCGAGATACGCTTGAGACATATGTTGCAAATAGCAGCGATGCGATCTGATGCACTCATCTCAAAAAATGCCCACGCCAAAGAACTTTTGGTATAACGCGCAGAGACAGCAGCACCCTGCACATGCGGAGCTTTGGGGTGTGGTGCAGTCAGTGTGCTGCCCTTAGGCTGGCCCCTGGAGGGCATCCTGCCTCGTTGATGATGTGCCTCCTCCTCTCTCCTATTAGGCACCCATGTTGAGTCAGTGACCTCATCATCCCCTCCCTCCTCATCACTGGAGCAAACCTGGCAGTATGCTGTAGCAGGGGGAGCATGACTGCCAGATTGCTGTCCTTCTTAGGCACCCCCTCTGTCCATGCTCACGTTACTGCCTTCATCTAGCTAAGTATCATCATCAGAGCCTTCTAAACGCTGGGCATCCTCCTGGAGCATATACCCAACACTGTGGTCAAACAGTTCGAGGGACTCCTCAGGAGGACATGGTGTGGCTAGGGAAGGAGTCACTGATGCCATTGAGCCAAGAGAAGAGGCCGCGTTGGCAGCTGCTTTGCCAGACAAAGTACCCTGAGCATGGGTGAGAGAGGATGAGGAGGATGAGGACGGCTTGGTCAACCACTCGACCAAGTCTTCCGCATGTTGCGGCTCAACATGGCCAGCTGCCTGGAAAAAAGCCAAGCGTGTCCCATGGCCACGTGCTGATGAGGATGCACCGTCTTCATGACCAGCACTGTTGCCTCTAGACACAGAGCCTGCTTGCCCTCTTTTATTGGCTTGTGACTGTCTGCCTTTCCTTGTTGGCCTTCCAGACATACTAATGGCCTGCAGCTGCACTAATCTGGGATATATATATATATATATATACTGATACTGCAGCTAGCAAAATAAACTGCCTGCCTGTAGTATGAGAACACCACCAACCTTCTACAGGTAGCTTTAGCTGAACACTCTGAAGAGCTCGCAAAAAACTAACTTGTAGCTTATTTAGCTGCCTGCGGTAGTGATAGGATCAGGAAAACACCACCAACCTTCTACAGGTAGCTTTAGGTAAACACTGTGCAGAGCTCGCAAAAAACAAACTTGTAGCTTATTTAGCTGCCTGCGGTAGTGATAGGATCAGGAAAACACCACCAACCTTTTACAGGCAGCTTTAGGTGAACACTGTGCAGAGCTCGCAAAAAACGAACTTGTAGCTTATTTAGCTGCCTGCGGTAGTGATAGGATCAGGAAAACACCACCAACCTTCTACAGGTAGCTTTAGGTGAACACTGTCCAG
The DNA here is from genome assembly GCA_037952925.1 of Lithobates clamitans. Lineage (NCBI taxonomy): Eukaryota > Metazoa > Chordata > Amphibia > Anura > Ranidae > Lithobates > Lithobates clamitans. The sequence goes on along the minus strand of JBBGZY010000965.1, from coordinate 218,579 downwards.
AGCTCGCAAAAAACTAACTTGTAGATTATTTAGCTGCCTGCGGTAGTGATAGGATCAGGAAAAGACCACCAACCTTCTACAGGTAGCTTTAGCTGAACACTGTGCAGAGCTCGCACTACCCCAACTTATAGTTTTAGCTGAACACTGTGAGGGGGACGCACTACACTAACTTGTAGCTTTAGCTGAACACTGTTCAGAGGACACACTACACTAACTTGTAGCTTTAGCTGAACACTGTGCAGAGGTCGCACTACACTAACTTGTAGTTTTAGCTGAACACTGTCCAGAGGACACACTACACTAACTTGTAGCTTTAGCTGAACACTGTGCAGAGGTCGCACTACCCTAACTTGTAGTTTTAGCTGAACACTGTTCAGAGGACGCACTACACTAACTTGTAGCTTTAGCTGAACATGGTGCAGAGGACGCACTACACTAACTTGTAGCTTTAGCTGAACACTGTGCAGAGGTCGCACTACACTAACTTGTAGTTTTAGCTGAACACTGTGAAGAGGATGCACTACCCTAACTTGTAGCTTTAGCTAAACATTGTGCACTACACTCACTTGTAGTTTTAGCTGAACACTGTTCAGAGGACGCACTGCACTAACTTGTAGCTTATTTAGCTACCTGCGGTAGTGATAGGATCAGGAAAACACCACCAACCTTCTACAGGTAGCTTTAGGTGAACACTGTGCAGAGCTCGCAAAAAACTAACTTGTAGATAATTTAGCTACCTGCGGTAGTGATAGGATCAGGAAAAGACCACCAACCTTCTACAGGTAGCTTTAGCTGAACACTGTGCAGAGCTCGCACTACCCCAACTTATAGTTTTAGCTGAACACTGTGAGGAGGACGCACTACACTAACTTGTAGCTTTAGCTGAACACTGTTCAGAGGACACACTACACTAACTTGTAGCTTTAGCTGAACACTGTGCAGAGGTCGCACTACACTAACTTGTAGTTTTAGCTGGACACTGTCCAGAGGACACACTACACTAACTTGTAGCTTTAGCTGAACACTGTGCAGAGGTCGCACTACCCTAACTTGTAGTTTTAGCTGAACATTGTTCAGAGGGCGCACTACACTAACTTGTAGCTTTAGTTGAACATGGTGCAGAGGACGCACTACACTAACTTGTAGCTTTAGCTGAACACTGTGCAGAGGTCGCACTACACTAACTTGTAGTTTTAGCTGAACACTGTCCAGAGGACACACTACACTAACTTGTAGCTTTAGCTGAACACTGTGCAGAGGTCGCACTACCCTAACTTGTAGTTTTAGCTGAACATTGTTCAGAGGACGCACTACACTAACTTGTAGCTTTAGTTGAACATGGTGCAGAGGACGCACTACACTAACTTGTAGCTTTAGCTGAACACTGTGCAGAGGTCGCACTACACTAACTTGTAGTTTTAGCTGAACACTGTGAAGAGGATGCACTACTCTAACTTGTAGCTTTAGCTGAACATTGTGCACTACACTCACTTGTAGTTTTAGCTAAACACTGTTCAGAGGACGCACTGCACTAACGTTAAAATAATGTAGCTGCCTGCGGTAGTGATAGGATCAGGAAAACACCACCAACCTTCTACAGGTAGCTTTAGCTGAACACTGTGCAGAGCTCGCAAAAAACTAACTTGTAGCTTATTTAGCTGCCTGCGGTAGTGATAGGATCAGGAAAACACCACCAACCTTGCAGAGGTCGCACTACCCTAACTTGTAGTTTTAGCTGAACACTGTTCAGAGGACGCACTACACTAACTTGTAGCTTTAGTTGAACACGGTGCAGAGGACGCACTACACTAACTTGTAGCTTTAGCTGAACACTGTGCACAGGTCGCACTACACTAACTTGTAGTTTTAGCTGAACACTGTGAAGAGGATGCACTACCCTAACTTGTAGCTTTAGCTGAACATTGTGCACTACACTCACTTGTAGTTTTATCTGAACACTGTGCGGAGGACGCACTGCACTAACGTTAAAATAATGTAGCTGCCTGCGGTAGTGATAGGATCAGGAAAACACCACCAACCTTCTACAGGTAGCTTTAGCTGAACACTGTGCAGAGCTCGCAAAAAACTAACTTGTAGCTTAATTAGCTGCCTGCGGTAGTGATAGGATCAGAAAAACACCACCAACCTTCTACAGGTAGCTTTAGGTGAACACTGTGCAGAGATCGCAAAAAACTAACTTGTAGCTTATTTAGCTGCCTGCGGTAGTGATAGGATCAGGAAAACACCACCAACCTTCTACAGGTAGCTTTAGCTGAACACTGTGCAGAGCTCGCAAAAAACTAACTTGTAGCTTATTTAGCTGCCTGCGGTAGTGATAGGATCAGGAAAACACCACCAACCTTCTACAGGTAGCTTTAGCTGAACACTGTGCAGGGCTCACACTACACTAACTTGTAGCTTTAGCTGAACACTGTTCAGAGGACGCACTACACTAACTTTTAGCTTTAGCTGAACACTGTGCAGAGGTCGCACTACACTAACTTGTAGGTTTAGCTGAACACTGTTCAGAGGATGCACTACACTAACTTGTAGCTTTAGCTGAACACTGTGCAGAGGTCGCACTACACTAACTTGTAGTTTTAGCTGAACACTGTTCAGAGGATGCACTACACTAACTTGTAGCTTTAGCTGAACACTGTGCAGAGATCGCACTACACTAACTTGTAGTTTTAGCTGAACATTGTTCAGAGGACGCACTACACTAAATTGTAGCTTTAGCTGGACACTGTGCAGAGGTCGCACTACACTAACTTGTAGTTTTAGCTGAACACTGTGAGGAGGACGCACTGCCCTAACTTGTAGCTTTAGCTGAACACTGTGCACTACACTAACTTGTAGTTTTAGCTGAACACTGTTTAGAGGACGCACTACACAAACTTGTAGCTTATTTAGCTGCCTGAGATAGTGATAGGATCAGGAAAACACCACCAACCTTCTACAGGTAGCTTTAGCCAAACACTCTGCAGAGCTCGCAAAAAACTAACTTGTAGCTTATTTAGCTGCCTGCAGTAGTGATAGGATCAGGAAAACACCACCAACCTTCTACAGGTAGCTTTAGGTGAACACTGTGCAGAGCTCGCAAAAAAATAACTTGTAGCTTATTTAGCTGCCTGCTTTAGTGATAGGATCAGGAAAACACCACCAACCTTCTACAGGTAGCTTTAGCTGAACACTGTGCAGAGCTCGCACTACACTAACTTGTAGTTTTAGCCGAACACTGTTCAGAGGACGCACTACACTAACTTGTAGCTTTAGCTGAAGACTGTTCAGAGGATGCACTACACTAACTTGTAGCTTTAGCTGAACACTGTGCAGAGGTCGCACTACACTAACTTGTAGTTTTAGCTGAACACTGTGAGGAGGACGCACTACACTAACTTGTAGCTTTAGCTGAACACTGTGAGGAGGACGCACTACACTAACTTGTAGCTTTATCTGAACACTGTGAGGAGGATGCACTACACTAACTTGTAGCTTTAGCTGAACACTGTGCAGAGGTCGCACTACACTAACTTGTAGCTTTAGCTGAACACCGTGCAGAGGTCGCACTACACTAAATTGTAGCTTTAGCTGAACACTGTGAGGAGGACGCACTACACTAACTTGTAGCTTTAGCTGAACACTGTGAGGAGAACGCACTACCCTAACTTGTAGCTTTAGCTGAACACTGTGCAGAGGTCACACTAAACTAACTTGTAGCTTTAGCTGAACACTGTGAGGAGGATGCACTACACTAACTTGTAGTTTTAGCTGAACAATGTGCAGAGGTCACACTAAACTAACTGTAGCTTTAACTGAACACTGTGAGGAGGATGCACTACACTAACTCTAAATAGTCTAGCTGCCTGACTGTGGTACTAATAGGATCAAAAGAACACCAGCAATTTTCTTCAGGTAGCTGTAAATACTGTAACAAGACAAGCCTGCCTGTCAGTAGGAAGATAACAGGAACGGATCTAGCTAAACTGAATACAGTGTATATATATATATATATATATATATATATATATATATATATATATACAACACCTGGGATGCATATATATATACACAATACACTGTAAGTGCAGCTAACTCACTGACTGTCCTGCCTAATCTATCTAACTTAAATCAAACGACACTGTCTCTCTCTCTATCTCTTTCAATGCCGGAACACACACTACACAGGGCCGTCGTGCAGGCGGCCTTATGTAGTGTGGGGCGTGTACTAAATCCCCTGAGCCATAATTGGCCAAAGCCTCTCTGTTCAGACGGCGCTGTGATTGGCCAAGCATGCGGGTCATAGTGCATGTTTGGCCAATCATCAGCCAGCAATGCACTGCGATGTCGCAGTGAATTATGGGCCGTGACGCGCCACACGAATTTGGCGTGAACGCCCCATATCGTTCGCAATTCAGCGAACGGGCGAACGGGCGAACAGACGATGTTCGAGTTGAACATGGGTTCAACTCGAACACGAAACTCATCCCTACTAACCACTAACCTAAGTTTAGTTGGGAGCTTGGACAAGCAAGTTTTTTGGAGTTTTTTTTGCAATAGACTTGCTGTATGGAGCCCCCTTGCCACCTTCCGCAGAAAGAATACACTAAGGTACTAAGGTAAGGGGGGGTTACTGATATAAGGGGGAAACATTATTATATTATTATACATTACTGTATTCACTCCCCTCTTACATCAGTGACCCCCCCCACAGACTGGCCTGGTGGTGCTGTCACTGACCTCCTCTCAGGTGCACCATGCAGAGCTCAGTCAGTTGGCTCCAGTTCGGTGGCTCTGGTTCCTATAGTCTCCTCTCCACAGTCCACACATGTCTGACTTCTCCCATGACCCCCATCCCAACGATGCTCAGATTCTTGACTCCTCCCTAGACTTCCTCAGAGACTGCAGACATGATATAAGACAAGAGAAGGTCAGAGGTTGTGGACCTGGTACAAAAGATGGTTAGAGGCAGCGGGCATAGTACAGGAGATGGTCAGAGGCCGTGGGCATGGTACAGGAGATGATTAGAGACTGAGAACATGATACTAAAGATGGTAAGAGAATGCAGATATGATTCAGGAGATGGTCAGAGACTACAGACATGGTACAAGAAATCAATGCTGCCTCACCAGTGCCCATTAATGCAGCCTCACTGTGCCCATCATTGCAGCCCTACTGTGCCCATCATTGCAGCCTCACTGTGCCCGTCAATGCAGCCTCACTGTGCCCATCCATGCAGCCTCACTGTGACCAACCATGCAGCCTCACTGTGCCCGTCAATGCAGCCTCACTCAGGGCCGGACTGGCCTACCGAGATACCGGGACATTTCCCAGTAGGCTGCCTGCCCTGGGGCCACTTTGAGCTACGCTGTGGCTGCAGCGTAGCTCAAAGCAGAGTCCCGCTGTGTCATGGAGCTCAGTGAGAAAGGTTTAGTAGCGCTGTGACAAAAGTCCCGCCCTCCTACTAGACCAGCTCATGTGATAGATGCAGTGTTCTGTCTATCACACGAGCTGGTCTAGGAGGAGGGTGGGACTTTTGTCGCAGCGCGACTAAACCTTTCACACTGAGCTCCATGACACAGCGTGAGATGCGCGCTGTGCCTGTACGTAATCCACTGGCACTAACTGGTGAGACAGTAATGATTAGCACGGTAAAACAGCAATGATGGGCACAGTAAGGCTACATTGATTAGCACAGTGAGGCAGAAATGATTGGCACAGTGAGACGGCAATGATTGGCACAGTGAGGCGGCAATGATGGGCACAGTAAGGCTGCAATGATTGGCATGGAGAGGCTACATTGATTGGCACGGTAAGGCGGCAATAATTGGCATGGTGAGGCGGCAATGATGGGCACAGTGAGGCTGCATTGATTGGCACGGTGAGGCTGCAATGTTTGGCACGGTGAGGTGGCAATGATGGGCACGGTGAGGCTACATTGATTGGCATGGTGAGGCGGCAATGATTGACACGGTGAGGCGGCAATGATGGGCACAGTGAGGCTGCACTGATTGGCACGGTGAGGTGGCAATGATTGGCACGGTGAGGCGGCAATGATGGCCATGGTGAGGCTACATTGATTGGCATAGTGAGGAGGCAATGATTGGCACAGTGAGGTGGCAATGAGGGGCACAGTAAGGCTGCAATGATGGGCATGGTGAGGCGACAATGATGGGCACAGTGAGGCGGCAATGATTGGCACAGTGAGGCGGCAATGATGGGCACAGTAATGCTGCAATGATGGGCATGGTGAGGTGGCAATGATGGGCACAGTAAGGCTGCAATGATGGGCATGGGGAGGCGGCAATGATGGGCACAGTAAGGTTGCAATGATGGGCACAGTGATGTGGCAATGATGGGCATGGTGATGCTACATTGACTGGCATGGTAAGGTGGCAATGATGGGCAAAGTAAGGCTGCAATGACGGGCAAGGTGAGGCTACATTGATTGGCATGGTGAGGAGGCAATGATTGGCACGGTGAGGCGGCACTGATGGGAACGGTGAGGCTACATTGATTGGCACAGTGAGAAAGCAATGATTGGCCAATTATTGCCGCCTTACTGTGCCAATGAATGTAGCCTCACCGTGCCAAACATTGCAGCCTTACTGTGCCCATCATTGCCACCTTACCGTGCCAATCATTGCCGCCACCACTGTTCCAATCATTGCCATCTCACTGTGACAATCATTTCTGCCTCACTGTGCCAAAAATGTAGCCTTACTGTGCCCATCATTGCTGTCTTACCGTGCCAATCATTGCAGCCTCACCAGTTAGCGCCAGTGGATTACGTACAGGCACAGCGCGCATCTCACAGCTCAGTGTGAAGGGTTTAGTCGCACTGTGACAACAGTCCCGCCCTCCTCCTAGACCAGCTTGTGTAATAGACAGAAAACTGCGTCACAGCGCGACTAAACCTTTTACATTGAGCTCCGTGACACAGTGGGACTCTACTTTGAACTACGCTGCAGCCACAGTGTAGCTCAAAGCGGCCCCAGGGCAGGCAGCCTACGTCCCAGTATCCCGGTAGGTCAGTCCAGCTCTGGCAGTAGCCCATTGATGATGATGTTGTCATGATGTTACTGGATTTTATAGAGGAGGTAAATCAGAATGCAGATGCCATTCAAACTGACCCATCATTAGCATACAGGGCCCATTCACACCAGTCCATTTGTTGTGTTGTACATTAACATTTATTGTATAAAGGTAACCTATTCTTTTTAATGTGCTTCTTTTTTTTTTAACACAGTGAGATAGGAAGTTTTAAAAAGGCTTTAAAATAATAGTTTTAATACAATAGCACAAAATGATAAGAATGCATACAGTAAGCTGATTTCTTTCATATTTATGTTAAATACAATAAATGACTATAATTCCACTTTAATGCTATGTGTTAAAAAATCACTACGTTTTATGAATGTTATTTACTGACAGTTGGATGAGTAGTACTCAGTGAGCAATTTTCTATGTCTGTGAACCCTAAGATTCATTGTTAAAGGATGACAGTATGTGGTCACATTTACTGGCTGTCAGTATATTTAAATTAGGTCTGTAAAATAGGCCTGGTGTACACATGCTGTGATCAATCATGAGGAGGCAATGCGGATTCTGTCAGATCATTGGACAATTAATTCTTTCTCACGCTATCATCCATCTTATGCACGCTGAACCTTTCCTTCCACTTCCTTAGAATTAAAGGTAACTGGAAATTAAAAGTATATTCATTGCAACTATACGTTTTAGGTATAGATACATCTAGAATGTTTTAACACTGAGCATGTTACACTATTATAGTGATGATAATTAGAAATTGACGACGGAATCTTCATATGACTTGACACTTGGAGCATTAAAGTGTATTTTCACCTTTACAGCCAAGTTGGGATAACACCTACTTTATGTTAGTTACATATTTCCATTCACATAGCATAGCTAAATGATTAAATATTTTAAAATTACGATTTACATTTTTAGATGTTTTCTGGAAACCATGAAAGATTCTATCTAGTTCTCTTTGTTTATGCGGCGGTTGGGGAACAGTGTGTGCATAATTAAAGTGATTGAAAACTCATAATTGTTTTTTTTTATAACAAACATGTCATACCTACCTACTCTATGCAGTGGTTTTGCACACAGCAGCCCCAATCCTCCTCTTCTCGGGTCCCCTGCTGGCACTCTTGGCTCTTCCCCCTGCCGGGTTCCCACCATAGCAAGCTGTTTGCTATGGAGGCACTCCTGCAAGCTTACTCCCGATCCGCTCTCTGTGTAGCCCATTGACCTGTCTTCGCTCCATCCTCACAGCCAATGGCTGCAGCACTGTATTCTGATGGGAGGGGGGGGGGGGGTCCCCGTTGTCAGAATGCAAAGACTCAGCGAGGGAGATCCCTGCATCCACATCAGATTTTCTTTCAGAATCATTGAAGCTTAACCAAAACAGTTGGTAATCAAGTGTGTGAATGATTGTTAAATATTTTATTTAATAGTACATAGGTTTAATAACATTTTAAAACTCTTTTGATGCTTGTTTAGAATATGTAAATACGTTAATTACCTCTGTATCACCATATTGTTAGAAATGTTGGGGGGGGTGACATCTAATTCTGGAGTCCTGTCTAATTCTGGAAGATCATTCATTAATTCTAGAGCAAAAAAAGAAGCAAATTCTGTGTTTTTTACTTTTTTACGTCTCCTTCCTATTCTGAGCATCTGATCTCCCTTCTGTCTATAGTGACCTGTATATTAACCCCTTACCTCCCTTATCATTAATATCTGAACATGAATCCCTTTATCTATATCCTCCCACTGTATGTAACCTGTACAATAACCCCTTCATCTTTTCCTCCCTCTGTGTATGACCTCTGGTGCCGCTGTATCTAGTGCACCGTTACCAGGCTGTATTTTTAGCCACCTCAATACCATCATTTTCTTCATTTCCAAAAAATTATCTCCTTGGGGTGTCTACTTTACAGAATGGGGTCATTTTCAAGGTGTTCATACTGTCCTGACATTTTATATGCTATGTCTTATAAACGAAAGTCAGGGGTCACAGATTTTTTTTCAACAAAATACCAACAAAGAAAGTTCTATATACAGTATATCAGAAAATTATATAAAATTAATTTGGGTACACTATTGTGTATACAGGCTGATACTAAAGTGGTTATTGTCCACAATCTGGATGCAGGTGCACTTTAATATTACAAAACAGGAACAAAAGAGAGCGCACCAGCCTAGTACATTATCCCACAACATTTATTATAAAGCAATCATAAAAAATAATACTCACAAATGAATTAAAATCGTTCATCAAGCTACTCATTTGCAGCCCTGTAGTCTATGACACAGTCCAGGGGGACCTCAGCAGGGTCCTTACTGGTAGATACGTTTCGAAGGATACACCTTCTTCCATTTTTGGGGGGGGGGGCTCTGGGCCAAAATGGTCAAAGTAGAATGGTCAAATTATGTTTTTCAAATATTCTAATGGAACAGTACATTGGATGTCTAACAAAGAAAGATGGCAGTGGATTTTTTTTGTACAATAAGTTGAGAAACACTGCAATAGACAACAAATGTTTAGAAACATACAACATTTTTTGGACAGTTTTTAAAAACTATTAAAATCATAGATCAGCACACCCAATTGTTTTACAGTTGTTTTACAACAACAGTTCCATTTGCATCTCTTCACAAAACAAACAAACAAACAGCTTGAGATGATATCATCAACATGTTTCACCATAACTGATTCATCAGAAGGAATATTTGGTGTTGAACTCAAACTGTACCAAGGAAGACACATATGCATAAGTAAATACATTTCATACATAAAATACTCCATATACAAATACACTTGCTGAGTATGCATCCTCACAAATATCTACCTTTTAAATCCATTCCCAAATGAGCATACATAACCCCATGCAGGAGAAAAAAAAATATATAGGGGAATTATGGATCAAGGGTTCCTGTATGTGCATCAAAGGGCAGACCAAGGTTAAAATCTAGTGAACTGCATGTGGGGAGCTGCAGCGTGGCAAGGCGGCAGTAAACACTCAGAATCCAGTTGCAGAGAACATAATTTGTATCAATGTCCAACAATTCACAACAAGCATGGCAAGAAGGCATTCGGCCAGGAACACTTACAGAATGCAACAGCCATGTGTAGCGAAGCAGGTCTCAGAGTGCCGACAGCATCTGTCTTTAGAGGTGGAATGCAGCCTGGCCAGCCTGTTCCTAAATGGGGTGGCAGCAGCCAATTGGATAGTTTCCCCAGTGACCCAGGAAACCATAGAGGAACCTTGTTCCTCTTGAATTCCCCTCTAACTGCAATGCTGCTGCAGTTGAGCGCCACCTACAATGGAGAAAATAGATTGCACCTGCCTACACTCCCCCCCTTCTTTGACAGATGCTGTCTTTGGCATTGCAACACAGTAAAGAACAACATGAGAAATGCAAAGAACAGGCAAAAAAGAAAAAGTCCAAACAACATAATCAGAGTACTTTGCAAGAAGGTGCCCGCGGTTAGACCACAAAGGGCGAGGACCAAAAGTGTCCTCTGGGGAGTCTTTGTGTCGGTAGTCACCTTTTAGCTGTGACTCTGGGGCCATAGGTGGATGGAGATCAACCAGACCCTCCATACTCTCTTCACCTCGGCCCAAGCCCAATTCCTTGGTCGGGTGTGGACAGTCTATGGAACTTGCAGGTGTTGCGAGGCTGCCCATGACTGTTGTACTGAGCTTCCCGCTTCTGATTCTGGAGGTTCAAGCAGGAGAGGAGACAGTTACCATTTAACGATAACCTCCTGTACTGGTGAGACATCCACAGGGTCAAATACCTGGTTGGTTTGGCGTAACAGTCGTCACATTTGTCACTTAGCACACAGGGCCCCAACGGGTTTTGGTGGAGTCATCTCTTGACAGGACACGTCATACATTGCCTTGCAAAAGTATTCATCCCCTTGGCATTTTTCATGTTTTGTTGCCTCACAACTTGGAATTAACATGGATTGTTTGAGGATTTGCATTATTTAATTTACAGAACATGCCCACAACTTTGAAGATCTTTTTTTTTTATTGTGAAGCAAGCAACAAATAGGACAAAATAACAGAAAAAGTCAATGTGCATAATTATTCACCCCCCTAAAGTCAATACTTTGTAGAGCCACCTTTTGTGGCTATCACAGCTCCAAGTAGCTTTGGATAAGTCTCTATGAGCTTGCTACATCTTTCCACTGGGATTTTTGCCCATTCCTCTTTGCAAAACTGCTCCAGCTCCTTCAAGTTGGATGGTTTGCGCTTGTGAACAGCAATCTTTAAGTCTGACCACAGATTTTCTATTGGATTGAGGTCTGGGCTTTGACTAGGCCATTCCAACATATTTACATGTTTCCCCTTAAACCACTCAAGTGTTGCTTTAGCAGTGTGTTTGGGGTCATTGTTCTGCTGGAAGGTGAACCTCCGTCCTAGCCTCAAATCACACAGAGTGGTACAGGTTTTGCGCAAGAATATCCCTGTATTTAGCACCATCCATCTTTCCCTCAACTGTGACCAGTTTCCCAGTCCCGACTGCTGAAAAACATCCCCACAGCATGATGCTGCCACCACCATGTTTCACTGTGGGGATGGTGTTCTTTGGGTGATGTGATGTGTTGGGTTTGCGCCAGACATAGAGATTTCTTTGATGGCCAAAAAGTTAAATTTTAGTCTCATCAGACCAGAGCACCTTCCTCCATACATTTTGGGAGTCTCCCACATGCATTTTTGCAAACTCAAAACGTGCCATTTTGTTTTTTGCTGAAAGTAATGGCTTTCTTCTGGCCACTCACTCTGCCATAAAGCCCAACTCTATGGAGCGTTTGGCTTATTGTCATCTTATGTACAGATACTGTCATCTTATGTCTCTGCTGTGAAACTCTGCAGCTCCTCCAGGGTTACCTTAGGTCTCTGTGCTGCCTCTCTGATTAATGCCCTCCTTGCCCGGTCCATGAGTTTTGGTGTGTGGCCGTCTCTTGGCAGGTTTGCTGTTGTGCCATGTTCTTTCCATTTATAACCTAACCCTGACTTGTACTTCTCAACAATATTGTCCCTTACTTGTTTGGAGAGTTCCTTGGTCTTCATGGCAGTGTTTGGTTTGTGGTGCCTCTTGCTTAGGTGTTGCAGCCTCTGGGGCCTTTCAAAAAGGTGTATATGTAATGACAGATCATGTGACACTTAGATTGCACACAGGTGGACATCATTTCACTATGTGACTCCTGGAGGTAATCGGTTGCACGAGAGCTTTTTATGGGCTTCATAACAGGGGGTGAATACATTCGCACATGTCAATTATTTTTTTTTATTTCTGAAAAATAGTTTTATGTATATATTTTTCTAATTTTACTTCACCAACTTAGACTATTGTGTTCTGACCCATCACATATAATTCAGATTAAAAAAACATCAAACTAAAGGCTGTAATGTAACAAAATATGTAAAAAGCCAAGGGGTGTGAAAACTTTTACAAGGCACTGTATACTGGGGTAGGAGGAAAATCCTGTCATTCAACCAGATAGGGAGTACATTCCCACTTGGGCTCCAGCTTACTGTCTTGCTCATTTTGGGTATTTTTAACCAACACCCGTTCCCCTAGTCGCAATGGCAATTTCTCTCTGCCAAGCCCTTGTGTCTAACTAGCAGCACCTGCTTGGCTTTCTGTAGCCTATCCCAATGCTCTTGCACCCAGGCACTATGTGTCCAGGATTTTGCAGCCTCTGGGGAGCCCAGTAGGTGATCCACTAGTAGCCAGTCAACATCAAGCGCTTCATGAAGAAGGGTATGTGACCAATAGCTTGGTAAACAGGCCCACACCACGGCCTCCACATATTGGCGCCATATATCTCGCTGTCCTTGTTCGAGAGCATGCCAAACAGGGTGCGCTTGAACCGTTCACACTCTCCATTGCACCCCGGATGGTAGGGGGTGGTATGCAAATTCTGGATACCACTGAGTTGGCACAGCTTAGACATAATCACTTACTCAAAGTTTAGGCCTTGGCCCAAGAGTATACATTTGGGACTACCGTATGTTTGGAGCACATACTTCCAAAATTGGTCGTCTGGTCCTTAGTGGAACTACCACCGCGAACTTGGTGAAGTGGTCGACAAAAACAAACGCATAGCAATATCCTGAGGGCAAGCTGGAAATCATTAAAAAGTCCATGGTCAACATATCAAGGGGCTCCAAGGTGGTGTATCACGTATCAGATGCTGGATGCAAATGGAGAGAGGGCTTCCTTTAAGTTCCGGAACTCCCCTGAAGGTGAGACGGGAGGATTTGGGCACAAAATAGCACAGATCACCTGTAGAGTTGCTTGCAGGAAGCTCAGGAATACTGCTGGAATATTGCTGTTGTGATGAACAGTCTGCAGGCAGGTGGCACCTGTGAGGTGTGACAGGGCTGGAAAGTCACTGAGATAATAGAATAGTCAACACAAGCCGAGATCAGAACCAGGTGGAAAGCAGAGCAGACAAAGTCAGGGGGAAGCCGGGTCAAGCACGAGAAGCAGGCAGAGGGTATCTGTGAGACGAGCTGGGGTCAAGGACTGGAGATAGGCAGACAGGTCAGGAACAAGCCGGGTCAGAAACTAGGGATCACAGGAGCAAGGAATCACAGGAACACAGGTAACAAGCTGAGATCAGTCAGCAACTTCAAGCACTTATACATTTTCTTATAAAGGCCAATGTGATGTGCTGCTGGAGATGCTGGGTCCTAGAGTCCTTCTCCTGTTGTTGGTGCCCTGACAAATTCTGGGTCCTAGAGACCTTTTCCTGCTGTCAGCGCCCTGACAATGTGATGGTCATGGGTATGGTCTTTTATGCACAGAGCAAGGTCCACATTCCTCTCCTTATGATGTCACTCTGACGAGGGGTGTACGGCAGGGCTTGGAGCTTCATTGCGTCACTTCAAGTTTCGCGTGGCTTCCTGGATATAGTATTTCCTACATGCTTGTTTACTCCTTGAATACTGTAAGTGAGTTTTTGGCTTTATGATTAATAAATCACAAAACAAATCCACGCTATGAGAAGTCTCCTTGTCCATCTATTGCGCTGCATGAGTATAGCCATTGAGTCATCAGGAGAAGGAGAGACCAGACGTTTTGTACCCAGGAACCACTCACACACAGTGCCTTTTGCCCCTGCAGGGGTGCAACCGTTTGGTAAGTGTAAACCCAAAGGGGGAGCACGAGTGATTTCACCCATTCACTGGCTGGATACTGTTGCATGGATACTTACTGCACAAGTCACCTTGGATTGGGACAGTTTACTTTGAACTTATATTATTGAGTTTTGACAAAGCGTTTTTTTGCACATTTGCATTTCAGTACTATTTGAATATATTGGATAGGTAACGGTCACATCAGTTGATTACATGAGAACATTTTTGAGTTAATATATAATTTGGTTTGGACAGAACTGCACCTGGCACTTCTTAAAGGGACAGAGCACATTAATTAATTTTTTTAATTTTTTTTTATATATTTATTGTTTTTTATTTGTATACATTTGTATATCCTTCCACAGTGCTTTTTACACATATGATTTTTTTCTTGGACATTATTGCACAATCGAATTGGATAAACCCAGGTTGTATGTGAGGATAAGAGATGTGATTCACTGACATTTTTTATATATATTTATTGTGTTTTTGACCCATACAGTAATATTATCCTTTAAAGGGGCAGTGTGTGACATTAAATACACTCTTACACCTTCATTTATATACATTTACATTGGGGCAGCACCACCCATACCTCGTTCGATCTAAGCTTCACATTCCTGGCAAATCTTCTGGACTCAATCTGCCAGATACAGGCAGAAGAAGTACCTCTTGACCAAGGACTCAGTTCTGATACAAAAAACACATTCACTTCCAGAGCTAATAAGTCTTCCAAGGTGTGGAGTAACAGATGTCAGATAAAATGGTAGTGTAAAAGGTATATATGGTATCCCAAAACTAGGTGGATGCTGCCTTCCTCAGATGGGGTAATCCGAAAGAAACTACAAGAAAAACAGAAATGGAAGGCGTGCACACCTAGTGCATTACCATAGATAGGTTAATAAGAAGAAATTTTTGTATAAAAGTGGGTACTCACAAAATGCAACTGACAAAAAGCCATAAACACAGTGCATGGACATACATAGAACATAGGGTACAGCTAATGTGTTTTGGCCTAGCTCTGAGGAAGGGGGTGCGCTCCCAAAAGGACTCACCGTATGTAGTACTCGGCAGACTTGGAGGACGTGTGACTGGGGGACCACTATCTGCATGATGTCCCGCATTCTGGTAGGAATGCACGTCTGGCAATAAAACACATTGTCCCGTGTCTAGAGTCTATCCCATTGCCTCAGAATTGCTTCAGCTGTGTTTAACAGTCTCTGACACTCATGGGAGGATGGCTTATGCAGCCAGGAGAAAGCGCTGCGCCTGCATGAGATCTGGATCCTTCTGTTGAATCAGCGCCCATGCCTCCCGGCTGTAAATTTTGGTGGACTCCACCTCCACCTGGGGGATCACTTCTTGTCCCTTGAGGGAGCATGAGGTGGCTGCCATGTGCAAAACAGGGGCCACCTCAATGCCTTTTTAGCAAGAGTCCACCTCCTCTCCTGGGCGTTCCACTGGACATAGGGACAGTGCGTCACCATGCCCGTTAAGCTTTACAGGCCTGTAGTGGATCTTATGCTTGAACCGTGCTACCCACCTTTGCTCCAATGCCCCTAGCTTGGCTGTGTCCAAGTAGACAAGGGGGTTGTTGTCCGTGATGACCTCTATATCCTCCCCTGAAAGGTTCCGCTAACTTTATGATGCTGGCCCACACTAAAGCCAGCCTAAAGCCAGCAACTCCAATTTGAAGCAGCTGTATTTATGGGGTTCTCTTCGGTAGGTTGGAGCCTGCGACTTGCGTAGGTGATTACCCATTCACAGCCGTCTTGTACCAGCCCCCAGACCTTGTAAACTCCCATCCATGTACAGATTGAAAGGCTTTGAATAGTCCACATAGGTCAATAAAGGTGCCTAAGTGAATTATTATTTAAATGTTTCTTGGGGATGATGCTCCTGGGCTTGGATTGATGGAGAAGAACCACCTTTCAGTCTATGTAGCATGGCTGCTCAGCAGCTGGGTAAGCGGGGTGGCTATTTGGGCAAACTTAGGGATAAACCTTTGGTAGTACCCCAGCGGTCCCAGAAAAGAGCGTAGCTCAGTGACAGTCTTTGGGGGGTTATCAGTCCTGCACCACTTGTATTTTAGCTGGGTCTGGGGAAACTCCTCCAGCTTCTACAATTTGCCTCAAATACTGAATCTTCTGTCTCATTAAGCAGAACTTACTGGGTTTGAGTTTCAACCCATACTGTGGACACCCGGTCCAAGTGTTTAATGCTTAAAGGTCTTGGAGAAAATTATGATATTGTCCAGGTATACGTGCACAATCTCAAAGCTGAAGTTTCCCAGGCATCTGTCCACTAAGTGATGAAACATGCTGGGGGCATTACTCAGCCCAAAGGGAATACAATTAGATTTGAACAGTCTCTAAAGTTTGACAAAGGCAGCCTTTTCATGATCTTGATCTCTCACTGGGACTTGCCAGTAGCCGCTTACCAAGTCGAGGGTGGAGACGATGGGTACAGGCATTTACCTTCCGGTAGACTGCAAAACCGGAGACTTCCATCTTTCGCTTGTACCAAAACCACGGGAGCAGCCCATTGCTACATCTAGTGCTCCTGCTTCTCATTTCAGCATTTGGGTTTTGGCTATGGCATTCTCCCCTTCTTTGTCCACCTGCAAGGTGATTGATGTGGTCAGTCTCTGGGTGGAAACCAAACCTTTTATAAGCCAGCCAAACACTCACTCATGCTTGTGATAGAGAGTGATACGTGTGTTATTCCTGATCAAGCCCCCTGTCTGTCTGCCCTGCTCTGATAGATTGGATTTCCCTGTGTATGACCTTGGACTGGATTTTGGACTATTCCCTGAACTCAGCCTGCCTTTTACCTGGACTGTCATAGAACCACGCTGCCTTTCTGCCAACCGCAAGTGTTTGCTTTGCTTAGTTCGCGCCTGCCCTGGCGTGGTAGCCAGGCACTATAGCATTGTCTATAAGATCTGGGGGCAACCGAGTATTGGTAGGCCTTCTCGTCTTATTGGAAAGGGGGCTGCAATAGGTAAAGAACACAGTAGCCAGCTATAGTGTCTGACCACCTGCATTGGGATAGACGTGACAGTAGCATGTTGCGGAGCAAGTCCTTTACCTCCTGACATAAAGCTGGGAGAATATCATGGTATCACTCCTAAATAGGTGGAGCATCCCCCATATGGATTGAGTGATCGATGGCCTTGGTGTAGCTGTAGTCTTCTGGGCTGGCAGAAAAAAACTGTAGATATTTTTTAAGGAGGTGGTGAAGCAGCCTTTGTTGCGGTAGAGGATAGTCCTGGAATGGGATGTTCAACTGTTCCAAAAGTAAATTGTGTTGTGTCTTGTCCAACAATGACATGGCTGCTTGTAGTGGGGCACAAATAACCTTTACCCCGGGTTGAGCTTTCAAGGTTAAGTGATGGGGCACTACATACAGGTGTGGTAATGTGACAAGGTTGGGGAGTGAAACCAGTGATGTCCCCAGATTGATGAACTCCACCAGAACCTTTCCTTTATGGATCTTGGACAATATTTGTGCAACTAGCCACTACCCTGGCACCACTGGGTTATTTCGGGGTTCCACTACTGTGACCCCTTGAAGCTTCTTGTGGGCACCGATGGGAAGAGACCAGACTACCTCTTGGAGGGGTGCCAGGAGTAGTTTTTATTTGGGGGGCGTGCAGACAACTACCACCTGTTCAGGCTGTATCCTGGCTGCCCCATGGTGAGCTTTGTAGGCCCGTATCACATTAAACCAGCCAGCTCACAGACCACAGCCCTGCACATGCCAGCCAGATAGTTCAAACTTGGTCAGGAAGTGGGGCAAGTAAAAGTCTTTTAACACATTCATGCCCAGAACAATAGGCAATACTGAGCTTACTGGGCCATGAGTCACCACTACCCCTACTCTGTCCACCACTTGATCGTCAATATGGATCCTTTCCCAGGTGATGGGCAAATTATTAGCCGCCTTGAGAGATAGCCAGTAGGGATCCAGTTAGTCTTGTGTCCCAAACCGCTGGGCATAAAATTTATACTCCATAACAGTGAACTCAGAACCTGTGTCAATCACACATGGGACCTCTTGTCCATTCATGAGAGCAGCCACCACTAAACTTGGCGCGACCATAGACTTTGGTTTTGTTGGGACCTTGTGTTTACTGTCCCAGGGGTCATCCCTCTGCCCCAGGAGCCACTAGTTTAACGGCGGCCTGCGTGGGCTTTTGAATTCAGGCTGGCCACAGTGCTTGCTTAATTGTCCAAAGAGGCCGCACCACCAACATTTCAGGTCCTCCTCTGGGTCCCTCCGAAACAAATTCTCACCCTTAGGGGAAGTGCCAGAATCTTGTTTAAGTGAGGACAGTTCTGGTTTCAGGGAGGCCATGTCCAGGGCTGTGTGTATGGCTGACAGTTGTGAGGGGGTGAGGGGCTCCTCTTTTATTTGTGATGGATCTTACCTTTTTGTCACTGCCACAGTGGCTTCTGCCTCTTCCTGTTCCTGTGCAACCGCGTCCATCACTTTCAGAAAGTGGCACTCTGATTTGCTCCTGCAGGGCCCTCCTGACTAGGGCAGCCTTTCAATCCTACCACAAACTGGTCCCTAAATAGGTGACATGAGTCACGTTCTCTCCAAACAGACCCTCTAGGTGTGTCATGATTTGTTCCAAGGTGGCCTGGTCCTCTTCCAGCAGCACAATCACCACTCGCAGTGTAGATATTTAGCAGCACACCACAAATCTTTAGGTTGAGTCCAAATGTTTTTTTGTCGTCATTCATGCAATGGGAATATTGACGGCTATCACCGTTCGGCGTGCGTCATCTTCCAAAGAGTTAATAGTCAGCTCCGCGATCAACCTGATACAGGCGCACAGCACTTTCAAGCCTCTCTAGAATTTTTTGTAATGTAGGCATCTAGAAAAATATCTGTCACATGTGTATAAAGTCCTCTCGCCTCTTAGGTAAATATGAAATTGCTAGTCTGGACATGACAGGCACAAATGATATTCATAAGCAAACATTTTGATTTCAAAACAAACAAAACATAAATCTAAAAGAAAAGGTTAAGGTTGCTCTTTATGATGAATTTACTTCATATTCTCTGAAATGTCAAAAATTGCAATTAGACAGAATTTCATTCTGTATATTTGTACTTTGGCGTGCTGTGGTAGGCATTGAAAATCATTTCAGACACCTACGTGTGAAATCCTTTATCCCTTGAAATATTGCATACTGTGTTTAGGCACTCAGATATTTCTCTTGTTTTTGTTGTACAGAGATCAGAAATCAGTAATCCTTCACACGCAGCCCTTTATCTTACTCTCCTGATTTGCAAAGTGTACTACACCTCGGTAGCACGATATAAATGCAAACATATGTCCTGTCTTGTACAAACATAGGGCCTTGGTTCTAAATGCTTCTGCTCACATTAGCAAATACACACTTTAGTTATGAGGCAGATACATACACGTGTTATGTACAGTGGCATTTTTGGCTTCCCTGTATTCCCAGGCTCTAAAAGAGACGAGTGCTTGAGGGAGAAGGAGGCCTCGCTGGAATTTCCTGAGGCAGCATAAAGTTTTGCAAGCAAAACATGCCCTAAACACAGATGACCTTTTGTAGACAGGCAGAAGGATATATTTTTTTATTTGTGTTGGTTTTATTTTTCAGTAGTACATTTCGAGTCTTGCAAAGCAGACCTTATGCTGTTACTCACCATGAGAACCTGTTCTTCCAAGGGCTCAAAATATTCTCTAAACACTTGATCATTTTAATAAGTAGTTAGTGAATGATCCTTTATTTCAGGCACCACAGATCATGAATCTTAGATCAGTCGTTTAATTTTTAAACATAGAATGCTTGTCTTTTATAAGGTGTATACATCAAATGGCAGGTTTAATTTTTTGTGTGATACACAAACTATCAAACAAATAAACAGCTGTTTTCACAACCATGGATTTAAAATAAATTGCAGTATGCATTTGATAAGGACTACCAATCTTTTAGGCCCTTAAGTGAACTTGTACATTCCACTTGCAGGGCAAGGGCAACAGGTGAATGTCAGTGCTGCTCCCGGGTCCCCATAGCTGTTTATTCTTACCTTCCTTTTCTTAACTTCCCTTGCATCCTGCCTTGTGAAGAGACAGGCAGGTGCACAACTTTGACACAATCTCCTATCTTCCTGGTTTACTGCAAGAAAATAAGGGTGTAGCTGAACCTCCTGAAGATCCACCAAGCCCTAGGCTACTGCCCATGTTGTATAGTGAATAGTCCTGTACTGTCTATTGATGACTGGAGACCCGGGCATACAGGTTTCTCTAAGATAAGGGTAGGACAACATCTGTCATCTCTACTATAGAAATACTGTATACAATAGAATATGAATAAATATGACTGCTGCCCTGGTAAATAGGTAGATTAGCAGTGACATTGTTTGCAAACATCTAACCTCATCCAATATACTTTTAAACTTTAACCAAACGACATGAGACTCATCTTCAGTCTATAGTACTGGGAATCTTAGCTTAAACTCAGTGTTTTCCCATTAAGTTATTTTTACTGTAGCGCTACCCCCGTAGCTGCTGAGCGTAACAGGTTCTTTCCCAAAAAAAGTGCAGAGTCAGCCAGGCACACGGAAACACTCCATTCACTCCGACTCATTAAACAACAACCTGTAGATTGCAATCTACCTGTGGATCGTGGGAAGCCGAAAGGTAGATTATGATTATGATCAGGGCTGTTCTGATACTTCCCCCAGTTTTCGCCACTCTCCTTTCACTAGCAGAGTGGAGTGAGAGGCAAAACAGTGCTGGATAAAGAGAGGGAGCATGGCAGCTGCTTTAGTTAACTTTTTTTTTTTTTTAAATACCTTTTATTGAGTTTTCGTGTGAAAAAGAGGGCTACATAATAAAGCCTCTGGGCATACCCCGGCTTAAACAACATACATTGTAATGGTCCTATAAGATCTAATACATTTTATAGAAACAACTACAAACTTAAACTACTTGTGTCGTCAAATTAGAGGTATACGGGGAAGGATAATGGATCGTATACTTCAGGTGACCAATTCAGGGAGAGATGCTGAGGTTAAGGATAACGCATCTAGGTGTACCTTCAGATAACAGCAATATTAGGTCTTCACCGCTACAAGACATTTAGTTAAAGTAACCAAACAAAGGGATCCGGATCCTATTGTGTTGAGTTTGTGATGTCTGATTCTAACCACACGTGCCAAATTTTGTCAATCTTAGCTGGGCAGCATCTGACGAGATAGGCCGCTTTGTATAGACACACCGCTGAGTTGATCAACGATTTCCATGAATTCAAAGTGGGTAACTCTGGTTGTTTCCATTTTATGAGTAAAGCCTTCCTAGCATAAAATAATAGGAGTCCTATTAGAGTTCTGGTTGCTCGACGATAGGCCAGGGAGTACATCAAACCTAGCAAGCAGATCGACACATTCAGGGGAACTTAAATCATGATCAAAGTTTCAATGAAGTTTGTGACCTCTCTCCAAAAGGCCTGGGTCCTGGGACAGGACCATAACATATGGTTTAAGTCAGCATCTGCTTTACCACACTTCCAACAGTTGGAGGAGGAATTTGGGTAAGTTTTGGATAATCTTTGGGGTGAAAAATAAACCCTGTGAATCAGTTTAAATTGTATCAACCAATCTCTAACGGAGATAAGTTTTAGAAAAGGATACTCCCAGGCGTCTTCCCATTTTTCCAAATCCAGATCAGGGATCTCGCCCTGCCACTTAGAGAACAAATCCTCCAGACTGAAGAAGACTGAGGGTAATAAAGCTTTGTAAATGGTAGAGGTGGGATGCCCCAGAGGGACATCCCCTAATGTGGATTCCAGGTTGGACTGAAGGAGAAGCACTGGGATGGATGCAAATTGGGTAGCGAAGGCGTGGCGAATTTGAAGATATCTAAAGAATAAGCCCAAATTTCTCCTTAAAGGAATCAAAGGATAGAAGGGAGCCACTAATACAGATATTCTCCAGCTTTTTGATACCTCTAGCAGCCCAGAACCCTGGGTCCGAGACAGTCAGAAAGTCTGATAAATGTGGGTTGAGCCACAAGGGGGTTGTCCGGAGATCTAGTGTGCGGGTCCCCTTGGAGTTTACATACCAATAGTTGCCAAACCCTGATCACCACCTTCATGGAAATTGTGAGAGTAAAGGGGTCCCTGACACTCCTATATAAAGCATTTCTCAGCGCCTCATAGGAACTGAGGTGTGCGGCCTCAAGGACTACATTGTTTTATCATCAGAGGCTATCCAGTTATGGGCGTGTGAAAGTAGTGCAGCAAATAAATATTTCTGAAGATCCGGACAGGCTAGGCCACCCTCTGTCCAGAGCCTTTTGAGCATATATTTATTTATTCTGGGGGGTTAGACTTCCACAGAAAGGAGGTTATAGTGATTTTTGAAAGAAGGCTTTGGGGATCCCAATTGGGGAGCATAAAGAAAAACTGAGAGGAATTTTGTTTTGAGTAGGTTTATCCTGCCTATGAGGGATAATGGCAAGTTATTCCAAGCTCAAAGTTTCCATTTGAGTTGGGTGAGTAAGGGGTATAGATTTAATTTAGCAAAGGCAGAGACTCCTGGGGTAATGTTAATTCCCAAACATCGGATAGAGGAGGTCAAGGTCAGTGAGACAGAGGGGTCTGCCTGAAGGTTTGCCTGAGAGTCAATAGGTAGGGCTTTAGATTTGTCCCAATTGACTCTCAGCCCAACTAATTCGGAAAATTCAGAAATAATATTCAGAGCAGCAGAGAGGGAGGGTCCTGGGTCATTGAGAAAAAGCATGAGTTCATCCGCGTATAGAGCAAGTTTCTTAGTGATAGTGCCTACTTTAATGCCCTTTACTGAGTCTGAGTTCCTGAGGGCTGTAGTCAGGGGTTCCATGACCAGCGCGAACAAAAATGGGGAGAGGGGACACCCCTACCTGGTACCTCTCTCTACTGGGAAAGGATCAGACAGCAGGCCCCCTAATTTGATTTGCGCTGTTGGTGATTTCTACAACATATCTATCCACTTGCAGAAGGAGGGACCGAATCCAAAGGCCTGAAGGACTGATTTCATGTATTGCCAGGTTACCATATCAAAGGCTCTTTCAATATCTGATGCAACCATTACACGGATTTGGGAATGATAATTTGGGCAGATGAGTGAGAACCCTTTGCAGGTTGATGTCAGTGGATTTTCCTGGTATGAACCAGGTTTGATCAGTGTCAACCAGTTCAGGCAGAACTCTGACGAACCTAGTGGTGAGGATCTTGGCCAGAGTTTAGGTCGTAGTTTAATAAAGAAATAGGCCTATAGGAGGCCTGTAGGGATGAGTATAATGTGGGCACCGTACATAGTGGGCAGTAAGGAGTTAACCTCTAAGCAGTGGGAGAAAAGTAGCTGAAGTTTAGGAGCTATTATCTTGGTGTATCTTTTGTACCAGTTACCCGGTAGGCCATCTGGACCAGGGGTTATGAAGGGAGGGAGTGAGGCGATGGCCAACTCTATCTTGTGGGTTGTTATTGGGGAATCCAGGGCCTCGATCTCTGCAGATGGCATACTGGGGAGATGTAATTTTTGTAGTTCAAAATCAATAGTCTCAGGAGCAGGGCATTGGGTTTTGTGATATGAATTTCGAAAGAAGGCAAAAAATTTGTTGAGGATTGCATCAGGATCAGTAACACTGGTCCCAGTCCCCAACAACAATTCAGGGACTATAGTTTGAAGATGCGGGTCATCCACCAGATTGGCTAGCAGGCAGCCATTTTTATCACCCGATTCAAATATTTTACCGGACAACAAACGGACATCAGTTTGGGCTAGAGCGGTATAATGTAGAGCTATATTCCTCCTGGCTTGGCCTAGCTGGAGATAATAGGATGGTGTGGGATGCTCAGCAAAAGAGGTAGAAGCATCAGCCTCTAGATCCTCTAGTCTTGGGGCTTCAGAAGCACAATCAGACCTGGTAGCTTTAATGGCCAAAATATAAGTGCCTCTTGTCGTGGCCTTAAAGACGTCCCACAATACCCTAGGAGAAGCTGTAATCTTCGAGTTGTGGAGATATGAGCTCAGCTACACTGTCATTGTTAATCCATCTGGGAGCTAGCCTCCAGGTGCCTGGATCTTTCTATCTACCCAACCGGAGGCATATTTCACACTGAGAGTGGTCAGAGAGTCTCAATGGGAGATATGAGGCCTCAGAGACTTTAGAGAGCACTGGAGCACTACCAAAAGCAAAATCTATTCTGGAGACAGATTTATGGGCTGTTGACAGATGTGAAAAAAATTTGGAGTCAGTTTTCCACCTCCATAGCTCAGATAGAGCGAAGATGTATGCCCACTGAGTGAGATCAGGGGAAACAGAGCACTGGGGGTTAGAGGAGCCTAGGGCTGGGTCGAGGATTGAATTAAAGTCTCCAGCAAAAATGATATGTGTAGATGGGAGGGGAGCTAGTTTCTCGCAAACAGAGAAAAGTAAAGTGGGGTCTACAGGAGGGGGAAGACATTTACGAAAGCCCAGAGAACTGAATGTAGTTCCAGTAATAAAATTATATATCTGCCATTGGGGTCCAAAATCACTCTCTCTACTTTACACGGCAGGGCTTTATTAATTAGGTTTGCAACACCTCTCGTGTAGGTCGAGTATGTGGTATGGAAGGCCTATCTCACCCAAGATCTACGCAGAGCCAATATCTTACTTCCCATGAGAATGGTCTCTTGTAGAAATAGGATATGCGGCTTGTGGGACTCTAACAATTTGAACATTAAGGAACGTTTAAATTTATCATTCAGGCCTCTGTTCCAGGAAACCAGTCTAGCATCAGACATTCAGACATAGCCATCGTGTGATAACTTCAGATAGTTGGTGAAGACTAGGGATGAGCCGAACACTCCCCCTGTTCGGTTCGCACCAGAACATGCGAACAGGCAAAAAATTTGTTGGAACACGCGAACACCGTTAAAGTCTATGGGACACGAACATGAATAATCAAAAGTGCTAATTTTAAAGGCTTAGATGCAAGTTATTGTCATAAAAAGTGTTTGGGGACCTGGGTCCTGCCCCAGTGGACATGGATCAATGCAAAAAAAAAGTTTTAAAAAGTCATTTAAAACTACTCGCGGCTATTAATGAATTGCCGGTCCGACAATACACATAAATGTTCATTGATAAAAATGGCATGGGAATTCCCCACAGGGGAACCCTGAACCAAAATTTAAAAAAAAAATGACGTGAGGGGTCCCCCTAAATTCCATACAAGGCACTTCAGGTCTGGTATGGATATTAAGGGGAACCCCGACCAAATTTTTTCTTTTTAAATGGCATGGGGTCCCCCTCAAAATCTATACCAGACCCTACAGGTCTGGTATGGATTTTAAGGAGAACCCCACGCCAAATTTTTTTTAAAAATGGCGTGGGGTTCACTCAAAAATCCATACCAGACCCTTATCCGAGCGCGCAACCTGACAGGCCGCAGGAAAAGAGGGGGAAGAGAGAGAGCGGCCCCCCTCCTGAACCATACCAGGCCACATGCCCTCAACATTGTGAGGGTGCTTTGGGGTAGCCCCCCAAAACACCTTGTCCCCATGTTGATGGGGACAAGGGCCTCATCCCCACAACCCTTGCCCGGTGGTTGTGGGGGTCTGTGGGCGGGGGGCTTATCAGAATCTGGAAGCCCCCTTTAACAAGGGGACCCCCCTACTACCATACAAATTAGCCTTTAAAATTAGCACATTTGATTTTGAACGTTCGAGTCCCATAGATGTCAATGAGGTTCTACGTTCGTGCGAATTTTCAGTCCGTTCACAGGTTCTGGTGCGAACCGAACTGGGGGGTGTTCGGCTCATCCCTACTAGTGAGGTTTCTCAATTACAGTGACCGAGATCGCATCCTCAGTGAGGCCTGCAAGCATCTCACCCTTTCCTATGAACATACAGTGGTGCATCTTTACCCTGATATCTCCGCAGATTTACAAAGACGTTGCAAGACCTATATCAAATATTCCATGCTCTACCCAAGTCGCCTGCGAGTTCAACATGTTGGTTCGGTGAAGTTTTTTGAATCCCCTGATGAGGCAGGGGATGTAATCAGACAACCGAGCAATTTTAACCTTAGCAAATAACTTTCTACTACTTAGCCAACACTCCTACATAACTGGGCTAGTAGTTTAATCCCTAAACTTTTATACCAACAAAAATTGCCTACGTGAGGCTCAAAGTTCCATGGAAGACCCCTGTTGGTGTCTTGGGTTTTAACAGCAGGGTGAGGGGACGTGTTTCCCATCACATCCAGATAGTCCAGAGATGCCCGACGCAGGCACGGTGTCATAGAGAAGGTATGTTGATTTGTCTCACTGTAGATCCAATTAGTTAGGATCAAATAAGATCAGGAGAGTGCTAAGTAGTAGAAAGTTATTTGCTAAGGTTAAAATTGCTCGGTTGTCTGATTACATCCCCTGCCTCATCAGGGGATTAAAAAAACTACACCGAACCAACATGTTGAGCTCGCAGGCGATTTGGGTAGAGCATGGAATATTTGATATCTCGTTCCTGGAGCCATCTTCTGACATCAGTGAAGGTCTTGCAACATCTTTGTAAATCTGCGGAGATATCAGGGTAAAGATGCACCACTGTATGTTCATAGGAAAGGGTGAGATGCTTGCAGGCCTCACTGAGGATGCGATCTCGGTCTCTGTAATTGAGAAACCTCACTAGTAGGGATGAGCCAAACACCCCCCGGTTCTGTTAGCACCAGAACCTGCGAACGGACTGAAAATTTGCGCGAACGTTAAAACCCCATTGACGTCTATGGGACTCGAACGTTCAAAAATCAAATGTGCTAATTTTAAAGGCTAATTTGCATGGTATTGTCCTAAAAAGGGTTTGGGGACCCGGGTCCTGCCCCAGGGGACATGTTTCAATGCAAAAAAAAAGTTTTAAAAACGGACGTTTTTTCGGGAGCAGTGATTTTAATGATGCTTAAAGTAAAAAAAAAAGTGAAATATTCCTTTAAATATTGTACCTGGGGGGTGTTTATAGTATGCCTGTAAAGTGGCGCGTGTTTCCCATGCTTAGAACAGTCCCTGTACAAAATGACATTTTTAAAGGAATAAAAGTCATTTAAAACTGCTTGCGGCTTTAATGTAATGTTGGGTCCTGGCAATATGGATGAAAATCAGTGAGACAAACGGCATGGGTACCCCCCAGTCCATTACTAGGCCCTTTGGGTCTTGTATGGATATTAAGAGGAACCCAGCACCCAAATTAAAAAAGGAAAGGCATGGGGCCACCAGGCCCTATATACTCTGAACAGCAGTATACAAGCGGTGCAAACAAGACAGGGACTGTAGGTTTGTTGTTAAGTAGGATCTGTTTGTAATTTTGAACTGGTACATTTTTAACGTGTTTAGCTCCAGCCAAAAAATCTATTTTAAGCTTTTTGGAAAACATAGGGAAGGGTTATCACCCCTATGACATTTGTTTTGCTGTCTGTGCTCCTCTTCAGAAGACTTCACCTCACTTTCTGTCCCAATGACAAATGTTTTTAGAAAATTTGGGGGTTTTAGTAAAACAAGGATTGGTGATAAAGCATCAGTGGAAAGGAGAAACGTTTTTTCCATATTAATTCTTACAGGAGAGAATTTCCCTTCCTAGGGGTAGATTTCATCTCACTTCCTGTTGTCTCCTTCTGTTTGCAAGTAGGAGTCATTTGTAAGTTGGATGTTTGAAAGTAATGTTGGATGTTTGAAAGCCTGCCCTATATACTCTGCAGAAATTGTGGCCTTAGGTGTTGGTGTTGCCACAACACTGTAAGCCCTCACAGGGCCCTGCTGTGAAATATTAGATTAAGAATTGTAATTACATGCACCTGTTGAACAGGGGCAGAAAAATTGGGCCTTTGGTGATGGTGGTGGTGCTGGTGCCACAACACTGTAAGTCCTCACAGTTACTCTTGGTGGGCGCTGGAACGAGCCCTGCTGTGAAATATTAGATCAAGAATTGTAATTACATGTCCCTGTTGAAAAGGGGCAGAAAAATTGGGCCTTAGGCACTGGTGCTGGTGCCACAACACTGCAACCCCTCACAGATACTCTAGTTGGAGCGCAGGAAGTATTGCATCAAAAATTGTAATTACACGCCCCTCTTTAAACAGGGGCTGAAAAATTGGGCCTTAGGCACTGGTGCTGGTGCCACATAACTGCAAATGTTCTTACAAGCTATCAGCATGATCATTGAGGAGGAAGAGGATAATCACTCGACATAACAGGATAGTCACTCAGCATCAGCATAGGCAGTCTTAAAGGGATCTGACATTTAAAAAAAATTATTCAGTTACATCAGCATCAGGTGCTTAGTGGCTGGTGGTGATTCAAGATTCATTCATTTTTATGAAGGTCAGTCGATCGACCGAGTCGGTGGACAGACACAACCTGTAATCGGTTACAGAGCCTCCAGCAGCACTGAATGTGCGTTCCGAAAGAACGCTGGATGCAGGACAGGCCAGTAGCTCAATTGCATACTGTGCAAACTCTGGCCAGTGATCCATCCTCAAGACCCAGTAACCCAGAGGATTTTCGGTGGGAAAGGTGCCCAAGTTAGATCTTGCCCCTAGGTATTCCTGCACCATGTAAAACAGACGCTGGCGATGGTTGCTGGAATCGATCATACCTTGGGGCTGCGGACTAAAAAATTGTCTGAAAGCATCGGTCAGATGGCCACCTTCTCCACCGCTCCTTCTTTGACTGACCGAAGCCTCAGCAACACGTTGTCCAGGAACAGGAGTTTGTAACCTTCCAGTCTCTGGGAACGCGTTGCACAGACCTTTCTGCAAGGCCTCCCGAAGATGTTTCATCCTCTGCTCCCTCTGCGACAGCAAGTGAGGTCCGAAACCTTACCCTTGTAACGTGGATCAAGGAGGGTTGCCAGCCAGTATTGATCCCTCTCCTTGATACCACGAATACGAGGATCCTTCCGCAGGCTTTGCAGGATCAGGGAGGCCATGCAGCGTAGGTTTGCTGAGGCATTCGGTCCGGAGTCCTCTGGGTCACTAAGGACGACATGATCTGCAGCCACCTCCTCCCAGCCATGTACAAGTCCATTGGTTTCTTGGGACTGTAAATGATCCCTTAAAGACTGCTGCTGATGCTGAGTGCCAGGCTCCACCTCCATGCTGACACAATCCTCCTCCTCCTCCTCGTCCTCTACCTGTGTGATCGGTGGGCATGCAGGAACACTGTCTGGATAAAGGGGGCCTTGAGAGCTAATGAATTCCTCCTCTTCCTGCCTCTGTTCTGCCTCAAGTGCCCTGTCCATTATTCCACGCAGCGTGTGCTCCAACAGGTGGACAAGGGGGACAGTGTCACTGATGCATGCACTGTCACTGCTCAACATCCTTGTGGCCTCCTCAAATTGTGACAGGACAGTGCATGCATCATGGCTCACTGGCATGAGGAAAAGAAACCAAGCTTCCCTGACCCTGTCCTGGTGCCATAGTCGCACAGATACTCATTGATGGTCCTCTGCTGCGTGTGCAGCCGCTGCAGCATGGCCAACGTTGAGTTCCACCTGGTGGGCATGTCACAGATTAGGTGGTTCTTGGGCAGGTTAAATTCCTTTTGGAGGTCTGCCAGCCGAGCACTGGCATTATATGACCGCCGGAAATGCACACAGACTTTCTTGGCCTGCCTCAGGACATCGTGCAAGCCCAGGTACTTGCCGAAGAACCGCTTCACCACCAAGTTAAGGACGTGAGCCAAACAGGGCACATGGGTCAGTTGTCCCTGTCGGAGGGCGGAGAGGAGGTTGGTGCCATTGTCGCAAACCACCATTCCTGCCTTAAGTTGGCGTGGTGTCAACCTCTGAACCTGCCCCTGCAGAGCTGACAGAATCTCTGCCCCAGTGTGGCTCCTGTCCCCCAAGCACACCAGCTCAAGCACTGCATGGCATCTTTTGGCCTGCGTACTAGCGTAGCCCCTTGAATGCCTACGGAGCACCGCTGGTTCCGAGGACAAAGCACAGAAAGAGGCCATGAAGGAAGAAGAAGAGGAGGGGGTGGAGGAGAGAGAAGTGTGTCAGAATCATCAGTACTGGCATTTTGGAGGCGTGGTGGCGGAACAACCTCCAACACTACTGCACCTTCTCCTGCATCCTTCCCAGCTGCCAGCAGAGTCACCCAATGCACCATGAAACATCCCTGTCCATGCCTGCTGGACCATGAGTCAGCGGTTATATGCACCTTACCGCTGACCGCCCTGTCCAGCGAGGCCAAGACATTGCCTTCCACATGCTGGTAGAGAGCCGGAATCACCTTCCATGAGAAAAAGTGGCGTTTGGGAACCTGCCACTGAGGAACCGCACATTCCAAAAACTCATGGAAGGGGGCAGACTCTACCAACTGAAAACCGCTGGGCATGTGGATGGCTGGGAGCAAACTTCTTTCTGCAGTGCAGCAGCTGGGGCAGGGAAATTTGCCTGGTACAATCTGATGTCGGTGTACCGATAGCAGATTACCCGCAAGTACTTGGCTGTGACACACCTAATTCTACACCTTCATTCCTCTCAGTGCAGGTCTCAGAGAGGACTGAAGGTATAGTGGGGTTGGAGATCCCAGCTGATGAGGAGCAAGAAGTCCCCCTTGTTCTTTGGTGTGGGTCTTTTAGGTACGCTTGCCAATGAACTGCATGGCAGGTTAACATATGTCTGGTTAAGCATGTGGTGCCCAAGCGGGAGATGTTTTGGCTACGCGAGATACGCTTGAGACATATGTTGCAATCTGATGCACTCGTCTCAAAAAAGGCCCACACCAAAGAACTTTTGGAATAACGTGCAGAGACAGCAGTGCCCTGCACATGCGGAGCTCTGTGGTGTGATGCAGTCAGTGTGCTGCCCTTAGGCTGGCCCCTGGAGGGCATCCTGCCTCGTTGGTGATGTGCCTCCTCCTCCTCCTCCTTCTCTCTCCTATCAGGCACCCACGTTGAGTCAGTTTCCTCATCATCCCCTCCCTCCTCATCACTGGAGCAAACCTGGCAGTATGCTGCAGCAGGGGGAACATGACTGCCAGATTGCTGTCCTTCTTGGGCACCCCCTCTGTCCGGGCTCACGTTACTGCCTTCGTCTAGCTTAGTACCATCATCAGAGCCTTCAAAACGCTGGGCATCCTCCTGGAGCATGTACCCAACACTGTGGTCAAACAGTTCGAGGGACTCCTCAGGAGGACATGGTGGGGCTAGGGAAGGAGTCACTGATGCCATTGAGCCGAGGGAAGAGGCCACGTTGATAGCTGCTTTGCCAGACAAAGTACTCTGAGCCTGGGGGAGAGAGAATGAGGACGGCTTGGTCATCCACTTGAACAAGTCTTCGCATGTTGCGGCTCAACATGGCCAGCTGCCAAAAAAAAGGCCAAGTGTGTCCCACGGCCACATTCTGATGAGGATGTTGCCTCTAGACACAGAGACTGCTTGCCCTCCTTTATTAGCTTGTGGCTGTCTGCCTCTCATTGTTGGCCTTCCAGACACACTATTGGCCTGCAGTGAGCTGCACAAAACTGGGATACATATATATATATATATATGTATGTATGTATATATATATATATATATATATATATACCGATTATACTGCAGCTAGCAGAATCAACTGCCTGCCTGTAGTATTATTAGTATGATAACACCTGCACTTGTCTTCAGGTAGCTATACTGTAGGTGCAACTGTTCAGGGTACACAGTACAGTAACTGGAAATACGTCAAGAGCCTACACAAGCACCTGGCTGCAGGTAGCTATACTATAGGTGAGACTGTGCGGGGTACACAGTACAGTAACTGGAAATACTTCAAAGAGCCTACACAAGCACCTGGTTGCAGGTAGCTATACTGCAGGTGCAACTGTGTGAGGTACACAGTACAGTAACTGGAAATACTTCAAAGAGCCTACACAAGCACCTGGCTGCAGGTAGCTATACTGTAGGTGCAACTGTCCGGGGTACACAGTACAGTAACTGGAAATACTTCAAAGAGCTTACACAAGCACCTGGCTGCAGGTAGCTATACTGTAGGTGAGACTGTGCGGGGTACACAGTACAGTAATTGGAAATACGTCAAGAGCCTACACAAGCACCTGTCTGCAGGTAGCTATACTGTAGGTGAGACTGTGCGGGGTACACAGTACAGTAACTGGAAATACTTCAAAGAGCCTACACAAGTACCTGGCTGCAGGTAGCTATGCTGTAGGTGAGACTGTGCGAGGTACACAGTACAGTAATTGGAAATACTTCAAGGAGCCTACACATGCACCTGGCTGCAGGTAGCTATACTGTAGGTGAGACTTCGCGGGGTACACAGTACAGTAACTGGAAATACCTCAAAGAGCCTACACAAGCACCTGGTTGCAGGTAGCTATTCTGTAGGTGAGACTGTGCAGGGTACACAGTACAGTAACTGGAAATACTTCAAAGAGCCTACAAAAGCACCTGGCTGCAGGTAGCTATACTGTAGGTTAGACTATGCAGGGTACACAGTACACTAACTGGAAATACTTCAAAGAGCCTACACAAGCACCTGGCTGCAGGTAGCTATACTGTAGGTGAGACTGTGCAGGGTACACAGTACAGTAACTGGAAATACTTCAAAGAGCCTACAAAAGCACCTGGCTGCAAGTAGCTATACTGTAGGTTAGACTATGCAGGGTACACAGTACAGTAACTGGAAATACTTCAAAGAGCCTACACAAGCACCTGGCTGCAGGTAGCTATACTGTAGGTGAGACTGTGCGGGGTACACAGTACAGTAATTGGAAATACTTCAAAGAGCCTACACAAGCACCTGGCTGCAGGTAGCTATACTGTAGGTGAGACTGTGCAGGGTACACAGTACAGTAACTGGAAATACTGTAAAAACACCTGCCTGTCAGTATATTAGGAAGAGAAGAACAGGATCTAGCCAAACTGAATACAGTGTGTATATATATATATATACAACACCTGAGATGCATATATATACACAATACACTGTAACTGCTGCTAACTGATTCAACCTGCCTACTCTATCTAACTTAAATCAAATGACACTGTCTCTCTCGCTCTATCTCTGTCTCAACGCCGGAACACACTACACAGGGCCGACGTGCAGATGGCCTTATATAGTGTGGGCGTGTACTAAACCCCCTGAGCTGTAATTGGCCAAAGCCTCCTTGGCTTTGGACAATTACGGCTCTCTGTACACACAGCGCTGTGATTGGCCAAGCATGCGGGTCATAGTGCATGCTTGGCCAATCATCAGCCAGCAATGCACTGCAATGACACAGTGAATTATGGGCCATTACGCGCCACTCGAATTTGGCGCGAACGGACCACAGCGTTCGTAATTCTGCGAACGACCGAACACACGATGTTCGAGTCGAACATGACTCGAACACGAAGCTCATCCCTACTCACTAGGAAGGGCCTCAGTGGGGTGCTCCAGCCAGTTGGGATTCTATAGGCCCTTTCCACCACGTAGGTCAGGGGGACCTGGGTCAGGTTAAGAAGAGTCTTAAAGAAAGCCTCCGCAAAATCAGCTGGACGGTCCCCCTCTGCCCCTCCAGGAGGACCCAGGACCCTGACATTATTCCTCCAAAGGCAGTTTTCGGCATCATCAGATTTAGCCACCAGTGATTGGATGGTGCGCTGCAATGTGAGGAGAGCATCATCATGACAGGCAGTGAGATCCTCTGTGGTAGAGATCTGCGACTCAGTCTCAGAAAGTCTGCTCCTGGTTTTATCCAAATTTGCCCTGATGAGGTTACATTCCTCAGCCAGGTGATCAATGTGACCAGTAAGGAGGTTCTACTCTGTTCTATGGCCACAAGGATAACAGCGGTATCATTTGCCTGTGATGGTTGGTGCCTGCGGAGGTGGAGAGGCTGCCGGGATCGCTGCCAGTTCAATGTCTGCTAACAGCGCTCTAAATTGATCCAGAATGGTGCTGGGACACTGGGGAGGCTCTGCGGGTGCCTTTTTGGTTGCTGATCTGCTCTTTGAGGGCATGAGCAGGTGTTCTGGGGATTTTCAGGCTGAAATGCAGGATGGTGGATTTGTCCCTTTAAGAGCCTGTGTTGTGCAGAGAGGGAGAGGGAGACTTCCATGCAGGGGTGGCAGACACCTGAGATCGGTGCATTGCTGAGCTCCCCCACTGAGGCCTAATGGGACTGGCTGACAGCCCCAGATGCTGCTCGCCCTATCAGCCCCCTCTAGGGATGTTTTCACAGAGATGGCAGTGTGGAGTGGCCGCTCTGCCAGTGGATCACGGCACCAGAGCAAGGAGGATGCAGGGGGCTCCATAGGCCTCAAGATGGCGGCGGGCCGTAGATGCTTTGAGCTGGCCGTATGGAACCATCGGACAGCCCCTGATGCTGTGCGCCTGATCAGAGCCCTCCAAGGATGTTGCCACAGGTATGGGAGTATGGGGGACCGCTCTTCCCGACCGGAGTGCGGAGGATGCAGGAGGCTCCGTAGGCCTCAAAATGGCGGTGGGCTGCAGATGTGTGGGGCCAGCCGTGGCCTGGATAGAGACATAGTCGGCCGGCCAGGCTCCGAAATTTAGGCTGGGGCTGAGGCAGGGGATGTCTAGGTACAAGCAGGGCATCTGTTCAGGCTCACCAGGGTGCACTGTGGGAAGGATGGTGACGGATTGCTGCAGGATAAACAGAGCTCTTCACCAGCATGTCCTCCTCGGCTCACATCCAGACACGCCCCTGATTTAGTTAACTTGCTTTATTCCTCCCTTGAGGAACAAAATGGCAGCAGACTGTAAAAGAGACCCAGTTTGGGAATATTTACTAACCTGACAGCTTATTATTCTAAATAGGAAATCTTCATTTGGTTTGCAAATATTAAAGATTTTAACTGCCAGCAGGAATGATTCCTTACATTTAAAGACCACCTGTCATTTCAGATCCATCATGGCAGCGCCTGTTAGTGGACATCCACTTACCTGCTGCCACCACGTCCCTCACCTGGTGACACTGCCGCATCACCAGCCCCCCATTAAAGTGAATAGGACTGTCGGTGAGTTAACAGTGGGTCAGAGGAGGAGCCGATGCAGGACAGAGATGACAGTTGCTCTTTAAAAATTATTATTTAAATTGAGTTAATTTAAATCAAGCCTTTTTTACTAGTGATTTAAATCATTTTTTAAATTGTGAATTAAAATCGACTTGATTTAAATCAAATCCACCCTGATATATACTGTATTGTAGCTTACCATTCCTTAGATGTGGTTGCTGCATTCGTTTTCTTTGCAGGGTTTTTTCTCTTTGTTTTCACCTAGTTATCTTACAAATAATACCCTTTCTGTCCTAAAGTGACTATGATGTCTCACTCAACTGTATCTATGGAGGGCACCAAGGTTGTCACTCTAGGCTTTACTCCTTATTTGGGCTATTAACCCCTGCTCAACTTCTTAGGTCCATGAGGGGCAATGCTTTTGTAATTCACAGCTGGGATAAGATTGTATGATATATCAGTTCACTGTGCAGAAACATACATAGACAATGTAATTTTGGCTAGATAAACAATAAACTTTCTGTACTTGCAGAAAATATACATAGTCATAAGAAAAGATGAAGCCACCACATCCAAGAGCTAGTGAGCTTCAATATACAGTACTACCCTTTAGTTTTTGGTATAACACATTCTTTAATTTATAGAGGTATTTGCGTTTTCCAGATTTGGTTTGCTATTTTATCTCTATTTTCTAAACAAAATGTTCAGTTCACACACATTATTTTTTTTTGTAACCTAATGCCCTATAGAGTCAATATGACAATAGTCAGTGAGCACATATGGTGGGCTAACTACTGCTGAAGGGCATGGTCAGACTCAGAATGACTGATCTGCTGCTTCAGATCAAGTGCATACACAATGAGACATGCAACCAGCACTGTAGGTGAAGCTGTTCTCCCCAAAAAATAAGTATCTTAGTTCTTCTTTGACTTTTTATTTATTCACCCTTGCAAGTCTGTTAATGTAGCCACCTAATCCAATTAATGTCCAGTCTAAGAAGGCATTTTTGTTTCCATTGACCACCAATGAAAGAGCATTCTTTCTCCCACTGACCACTATTGTAAGGTACACTGTTCTTTCCAATGACCTCCAATGTAAGAGTACAGATTTTCTCCCACTGACTAACAATGTAAAAGGCATGCTTTCTATCACTGACCACCAATGTAAGGGGGGTATTTTCCTCCCATTGACCACCAATGTAAGGGGGATTTTTCCTTCAATTTACCAAAAACATAAGGGGGCATGCTTCCCCCTACTCACTACAAATGTAAGCAGATATTTTCCCTGTCAGTAAAAGGTATAGGAGGTGGCAATACAAGTCGCTGGCTGCAAGGAGAACTGAGCACTGGAAGCTGTTGCCAAACAGAAGCAGGCAGTGGGCAAAGGACTAGTCATTAGTGTGGAGGAGTTTTGCTTTCTCATGCCAGAGCCTCCAGCAAGAAGTGAGCAGTGCTATAGTGAAATGACAAAATCATAACCTAAATCTTCTGAGACCAGCAGTCAGAGGCAGCAGTTCCTTGGATCTCACAGTGCAGATATACAGGCGTGCCCAGGCACACTCATGTACCAGGAAGTACACTGTTATCTTTTAAAATCTTCACTTTAAAGCGGAGCGCCGCCGAAAATTTTTTTTTTAAAAGTCAGCAGCTACAAATACTGCAGCTGCTGACTTTTAAAACATGGACACTTACCTGTCCAGGGCGCCCGCGATGCCGGCACCCGAGGCCGAAGCGTCTCTCCGTCCTCGGGTGCTGCTGCCTCCATCTTCGGTAAGGAGCTTCACTTCCCGGTTCCCTACTGCGCATGCGCGAGTCGCGCAGCGCAATACGGATGGTCCCTGCTACCTCTGGGACCCGCGTGTTTCCCAGCAGGCAGCGGGGAGGGAGCAGGAATTGGCGTAAATAACCGCAGAATCTGCGGTTTTCTATGTCGGAAGTGGGTACAGATACCTGTAATATACAGGTATCTGTACCCCCCTCCCCCCTGAAAGGTGCCAACTGTGTCACCGGAGGGGGGGAGGAATCTGATGAGTGGAAGTTCCACTTTTGGGTGGAACTCCACTTTAAAGTGTCACTAAACCCACATCATAACAAACTATCAATAAATGCTGTATTACATGCTTTTCATACTCGGTCAGTCACTATGAGATTCATGTTCTGTATTCTGCAAAAAGCCCGATTGATCCTGCTGCTCTCTGTTTCCACCTTCTGTTCATGTCCCCAATTCAGCTAGGGATTTTGCAGCTGTGGTGGAAACTCTGCACATGCTCAGTGAGTTTCTATTCTGAGAATTTCCTACCGCCAATGGAGGTGGGTTATTACATGTAGATTAATGGTGGCTTCACCTTCCTCTTATTCTAAGACACAGGCTGGAGGGGCGTGACACAGCCTGTAACTGTCAGAAATCTGACCACACCATGTTATTTCCACAAAATAATAAAGATTTGATTTCAAAACTATATTTGTAAGGCAATTTAAAACAGTTTATTGATATTATTTATTGACTGTTATTCTTTATTCCAAGGCCTGTTTTTTTATTTATTTTGAACATGTGACCAGCAGAAGAGGACTGGAAGCCCCTCCTGCTTATGTTTCCCTGCAGACAGCCTGGGAAAGATCTGGGTCATGTGACAGCTGTATATCAATTATGAAAAAGGTATTTAGATGATTTTTTTTAAATTAAAATAATTACAGTGCCATTATCCACATACAAAAATGGAAGCGACAATGTAAATTTAACAATGGGGTTGATTTACTAAAGGCAAATCCACTTTGCACTACAAGTGCACAGCAAGTGCACTTGGAAGTGCAGTCGCTGTAGATCTGAGGGGAAGATCGGAAATGAGGGGAAGCTCTGCTGATTTTATCATCCAATCATATACAAGCAAAAATGCTGTTTTTTATTTTCCTTGCATGTCCCCCTCAGATCTACAGCGACTGCACTTCCAAGTGCACTTGTAGTGCAAAGTGAATTTGACTTTAGTAAATCAACCCAAATGTGTGTTTAGTATCACTTTAAGTTCAAGTCCACTTTATTTATTAGAAGGACAAAATTCCAGGTGCCACGGAGCTCTCATTAACATGAAAGGGTAGCGCCACTTTCATGGGTAAAAAAATAGCAAATAAAAAAATAATAATAGAGCATGTACAATTGCGGCACAAGTCATATTGTAATTGAGTGTTATTAAAAATGACCTTTCTTTTTCAATCTGCAGCTTTGTAATTTTTTGTAAAGTGCAATGCAATATGGCTACCTGGAGGTGTTCTGCATACAGAATGTTTACAGTACGCCCCCCCAGAAAAGTAATTTCCTGCTTGTGTGATTGGCTCACTGATTTTCCTAGAAGCCTACACTAAGATACAAGTCAGATATCAAGCATCCCCTGCAACAAAAATGTGCTTTTTGGTAAGATACACTTAATAGGAAATCACATCTAAAGGGATGCAGACCCAGCAGCTTTCCTCATTAAAGCCCTGATTCTGCAACAGCTGGTTGATAATTATGAAACCACTCCCATTAGACTCACTTAGCATAGGGGCACAAGGCAAGAAACAGGGATTTCTTCAGAATAACAAAAAGTAAGAATCTGCAACAAAGTTTGCTCAAATCCTTGTAATGTACATAGATCACCCAGAGGGGAATGTTTTTTTCTCAACAATAGTGGAGTTATGCTTTAAGGCTCAGTTCACACTGATGCGACATAGGATCTGACTTGTGAGACCCCAGGTCAGATGACATGTGAAATTCAGTGTCTCCCTATGAGAGCTGTCCTAACTGATACTACACAAGTCTGTCTGACTTTAGAAAAGGTTCCTGCATGACTTTAGTCTGACTTTGGTACGACTTCAGTGCCAGAGTGTAAAATGTCACATCAAAGTCACATATATATAAAGTTACATAGTTAGTCGGGTTGAAAAAAAGACACAAGTCCATCCAGTTCAACCAATAAAGTCATATTAAAGTCATATTCCAAACTTGCACAGAAAGTCACATGACTTTGGAGTCGGACTAGCGTGAACCGAGCCTAAAATGAGAAGGCACGAAGTGGGGGGGGGGGGGGGGGGGACTAGCACCAAAATTGTGGTATGAGGCATAACTTACAGGTATGGTCAAGCCTCATTATTTTGAGATTTTTTATTTATAAATGGGTATAATCCAGCAAAAACAGACCAGCTTTAGTAAAAAATTGCAACACAGAGCCCAAATTATTTTTAATTACCTATTACAAGTCTTCTGACATCCATAAACCCATTTATGAACAACCTGCACTTAAAGTAAACGTATGGCTTCAGCTGCAGTTCATTCATTCCCCAGCTATTGTGGAAAGGGAAGCAG
The DNA here is from genome assembly GCA_037952925.1 of Lithobates clamitans. Lineage (NCBI taxonomy): Eukaryota > Metazoa > Chordata > Amphibia > Anura > Ranidae > Lithobates > Lithobates clamitans. The sequence goes on along the minus strand of JBBGZY010000965.1, from coordinate 179,032 downwards.
CTAATCAAGGACAATCTGTGCATAGTAAGCTGCAGTGGAGGACGGAGGGGACATTGGGGATCTAACATACCTCTAATATCACTATAAAGAGGAGCTGCTACTGCCCATGCTATCATATAGAGGGCTTGTTAGCTCCTTTTGATAGTAATAAAGATGGTAAAAGAATGAAATCATAAAAAAAAACTAAAAACAATTAAAAAAATTTAAAAGCACTGCCATACCCCATCAGACACATGCAAGGGCAAACGCAAGCAGGGAGCGTTAAAGTGTATATGAGCAGCAATGGCACCTTACATGTGAGATATTGCTACAAACATCAGATTTAAAGCAGGGTCCTGCCATTTTTTTTTAAAGTCAGCAGCTACAAATACTGCAGCTGCTGACTTTTAAAATATGGACACTTACCTGTCCAGGGCGCCCGCGATGTCGGCACCCGAAGCCGACCTCGGCTCTCGGGTGGAGGTGCCGCCATCTTCGGTAAGGGAATTAGGAAGTGAAGCCGGGTTCCCTACTGCGCATGCGCGAGTCGCGCTGCACGATCCCACAGGTCCCTGCTGTCTTCTGGGACCTGTGTGTCTCCCAGAAGACAGCAGGGGGGATGGAGGAGGCGCCGGATATGGCATAGATATCCGCGGGTACTGCGGCTATCTATGCCCGGAAGTGGGAGCAAATTCCTGGATTATACAGGTATCTGCTCTCCCCTCCCCCCTGAAAGGTGCCAAATGTGACACCGGAGGGGGGGAGGATTCCGAAAAGCGGAAGTTCCATTTTCGGATGGAACTCCGCTATGTGGTTAACTCTAACCATGTAACCTGTAAAGGTTTTCAAAGCGATATCGAAATTGTTTTGCTATTTCACGGGTGTACGCAGTTTTGAGGCATGATATATTTGGTACCTATTTTCTTGACACAATCCTATATTTTATGTTTTTCCATAAATTGGATATTATATAATGTTTGTGTGGGCTAAAATGTATTTTTGTATATTTTTTAATTAAAACAGTGGGGGTTAGTTACTAAAGGCAAATCCACTTTGCACTACAACTTAAAATTGCACTGAAAGTGCACTTGGAAGTGCAGTTGCTGTAGATCCTAGGGGAACATGCAAGGAAAGTAAAAAACAGCATTTTAGCTTGCATATGATTGGATAATAAAATCAGCAGAGCTTACCCTCATTTCAGATCTACCCCCCAGATTTACAGTGACTGCACTTCCAAGTGCAATTTCAAGTGCACTTTGCACTTGTAGTTTGCACTTGTAGTGCAAAGTGGATTTGCCTTTCGTAAATAACCCCCTATGTGTTTGATAATTGTGCAAATTTTGTGCAACATAAAAAAAAAATTAAACCATCCCTATTTCATTTTACAGGGCCTCTGCTTTCACAAAACATAATTATTTTATTAAAAGCACCTGTAAAGCGCCTGAAAGAAGCCTCATCTGCAATACCAATGTGAAAGCCCGAGTGCTTTCACACTGAGACCCCTTTCACACTGGGGCGTTTTTCAGGCGCTTTAGCGTTAAAAAAAGCGCCTGTAAAGCGCCTGAAAGAAGCCTCATCTGCAATACCAATGTGAAAGCCCGAGTGCTTTCACATTGGGGTGCTGTGCTGGCAGGGCATCATAAAAAGTCCTGCAAGCAGCTTCTTTGCAGCGCTTTCGTGTCTTTGCCACCGGGCTGGGTGCGCCGATGGACCGAGCCCTTTCACACTACCAGTGCCTGAAAAATGCCTGAAAAACGCCCCAGTGTGAAAGGGGTCTTAAGCGGCGCTTTACCAGCATTTTTCAGGCACTGGCAGTGTGAAAGGGCTCGGGCTTTCACATTGGGATTGCAGATGAGGCTTCTTTCAGGCGCTTTACAGACGCTTTTTTTAACACTAAATCGCCTGAAAAACGCCTGAAAAAGACCCCAGTGTGAAAGGGGTCTAAGTAAGTTTTTATAAAAAATACTTCTTTAAACATGTGTGAAAACATAGAAAAAGTGCTCGGGACTTCAATTAGTTAAAGTATCCTGGGTTCCCTTAGGGAGCTCTCAGTGAAAGAAATATGAGAGCTCTGTTGTAGCTATTTTACTGACTTTGTTGCTGTGTTCTTGCTTGAATATTTCATGAGCCACTGAGAAGAAGTAGGAGCCTTGGATGCACTTGCCGCATACTTAGCTACCGATTCAGAGAGTAATGAAGCCAGAGGAGCAGCATGGCTGGCATTTTCAGAAGCAGATCAGAAATGGAATTCCATATTTTGCTTACTCCATATGTTTAGTTTAACAGTCATGATGCAAACATGAGTTAACTGACATAAATAAATAATTTGACCATCTAAAAAACCGGGTCATACCAGCATACATTTGTAGGCCAAACCATTTGCAATAAGATATTTAAACACATGGCAAAAATGAGGGTAAAGACATATTTTTAGTCAAAACAGATATAGAATTATTACTGAATTCAAGAATAGCTGAAAATGACAGGCTTACAAAAGTGGATAATCACAAACATTTCTGTATATAGCTGCTCTAAATTCAGGGTTCTCATAATAACATACAGGTGAGAGAATGTCAGTGTGAATAAGGAATGTCAGCTTTCCATAACACACAGTTTAATGTGTCATCCAAAACCAACTGAGCCAGGTGTGAGTGTACACATAAACCAACAGTGCCCAGGACATTGAAAAATGAATGCATGCACTATATGCCCTTGCATGGCATGAATAGAGCCTTAGAAATGAGTCCAAGCTGTGTAGTCTGCACATCTGTAACTGAAAAATAAAATGCAGAACAGGGGGTACCATGTCACAAAGTTCTAAATGTGACAATAAAAAATGCCCTACAGCTGAAACAGGTGACTGTAAGTGGCTCATCGATTACTGGATCGACTTTATTTAGTGAAGCAAATGCGTTCCAAACTATCATTTTTATGAGCGCTCCATGTTATTACAAACAGTGTGTAATTTATATAAAGGTTTTTATTTTATTTTCAACTATAAGGGGACATTTACTGCTAATGCCAAACTGTTCTCAAACAGAACAAAAATGTGATTTAAATGTTGCTAAAATTAAACTAAAATTTTTTTTTGTAAGATTATATGTGTTTTTCTTTTACTCGTTTTTACATTTTTATTTTTTTTACTATGCGTGGAAAACAACAACACTGGCCAACAGTTCCTAGTCAAGCCTGTTTTAGGGGAAAAGTAGATAGGCTGAAATGGAATTTTCCAGTCAATCACTATTGCTTCCTCCAAGATGGAAGGCACCTGCAGCGCTCCTCCTCTATTCTCCATAGGCACAATGGTGCAAATGTAACTCTTGTGAACTTATGTAAACAAAGGTAGAATACCGCGCTATATCACAACACAAAACATGTACAGCTGCTGCTAAAAGTGAGACACACCCAATAGTATAAAGGAAGAGAACAGTAGCAGCGCTAAGATTGATAAAAATATAAATATAATTCCAAATATTGATATTAATTGGTAAGCATCAATGTTAGACACTAATAAATGAATCACTCAATTAGTTGATTAACAATATCTACAACGTGAAAAACCTTACCCCAAGGGGTATATATTAATTAAAGGATCAGTAAATAATTATTAACTGAAAAGTGTTCAATAAAAATAATAAATATTAGTCAAAGGAATGTTCAAATAATGTGCAAAAGGTGTAAAGTTCACAAATATGATAGAAATAATTCAGTGACAAATCCACCACCGCATCCAAGAAGTGACCACCATGAGAAATGCAGGCTTACCAAACAGCAAGGAAGAGAAACTTGTGACTTTAAACCCGGTCAGGGCCTTTATCCCAAGGCAGGCAGGCAGCTCTGAGTGCCGAGCTGGTCTTAAGGACAGAGCGGATGTCTCAGGGAAATTCAGCATTCATCAGATGATAAGGATAATCAGCCAGCTCTCTTGGGCCAAAGACCTGGGGTTCAAACTGCCACCTGCAGTCTCTCTCCTAAAGAACATGGGTGTCCTCCCGACACTCATACACAGACATCCTGTCTGTAGGGTGGAGACCTCCTGGCTCCTCAGCGAGACTTCCTGTCTTCCTGGCTGGAGCAATTAATATCAATATTTGGAATTATATTTATGTTTTTATCAATCTTAGCGCTGCTACTGTTCTCTACCTCTTGTGAACTTGTGTGTTTGTTTAATGATCATTTCTAAGAACGAGTTTGTCGGCTGAATTGTGTATGCACGACTGGTCTCTGTCTTTTGTCTGATGGTAGCTTTATCCTTCTTAAGCCTCAAGCTTTAGGTATCTTTAGCTGAAAAAAAATGACAGCATGCAATCCTGCCTTTCATAGGATAAACAGTATAGATCTGGTCATTTCGTACTCTGCTACAGTGATAAATGCTCTACTAACAAAGCAAATGTCAAAGACACACATGAATAAACAGTAAACATTTGCAAAACTTTTCATTTCCATTTTAAAATATTTTGTGCAGTTTGCTCAATCCACTTAGCAAATCTAACTTTGCATAGTGACATGTAAATGAGTTCTGCACTGATTATGGATCACAGATGTAAACAGTGGAAAGGGTTCAATTTAGTTTTCAAATGAGCTGATTATCCAGCAGAGCAATGCCTGTCACTAAGAACAGAATGATCTACAATTTCACCTAGATACTATACTGATCAGCTCAGTCAGACATACAAATTATGTAACATTTAGTTTAACTGTATGGTATAGATAATTATATTTATGCAACTTCCTACAGAATAAATTTGACTTCCTTTTTGTATTAGCCCCAGATGAGTCAAGGTGGATCAGTGGCTAGCAGGCTTGCAATACTTTATCGGGGTTTCAACTTCCATTAGAGCACTCTGCATAGAGATTTCTTGCCTCTGTTTCTTTGCATACCTTTTCCTTGTTGCTTCAGTTTCCTAACATCATCCAAAGATATACTTATAGTTTAAATGTTTTCTGCTTAAAGCAAATTTGTGGGCAAGTTATAGGCATTGTTTCTCATATATTTTTACATATTGTCACATATTGCATGTTTATGCTACCATGACAGTAATTTGCATGATTTTATTGAGAGGGTTTTTTTGGAATTTGGCAGTCATCACCATTGTAGTATTGTTTGATGATATTATATATTTAGAACCTAGCAATTTTTAATACTGTCCATACCTATATATATATATATATATTTAATTCTAGAGGGGTAGCGCTTCACTAAGTTTATTATTCACAGTTGTTTTGGAGCATGTTTACTGCTTTATGAAGAATATGTAAATATCTGAATGTCCAAAGCCTTGGCGCATGTTCACTATCAGCAGACACCAATTAAAGCCTGCTCCAGTTCAGTTCTCTTTGTGGTGTGCAGTGAGATCATGGGGATTATAGGGATTCCCAGAGTGTGCAGTCATGAAATACAAGTCCTATTAGAAAAGCCTCCAGTACAGTAAGTGAGAATGCTGCTTACATTGCTCCCATCTCTCCCTAAGTTCAAGGGACTATGTCCCATTCAGAACAAAGTCCCTCTGTCCACCTCATCATTTGTCCCTCATTTTGGTGTGATCTATATGTTGTATATAAAATGCACTAATAAAAATAAACTGCGCTAAGTGTCCTTTGTATTGGAAATGACATAAACGTTTGAAGTGAATGTTCTATGGTATAGTCCAAATATCACTTTGGGCAAGAAAGGGCACTCCGGATCATCCAAATGCTACAACATGCACAGAAATGATTCATAATCCAAAGATCACAACAATGTATTGCCCTTACCAGAACGCCAAATATAATAAGCGGGTGGCTTAAACCCAGCCGGGGCCTTTAGGATAAGGACCGATCAGCTCTGTCAGAGTTCAGGCGTAGTTCCCTCAGTTCAATACCGAAAGAAAAACAAAAAAAGGCAACTCTCAGACTTTGCATTCATTGGGCTCTATGTCACACTGGGAGATTGATTGCTGTATCAGGAAATCCTTATCCACAGTATACGACCCAAAAATGAGATAAACTGACCATAGTGTAATGCATTCAACAAACCATTTAATGAATAAAGTAATACACTTACAAACAGACGTCACCACGTGAATGAGGAAGGAGGACGAGCTCCGCTCCATGATTGTTATGCCGGCCGGCGTTTTTATATAATCTATGCGAAATTTGATCGTCTGTTTGTAAGTGTATTACTTTATTCATTAAATGGTTTGTTGAATGTATTACACTATGGTCAGTTTATCTCATTTTTGGGTCGTATACTGTGGATAAGGATTTCCTGATACAGCAATCAATCTCCCAGTGTGACATAGAGCCCAATGAATGCAAAGTCTGAGAGTTGCCTTTTTTTGTTTTTCGTTTGGTATTGAACTGAGGGAACTACACCTGAACTCTGACAGAGCTGATCGGTCCTTATCCTAAAGGCCCCGGCTGGGTTTAAGCCACCCGCTTATTATATTTGGCGTTCTGGTAAGGGCAATACATTGTCGTGATCTTTGGATTATGAATCATTTCTGTGCATGTTGTAGCATTTGGATGATCCAGAGTGCCCTTTCTTGCCCAAAGTGATATTTGGACTATACCATAGAACATTCACTTCAAACGTTTATGTCATTTCCAATACAAAGGACACTTAGCGCAGTTTATTTTTATTACTGTTATTTGTGTTGTCACACTGTTTACTGCTGCTTTATCTTATTTTTGCAGCGCTGCATTTTTTTTACTATATAAAATGCACTATCTTACCCAGAGATCAGAGGGATCACCGTACCAGGACCGGACAGACAGGAGGTCAAGTGCTCACTCTACATGGATGATGTGACGGTGCTCTGTGCTGAACGGCGCTCCATCGACACACTCGCCCAGGCCTGTGAGGACTTCGGCCAAGCTTCAGGGGCAAAGGTCAACTGTGGGAAGTCAGAGGTCATGCATTTCGGAAAGTGGTTCCTGCCTTCTTCTGCACCCATTCCTTTCAGCATCAAAGCGGACTTCATCAAAATTCTTGGGGTCTGGTTTGGAGTCGGGGGCGCAGGCCTGAAGTCCTGGGAGGAGAGACTGGCCAAGATGAGACAAAAGTTTGAACTTTGGAGCCTCAGAGAACTTACCATCGAAGGTAAAACACTGGTACTCCGCAGCGAGATTCTCCCTGTATTGCAGTACCTCGCCCAGGCCTGGCCCCCCTGGGTTAACACCTGCAAGGCCATCACCAGGGCAGTGTTTCACTTCATCTGGAGCTCCAAAATGGACAGAGTGAAGCAGGCAGTTATGTTCAAGGAACCTCTCAAGGGCATAAGGGCGTGCCTGACATCGCCACTCTACTGAGGGTGTTCTTTTCCTGTAACTGCATCCGCAGGACTTTGGTTGACAGAGCTGTAGACTATGGTGGTAACTCCATGTCCCGTTTCTTCCTCCTGCATCTTTGGAGGCCCCTTGGATGGGACAAATAGGACAGCTCCATCCCCTACAACTGGGACACCCCTTAGTACTACTTGGACACTTTCAAGTTTATTAAGGAGCTGGGGCTGCATGGAGTGAAGCCCGACTTGTGGAAGCTAAAAACTATCCACAAGTTGATTAGAGCATCTGACATTGTTGAGACTGTTCCCCACCTCCTCCCCACCCCCATCACACCCAGTGTCAGTTGAATGCTATTTTGACAGTATGACTTGACATTTTGTGACATGTTTTTGAAATAATGCTTTCAGGGTAATGCGGCGTCATGCATGATGTGATGTTTCAGGGTACCATTACTCTGCGCAACACATCCGGCATTATACTGCAGGATGAATGTAATTTATTTGTATGCTTGGAAATGTATTGTTATGTAGTGTATTTATGCGCTGAGTCGCAGTACAGAGTGGAATGTACCCTGTTGAAGTATTTGTTTTTTGTATATTTTCTTGCAAAATAAAGTATACATTTTCAATCAAAAAAAAAATGCACTACTTATCTATCAAAAAGTGTTTCACAGTGCTAAACCTTTAATCCAATTCCTAAACTATTACATTTATAAATCCCAAAAGCCAATTAAAAGGAACAGTAGTGGTATAGAAAAAAAAGTACTTATGGTTTCAGCTAAACATTTTTTGCATAATTCTTTTTTAACCTCTTAGCGCTGGCGCCTCTTACCCTTTAAGAAGTTTATGATGCTGTAACTGTGCTGGGAGCGCACAGCTTGTGCGCTCTCGGCACAGGTGTATTGGCAGCAATTCATGCAAGAATGTGGCCCCTCTGCGCTTAGCACCAGGCACGAGAGGCCGTATATTTGAGTACGGCCAGCGCCAAGGGGTTAAGGGGGTGAGGTAGGAGGTGTGTTTTATGCCTACATACTTTTGCTAATAAAAGTGTCCCTCATTTCAATCTCAGAAAGTTGCGAAGTATGTGCTTGGTTGAACTGGAGAACAGACATCGTAAGCCATCCACACTTTATTCACTCTCTTATTTAAAGACAGACTGGAGATGAGGGTGAAGGACGGTGGATTCTGTGGAAAAATAAGAAAATGGTGGTTGTGAGAGTCTTCCTGTGCAAATGAATCTGCAACAATGGTCCACTATATCATACAAAATGAAATGATGCTTTGCCAAGGTCTCGCCCATATGCGCGTCAGTGGGCGTCTAACGTGGGACGCCACCCCGCAAGCCGTTTGCCCAGGGACTGGGTGGAATGTACGCCAATCCCCATATGGCGGAAGCACACCGCAATGCGGCGTTGTCCCCACTGACTTCACTGGCTCCTATGCCCTCCATCCACTCCTTTGGATCCAGGTTCCTGCACGCACGCTGTCCCTTTATGGAGAAAGCTGTACCGGCCTGTTTTTTGGTAAATAGCAAAGTCATTACTTACCTCCTTTGCATTAATTAGTTGCCAGTATGCACTGTTGTTTAACTTGACTTAATATGGATCTTTATAATTCCATCAGTCATTCCTTTTACAATAATATGTTACCTCTATGCCATGCTCTATTATCATAACATGTTTTGACTGGTTATAACTCTTAACAGTTGCTAATGTCCAGGTCAATTAAGCGAAAATAAGCAAATTGCCATATATGCATGGACCAATTGCTGTTGCTATGTTCCATATCCTTTTTCTCCATTATTTTGCAAATTTTCTATTTATTTTCTTTTTTTGTATAGATGTGAACCTGGCATGGTGTATATATTTTTCCCTGCTTGCTTCCGCTTCTCTGGGGGCGTTTCATTGCCTGGTCTTGCTGGTTCTCACTGGGACATTACCGGTATTGTGAGCAATTCTGGCTTTCCAGGATCCTTGGATGGACATCGCTGACTGCTTTTAATTATTTTGTGGCTGCTGCATTTGTTTTTTATAAACTTCTGTCAACATGTAAGTTCAATCTTGCACAAATGACATAAGAACAATGAATGGATGCATTTTTGTGTGAATGATTTATTCTTTTTTCATTCCATTATAGAAATAACATGTTCTATCAATTTACTCACCCCTGAAGAAAGAAGGTATTCTGAAACGCGTCGGATATGGTCCATGGATATCCATCATGGTGGTCATATCACCGTAGTCCTGGACCTATCAGTAGTATACTTCCATTGTGATACTACATGTTCACCTGCCACTATTGTTGCTACTTTTTAATTCTTTGTTAAATAACATTTATATCTATTATAGTAGTGCAAAAGTCATTCCAGGACTGGAGTTGTCAGTAGCAGCAAAGAGTTCCCCCTACGGTCTAGAGATCATCAGGAAGGGTTCAGCTGTGGCTAATATCTTTCCACAACCTAACTTTCCATATTCTGGTGACAGTACGTACCCTCAACAGTGTGATTTCAGCCCATTCAAAATGAACCGCACAGAACTAAATGTGAATCGCACAGGAAAATGGAATTCGGTTGTGAACCAGCCCTAAAAGTCACCGAGGAGGCACAAAGTTCACTGATTGCATCCGTCCTGTGAGAGAGAGAAAGAACGTTCCGAGAGAAGCAAAGTGACTCAGAATCTGCGATCAGCTGGTGTCTATCAGACTGTAATAGATCCATTATTTTATATTTTATGTCAATTTGGGGTCCATGCTATTTCCTTCGGCCTATGCTGTAAGCGGTCCTGTGCGCCAGTTGGATCTCTCATATTGAGACGGAACATAAGCTGTTGTTGGCTTGCCTTGCGGTAAGCGCATTATTTGCATGGTGGTGGATCACGGAGTGTGGTGTCTCTCTCATCGTCACTGTGGAGTTTGATTGCGTTCACTTAAGGGTTTTTCTTTTGCCTTATCCTTGTGCACTTGTGTAAGTTTCCTACCTTCTCCTACTCAAACCAGTTTACCAGTATTACACTATGGCCAGTTTCTTTTTATTTACATGTCTATGAGATGGAAGTTTGGTGTCCTCATTACATCCTTTCAGCCATAGTGTATGCATCTTAAGTGTACCATCTGGATTTTCTACACCAAGACGAGATACAGGCTGTTGTTCGCTTGCCTTGTGGTAAGCGCAATAATTGTGTGTTTGCGGATACTGTATGGGGTGTCACTCATATTTTCACCATTGACTCTGTTTGGGTTCACCCAAGGGTCTTTTTTGGACTGATTTCAGATTATCACTTTATATTTGATTTTTATCTATTACATGGACACTTATTTTTGATTCACAGATACTATATATGGACACTCATGTTTGACTCATAGATTCATGTGTAGACCCATACATTTTTCTTCATTTTAATTTTCAATATTTTTAATGGTTTGCATTCATATATGTACTTTCTAACGGAAGCTTTCGAGATTACTTCACGTGTTTCAATAATTTAGCGTGGTTATTTCTTTCCTATTTGTTATCTTGGTGTACATCTCACTGTTTAACTGCTGCTTTTTTTTGGGGGGGGGGGTAGTTTTTCATGGGTAGCGCAGTATTTCTTTGTTTTTTATTTTTTTTTGTTAGGAAGAGGCCCTTATCCCCATGAACACAAAAATAAGACCCATAGCTTATCTAGTGCTACCTCCGTAGGGGCCACTGGTAATTTCTGTTTCTTCCCTAAAGGTACAGAGGCTGTCCACCACTACAAGAACCGGTCCATACACTCCATACACTCTACATATACAGCAGCCCCCCTTAAGTTTTTGAACTATCCTGGGGAGAGAGAACAATTTTTCCAGGGCTTCAGACAATTTATCAAATCCCCAGCCATCTTCTAGACACTCCCCTCCAGGGATTGGCCAAGCCATGACAAATATTCAGACTGGTCATTTAAATCTCCCTCCCTATGTTCTGGAAGCTTCTTCCAGAGGCAAGGAGAAGAAAACTCACAGCCTGTGAAACCATGAACAGGCCAGAACAAATAATCACTGCTCCGCTGACTATAGAAGAAGCCAAAAACTAAATTTGCCTAGCATTCTATGCTAGGATGGTGCTACATTATGCAAGCCTTTGTTTTCATTCCTGTTGCTTTACTTTAACAAAAGTGCACACACCGCTCAAGCAAATGGTCAGCAAACCACTGGGGTTGATTTACTAAAGGCACATCCACTTTGCACTACAAGTGCACTGAAAATGCACTTGGAAGTGCACTTGTAAGTGCAGTCGCTGTAGATCGCTGTAGATCTGAGGGGAAGCTATGAAATGAAGGGAAGTTCTGCTGATTTTATCATCCAATCATGTCCTGTTATTAATTTCCCTTGCATGTCCCCCTCAGATCTACAGCGACTTTACTTCCAAGTGCACTTGCAGTGCACTTGTAGTGCAAAGTGGAGTTGCCTTTAGTAAATAATGCCCACTGTGTTGTTTTACTTTGCAGTAGAAAAGTACAATTACACTTTTAGCACCAGTGCAACTAACACTGAATCATCTTAAACAATATTTTTAATCTGTAAAAACAATTTCAATATCTTAGCCACAGAGGGATATATTGGCTCCCCATAGGTTTAAAGAATCCAAATAAGTGTAGGGTCAGAGACCTTTAAACCACTTCAAGACTGAACTGTTTCACCCCTTTCCTGCCCAGGCGATTTGTCAGATTTCAGCACTTTTTGTGAGACAGCTAGAGCTTTCTTTTAGTGGTAATTAATCACCCAATATAAATGAAAAAAGACCAAACGTCTTGAATAATAAAAAAAAAAATTTTGTTTGTTTTAAAATTTTGCAAATAAACAATCTTGCTTCATACATTTAAATCAAAATGTATTCTTCTACACTTCTTTGGTAAAAATAACCTAAATCAGTGTGTAATCTTTCTTATTTAGTCTGTGTGAAACTTATAGAGCCTACAAACTATGGTAAATATATTTGAAAATTGATCAGTCCTGATATACTGACTGCCTACCTCATTTCTTGCGGCCCTAAAATGCCAGGACAGTACAAATACCTTCCAAATGACCCCTTTTGGAAAGTAGACAGTCAGGGTTATTTAAGAAGCATGGTGAGTTTTTGAAGATGTAATTTATGTCACAATTTTTTGAAAGATGAAGAAATATAATTATTATTTTTTTGCACAAAGTTTTTCACATTCAGCATACTTACAATTACACCCAAAAACGCATTCTGCTACACCTCCCAAGTTTGGGGGTACCACTTGTTTGAGATGTTTTCACAGCCTAGATGCATAGATGGGCCCGAAATCCAAGGAACAACTTTGGGCTTTCAAGGGACATCAATTATGCATCTAATTTCCTGACTACCTATCATATTTCTTGAATCCCTTCATTGCAAGGACAGGAGAAACCCCTACAAAATGATCCCATTTTGGAAAACAAACACTCCTAGATATATTCTGAAAGGCGTAGTGAGTCTTTTGAAAATGTAATTCCTTGCTACAAGTTGTTGGATAATGCAGGAAAGAAAATTAAAATGTACTTTATTACACAAAGTTCTCAATTAATAAGGTATTTCCAGCACACATCATACTTAAAATTGCATCCCAAAACACATTCTGCTATTCATCCCGAGTATGGCGTTACCATATGCACGAGACTTTTTCACAGCCTAACCAAAAACCAAGGAGAACTTTCAGGTGTTCCAGGGCACAAATTGTACATCTAATTTCCTGACTGCCTTTCACATTTTGGAAAGGCCCTGGAGAACCAGGACAGTGGAAACACCCACAAAATGACCCCCCAAAAAAGCACCCAAGGTATTTTTTGGAGGTACGGTGAGTCTTTTGAAGACTTCATTTTATTGCTATGAGTTCTTGGAAAATGTAGAACGAAAATAATTTTTTTTTTTACATAAAGTTTAAGATATTTCTGACACAAAACATGGGCATACTTTGAATTACAACCCAAAACACATTCTACTCCCCATTATGAATATGGTAATACTATGTGTGAGACTTTTTCACCTTCTGGACTGATTATGTATCGAACATTTTATTTTGTGTATCACACAAATCAACCAATTGTGTCAACACCAATGTACTGTAATGGTCGTGACTGTAAGAGTGGTCAAAAAATATACAGTGCCTTGTGAAAGTATTCAGCCCCCTTGGCATTTTTCGTGTTTTGTTGCCTCACAACCTAGAATTAACATGGATTGTTTGAGGATTTGCATCATTTAATTTACAGAAAATGCCAACAACTTTGAAGTTTTTTATTATTATTGTGAAGCCAACAACAAATAGGACAAAATAACAGAAAAAGTCAATGTGCATAACTATTCACACCCCTAAAGTCAATACTTTGTAGAGCCACCTTTTGCGGCTATCACAGCTCCAAGTCGCTTTGGATAAGTCTCTATGAGCTTGCCACATCTTACCACTGGGATTCCCCCTTGCAAAACTGCTCCAGCAACTTCAAGTTGGATGGTTTATGCTTGTGAACAGCAATCTTTAACTCTGACCACAGATTTTCTAATGGATTGAGTTCTGGGCTTTGAATAGGCCATTCCAACACATTTACATGTTTCCCCTTAAACCACTCAAGTGTTGCTTTAGCAGTGTGTTTGTGGTCATTGTCCTGCTGGAAGGAGAACCTCCGTCCTAGCCTCAAATCACACACAGAGTGGTACAGGTTTTGCTCAAGAATATCCCTGTATTTAGCACTATCCATCTTTCCCAATCCCGACAGCTAAAAAATATCCCCACAGCATGATGCTGCCACCACCATGTTTCACTGTGGGAATATTGTTCTTTGGGTGATCTGATGGGTTGTTTTTGCGCCAGGCATAGCGTTTTCTTTGATGGCCAAAAAGTTCAATTTTAGTCTCATCAGACCAGAGCACCTCCCTCCATACATTTTGGGAGTCTCCCACATGCCTTTTCACAAACTTAAAATGTGCCATTTTGTTTTTTGCTGAAAGTAGTGGCTTTCTTCTGGCCACTCTGCAATAAAGCCCAACTTTATGGAGTGTACAGCTTATTGTCGTCCTATGTACAGATACTCCAGTTCCTGCTGTGGAACTCTGCAGCTCCTCCAGGGTTACCTTAGGCTTCTGTGCTGCCTCTCTGATTAATGCCCTCCTTGCACGGTCCATGAGTTTTGGTGTGCGGCCATCTCTTGGCAGGTTTGCTGTTGTGTCATGTTCTTTCCATTTAGTTATGATAGATTTGATTGTGCTCCTAGGGATCATCAAAGATTTGGATATTTTTCTATAACCTAACCCTGATTTGTACTTCTCAACAACATTGTCCTTTACTTGTTTTGAGAGTTCTTTGGTCTTCATGGCAGTGTTTGGTTAGTGGTGCCTCTTGCTTAGGTGTTACAGCCTCTGGGGCCTTTCAAAAAGGTGTGTATATGTAATGACAGATCATGTGACATTTAGATTGCACACAGGTGGTCATTATTTCACCAAGTATGTGACTTCTGAAGGTAATTGGTTGCACCAGAACTTTTTATGGCCTTCATAACAAAGGGGGTGAATACATACATACATGACAATTATCATTTTTTTATTTCTGAAAAATAGTTTTATGTATATATATTTTTCTAATTTTACTTCACCAACTTAGACTATTGTGTTCTGATCCATCATATATAATTCAGATGAAAAACACTGAACTAAAGGCTGTAATGTAACAAAATAGGTAAAAAGACAAGGGGGTTGAATACTTTTGCAAGGCACTGTAGCTTAGTGTAGTGCCACCTATAGCAGTCCCAGTTCCTATAAGCCAAGCAAGCCTAGCCTACTGGTACCTAGCTGCCCGATGTTCACTGGCCAAGAAGTGCAGGAGGCTGTAGAAAGGTAGAACAAACAAGTTCCTGTTGTTCCAGAAGTGCAGTTGTTACCAAGGGATGGCTGAGACTTATGGTTTGCAGGAACATAGTCAGTTGGTTGTGCAGATGGGTCAGTTCAGGTGGCAGGCAGAAATGTGGTCAATAAATAGGCTAGGGTCAGTATAGGTAGCAGACAATGGCAACATTGGTATTGCAGTGATTAGGAACATTGTTGCTGGCTGCACTGGTCTGGTGACACTGGGACTTGTGTAGCGGCAATCAGGAACACTATTGCTGACCTACATTGGTCTGGTTCCACTAGGAACTGTTGCTGATTTTCACTAGTCTTTTGACACTGGGACTGGTCTGGCGACACTCAGGGACACCGTTGCTGGCTTATACTGGTGTGGTAACACTGTGACTGGTGTGGTGGTAATAAGACTCTTCCTGGCATACACTGGCCTGGTTACACTGCAACTCGTGTGACAGTGA
Organism: Lithobates clamitans; assembly: GCA_037952925.1. NCBI lineage: Eukaryota > Metazoa > Chordata > Amphibia > Anura > Ranidae > Lithobates > Lithobates clamitans. Next base: position 163,481 of record JBBGZY010000965.1, on the reverse strand, counting down.
TCAGAAGCTTCTCCACTGTTCTGGTGTGGTGGCAATCAGAATCCAGCTACTCTGGTCTGGCGACCAGGGTAACTGATAAGGGAGTACCACTGGTCTTTCTATATGGGGTCCAGGCCCCATAAATTCAACAAGGGGTCCAGGCAGCTTTATGTTACAATATGGGTTGCACACAGTTTTTAAAGCTTGGCCGCAGCTCCTAGATTTTCCAATAAACAAATAACATTTCACTGGGCCCCACCATTTCACCAGTGATGCGCAGGAGACAGTAGCAGAGCAAGAACCCTTTTTTTAAATTTCAGTGCCCAGACAACCAGTGCAGCATTTGCTGACAATACATTTAAAGTTGCGGACCCCAGTGTGTCTGTCCCTGGTGGAGTGATATAGATTAGATGCCTGTTGGCCTTGCTCCCTCAGTAAGTATCAAGGGCAGAAGGTGGGACTGCAGAGTAACTGTGAGACAATGTAGCTGTCCATCAGTAAAATGTGTTTGGTGGGTACAGTTTGTGCAGGGATCATCATCCAGGTGATGGTAGTGGAAAGAACAGTGGTGCAAAGGCTAGCTAGCACAACTGCTCAAGCACCTTTTTACTGGTAAGTGGTACCCTATCCAGGCCCTTCATATAGTACACTAAGGCACAGAAACCAAGACTATCGTTAACGGCTGCTAAGTGTTTGTACTTGTAGAGTATACCTCTACATGTGCAAACATTCTGCAGTCATGAATGATAAACAGCCACAGCACCTGTATTGTGTAATTGTGATAATGATAATGATCACATAAGGACAGTGAGATATTTTCTTATAGGCCTCATTCACACTTGTGTTTAGGGGTGGATTAAAACACGGGGCTCTGCCCTGTGTTTTTACACACCCCCAACTACTCCCCCTTATGCTGAAAAGGGAGCAGGGAGGGGAGTACAAATGCCGTGGCCGTGATGCTTTTTGTTCACATCAGAACTGCTTCTATTTTAATGCAAGTCAATGGGTTTGTAGCATCCATTTGAAAGACGTTTATGCAGCTTAGATGAAAGTTTTAAAGAAAACTACTAGGTAGGAATTCTACCTCCCATGAAAGCCAAAGAAACTTTTGAGATTCAACTGATTTCTAAAGTTTAAAATCTATGAATCCTTTCTCCTCACGATCCTTTTTGTTAATTTCCACTTTTAAGTTCTCAGATGTTTAAAGTTTAATCCAAAGTCTTGCACAAGGAGGATATATTTTACTTTAAAGAAAATATATATAACACTGCGCTAACCCAATGTGAAAAGCAGCTACATAAAATATGACCAATATTGTAAAGAGAAGAAAAGTGAAATGCAGCGCTAAAAATGATAACCAATGGTAAAAGGCACATCAGACATGGTGACCATTACCAATATATACATAGCTGAAACACATGAAGCATAATACCAAAAAATTGAATATTAGACGTGATATAGTAAGTCCCAATGTATGGCTATAAATCTGATACAAGAGAGTCCCAAACATAGGCTAAATATGAATGTTGGACTGATGTAGAAATCTTCTCTTGCATATCATGAGTTGCACAATCATGGGAAGTGAATAGATGGAATACGCTTACCAGCAGGAGTGGATTCGGATGCCGGTGACACCGAATCAAACAGGCTCTGAGATCCTTAATGGACGATGGTTGGACGATGGTTGGTCCTGGAAATCCCGGATCTCGAGGGGGATCTATCCTCTATGGTCCACGTCACGACTGTCCGTTCAGAAGCCCGAGGGGGAATTCTCCACCACAAACAAGTCTCCAGAGCATGGATGGTTCCCAAAAATATAGATAGGACGCCAATAGTGCAGATCAAATGACGTATTTTATTGGATATAACCAATAATCAACAAACGATATAAAAACGTGATCACGTGTAAAACAATAAAATCAAGTGTAGGAAAGAGTAAGGCTCACCCAACGCGTTTCGTCCACATGGACTTCAACAGGGGCATCATAATTAACTGTTTTTTATTTCACATGACTTTTATCTTGCTTGGGGAATTAAGATGCATAATTGTACCTACCCATGTCTTATGGTTGTATATACATAGATTTATTGTCTATATGCGATTTTTTTATGTTTAATGTATGCAATGCGTTTTTATGCCATGTTGATCATTGGTCCTTAATAAACATACATATGTTTGCACCTCCGTGAGTGTGATTGGGCTGCATCTACGCACCTCATTCAAAGTCCCAACCTTCCCCCCTCTTTTTCATGATATTAAGGATGGGGGTGCAAACTTTCCCTTGCGTCCCATTTAAAGTCCTAAGTTCGCTTTTCCCCCCCATTGCTTGCATTGATTAGGGATAGAGGTGCTCATGATTGTAGCCCATCGCTCTCTTATGGAGGATTCCTACCGGGTCCGGCCATAATTCAGCATGCTTGATATGGAACGTTCTTTGCACTGACAGTTCACATACTTTGATCTTTTACTACTTTATATTATTTTTACTCCCTGTGGCCAGACTGGGTCTGTGTGACTCATTGTTGGTGGGTGGGCAGATGTCCTGTCTCCCGGGAGCTGCGATGCATGCTGGTGTCCGCCCTCCTACCTCCCCTCCACAGGGTTGGGGGTGAGTGGCTGGGCGGATCTTTCCACTTTGCATCGGCGCCACGCCCCCGGCACTGTGCATGTGACCTCCTTGGTTGGGCGTCGCACACACAGACGTCTGGTATATCAGCTGGGCTGACATGTGGTGAGCTTCTCTGGCGTCCACCGAGGTTTTGCTCCACTGTGTCGTGCCTGCATGACGCTGAGGGGGAGCTGACGTTCAATGCTGGGGCTGCATCTCATTCCCTGCTTCATGGTATTCAGAGATGTTACTGATACAACCTATGCAACCCTGATCCTCTCCCATCTATGTGGCTTCAAACATCACATGTATCTTTCAAGGTAATCTTCCAGGTGCTTTTTTCAATCACCTTGGTGATATCTGCAGCTTATATAATTTCGTTTTTTGTTACTTGTATCATCATAGATACATTTTATATATTTCCTACATTATAGAAGTCCCCTCCACTGCAGGGTGTTGGTGTGCGCAGTCCGGTGTTCCTCGTTGAGGTCCCCCTCCCAGCTCCCGGGCCAGGCTCCATGGCTCACCCCTGGCTTTGTTTTGTCGCACGATCCCAGTTTTGGCTATCATGTGAGTAACCTTTTTGGCATGGCCCATTATGCCCAAATTTCCCCCTTTTCTGCTGAATCTTGTTAGACCCTGAAACTATATTGCTTTTCATAAATTTTTTATAGAATTTAGATGCATCTGGCTCCTGAAGAGTGGATTGAAGTCCATGAAACACAGCGTCGGGCCTACCTTTGATGCATCAAACACACATTGACCAATCTTCAGATGTTTTTTATTTCACATGACTTTTATCTTCCTTGGGGGATTAAGATGCATAATTGTACCTAAACATGTCTTATGGTTGTACATACATAGATTTATTGTCTATATGCGATTTTTTTATGTTTAATGTATGCAATGCGTTTTTATGCCATGTTGATCATTTGTCCTTAATAAACATACATATGTTTGCACCTCTGTGAGTGTGATTGGGCTGCATCATGCGCACCTCATTCAAAGTCCCAACCTTCCCCCCTCTTTTTCATGATATTAAGGATGGGGGCGCAAACTTTCCCTTGCGTCCCATTTAAAGTCCTAAGTTCGCTTTTCCCCCCCATTGCTAGTATTTTCAGACAGTGGTGACACCAACTGTAGAGTTACACTGTGTAATGAATTGTGCACTTATCAACAATAACTTACCGATCAGTTATTTCTGAAACAAAAACACTTTTAATAAATAAGTGGAAAGAAAAAAATAAGAATCTCAAGTGAGATAGAATAGTGCAACCATTTATAGTCCCCAACTTTTAATACTTTTTCAGGCTACATAGCGGGTGTTACGCTGAGGCCAGTTAAAGTGGACCTAAACACAAAAAGGGAAAATTTGCTATGCAGTAAACATCTACCTAATCTGCCTAAGCAGTCACCTGGAAAATGTACCCCTTGTCTTGAATTTCTCCTGGAAAAAATAGCAATGCACTTCCTGTGCCTTGAGCCTTATGCCGTGTACACACGGCCGGACTTCCCGACAGAAAAAGTCCGATGGGAGCTTTTAGTCAGACATTCCAACCGTGTGTATGCCCCATCTGACTTTTTCTGTCGGCATTTCCGACGGACTCAGATATAGAACATGTTCTAAATCTTTGCATCGGAAATGCCGATGGAGTTTAGCCCGCTGGCAAGTCCGCTCGTGTGTACGTGGCATTACAATTATATATTTGTTGTGTGAGGTCATCAAAGCAAAGCTTTATGCCTGTGACTGCTAGTCTTATTTAATTTAGAATCAGATTTGGTGAGGTCTCCACTGTGTGGCTCACTGTTTGCCGTGCCAGGGATCAAGTTGTACCTCCCTATCATTGCTTCATCCATTCTGTGGATGTGGGCTGTCTCCACCTCTCCTGCTTCTTGATTCATCTAGTGGTCATCATATCATCTCAGTGGCAGAACTACCGCCATATCGACTCATGCGGGCGCTATGGGGCCCGCAGCCGAGTTGGGGCCCGGTGAGTGGCGTTGCTAGGCAGATGCAGGCCGCACCGGGTGACACCCTTGGGTAGCCGCAGCCGCACCGCTCGCTGTGCCTCGCGCCGCTGAGGGGCGTGGAGCGAAGCCGCCTCCCCTCCTCTCTGTTTACATCCACAGAGAAGGAGGAGCCTGCACTCGAGCCTCGAGGGACACACACCGCTGTGTGTATCTGGAGACTGTCAGCGCTGTTCTGAGGTATGTAAGAAGGGGGGGCGTCTATACTGCTGGAGGAGTCTGTACTGCTAAGGGGAGGGTCTGCACTGAGGGGGGTCTGTACTGAATGGGGTCTGCACTACTGAGGGGGGTCTGTACTGAGGGGGGTCTGCACTACTGAGGGGGGTCTGCACTAAGGGGGGGTCTGCACTACTGAGGGGGGTCTGTACTGAGGGGGGTCTGCACTACTGAGGGGGGTCTACACTGAGGGGGTCTGCACTACTGAGGGGGGCTGTACTGAGGGGGTCTGCACTACTGAGGGGGGTCTGCCCTGAGGGGGGTCTGTACTAAGGTGGGGTCTGCACTGCTGGGGGGTCCTGCACTGAGGGGGGTGTCTGCACTGAGGGGAGGTCTGTAATAGGGGGGTGTCTGTACTGCTGGGGGGTGTCTGTACTGACGGGGGTCTGCGCTGAGGGAGGTGTCTGCACTGAGGGGAGGTCTGTAATAGGGGGGTGTCTGTACTGCTGGGGGGTGTCTGTACTTACGGGGGTCTGCACTGAGGGGGGTGTCTGTACTGCTGGGGGGTCTGCACCGAGGTGGGGTCTGTAATGCTGGGGGGGTCTGCACTAGGGGGGTGTCTGAACTAAGGGGGGTGTCTGTACTACTAGGGGGTGTCTGCACTGAGGGGGTCTGTAATGCTGGGAGTGTCTGTAATGCTGGGGGAGGTCTGCACTGGGGGGTGTCTGTACTGAGGGGGGTGGTCTGCACTGGGGGGGTCTGTAATGCTGGGGAGGGTCTGCACTAGGGGGGGTGTCTGTACTTAGGGGATGTCTGCACTTCTTGGGGGATCTGTACTACTGAGGGGGGTCTGCACTGCTGGGGGGTCCTGCACTGAGGGTGGTGTTTGCGCTAGGGGGTGTCTGTATTATTGGGGGTGTCTGTACTGATGGGGGGGTCTCTGTACTAAGGGGGTCTGCACTAAGGAGGGGGGTGTCTGTACTGCTGGGGGGGTCTGCACTGAGGTGGGGTCTGTAATGCTGGGGAGGGTCTGCACTAGGGAGGGTGTCTGTACTAAGGGGGTTGTCTGCACTGCTGGGGGGGTCTGTACTACTGAGGGGGGTCTTCACTGCTGGGGGTGATCTGCACTGAGGGGGGTGTCTGCACTGAGGGGGGTCTGTAATTCTGTGGGGTCTGTAATGCTGGGTGGGTCTGCACGGGGGGTGTCTGTACTAATGGGGGGTGTCTGCACTGAGGGGGGCTGTAATGCTGGGGGGTCTGCACTAGGGGGTGTGTCTGTACTAAGGGGGGTGTCTGTACTGCTGGGGGGTCTGCACTGAGGTAGGGGGTGTCTGTACTGATGGGGGTATGCATGTGTGTCCTTCAGGGGCTGCATACCGTATACTGCATACTTTGTTGTTCAAAATTAATATAAGCTGTTGCCTGGGTACTGTGCTACATGAGTGTGGTAATCTGTTGTTCAATGGCATTAGTTCATTTTTTTGTGGGGGGGGGGCACTGTTTGCAGGGGTGGGGGGGACATACAACATTTTGCTATGGGGCCCTGTGATTTCTAGTTACGCCCCTGTCATCAGTCATAGGAAGACCAGCTCTGACATTAAGAGACACAATACAGGAACTCCTCCCATACACTCCACAATACGCTGGTCACTCTTTGGAGTACCATCAGTGACAGATTGGAGGTGAAGATTTAAATCTGGATTGTAATCAGGATTTTTATGTAGTTTTTATAGTATGTTGGTATTATGTTTAGAAAAAGTGGTGCATTATTTGCATGTTGGTAGTTAGATTTTTTGATATTCTTGAATCGGTATTATTTATTCATTGTTGTATTTTAATTGTATGGATGGTTTATTTTTGTATTTGTTTTATTGGTGCTAATTGCTGTTGTTGGTAATTTTGTTGTGTCATTGGGGTTGATTTACTAAAGGCAACTAGGCAGTTGCACTCTGCAAGAGCATTTGCTCCAGTGCTTAGTAAATGAGCAGAAGCTCTGCTGACTTCCATCATCCAATCATGTGCAAGCAAAAATGCTGTTTTTTTATTTTCCTTGCATGTGATTGGATATTCTTTGCAAAGTGAAGCCTTACCTCATTTACTAAGCTCTGGAATAACTGCAATTGCCGAGTGCAACTGCACTTTGCAATGTGCACAGTCTATTTGCCTTTAGTAAATCAATCCAATTATGTCTTTTTCTGTTCATTGTTGTGATCTTGTGTTGTCTTTGTTGAGTGTGGCAATAATTTCCCTTTAAGAATAATAAAGTATTCTGATTCTGAGAACAAAGCTAGGTAAGTTTGTAATGTGGAAAAGATCAGCTGCAGGGGCCTACTAGTGACCAGTCCTTTGCTGGTTCCATGGTTCCAAGTCCTGTTTAAATACTTTCTCTAGACCAGCATCTGCATTACCGCCCTGCATTCAAACAGCTTTGCAGAAGCCATTTCATTAACAGAAGATATAATCAGTAAGGCCTGGAGTGAGAGAAAATAAAGTGAAAGATAGTACAGGGCCGGCATGACAGGGTGAGAAGGGGAAGCAACTATGGGGTTAAGGATTGTAGGTAAAGAATGGAGGAGAGGTGGATTGGTTGGAGCAACAGAATGAGGAGGGGTTTGTGGCAGTGATTTAAGGGATAGGTGGGGTCTCCTGGGCAGCAGAGAAGGGACAGGTGACAAACAGGCCGTTTATTCCACACTGCTGCTTGTCACTAATTTTTGGAGCATAGCAGAGGTTGACAGGATACGGGCATGGCAGGGGCAGCTTCCAAGGGGCCAGAGCGACTTTGGAGCCAGGTATTTGCCCCTGATAAGACATTGGAGTTTAGGTCAGCAGCGGGGGGAGCGGAGCATCCCCCATGCCCAGCGGTCTCTGCCGCCGGAGCTTTTTTTCCACGGCGACCTCCCCCGAGCATTTGGCCGGTATAGGAGCACCGCCCGGGACCCGTCAGGACCACCGGTGAGGCGAGCAACAGCTTTGCGGGTGGGGGCCTGGACGGGGTTCCCGGCACAGGCAGAGCTTGGCGCGCACGGGGGCGGGTTTCTTGTAGGGTTAGGATCCCTTGTTTCCTTGAGTGCGGCTACCCCTGTGTTATGGTATTGGCATTCTGCTTTACAACATCCAGCTGTGGTCTCTGTAATTGCTGGGTAAGGAGATAGCGGGGGTCGCAGGGGCGGGCCGTTAGCTGTGAAGCCTTGGCCGGATTTAGTGATTTTGCCTCGAGGGGCGGTGACTAAGTAGAAGGCACACAAGTTTTGCCTTATCCATTGTTCTCCACTACAAAAATGGGGCTCTGAGGGCAGATGCGGACTTTGAATCTGTTTTCAGTCGCTCTATGTACACCTGGACAGTTTACACCTGCCGGGGTGCTGCTGGCAGGATGAATTTTACGTAGATCATTGCTTACCCATGGTTGCTCAGTTTCCTGCGCATTATACGGGATGTTCAGTTCCCTCATGGAATTGGGGGTCTGGGAACTATCAGGGTTGAATTCCGTCATCCATTAATTGGATGATTTCCGTGCGTGGGGACTCCTTCCGCTACAGTGTGTGGGGTACTTGAGTCTATATTGCAGCGCATTTAGGGCAGAGTCGGTATTCCCTTGGCATAGGGCATGAAGTAAGGCCCTACTACCATGTTTAGTTTGTTTCAGGTATAGTGATCGTTTCAAACACTAGGGAGTGTCATTTGCGGGAGGATACATTGGTGGCCTTCAAGGCACAGACCCGTGGGACGTTGGGAATGTGCAAGTTACAGCTTAAAGCTACATTCACCATTGGGTAAGTTAATTTTGCATGTTGCATTATCCCATGGGCTGGGTTTTTTTGCACCCGGTTGCTACGGCGGGAGTTAAGTCCTCTACACACTTTCTGTGTCTGAATCAGAAAACATTGGGAGGACTTGAGAGTGTGGCACATATTTTGGTAGAGTATGATGTTAAATCGATTTGTATGTCGGGGGCTGGTGAGCTACTTCGAATTGGAGCTTTTTATGGATGCTGCAGGGTCATCAAGTTATGGGGCTTTCTACCAGGGCGTTTGAGTGCGGCACTTTAGCTGCATTCCTGGTTAGACGCGGGTTTTCTAGGTCACATGGTGCTCCTGGCGCTTCTTCCGGTAGTGCTGGCCATGGAAATCTGGGGCGAATCGTTTGAAAATTGAAAATTAGGTTGAATTGTGATAACATGTGAGTGGTTCAAGTCATTAACCGCATCTCAGTTCATCCCCACCTGGTTTGAGGCTGTTGCGCCACAGGGTGCTTCGCTGCCTACAATTGAGTAGACAATATGCTAGACAATACGCTAGCGGACTCAGTGTCTTGTTTCAGTGGAATAGATTCAGATGGCTGGCACCAGCGGCCGAGCAACAGGGGGTTCTTTGGCATGGGTTAGCTGTGAGAGATTTTTATTGGAGCCGGCGTGGGGTGGATCAGAATATCGGTGAATGAGGTTACGGGGACAGCCTACACCAAGTTATGGCAGGAATGGTGGTAGGTGTGGTGGCTTGCATGTGTGGATTGAGTGCAGTTGGAGGTAAGGATGAGGCTCCTTTATTTAGTCTCTAGGAACACGGAGCAGGGTGAAGGTGTCCGCTATACAGAAGAAGCTGGCGTACTTACCATTTTTCTGTAAGTTACAAGGTGGGGTGAATGTTACAACAGCTTTTTGGTTCGATCAGCAGTAAAAGGGTCATAAAAAAACAAACAAAAAAAAATGCAAGGATGTTAGGTGGCCTGTAGTCTTTGTTAATTTGTAGGGCAATTTTGCAGGACTGGGATCGCTGTGTTCATTTAGCTACGAAGTTGCCTTATTTAGGGCGGTTTTTCACTGGCTTTTTGGGGGCATTTCGGATTAACGAACGGGTCAGTGTGGCTAGGAAGTTTCAGGGGGAGGTATTTTGGTACAGGACATGCTCTGGTAATAAGGACAGGTGGAGTGTATTGCGGCACAGGTCAAAGGCGACTAGGAGGGCTAGGGTGCATGGGTGCTACTGTTTCCCTTGCCAAGTTCCACTGTTGTCGGGTGAGGGTGGTGAGGCAGTTTTTTGGAGGTCCGCCCGCTATTAGGGGGGCCAGTGCTGTGGCATGGAGATGGGTATCCGTTGTCCAAGTTTCTGTTTATAGACAGTTTTCGGAGGGGTCCACAGGCAGTGGGTTTGGAGTAAGACAGTATGCCTGCACTCCCTCCGTATCGGGGCGGCCACAGAGGCTGCTCGGTATGGGTGGGACAAGGTAGCTGTCGAGTGGATTGGGAGATGGGACTCCAGAGGATTCCGTAGTTACATTCGCCCTCTCTGGTGGCTGGTTAATCGTGGAAAATGGGGGGGAGAAATTATTATGCTGGGCGAGTATTCATGGTGGTGTGATGGTTATCCAGGGGTTTGGTTCCTTCTTTCAGATGGAGTGCAACACGCCTCGTCTGGATCTGGGGCTCACTCTTATGTTTTGGGGGGCCAGGCGAGCTGTCGTTTAAGATGGATGGTAGGCAGCTAGGCACTTCCAGGAGGGAGACGGGTGTCCGCTGGTTAAGGGTACCGGAGATGAGGTGGAACAGGAATGTGCCTGAGGAGCATTACTTTGCAAGCCTTGAGAGGCCAACGAACAGTGTGGTACTACAGGTTGGTGGGAATGATCTGGGGGGTTCGCTTCAATAGGGAGCTCATTTGGGAGTTTGAATTCGATTTCCGGCAGCTCTGTACAGCCTTCACGGGGGTGCTGGTTTTGTGGTCCGACATGTTGGCTTGAACGACTTGGTGTAGGGCTCGGTCATTTCTGAGAATTTACAAAATTCAAACAACAAAAAAAAAGTTGATAAAGTGGTAGGTTGAATCTTATTCGGAATGGGGGCATGGTCACTCACCATTTAGCATTGGAGTCAGATACCGGGCGGTATTTAAGGGGGGATAGGGGTCCATTTATCAAGTTAACTTGTGGTCCCTGGGGTTGCAGGGTGGCATTCATCATGCATTGCGGGTGTGGAAGGGCCCTCATGGGTAAGGTGTCACCCTTTTGGGTGGTGGCAGTGGTTGGTCTTTTGACGGTGGAAGAAAATACAGTTGAGATGGAAGTGTGGGGGGCTCATCGGTGGTATGTGCCCCTCTGGTGTATTCCTGTTACTAAGGTTAGCTGGAACATGGCAATGGTGCACTGCGGTTGTGGGTTGTCTCCGAGCCGGTCTGTCACGGCTGGAGGCCTGGCATGGTAAAAGGTCTTGCAGTGTTACAAGTGGAACAAGTTGGAATTCTGGGTGCCATCAGTAGACCAACAGGCTGATAAGTTGTTTTTGTTAATAAAAGGCTGCTATGGCCATTTGTACTCGAGTTCATGTGTGGTCTCATTAATTTAGTTAATAGCAAGGGGGATGGTGAGTATTGATGGTCAGTCAGACACAAAACAAGGTGGGTCATCTTATCTACACTGGTCAAGTAAAAAGGTAAAAAAAAAAAAAACACAATAATTTATTTAAAAAAAACCCTAGTTTAGATGCATTTTTTAGATGGCTGTTCTCAGGTTTCATATGTAATAGGTGGCTGACTTTTTTCAGAGCAGGCCTTCTCTTTTGTATTTCCCTAGGCTTTCAAAACTGACAAGCTGGAAAACAGCCATATAGGATCCTGATGCCCAAACGTATCAAGTTAGACAGTGCGAGATACATATGCTCTTAAACAACTCATTTGTTAGTAGAAAATCCATACATAATCTCTCCCAATAGTTTTGACAGAAAACTATAATGTTTTTTGGTCAGTTTAATGCATGTGTATGCTCCATTAGATCTTTTTTTATTGCTAGTATAAATGTATATTTTACAGTGAAACATTTAATACAGAGTGTTTCTATTACATTGAGGTTGAGATGGTGGACCTAAGCCCTAGTCCTAGGTCTAGCACTGGCTGCTAACGTATTTACTGCTCCCAACCAATACTCCACATGAGCTAGCAAAGATGGGGAGTGTTTCTCCTCTGATTTATCAGCTGTGAGTATGTTGTGACTTGAACAGCAAGTCAAATTAAACCAGTTAGTCAAGCAATTTGCAACATAGCAGTAAAGCACTGCACAGAAAAACTGGAGTTGCAGTTAAACTCTGCCTGTTAGCTATAAGTAGCAACTATGAAATATTCATTTGCTGACTAAATAGAAATAAAAAACAATTTGAATTCTTCAACATAACATATAAAGAAAAGATCTACAAAAGAATTATACTGTACTTCTTTTTAGGTTATTTTTTAGACAGGTGTACACTTGCTTCAATGTTTAAGTAACAGAATCACGAAGACAATACGACTGAGAACAAAAGTGTCATTCATTCTAATTTTAAACCACAATCATTTTTTCCACTATTGCTATTAGGTGAGTACATACTGACAACTTGTATTCCCTAAAAAAAGAATTTCAATGGCTAACAGTTTAAAAAGAACACAACTTTAAAATAAAATGTATCCATTGAACTGAATAAAAGTAGGAAAGAACTGGCAACAGTGGCGGAACTACCGCCATAGCGACTCATGCGGGCGCTATGGGGCCCGCAGCCGAGTTGGGGCCCGGTGAGTGGCGTTGCTAGGCGGATGCGGGCCACACTGGGTGACACCCTTGGGTAGCGGCAGCCGCACCGCTCGCTGTGCCTCGCGCTGCTGTGTCCCTCAGTGGGGCAGAGCGAAGCCGCCTCCCCTCCTCTCTGTTTACATCCACAGAGGAGGAGGAGCCTGCACTCGAGCCTCGAGGGACACACACCGCTGTGTGTATCTGGAGACTGTCAGCGCTGTTCTGAGGTATGTAAGAAGGGGGGGGCGTCTATACTGCTGGGGGAGTCTGTACTACTGAGGGGAGGGTCTGCACTACTGAGGGGGGTCTGCACTACTGAGGGGGGTCTGTACTGAAGGGGGTCTGCACTAAGGGTGGTCTGTACTGAGGGGGGTCTGCACTGAGGGGGGTCTGCACTACTGAGGAGGCCTGTACTGAGGGGGGTCTGCACTACTGAGGGGGGTCTGCACTACTGAGGGGGGTCTGCCCTGAGGGGGGTCTGCACTACTGAGGGGGGTCTGTACTAAGGGGGGCCTGCACTGCTGGGGGGTCCTGCACTGAGGTGGGTGTCTGCACTGAGGGGAGGTCTGTAATAGGGGGGTGTCTGTACTGCTGGGGGGTGTCTGTACTGACGGGGGTCTGCACTGAGGGGGGTGTCTGCACTGAGGGGGGGTCTGTAATAGGGGGTGTCTGTACTGCCGGGGGGTGTCTGTATTTACGGGGTCTGCACTGAGGGGGTGTATGTACTGCTGGGGGGTCTGCACCGAGGTGGGGTCTGTAATGTTGGGGGGTCTGCACTAGGGGAGTGTCTGAACTGAGGGGGGTGTCTTCACTGCTGTGAGGGTCTGTACTACTAGGGGGTGTCTGCACTGAGGGGGTGTCTGCACTGAGGGGGGTCTGTAATGCTGGGGGAGGTCTGCACTGGGGGGTGTCTGTACTGAGGGGGGTGATCTGCACTGGGGGGTGTCTGTACTGCTGGGGGGTCCTGCACTGAGGGGGGTGTCTGTGCTAGGGGGGGTCTGTACTGTTGGAGGTGTCTGTACTTATGGGGAGTCTCTGTACTGAGGGGGGTCTGCACTGAGGAGGGGGGTGTCTGTACTGCTGGGGGGGTCTGCAATGAGGTGGGGTCTGTAATGCTGTAGAAGGTCTGCACTAGGGGCGGTGTCTGTACTAAGGGGGTGTCTGCACTGCTGGGGGGTCTGTACTAATGAGGGGGGTCTGCACTGCTGGGGGGTCCTGCACTGAGGGGGGTGTTTATGCTAGGGGGTGCCTGTATTGTTGGGGGTGTCTGTACTGATGGGGGTCTCTGTACTGAGGGGGGTCTGCACTGAGGAGGGGGTGTCTGTACTGCTGGGGGGGTCTGCACTGAGGTGGGGTCTGTAATGCTGGGTAGGGTCTGCACTAGGGAGGGTGTCTGTACTAAGGGGGGTGTCTGCACTGCTGGGGGGTCTGTACTACTGAGGGGGGTCTTCACTGCTGGGGGTGGTCTGCGCTGAGGGGGGTGTCTGCACTGAGGGGGGTCTGTAATTCTGGGGGGTCTGTAATGCTGGGTGGGTCTGCACGGGGGGTGTTTGTACTAATGGGGGGTGGTCTGCACTGAGGGGGTGTCTGCACTGAGGGGGGGCTGTAATGCTGGGGGGTCTGCACTAGGGGGTGTGTCTGTACTAAGGGGGGTGTCTGTACTGCTGGGGGGTCTGCACTGAGGTAGGGGGTGTCTGTACTGATGGGGGTATGCATACCGTATACTGCATACTTTGTTGTTCAAAATTAATATAAGCTGTTGCCTGGGTACTGTGCTACATTAGTGTGGTAATCTGTTGTTCAATGGCATTAGTTCATTTTTTTGTGGGGGGGGGGCACTGTTTGCAGGGGTGGGGGGGGGGGGGGGCATACAACATTTTGCTATGGGCCCCTGTGATTTCTAGTTACGCCCCTGACTGGCAACCTTGGATTCTATTAAGGTGGTTCCATAGGATAAAATATAAGGGGGTTTGTCTAGTAATGGTTTCAGATAGACCACCTATCTATACAGAAGTTTACAGTACTAACCATCTGGAGAAACACATGAAATTATATTTTAAAGCGTATTTACACTTTTACAGTGAGATTAGAGGAAACCCCACTATATATTTGTTATTAGTTCCCTTTCACACATCATACCTAAAAATAATGTCCCTGTTGCTAGGTGTAGGTGGGAAGGGAATGGGAGCCTAGATTTAGAAGATTCAAGATGGAGGCTAGGGTGGAAAAGAGGAGTAAAGGTATGAAGATAGTAAGAAACAGAGCGGGGAAAAGGAAAGAGGCAGAGAGGGAAGGATAATGATTGGAAAGGAGGGGTAAGGGGGAATAGGAAGCCCTATGGGGTCTGCCCAAGCACATGGCTGCCTTGGTTTTGTAGAGGGGTAGTTCCAGAGTGAGAGAAGGGAATGATTTAGGTTTATATAGTGATTATGTTCTAGCCATGGAGACATGTTTTAAGGAATTTAAAGTAGGTGTCATTAAAAATTGCAGTAAGTTCCTCATGTACTGCAGTGCCATTTACTTTCTGTTTCACATTCACAAAGTTAAGAGTTGATATTTTTCCAAGCATTGGCCAGTGTTTGCCTAGCAGCAAGAAATATAAAATCCATTAGTTTCCTTTTACATCTGCAGAAGTTAGAGACTTCCCTATGTACAGTAATAAAGTTTCCTAGGGATTCTAAATCAAGTTACAATTCAGAACTGACCTGATCAAATTGTATATGTAGTAGATCTAAAACAGACAGGCTTTAGGGCAGTGCCACCATATGTGTATTAGGGTACCACATTCTCCACAACCTAGAAAGCAGGCAGGGAGGCCCCAGGGATGAATTTAGCGATAAGGTCAGAGGCCATGTACCAGACAGAAAGCACCTTGTAAAAGTTTTCTTGTGCTAATATGTTAGGTGCGCATTTTACAGCGTTGGTCCAGATTTTGTTCCAGTTAGCTATGTCTT
This sequence comes from Lithobates clamitans, assembly GCA_037952925.1. Classification (NCBI taxonomy): domain Eukaryota; kingdom Metazoa; phylum Chordata; class Amphibia; order Anura; family Ranidae; genus Lithobates; species Lithobates clamitans. The sequence continues at coordinate 148,222 of JBBGZY010000965.1, read as the reverse complement.
AGGATTTTCCTAGGTCCCTCTCCCATTTCTTCATATATAGGAGCTTTGATAAGCTTGTTGAGTCAGTATGGGCAATGTACAGAGTGGAAACAAGGTCTGTGGAATGAGGGTCCTTCAGGAAGTGATTTTCAAAAGCAGCCAAGGTATTGGGCAATCTACACAGCATCTGATAAGGATGCTAATGTAATGTCTGATCTGCATGTATCTGAATGTTTTCATGTGGGGCCATTTCCAGTGTTAACTCAAGCTCCATACACACTATCAGATTTTCTGCTGATTTTTTCCTTCAGATTTACCAAAACCATATAATATGAGGTAAAACCTTAGGAGTTTCAATTGGTATGCAATCAGGCAGGCCCTTGCACTACATGGTTTTGGTAAACCTGAAGGAAAAAATCAGCAGAAAATCTGATAGTGTGTATGGGGCTTACGATATCGGACAGCCTGTGGGTTTTCATGTGCAGGGAGGAATTAGGGTTTGTGTAGAATCCCTGATAGTGGGACGTGAGATTAAACAGCTGAAATGCCACTGGGGTTTATTTACTAAAGGCAACTCCACTTTGCACTACAAGTGCACTTGGAAGTGCAGTCGCTGTAGATCCAAAGAGGACATGCGAGGAAAATAAAAAAACAGCATTTTTGCTTGCACATGATTGGATGATAAAATCAGCAGAGCTTCCCCTCATTTCAGATCTTCCCCTCTGATTTACAGAGACTGTACTTCCAAGTGCACTTTCAAATGCACTTTTAGTGCTGACTGGATTTGCCTTTAGTAAATCAATCCCATTGTCCCATTGGAGTCCAATTGTCTTTGAGAATGTTGTTTAATGGGATCTGTTTTTTTGAGGTCATTGGTGTGGAGGTAGCCAGATTATTTTGAAAGTGAGGAGTGGAGCATATTCATGGATATTGACGTGGGTCTAAAGGGGCACTGTTAATGGGAAGTATGTAGCAGTGCTAAAGGTGTGATCTGGGCTGCAGTATAGAGTTTTCCTAGATTAGGTACACCAAGGACACCCACTATCTTGCGCTAGTATGGTATGGTGGATGCTAGCCTCATCCTGCACTGGTGCCAGATGGATTTCAAAAGTATCCTTTATTCAACGTGCATTATATACTGTAGCTGGGAATTGGGATAGAAAAGACCCTAAAATAAATGTTACTTTTGGTTTCTAAAAACCTAAAGTCTTAATGGGTTACCCTGTCATCACCAGTAATGAGTGACTAAATCTTGTTAAATTTGCCTGACTTTGTGCTTGATTTTTGCACTGTAAACTGAACTGTGCTTGCTAAAGTTCAGATTTTACTGCTGGCATAGATACTGTAGACTTAACTGTGTGTGTTGAAGTGCAGATGTCACTGGTGACATGAGCATAGTAGACTGAGCTGAGGATGTCGAAGGTGTACTATGCACCCCTTACAATTCACATAGGTGGTGGGTCCGTTATCTAAGGGCCACCTATTTTTAAAGCAGGCTTCCATGTTCTAATAGCACACCAACTACACCCGACCAGGGCTGTGGGGAAAAGGCCCTTGTTCTCATTAACTTGGCGTCAAGGTGCTTTGGTGGGGAGGTGTTCATGTGGCCATGTTGAGGTCATGTGGCCCGGAAAGGGTCAGGAGTGGGCACAAATCTTGTGTGTTGCATGGGGTGGTCCATTATAATAGAAGCCCCCCCATTGATATGCCACTGACCAATAATGGCAGGCATTTTTTCTTTCACTGACCAGTAGCAACAGACATTTTTTCTTTCACTGACCGACAATGCCAGGTTTTATTTCCTTTTACTAACCGTTTCCAATAGTGCCTGGTATTTTTCTTTCATTGACCAACAATGCCAGGATTTTTTTATTTCACTAACCAATAATGCCATTCATTTTTTCTTTCACTGTCTAAAATACCGGGCATTGTGTTTAGCTTAGTGAATGAGGTGAAGTTGTGCTGATTTCTATCATCCAGTCATGTGCCAGCAAAAAGAACTGTTGCTTTAGTTTTCCTTGTGAGTGACACTGAGTTCACAGTGTGAAATGGATGCAGGTCTCTTCATATCCAATTTGCATGTCAGGAGATTGCGACCGGCTCTGTATGGAACCAGTTCACACATCTCTGGAGCGGCTTTAGTGCGAATTGCACAGGAGTCCTGTGCATCTTCTGGTCCATTTCAGGTCTGAATTCAGCTAAAAATTAGGGCTGAAATCAGACCTTAAACTGTAAATGGAGACGCACTGGACCCCTGCTGTAAGCCACTCAGTGCTGTGTTGTGAATCCAGCCTTAAAGTGTAAATTCCCTTGCAAAATGAAACGTAATTTTGCAAAGTGAACATGCTCTACTCCTTTGGTAAATCAGCCACATTTTGTCATGTATTGTATACTGTATCTGTATAATATATAATGCATGCAAAGAACATTGTTGACTCCAATTAGAAACTAGCAAAAGTGTGCCTAGTTGATTCTAAAAGATAAAAGTAAATGAGATGCTCATATTTTTTATTTATAAAGGAGGTTTTGGTCCATGTAAAACTGAACAGAATGTTGCCAGGCTTAATACTTCCATCTGTATAGTGACGGGAAGGCATTTCATTTACAAATATCTGCAGATACCAAACATTTCTAATGTCTAGAATGACAAGAGATGGACAAGTCAGCCAATATCTTTTCCACACTAAAAAATCCCTTTTGAATTCCTCGATTCCTTAGAATGCCATTAATTGTAAGCTCTAATGAGCAGGGCCCTCTAAATCCGCCTGTGTTGAATTGTATTGTAACTGTACTATCTGCCCTCAAGTTGTAAAGTGCTGCGCAAACTGTTGGTGCTATTAAATCTTGTATAATAATAATAATAATATGCCTAATATGTACAATAAAGCATGATCTACCATGTCCATAATATTTCCAAGTGATAGAATAAATTTGGCATTGTACACTTGGACAAATATTATTTTTGGTACTTGCAGTTAGTGCCTCAGAATGCTGTTTTGAGAATGTTGACTGCTAGTCTGGTTATGGCCCTGATTTTTTCTCCTGTTCATATTGTTCATCTGTTTGCTGCCTTAACAGTATGCAGAATAACCATATTTTTCTCTATTATCTCTAATGTGCCCAGGTCTACATTTAGTTAATGGGGCCCTTCATGTTAGCCTATGCTTTCATGCACACATAAGCGCTTACAGGCGTTTAGAGGATGGGGAGTTTAGAGGTCGAAAATAAAAACCCTGGGCCAGTACGTTCAGGAAAAAACACCCAATGTGCCTAAATGCGTGTAAACACATCTAAATGTGTGTTAACGCTAGGCTTGAGCGTTCAATCATTTCACTGACCAGAATAAATTAATATCCTGGCCAATTAAAAAAAAAAAAGCTCTTGACGTGTTTTAAAATTTTTTGCTTTAGCTGCATTTTAGACGCTGCTTTTTCCTGCCTGGAAAGAGATGAGCAAAATCTCAGTGTGCATGGGGCCTAATGGTTTATTATAGTCAGTGGCGCATGATGGCTCTTCTGAAAAATCATAGCCTAAACATGCATGTGTATTCCCTGGGCAGACAGTTCTGACCTAAGCATTATTTTTCCAGAGTATTGCAAGTTGTTTAGGAAAATGTATCCTAGGTTACCAATAACTTATCCAAGATTGGTTAGCTTGGGAATGTCTGTATAGATCAAACAAGCTGAAGTTCTTAGATGTGTCCATGAGGCCAGTATTGTAGTGCGGACTTTCAGCTATGGCACTTATTAGAAGTTGGTGTCACTTGCCATTTAGAAGTATGCATGAATAAAACTGTAGGAGAGTAATATTTTCTGTATAGCAGCTGATCTTTGGTTATTTTAATTAAAAAAAAAAAAAATGGAAGCGCGTGCATGTAATTTTGTAGTTCTGTATTGTCAATCACAAAATAGTTTGCTCAGTGTAATGTCTCTTTAAGCTACAGATTACTGTTTTCCATTACCTAGATGGCCAAACATGTTCTTCTGTTTCCTATAGATTATAAAGAAGAGTACACCCTGTGACTGATTAACTGCTTATTAGATTTTTTTCAGATGTTAATTTGAACCTATTGATGAGAGTGACTCCTATACTGTACACAATCTTGCGATCTCCATTGTATTCCTGATCACACTGCCTTCTTTGGTTCACTGCACCTAAGAAGAACCAGCATGAGCTGGATGAAGCTAAAAGAAGAGAGTATGGCAAAATGAGAGTAAAGGCCAATGTGTTTTATTAATGTATTAACTGGGACATTTTTGAAGGCCTAAAGCTGAAAAGTAGTTAAAAATATAAGAGATATAGCTTACTCCCAATGAAGGGTTATCCTACATCCTGCTGGCTGTTGGTTATGGTGAAGGAACATGCCTCCCTCCTCATTCATGCATTATTTTCACAGAATGTAAAGCATTCTGTGAATGAGGAGGCCCTGTCATTTGTCTGCTGATCCTCCATTCACAGAATGCTTTGCATTTTGTAAAAATAATACAAGTGAATAGACAATTGGGGGAAAAGGGGGAAGACGAGTGGCACAATCCTTCATTGTCTATCTAGCTAAACCCCTTTAAACTATAGCCATTTCTGACAACTCCTATTTGTGCAATCCATCACTATCCACTCATCTTCCATTTCATGCTATATACCCAATAAATAGGTTCTATATGACTAATAAAGTTGTCTTAGACAGGCTTCAAAGTATAGTGCATATTCATACTATTCTTTATACAATCTATATTTTTTCTTGGATGTTTTTCAGCATCTTTTGTGAGGTTCATGCTATCGACCTGAGTACTTTATGAAATGACTCATACAATTGTATTTCTTGGCATCAAAGACCGCCTGATGTTCAGTGCTGGTCCAGCCTCTGCAACGAAGAGAGACTAAAAAACAGCCCCAGACTTCAATGTATCTCTTTCATCTCCCTTCTCCTTTATTCTGTTTATTCTGCGGATGAGATGCCACAGATCATAAAATAAATACGCTGTAATATGTGTGTGTCTTAGAGCGAGTTCCTTTTTTTCTGTGCAATTTAATGACTAGGATATATAAGGTACATGATTTTTTTTTTTTTTTAAAAATATTATCAATAAAATCATACAGTTGTTATTTGCTGAGAGTATATATCTTAGTTTAATGTGATTTTATAACCAACAAAGAATAAGTGCAACAAAGAGCTTTGGGATTAAGACAGAAACTCCTCTAATATGCATAAAGGCAGAGAGATGGCAGCATGAGTTAATAAAAAGAAATGATATTGTATTCTTGTTTATGGTTACTGTCCTTGAAGAAATGGGTAGTAAAGGATGAGAGATATCTTTCTGTGTTTTTCATCCAGTCTTTGAGAGAAGGAAATATGCATGGAACCCTATTAAAGATGCTGTATTAAAACTTTTTATCTCACTTTTCTGGCAGTGCCTTGCATAATGAGTTTTTTTTCACTATTTTTTTTTTAAACTGATATGCATCTCCTTAGTTGGATTATGACCTAATTTAAATATACTCATACATAAGGGATTCTGGTTTTACCTTTTATCTGGTATTTTCAGACCCTTGGAAGGTCGCTTTTGACCTGATGTGCACATTCACTGAACAGTGCTTGTTAGGCAAACTCTCCATCAGCTTTAACTTGAATAATTTTGTTGTTGTATTGTTTTACATCAGTGGAGAGTCATCTGAAATTGTTCACATTCATTGACTGAATGTCATTGGTGAGATTCTCATTACTTTAAATAGAGTCACTAGTGGTGTTGTTTCAGATGAATGGACCCAGTGGTAACTTTGGACCAGACCCTCCAACGCACTATGCCGTCTTGCTGCCCTCAATGCCATTTACTTGCCCAGTATAATTTTATTGGGTAGGGCTCTCAGAGTGAACATATACTATCATAAAAATACTCCAGGGCAGTGCTGAGGAGGTAGATTACAAAACTAGTGTAGATTGCAGTGATGACCCCCACCCCTCCCCCCTCTCCACCCCATGCATTCACTTTCAACTATCCTGGACCTGTTCTTGTTGGCCTCATTATTTTACTTTTTTTACAAAACGTAAAAGAAAAAATATAAAGCAAAAATCACACAAATAACAGTCAAATAATAAAGCACAAATACAAAGAACACAAAATTAAATAAACAAAATAACTCTAAATGTATTGCCAAAAACCCCACACTTGATAAATTATAAATAAATTGTCAAAGCAAATTTCACCTAAGCAGCAAAATGAGCAAGGTTGAGTGTATCTGTTTCTTTTTAAAGACATTTATTGATAGAAAAAAAGTCACAACAGATGGAGTGGCATAGAGGAGCATGTAGTACAACATTTGTGGAGTGTGCATATAACATGATTCCAGGAGTGTAGCAATGTGCAACACAATATAATGTTTACTGGGCCCTCACATATGTGATCAAAAGGTCTAAAAGCCATATATTAAGAGAGTTACCTAAATGTACAGGGGCCAGGGTGTAAGAAGCACTAAATGTTCCTGGTGAGTAAGGAGGATGGGGTGAATGACTGATGACACCATGGAGTTGAGTTACTAAAACTGGAGAGTGCAAAATCTGGTGCAGCTCTGCATAGTAACCAATCAGCTTCCAGGCTTTTTTATCAAAGCTTAATTGAACACGCTGAAGTTAGAAGCTGATTGGCTACCATGTACAGCTGCACCAAATTCTGAGTGCTCCAGTTTTAGTAAATCTCCCCCCCCATGTCTCATAATGATCTAGCATGAGTACCAGGAGGAGAAAAGAAAAGGATAGAAGGGTCAAGGGGGAATAGAGAAAGGATGTAGAAGGAAAGAGAGAGGGGGAGGACTGGGTTAAGGGGGTAGGAGATGAGCCAGAGTGCGAGGAGTATATCTGTTTCACTGAAATTTTGTTTCTTTTTCATACAGCCTGAGACGCAGAGTATCTTAATATTCATAATAATAGGGTTATGCTGACACCTTCAGTTGGACACTGGCAAGTAAAAACAGGAAGTCCACTCCCAGATACAGTATATCCTCTCCCTGTTAGGAAAGGCTTTAATTTTTTGCTAGTGTCTGAAATCGATGGTAACAACTGTGCAGCTCTCTGTATGAAAATAGCTACCTTCCGAAAGGTTCCTGCTGGGATTAGGAGAATGGTTTTATAAGGATTGCATGTCCTATGGCTTGAAATGCTAAGAGGAATGGTACCTGGACTGGACATGCGGGGACAGCTTGTAACACAGGGGGAGTTCTGCAATGCTGAGTGCTCTAGGGGAGCCCCTGTGCTGGTACCCGTGCCCTGGCTAGTGACTGCTAGTGTTTAACCACTTCCCGTCCCTTAGGCAGTCTATAAACAGACTAAGGTTGAAGTGGTTATACCGGGATAATCACTGCAGATACAGCCATGATTCTGGTATCATTTTTTTCAGCAGCCGATTCTCTTTCTAGTAAAAGTAACCAGAGCAGCTATATAGCCGCTGGATTACTTTATAGGCAGCAGAACGGAGTCCTCCCGCTGCTGCCACCATTACCAGACTCTCCCGTCGTGGGAAGGATGCAACCGCCGACATCCGGTTCCTCTCACTTGCTATCACAAGGGATCTTGTTCATCCCTTGTGATAGCAATAAAGTTGATGAAAAAAGATACAGTGTTAAAAGAAATGTAAGGCGGTCCCGCCTGCATATGTAAATGGCGATCGCTAGTTATAACCATAAATGTCAGAGCAAGATCAATAATTCTTGCACCAGACCTCCTGTGTAACTCTAAACTGGTAACCTGTAAAGGCTTTAAAAGCGCTGCCTATGGAAATTTTTTAGGTACTGTAGTTTGGTTCCATTCCACAGGCGTACCCAATTTTAAAGCTTGGCATGTTTGGTATCTATTTACTAGGTACTTTTATATTTTACTAAACAATTGGGTATTATGTTGTGTTTTTGTGCATTAGAATTCAATAAAGTGTATTTTTTCTAAAAAAAATTGCGTTTGAAAAACCACTGTGCAAACATTGTATGATTTAAAAATATGCACGCCCACCATTTTATTCTATAAGGCCTCTGATTAAAAAAATACATAATGTTTGAGTGTTCTAGGGAATAAAATGGTGATATTTTCATGCAGGAGAAGAATGTCAGAATTGGCTCAGACTGGAATTGGTTAATGAAGCTAGAAAAATGTTCGGTGCTATGTTAGGATTACTGTAAGTCTGCCTTATGGCTTCACTAAGTACGATTGAATTTGTGAATCCTTATAGTGAATTCAGGAAACAATTGTTGGTTGTTAATACTTCTGTTTATTGAATTTGTACTGCTCATGGTACACTGTAATTGTCTTTTACATGCCATCTGATTGTCACAATGTGATTTGGATGCTCTGTCATACCTTATTTTGCAATAAACAGAGTTTGATAAAAAAAATGTTCAGAGCTGGCCATTGATCTCTGAGGCTATATGAGAACAGTACTCCAGCCAGTTGTTACGCTTCCTGGAGCACCTTGTGAGCAGAGGAGCAGGTGGATGTGCAACAGGTTGTGGGACTGCAAGTCTCAGAGGTATAGGGTCAATGAGAGGCTGCAGTTTGCAAAAACCCTGGTAGGGGCAGCAGAGCCTGGCTACAGATCTCAGCAGAAGCTGGCTGTGGGACTACAGGATGCAACAAACCTTGCGGTTGTATCTCAGGTCAGTGGGACTATAGGTTGTGTCAAGCACAACCTTCCCTAGTGGGGGTGGCAAGGCACTAGTGTGCTAAAAGGAGTGCTGTTTTTTCTGAAGGGTACCAGCGCACCAGTGTTTTGCGACACAGTGCCTCTCAGATGACACAGGCCATTGATTATCAGCAAGGGTCCCTTCATGCTGTTAGCAGGCCAATGTCTTACAGACAGGAGAGAAGAGGGGATTTAGTGGCTCCCAAATACCTACAGGTAGGGAAAAACCTGTCAATTCAACGTTTCCCATATGTATGTCATGTGGCTCTGATTCCTTATACCTATGTGTTATTATTGCTAATTCCAGAGCATATTTCTTTGGTCAATTGTGGTAAGAAAGGAATCTATATCTGCTATCACTGAGTTTTAGCAGCAGACTTCAAGGGTACCTCCCATAGTGGACTGCTTTGGTTGCAATTCCCTACTACAGTTCGGAGGAACTGGTGAAGGTTGAGTAAGATAAAGATTAAAAGATCCAGGTAGAAGACGGTACAGAAGAATCTTTATCTGAGGAGTATCTTCAAGCAAAACCCCAAAGTAACAGTTTATCTCAGGCTAGAAAGTTTTTAAAGTTTTCTCATAGAGTGCTAAATCCACTTCCTGATTCCTTCACTCAAAAGGTGTCAGGATTTAGAAATCATGGCATTCACCAAAGCATACTGGATCATTCCCTATACAGTCTAATTAAAGAATGTTTTGTTATGTGTACTGGGCTCACCCTGATAGGGGATTCATTCCACCAAAATGTTTTCGTTCAGCAATACTCCATGGAGAGTATGTTCACCAAGAAATAGGGTATGCCATTGGTAGATCTGGCAGTTCTTATCTTTATAAAAACCTTAGGTGCCCAGTGGTCAATGTCCTGGTGTTTAAGATGCCTCGGTCAAATGGATGGAGGCAAGGATAAAGTCTTGATGGTTCAGGGGATGGTAACTTACAAATGGCAGTTGCTGCTGTACTAAAGCTGCCAAAACCTCAGGATCTGAGCTTGTTTCATGAGAAGAGAAAGTAATCCTTTTTAATAATATTGAGATGAGCAGAAGCCTTGAGAATTTTTTATGCGCGTTCAGGGTTTTTTTTAGTGGATGCCTTGAGGCTTTATTTAACAACTTCTCTTATAGGAAGGTTGGTTAGTGGGGTTACCCTGAAAGAAGCATGTGGAATGTTTACCCTTCAAGGGAAATGTTTGTTGAGCCTTTTTTGGATGAATACATTCAAAGGTGATTATGGGTGAGAGTACACTGTTACAAGTAAAATAGAAGGAGAGGCCTGTGGCTCAGTGTAAGGGTACCCAGACATTTTTCTTTTGAGGGAGCAATGCACCCCGTGTATTAGAGACAAATGTTTCTTACATGTTGCCCACTTTTGAGAAAGTCTGGATGGGTCCTGAATTTTCAGAAGTATGCCTAAAGCCGCGTACGAACGGCCGGACTTTACGACAGAAAAAGTGCGATGGGAGATTTTGGTCGGACATTCCGACCGTGTGTATGCCCCATCGGACTTTTTCTGTCGGCATTTCCGACGGACTCAGAAATAGAACATGTTCTAAATCTTTCCGTCGGAAATGCCGTTGGAGTTTAGCCCATTGGCAAGTCCGCTCGTGTGTACGCGGCATTAGTCCTAGACCAGAAGCTGGAATATTTGAGCCTAATCTGGTGCACTGCCCAGTCAGAAGTGATTTTCTCTCTGGACAAATGTCCTACTCTGAAGACTCAGGTGAACTTACTAAAAAAAAAAAAAAAACTGACAGTAACTCAATCCACTTTGCATGGAGGTTTTGGGGAAAATGGAGACTCCTTTCAGGCATTTTTAATTTCCCCAATTTTATTTCAGACCCCTTCAACGGAATGTTTTGATGGCAGGGAACAAGAGGACTCCATAGATCGATTCCACAATTTTGTTGAATCCCAGCACAAGCATGTCTCCAAAATGATGGATCATCTCATAGATTCTGGAAATGAAAAGATTGTTTATCCATCTGTCATAGAAGATCCTGACGACAGATGCCAGACTGATTTCCAGTCAGGGCATTAATGAATCCAATACAAGTCTATGAGATTATAAAAACCACTTGGAACAGGTCAACTGCCAGTCAAATGCAGGTCCACTGCAGATCAAATACAGATCAACTGCACCTGCAATGGATTCTTATTGTTCTCTTACTAATTTCCAATGCTCCTAAATGATTTTAAAGCATGCTGCATTTTCCCATCAACGCCCATCTACAAAGGCTGTGGAGATTCATATTCTTACAAATGGCCATTCCTCTTTACAGCCTTTATAATTTTCTGTTTGAAAATATTGTAAGCATTCCTGTATCTACTTTGTCATAATTATTTATATGCAGCATAAGGGCACATATTTTTGGCATTCTCCCATGTCAAAGAACTTATATTTTCAGCAAATTGCTACCAATTTCTGTTTTTCTGAAAAGTCATCCTAGAAAAAAAATGTTAAGCTGCTTTGTGTTTAGGCGATATTGTAAAATGACTATACAAAACCTAAAAATATAAATATATGTTGGGTAAAATATTTCTCTTGGGCATTATCATTTGAAAACAACAATTATATTAATTCTTAAAATTCCCACATCATTTCCTATTTCTTTTCATTAATTTAGGCTAAATGTAACTTAGTATGATCTTTTGAGAAGCCTGCGGCAACAAGCTAACTGTATAAAACGTAATTCTTTACTTTAAGCAATGGCAAATTAATAATGCTTCTTGCCGCTTAATTTACTCTCCTGTTGAAATATTATAATTCATTAATCCAGGAAATCATTATAAAAATGTGGTTATTATTGATGGATGAAAAAAGCTTAATAAATGATATGGACAGTACATGTGCACATGTTTGATTAAAGCTATGTTTAGACCCTATTTACTGCATTGGCTGTACTACATATCTGTACTCTGACATATTTTTTGTTTCATTTTAAAGGAACCTTCAACATTCCCACAAAATTACAGTGAATTTGAAACTGCAGTTCTGCACTCCTAAAAGGTATCAATGCTTTGTCATAACATGTCTAAGGAGTGTACCATAGAGAACATTCAATATATATTTTTGTGAATTTTATATTTATAGTTATATATATTCAAAGGGTAACTCCATTTTCATGTTAGCAAATTACAAAAATATAATATAGCATATACAATTGCAACACGAGTCTTATTGAAATTGAATGCTATTAAAAATCCCCTTTGCTTTTCATTCTGTAGCACTGTCATTTTCTGTAAAATGCATGCAATATGGCAACCTGAACGCCGACCAGATATGTAATTTCCTGCTCATGTGCTTGGCTCACTATTATTCCCAAAAGTCTGCACTAAGGTTCAATTTTAATTTTGAACATCCCCTGCAACAGAAATGTCATTTTTGGTGAGCTACTCCCAAAGGAAAAGTATGCCTAAAGGGATGCGGACCCTACAATTTTCCTCATTAGAGCCCTGAAGGTGCAGCAGCAGATTGATAATTACAAAACCACTCCGATACAGGTTCACTTTCCACATGGACACCGACAAACAAACAGCTATTACTTCACAATGACAAAACAAAGGAGTCTGCAACAAAGTTTTTTAAAAATCCTTACTATGTACATACATAGCCCAGAGGGGAATGTTTTTTTCTCAACAAAAACATAGTTATTCTTTAATCCCTTCCCGACAAGGCCACTGCAGTTATACTTTGGCTCCCCTGCGCGAGCCATTGTAGCTGTACGTTGGCTCTTTAAGATGATGTAGCAGGAGCACGCGCACCCGCAGCGTGTCCCCGGAGCCGAGCGCGTGCCCGATGATCGCCGGGCACCCGCAATCGCTCGTGACAGAGCGAGAACCGGGATCTGTGTGTGTAAGCACACAAATCCCGGTTCTGTCTGGGGAGAGGAGAGAGATCGTGTGTAGGAACAACGATCTCTCTCCTCCTCTAGTCAGCCACATTCCCCCCACAGTTAGAACACACAAAGGGAACAGATTTAACCCCTTGATTGCCCCCTAGTGTTAACCCCTTTCCTGCCAGTGACATTTATACAGTAATCAGGGGCTATATATAGAACTGATCGCTGTATAAATGTCAATGGTCCCAAAAAAGTATCAAAAGTTTCCGATTTGTCTGCTGAAATGTCTCAGTGCCGATAAAAATCGCAGATCGCCGCCATTACTAGTAAAAAAATAATAATAATAAAAATGCCATAAATCTATGCTCTATTTTGTAGACGCTATAACTTTTGCGCAAACCAATCAATATATGCTTATTGTGATTTTTTTACCAAAATATGTAGAAGAATACATATTGGCCTAAACTGATGAAGAAATTATTATTTTTTTTTTAAATTGGGGATATTTATTATAGCAAAAAGTACAAAATAGTGTTTTTTTCAAAAGTGTTGCTCTTTTTTTGTTTATAGTGCAAAAAAAAAAAACTGCAGAGGTGATCAAATACCATCAAAAGAAATCTCTATTTGTGGGGAAAAAAGGACATACATTTTGTTTGGATACAACGTCGCACGACCGCACAATTGTCAGTTAAAGTGACGCAGTGCCGTATCGCAAAAATGGCCTGGTCAGGAAGGGGGCAAATCCTTCCGGGGCTGAAGTGGTTAAAAAAAACACAATTTCCATTTTTTTAAAATATTTTCTTAAGTCTGCAGCCAAAATATTATCTGGCGACCCTGCCATGAAAGTCTTTCTCTAGGTTCTTCCAATTTTGCTCCTGTGTGGTCTCCCTTTCATATGCACAGATTGGGAATACAAGTGGCCATGCCAACACACAATGGGAGGCCTGTCCAGAGCAATTATTTCTAACTAATAGAGGAGCAGAAAGCAGCTGAAAAGGATGGAGGAAGCAGCACTGAGATGAAAATAAAGATGAAAATTGTAAAAAACAGTATTTTTGGGGAAAAGGAAGACAATTGTTTATGATATCTAATTCCTAAGCAAACTAAATGTCATCCAGTGGTTAATATCTACTTTAAATCTCATTTCCTGTTTTACTCTTTTTTGCTTTTAGTTCTTACTCTGCCTCTCTCTTGAGATCCCAGATTTTAACACGGTGTGTCACTTGTAGGTGCTGAAAGCCTGGCAGAGTAAATTTTCTAACTCTCACGCTTAAAATGTATATTAAGACAAGATTTTTAAAAAAAGAAACACCTACAGTACATCTATACAATACATACACATTTCCCCTTATTGTGTTGTTAGAAGATCCTGCAAGTATTAAAAATATGTTTATTTGCTAGAAATGAACTCATAAAGCCTGTCTAAACCCAAAAGCAAAAATGTAATATATTGCAGCTCAGCAAACCTTAACACAAGACATTACTTATACACAGACAGCATTTTTTTCATTCAACCAGGGACTCCCCCCCCTCTGTCAGAATACACTGATCTGTGCTGCAGCCATCGGCTGCAAGCTCTGATTAAATGCTCGTTCTTCAACAGGACCAGTCAACAGAAGCTGGAATAACTACTGGCTACTGTTGAACAGACAGGAGTACATACGTAATCCAAATCATTTGGTGGAGGGGGATTATGGTGTGGGGTTGTTTTTCAGGGGTTTAGCTTGGCCCCTTAGTTCCAGTGAAGGGAACTCTTAAGGCATCAGCATACCAAGACATTTTGGACAATTTCATGCTCCTAACTTTGTGTGAACCGTTTGGGGATGGCCCCTTCCTGTTCAGACATGACTGGGCACTAGTACACAAAGCAAGGTCCATAAAGACATGGATGAGTGAGTTTGGGATGGAGGAACTTGACTGGCCTGCACAGAGTCCTCAACCCGATAGAATACCTTTGGGATGAATTAGAGCCAGGTCTTCACGTCCAACATCAGTGTCTGACCTCACAAATGTGCTTCTGGGAGAATGGTCAAACATTCCCATAGACACACTCCTAAACCTTGTGGACAGAGTTGAAGCTGTTATAGCTGCAAAGGGTGTGCCAACTGAATACTAAACCCTACGGATTAAAACTGGGATGCCATTAAAGTTCATGTGTGTGTAAAGGCAGGTGCCCCAATACTTTTGATGATATAGTGTATATTTGTCAATTCCCAGGAAAATTCAAGCCGTGTTGGAGGCCAAAAGTGGTCCAACACCATATTAGGTAACGATTTTGTTCTTTTACCATAATTGTAAAACAGGGGTCCCCCACAAGAGGGTTGGGATTTTAAAGGCAACTGAGTATAATGGAGAAACCAATAAATATGAATATAAAAGAGTCAGTGCATATCATTAATACAGCTGACTCGTTAATAACAACAATAACATATAATAAGGCATACATTTACAAACAGATACGGTCTCCTGCTTTTGAGAGATGAGACCGCCGTGTTTCAGGAGCTTGACTTTTTTTCAGGGGCTTATCGCATATGGAGACAGGTGTGCATCTATAAGAAAAATGCATCCGTCAAGAGTGGGACATATGGGGACAAGAGCATAAGGGGAGCATCGTTGAGGACAGCAAGGCAAATCAACCATGAAAAGGCCCACCTTAAAAACAAAATAAAAGGGGGGAAGAGAGGGGGAAGGGGGAGGGGAAAGGGGAGGGAAAGAGGTGGTGTAGAAACAAAAATAACAACAGTAAAAATACAAATAATATAACCTGATGCCAGAAATAAACGTATTTGCTGTTTAGTGTTCGATGGAATGGACAGGAAACAGGTCCAAAAAGAAGATTGAAATGATCCACTACGATCAAGCAGTATATGACAATGCTCGGTTGGTGTGTGTCATATACGGCAACAGCTGCACGGTGTAACAATAGGCAACAAACTACCATAAGTGTTTCAAAATCCCATATGGTATTCCTGTTTGGCCAATAAAACAAAAAATAATTATATAATCAATAAGCTTACCTTCAATAAAAAACTGTTCATATTAAATTGACAAGGATGTTTTGTCTCAATGTCAAAATGAATAGTAGAATAATTAATCGTATATGGATTATGAATTTCCAATCCAAGGAAAAAAAAATCTCTAAACCTTCATGTATTTCATATATTGTGCTTATAATTCGAAAAATCGCTATATAAAGATAGTTGTTGCTTGAATATATATATTAAAGCCCTTAAAAGGTTTGAACAACCCCAAAATGGTATGTCAAATATATGTTAGCAAGTAACTGAATGATCAAATGCGGATAGATTTACAACCTGTCAAACAGCGAAAAGATCAAAGCACATACCGTAGATAAGGATCGATACAAAAATTCGGGGTATTACAGACCATGCAGAGAGCCGACATCCCATGAACAAACAGCCACAATAATGACCTTAGCTTTATAGGGATGAACAGACCATCTGCGTCTGCATGGAGCCCGGCCCCCAGCTGATGCACATCAGCCTGGGATCCATGGAAACATGTGACGACGTGCGCAACAACAAAAGCGGTGCCGGTGCGCCCAACACGTGTGTGTCTCTGCGCAGGCGCGCGTCATGCTCAATGGGTGTTGTGGGTGCACATGTGCAATAAAGATCGTCGGCGCCACTGGAGATCTGATGCATGTATTTGCACCCCCTCCTCTGTAAGTGCCCCCCCCTCCTATAATTGCCCCCAATCTCTGTAATTGTCCCCCCTCCTCTGTAATTGCCCCCCACGCCCCATTTGTGCTGGTAGGGGAAGAAAATTTGTAATAGGAGGGAATGGAGATAATGGCACCCCAATCGCAAAGCAAAACTTCTTTTGGGTGACAGGCATTCCAAAATTCTGTTTCCGTGATTTTGCCGCAATTTGTCGGATGACAATCGCGGCAAAATCGCACCGCAGTGCCATGCCGTGTGCCGCTAAAGTGTTTGGGTTTGGCTTGAAGAAAAGGTGGCAACCCTACTCCATAGCTGCACTCTGCAAAATAACCTAGTACTGGAAATGGGAGAGTGGTTGACATAATTTAACCCAACAACTAACACCTAATGAAACCTTGTCATATTTTGAATATGATTAAATATTACCAAAGGTATAATAATATCTAGGGATGAACCTGATGTTCTAGTCGAACGTAAGTGTTTGTCAGCGGTGTTCGTGGCAAATTCGAAAGCTGACGGAACACCGTGTATCAATGCAATTTTTTTTTTTTAAATGGACTTTTTTTGGGAGCAGTGATTTTTTTATTGCTTAAAGTGAAACAATAAAAATGAAATATTCCTTTAAATATCGTGCCTGGGGGGTGTCTATAGTATGCCTGTAAAGTGGCACATTTTTCCTGTGTTTAGAACATTTCCACAGCAAAATTACATTTCTAAAGGAAAAATTTTCACTTAAAACTGGCTGTAATGAATTGTCGGGTCTCTGCAATATAGATACAGATAATTAAATAAAAAGAGCATGGGATCCCCCCCCACTGTCCACTGGCCCTTTGGGTCTGGCATGAATATTAAGAAGAACCCCGAATTAAAATTTTAAAAAATATTGCGTGGGGGTCCCTCTAAAATCCATACCAGGCCCTTCGGATCTGATATGGAAATTAAGGGGAACCCTGTGCCAAATTTTTTTTTTAAATGGCATAGGGGTCACCCCAAAATCCATACCAGACCCTTTAGGTCTGGTATGGATTTTAAGGGGAACCCTGCACCAAAATTTAAAAAAAAATGGCTTGGGGTCCCCCCAAAATCCATACCAGACCCTTATCCAAGCATGCAACCTGGCAGGCCGCAGGAAAAGAGGGGGGACAAGAGAGCGCCCCCCCTCCTGAACCATACCAGGCCACATGCCCTCAACATGGGGAGTGTGCTTTGGCGTAGCCCTTCAAAGCACCTTGTCCCCATGTTGATGGGTGCAAGGGCCTCATCCCCACAACCCTTGCCCGGTGGTTGTGGGGGTCTGCGGGTGGGGGGCTTATCAGAATCTGGAGCCCCCTTTAACAAGGGGACCCCCAGATCCCAGCCTCCCCCCTGTGTGAATTGGTAACGGGGTACAAATGTACCCCTACCATTTCACAAAAAAAGTGTCAAAATGGTAAAAAAGACAAGAGATAGCTTGGGACAAGTCCTTTATTAAAAAATAAAAAATAAAAATGTCCCACGAAGAAGGTTCACACTGCCTGATGGACCGAAAAAGAAAAAAAACAAGCCACTACTGACCTGCCTCCATGGGAGGCTCCCGCCGTCTGATGCGTCTTCTCTATGACAGCTCTTATATAACTGAGGGCGGGGCCACCCAGTGATATAACCGGGTCACCCTGCCCCCTCTGACGCCACTGGGACTTTCCCATGGCTTTCCCGTGGCATCTGAGGGGGGCGGTGTCACCATTTTGACACTTTTTTTGTGAAATGGTAGGGGTACATTTGTACCCCGTTACCAATTCACACAGGGAGGAGGCCAGGATCTGGGGGTCCCCTTGTTAAAGGGGGCTTCCAGATTTCGATAAGCCCTCAGCCTGCAGCCCCCCACAACCACCGGGCAAGGGTTGTTGAGGGCATGTGGATTGGTACGGTTCAGGAGGGGGGCGCTCTCTTCTCCCCCCTCTTTTCCTGTGGCCTGCCAGGTTGTTTGCTCAGATAAGGGTCTGGTATGGATTTTGGGAAGGACCCCTATGCCATTTGTTTTTAATTTTGGTGCAGGGTTCCCCTTAAAATCCATACCAGACCCAAATTTTGGAGAGGACCCCTATGCCATTTTTAAAAAAAAATTGGTGCAGGGTTCCCCTTAATTTCCATATCAGACCCGAAGGGCCTGGTATGGATTTTAGGGGGACCCCCACGCAATATTTTTTTTAAATTTTGATTCGGGGTTGCCCTTAATATTCATACCAGACCCAAAGGGCCTGGTAATGGATGGGGGGATCGATCCCATGCTCTTTTTTTCAAATAGCTGTATCTATATTGCTGAGACCCGACAATTCATTACAGCCGCGATCAGTTTTAAATGACAATTTTTCCTTTAGAAATGTAATTTTGCTGTTGAAATGTTCTAAACACGGGAAAAATGTGCCACGTTACAGGCATATTATAGTCACCCACCAGGCACCATATTTAAAGGAATGTTTAATTTTTATTGTTTCATTTTAAGCATTAACCACTTGCCGACCGCCTACCGCATATATACTGCGGCAGAATGGCACGGGCAGGCAGAATCACGTACCCGTACGTGATCTGCCTCCCGCGGGCGGGGGGTCCGATCGGACCCCCCCGGTGCCAGCGGCGGTCGGCATTTGACTGGGAGAGTCGGGAGGCGAGGGGGAGACCATCCGATCGTGGCCCCTCCCTCGCGATCGCTCCCAGCCAATGGGAATCCTCCTCTGCCTGTGTGCAGTTTCACACAGGTAGAGGATGTGATGTCATCTCTCCTCGGTCTGGCAGTTTCCGTTCCAGCGCCGAGGAGAGAAGACAAGTGAGTGCACACAACACACACACAGTAGAACATGCCAGGCATACCTTACACCCCCGATCCCCCCCCGATCACCCCCCAATCACCCCCCCCTGTCACAAACTGACATTAGCAGTATTTTTTTTTTTTTTTCTGATTACTGCATAGTGTCAGTTTGTGACAGTTACAGTGTTAGGGCAGTGAGTATTACCCCCCTTTAGGTCTAGGATACCCCCCTAACCCCCCCTAATAAAGTTTTAACCCCTTGATCACCCCCCCTCACCAGTGTCGCTAAGCGATCATTTTTCTGATCGCTGTATTAGTGTCGCTGGTGACGCTAGTTAGGAACGTAAATATTTAGGTTCGCCGTCAGTGTTTTATAGCGACAGGGACCCCCATATACTATCTAATAAATGTTTTAACCCCTTGATTGCCCCCTAGTTAACCCTTTCACCACTGATCACCGTATAACTGTTACGGGTGACGCTGGTTAGTTCGTTTATTTTTTATAGTGTCAGGGCACCCGCCGTTTATTACCGAATAAAGGTTTAGCCCCCTGATCGCCCGGCGGTGATATGCGTCGCCCCAGGCAGCGTCAGATTAGCGCCAGTACCGCTAACACCCACGCACGCAGCATACGCCTCCCTTAGTGGTATAGTGTCTGTACGGATCAATATCTGATCCAATCAGATCTATACTAGCGTCCCCAGCAGTTTAGGGTTCCCGAAAACGCAGTGTTAGCGGGATCAGCCCAGATACCCGCTAGCACCTGCGTTTTGCCCCTCCGCCCGGCCCAGCCCACCCAAGTGCAGTATCGATCGATCACTGTCACTTACAAAACACTAAACGCATAACTGCAGCGTTCGCAGAGTCAGGCCTGATCCCTGCGATCGCTAACAGTTTTTTTGGTAGCGTTTTGGTGAACTGGCAAGCATCAGCCCCAGGCAGCGTCAGGTTAGCGCCAGTACCGCTAACCCCCACGCACGCACCGTACACCTCCCTTAGTGGTATAGTATCTGATCGGATCAATATCTGATCCGATCAGATCTATACTAGAGTCCCCAGCAGTTTAGGGTTCCCAAAAACGCGGTGTTAGCGGGATCAGCCCAGATACCTGCTAGCACCTGCGTTTTTCCCGTCCGCCCGGCCCAGCCCAGCCCACCCAAGTGCAGTATCGATCGATCACTGTCACTTACAAAACACTAAACGCATAACTGCAGCGTTCGCAGAGTCAGGCCTGATCCCTGCGATCGCTAACAGTTTTTTTGGTAGCGTTTTGGTGAACTGGCAAGCACCAGCCCCAGGCAGCGTCAGATTAGCGCCAATACCGCTAACACACACGCACGCAGCATACGCCTCCCTTAGTGGTATAGTATCTGATCGGATCAATATCTGATCAGATCTATACTAGCGTCCCCAGCAGTTTAGGGTTCCCAAACACGCAGTGTTAGCGGGATCAGCCCAGATACCTGCTAGCACCTGCGTTTTGCCCCTCCGCCCGGCCCAGCCCAGCCCACCCAAGTGCAGTATCGATCGATCACTGTCACTTACAAAACACTAAACGCATAACTGCAGCGTTCGCAGAGTCAGGCCTGATCCCTGCGATCGCTAACAGTTTTCTTGGTAGTGTTTTGGTGAACTGGCAAGCACCAGCGGCGTAGTACACCCCGGTCGTAGTCAAACCAGCACTGCAGTAACACTTGGTGACGTGGCGAGTCCCATAAGTGCAGTTCAAGCTGGTGAGGTGGCAAGCACAAGTAGTGTCCCGCTGCCACCAAGAAGACAAACACAGGCCCGTCGTGCCCATAGTGCCCTTCCTGCTGTATTCGCCAATCCTAATTGGGAACCCACCACTTCTGCAGCGCCCGTACTTCCCCCATTCACATCCCCAACCAAATGCAGTCGGCTGCATGAGAGGCATTTTCTTTATGTCCTCCCGAGTACCCCTACCCAGCGAACCCCCCCAAAAAAGATGTTGTGTCTGCAGCAAGCGCGGATATAGGTGTGACACCCGCTATTATTGTCCCTCCTGTCCTGACAATCCTGGTCTTTGCATTGGTGAATGTTTTGAACGCTACCATTCACTAGTTGACTATTAGCGTAGGGTACAGCATTGCACAGACTAGGCGCACTTTCACAGGGTCTCCCAAGATGCCATCCCGAACCTGGAACCGGTTACAGTTATAAAAGTTACAGTTACAAAAAAAAAGTGTAAAAAAAAAAAAAACACATACAAAAATATAAAATAAAATAAAAATAGTTGTCGTTTTATTGTTCTCTCTCTCTATTCTCTCTCTCTATTGTTCTGCTCTTTTTTACTGTATTCTATTCTGCAATGTTTTATTGTTATTATGTTTTATCATGTTTGCTTTTCAGGTATGCAATTCTTTATACCTTACCGTTTACTGTGCTTTATTGTTAACCATTTTTTTGTCTTCAGGTACGCCATTCACGACTTTGAGTGGTTATACCAGAATGATGCCTGCAGGTTTAGGTATCATCTTGGTATCATTCTTTTCAGCCAGCGGTCGGCTTTCATGTAAAAGCAATCCTAGTGGCTAATTAGCCTCTAGACTGCTTTTACAAGCAGTGGGAGGGAATGCCCCCCCCCCCATGTCTTCCATGTTTTTCTCTGGCTCTCCTGTCTCAACAGGGAACCTGAGAATGCAGCCGGTGATTCAGCCAGCTGACCATAGAGCTGATCAGAGACCAGAGTGGCTCCAAACATCTCTATGACCTAAGAAACCGGAAGCTACAAGCATTTTATGACTTAGATTTCGCCGGATGTAAACAGCACCATTGGGAAATTGGGAAAGCATTTTATCACACCGATCTTGGTGTGGTCAGATGCTTTGAGGGCAGAGGAGAAATCTAGGGTCTAATAGACCCCAATTTTTGCAAAAAAGAGTACCTGTCACTACCTATTGCTATCATAGGGGATATTTACATTCCCTGAGATAACAATAAAAATGATTTAAAAAAAAAAAAAAATGAAAGGAACAGTTTAAAAATAAGATAAAAAAATAATAATAATAAAGAAAAAAAAAAAAAAAAAAAAAAGCACCCCTGTCCCCCCTGCTCTCGCGCTAAGGCGAACGCAAGCATCGGTCTGGCGTCAAATGTAAACAGCAATTGCACCATGCATGTGAGGTATCACCGCAAAGGTCAGATCGAGGGCAGTAAGTTTAGCAGTAGACCTCCTCTGTAAATCTAAAGTGGTAACCTGTAAAGGCTTTTAAAGGCTTTTAAAAATGTATTTAGTTTGTCGCCACTGCACGTTTGTGCGCAATTTTAAAGCATGTCATGTTTGGTATCCATGTACTCGGCCTAAGATCATCTTTTTTATTTCATCAAACATTTGGGCAATATAGTGTGTTTTAGTGCATTAAAATGTAAAAAAGTGTGTTTTTTCCCCAAAAAATGCGTTTGAAAAATCGCTGCGCAAATACTGTGTGAAAAAAAAAAATGAAACACCCACCATTTTAATCTGTAGGGCATTTGCTTTAAAAAAAATATATAATGTTTGGGGGTTCAAAGTAATTTTCTTGCAAAAAAAAATTATTTTTTTATGTAAACAATAAGTGTCAGAAAGGGCTTTGTCTTCAAGTGGTTAGAAGAGTGGGTGATGTGTGACATAAGCTTCTAGATGTTGTGCATAAAATGCCAGGACAG
This sequence comes from Lithobates clamitans, assembly GCA_037952925.1. Taxonomy (NCBI): domain Eukaryota; kingdom Metazoa; phylum Chordata; class Amphibia; order Anura; family Ranidae; genus Lithobates; species Lithobates clamitans. The sequence continues at coordinate 125,614 of JBBGZY010000965.1, read as the reverse complement.
TTCAAAACCCCCCCAAATGACCCCATTTTGGAAAGTAGACACCCCAAGCTATTTGCTGAGAGGCATGTTGAGTCCATGGAATAATTTATATTGTGACACAAGTTGCGGGAAAGAGACAATTTTTTATTTTTTTTATTTTTTTTTGCGCAAAGTTGTCACTAAATGATATATTGCTCAAACATGCCATGGGAATATGTGAAATTACACCCCAAAATACATTCTGTTGCTTCTCCTGAGTACGGGGATACCACATGTGTGGGACTCTTCGGGAGCCTAGCCGCGTATGGGACCCCGAAAACCAAGCACCGCCTTCAGGCTTTCTAAGGCCGTAAATTTTTGATTTCACTCTTCACTGCCTATCACAGTTTCGGAGGCCATGGAATGCCCAGGTGGCACAAAACCCCCCCCAAATGACCCCATTTTGGAAAGTAGACACCCCAAGCTATTTGATGAGAGGTATAGTGAGTATTTTGCAGACCTCACTTTTTGTCACAAAGTTTTGAAAATTGAAAAAAGAAAAAAAAAATTTTTTTTCTCGTCTTTCTTTATTTTCAAAAACAAATGAGAGCTGCAAAATACTCACCATGCCTCTCAGCAAATAGCTTGGGGTGTCTACTTTCCAAAATGGGGTCATTTGGGGGGGGTTTGTGCCACCTGGGCATTCCATGGCCTCCGAAACTGTGATAGGCAGTGAGGAGTAAAATCAAAAATGTACGTCCTTAGAAATCCTGAAGGCAGTGATTGGTTTTCGGGGTCCCGTACGCGGCTAGGCTCCCAAAAAGTCCCAAACATGTGGTATCCCCATACTCAGAAGAAGCAGCTAAATGTATTTTGGGGTGCAATTCCACATATGCCCATGGCCTGTGTGAGCAATATATCATTTAGTGACAACTTTGTGCAAAAAAAAAAAAAAAAATTTGTCACTTTCCCGCAACTTGTGTCAAAATATAAAACATTCCATGGACTCAACATGCCTCAAAGCAAATAGCTTGGGGTGTCTACTTTCCAAAATGGGGTCATTTGGGGGGGTTTTATGTCATCTGGGCATTTTATGGCCTTCAAAACTGTGATAGGTAGTGAGGAGTAAAATCAAAAATATACACCCTTAGAAATCCTGAGGGCAGTGATTGGTTTTCGGGGCCCCGTACGCGGCTAGGCTCCCAAAAAGTCCCACACATGTGGTATCCCCGTACTCAGGAGAAGCAGCTAAATGTATTTTGGGGTGCAATTCCACATATGCCCATGGCCTGTGTGAGCAATATATCATTTAGTGACAACTTTTTGTAATTTTTTTTTTTTTTTGTCATTATTCAATCACTTGGGACAAAAAAAATGAATATTCAATGGGCTCAACATGCCTCTCAGCAAATTCCTTGGGGTGTCTACTTTCCAAAATGGGGTCATTTGTGGGGGTTTTGTACTGCCCTGCCATTTTAGCACCTCAAGAAACGACATAGGCAGTCATAAATTAAAGGCTGTGTAAATTCCAGAAAATGTACCCTAGTTTGTAGACGCTATAACTTTTGCGCAAACCAATAAATATACACTTATTGACATTTTTTTTACCAAAGACATGTGGCCGAATACATTTTGGCCTAAATGTATGAATAAAATTGAGTTTATTGGATTTTTTTTAGAACAAAAAGTAGAAAATATCATTTTTTTTCAAAATTTTCGGTCTTTTTCCGTGTATAGCGCAAAAAATAAAAATGGCAGAGGTGATCAAATACCATCAAAAGAAAGCTCTATTTGTGGGAAGAAAAGGACGCAAATTTCGTTTGGGTACAGCATTGCATGACCGCGCAATTAGCAGTTAAAGCGACGCAGTGCCGAATTGTAAAAAGTGCTCTGGTCAGGAAGGGGGTAAAACCTTCCGGGGCTGAAGTGGTTAACATTAACATTTTCATGTTTATTAAAAGTCAGCAGCTACAAAAAGTGTAGCTGCTGACTTTTAACCACTTGCCGCCCGCCCTATTACCAAATGACGGCGGCAAAGTGGTTTGATATTCCTGACGTCATATGACATGATCAGGAATATCGAGCCGCTACGCGCCCCCGGGGGCGCGCATTGCGGTGATCGTTGTTGCGGGGTGTCAGTCTGACACCCTGCAACACCGATCTAGGTAAAGAGTCTCTGACGGAGACTCTTTACCACGTGATCAGCCGTGTCCAATCACGGCTGATCACGATGTAAATAGAAAGAGCCGGTGATCGGCTTTTCCTCACTCGTGTCTGACAGACGCGAGTAGAGGAGAGCTGATCGGCTGCTCTCCTGACGGGGGGGGTCTGTGCTGATTGTTTTTCAGCACAGCCCCCCCTCAGGTCCCACCCAGGACCACCAGGGAAGCCGCCCAGGACCACCAGGGAAGCCATCCACACTGGACCACCAGGTATGCCCCTAGACCCCCAGGGAAATGCCACTATGTGCCCAGGCAGCTGCCAATCTGTGCCCAGGCAGCTGCCAATCAGTGCCCACTCCAATGCCTACCACTGCCAGTGCCACCAGGGATGCCCATCAGTGCCTCATATCAGTGCCGCGTATCAGTGCCCATCAGTGCCACGTATCAGTGCCCATCAGTGCCCAGCAGTGCCACCTATCAGTGCCCAGCAGTGCCGCCTTTCAGTGCCCATCAGTGTTGCCTATCAGTGCCCATCAATGCCAACCAGTGCCACCCAGTGCCACCCATAAGTGCCCATCAGTGCCGCCTATCAATGCCCATCAGTGCTGCATATCAGTGCCACCCATCAATGCCGCCTACCAGTGCCCATCAGTGCCCATCGTCAGTGCCCGTCAGTGCCTGCTCATTGGTGCCACCTCATTGGTGCCGCCGTATCAGTGCCTGTCAGTGCTGCCTTATCAGTGCCCATCAGTGAAAGAGAAAACTTACTTATTTACAAATTTTTTTAACAGAAACAAAAGCAAAACTTTTATTTTTTTCAAAATTTTCGGTCTTTTTTTATTTGTTTAGCAAAAAATAAAAACCGCAGAGGTGATCAAATACCACCAAAAGAAAATAGAAATAAACAAAATTGCGCTAGAAAAAAATTAAAATAAATAAAATAAATACCAGTGAAAAAAATGTGAATAGAAATAGGATGACACCTTAATACAAGTATCATGAATGAAGTTCGATAAGCTGCGGTTATAAGTGGGGCCCACCAACAGAATAAATAAAACAGGTAAACCGCGCTAATATGAGTCCAATTAACAATCAGTGAAAATAAAATAAAATCAATTAAGTCCAGAATAATGCAATAAATTCTTCTATGCGATGAGGTGAAGAAAAATGGAAGATAACTGTGTGGTGAACTGCTTACCAGAACGTAAGCCAAGTCAGACAGATGGCTTAAACCCAGCCCGGGCCTTTATGATTTTTATGATTATTTGTGTGAACACTCCTCTTTTTTTTGATGTAATATGTTTATGTCAGTATCACGCTATGGTCTTTGTATTTTTATGTAATTAAACCCTATGTGGACCCGTTCTGCTGCATGAGCGTGACAGATTCTTCCCACTTTGGAATGCTCCTAAAGGCCCGGGCTGGGTTTAAGCCATCTGTCTGACTTGGCTTACGTTCTGGTAAGCAGTTCACCACACAGTTATCTTCCATTTTTCTTCACCTCATCGCATAGAAGAATTTATTGCATTATTCTGGACTTAATTGATTTTATTTTATTTTCACTGATTGTTAATTGGACTCATATTAGCGCGGTTTACCTGTTTTATTTACCACCAAAAGAAAGCTCTATTTGTGGGAACAAAATGATAAAAATTTAGTTTGGGTACAGTGTAGCATGACCTCGCAATTGTCATTCAAACAGCTCTGAAAGCTGAAAATTGGTCTGGGCAGGAAGGTGTCTAAGTGCCCTGTATTGAAGTGGTTAATAAACACACATTCACCTGTCCCACGGTCCAGCGATGTGGCCGCCCAAAGCCTCAGTTCTCTCCCCCTTCTCTCCCCAGTGCTGGCATCACTAGTGTGGGCACCCGGCTGTGACAGCTTGCGGCCTCACAGCCGGGTGCACACTGCACACTGGGCAATCATCTGGGACCTGTGACGTGTCGCAGAAGATTCCCGGGAGGGAGGGGGAGAGGAGAACTTCCGCTCAAGCCACCCAGGCAGGCCCGAGCGGAAGTGGGAGCAGGTACCTGTCAAAACTAGGAACCCCCTCCCCCCCCCCCAAAAAAAATGACATGCCAAATGTGGAGAAAAGGCGCCAAGCAACCAATAGCATACCTCCCAACCGTCCCGGATTGCCCGTGAAAGTCCCGCTGTGGGAGGTCTGTCCCGCGTCCCGGGCACCTTCATTCCGGGACAATACAATGTCCCGGATTGGCCCCACTGGCCGATCTGATGCCCCCCTAAAAATTTCCGGCTGCATTGCCGCTGTCCCTCACTGCCCGCTGTACTAGTTTTGGCCGAGACTGCTTCATTTCACCCCCAGATGCTGCCTGGCTCACTGCCAAAACAACTGGTTGCTAGGCATGGCCCGCCTGGCGTCTAACAACCAGTGACGTCACGACAAGGAGGAGAGTGGAGCCCCAGCATTTAGCCAAAGGAGGAGTCCTCTTCGCGCCTAAGCTCCGCCCCCGGCTCCGCCCCTGACTCCGCCCCCGACTCCGGGTCTTCCCTGAGTGGAGCCTCAGCATTTAGCCAAAGGAGGGTTCCTCTTCGCGCCTAAGCTCCGCCTCTGACTCCGCCCCCGACTCCGGGTCTTCCCCGAAGGCTGTTCCTGCGCTGGAATAAAGGTAGGAGAAATGCTCCCTGCACTGCCCTGACTCTGAGTATACTCATGGTCACTCTGCTCCCTCCCATACACTGCCCCTCTCCAGTCATGCTGTACAGTCCCCCCATACTGCCCTCCAATACCCCCCCATTATACTGCCCCCCTCCCATTTTACTGCCCTGCACTACCCCCCAATATACTGCCCTCTACTACCACCCCTCCCATCATACTGCCCCAATCCCATCATACTGCCCCCCCCTCCTATTATACTGCCCTCCACTGCCACCCCTCCTATTATACTGCCCTCCACTAACCCCCCATTATACTGCCTTTCACTGCCACCCCCACCCATCATCCTGCTCTCCCTCCCATCATCCTGCCCCCCCTCCAATTATACTGCCCTCCACTGCCACCCCTCCTATTATACTGCCCTCCACTAACCCCCCTCCCATTATACTGCCCTCCACTACCACCCCTCCCATCATACTGCCCTCCACTACCACCCTTCCCATCATACTGCTCTCCCTCCCATCATACTGCCCTCCACTACCACCCCTCCCATAATACTGCCCTCCACTAAACCCCCTCCCATTATATTGCCCTCCACTATCATCCCTCCCATCATACTGTCCTGCACTAACCCCCCCTCCCATGATACTGCCCTCCACTACCGCCTCCTCCCATCATACTGCCCTCCACTACCTCCTCTCCCATCATACTGCCCTCCACCCCATCCTACTGCCCTCCACTGCCACCCCTCCTATTATACTGCCCTCCACTAACCCCCCTCCCATTATACTGCCCTCCACTACCACCCCTCCCATCATACTGCCCTCTACTACCACCCTTCCCATCATACTGCCCTCCACTACCACCCCTCCCATAATACTGCCCTCCACTAAACCCCCTCCTATTATATTGCCCTCCACTACCATCCCTCCCATCATACTGCCCTGCACTAACCCCCCCTCCCATGATACTGCCCTCCACTACCGCCTCCTCCCATCATACTGCCCTCCACTACCTCCCCTCCCATCATAATGCCTTCCACTGCCTCCGCCCCCAACATACTGCCTTCCACTGCCACCCCTCCCATCATACTGCCCTCCACTGACACCCCCTCACATCATACTGCCCTCCACCCCATCATACTGCCCTCCACTGCCACCAACTCCCATCAAAAACTGTAAAAAAAACTCTAAAAAATAAAATGGATAAAATATAATGGTAAAAAATAATAACAAAAATAAAATAACAACAATAAAAAAAAACTACTGATCCTGTCCACTGCCCTACTGATTATGTCTACTGCCCTACTGACCACGTCCACTGCTCTACTGACCATGTCCACTGCCCTACTGACCATGTCCACTGCCCTACTGACCATGTCCACTACCTTACTGAACACTTTCTCTGCCATACTGACCACTTTCTCTGCCATACTGACCACTTCCACTGCTCTACTGACCATGTCCACTGCCCTACTGACTGACACCATTCACAGTCCACACTGACACCACTGGCGGAACTACCAGCAAAGGTTGCACTTGCAACTAGGCCCTGGCCTTCTGCCACCATGGCCGGGCCCAATCTGCTGTGGGACCATGAAGGGTGATGGGATCAGTGGGAAGGGCTCTGGGCTCGAAGGGAATGGCCCAGGCTGGAGGTCGGGGGGCCCTTCATGGTTTCTTGCACCAGGGCCCCTGAAGGTTCTAATTAAGCCTCTGCTGCACCCTGTATATAGCTCATCCAGTACCCTGTGCCCTGTATATAGCTCGTCTCAGAACCCCGCACCCTGTATATAGCTCATCCCAGAACCCTGCACCCTGTATATAGCTCATCCCAGCACCCTGCACCCTGTATATAGCTCATCCAAGAACCCTGCACCCTGTATATATCTCATCCCAGAACCCTACACCCTGTATATAGCTCATCCCATAACCCTGTATATAGCTCATCTCAGATCCCTGGACCCTGTATATAGCTCATCTCAGATCCCTGGACCCTGTATATAGCTCATCCCAGAACCATGCACCCTGTATATATGCTCATCTCAGAACCCTGCACTCTGCACATAGCTCATCCCAGAACCCTGCACTCTGCACATAGCTCATTCCAGAACCCTGCACTCTGCACATTGCTCATTCCAGAACCCTGCACTCTGCACATTGCTCATTCCAGAACCCTGCACTCTGCACATAGCGCATCCCAGAACCCTGCACTCTGCACATAGCTCATTCCAGAACCCTGCACTGTTTACATAGCTCATTCCAGAACCCTGCACTCTGTACATAGCTCATGCCAGAACCCTGCACTCTGTGCATAGCTCATCTCAGAACCCTGCACTCTGTACATAGCTCATCTCAGAACCCTGCACTCTGTACATAGCTCACCCCAGAACCCTGCTCTCTGTACATAGCTCATCCCAGAACCCTGCACTCTGTACATAGCTCAACCCAGTACCCTGCACTCTGCATGCAGCTCACTCCAGAACCCTGCACTCTGCATGCAGCTCACTCCAGAACCCTGCACTCTGCATGCAGCTCACTCCAGAACCCTGCACTCTGAATGCAGCTCACCCCAGAACCCTGCACTCTGTACACAGCTCATGCCAGAACCCTGCACTCTGTACACAGCTCATGACAGAACCCTGCACTCTGTACACACACAGCTCATGCTAGAACCCTGCACTCTGTACACAGCTCATGCCAGAACCCTGCATTCTGTACACAGCTCATGCCAGAACCCTGCACTCTGTACATAGCTCATGCCAGAACCCTGCACTCTGTACATAGCTCATGCCAGAACCCTGCACTCTGTACATAGCTCATCCTACAAACCCTGCACTCTGTATATAGCTCATGCCAGAACCCTGCACTCTGTATATAGCTCATCCTACAACCCTGCACTTTGTACGTAATGCACTCCAAACACTGCATTCTTTTATCCTTTTTTTTAAATGAATGTGCTGGGGTATGTATGTATCCATGAGACTCTTGCTTGTGGAACAATAATAAAAGCATATTTTATAGATACAAGGAAGCCCAAGTTTTGTTTAATGATGCCCATTAAGCTCCTCCCACTGTCAAAAGTTTGACCACGCCCACATTTGCCGCAGCGCGCTATGCAAGGTTACTTCCTTCCTCAAGTGTCCCTCATTCTGAAGTTCAAAAGTTGGGAGGTATGCAATAGTGTAAAAGGGTTTAATGGGTGTACATAAAAAACATAGATCCCACACAGGATCTTTAAGAAGTCCTTGCCACAGCGGCAGCTCTGTGGAGACAGAAGGGAGAAGGGAGAATGCTGGAACCAAAAGCTACACGGAGACTGTTGACAGCTGTCAAGACCTGGAGTAGAACTGGCTAATTGGAACGTGCTTCAGAGGCTACTCACGCCTCCTTCCTCAGCCGACTAGGAGATTTAAATACACTCAGAAACTCAAGTCAAACTCCAGTTAATACTTTATAAGCAGTTACAGCAAACATGTTTTCTTTTGGGATAAAGGTTTTACACAAATAAATAAAAGCTGACCATTGTACGCACTCCTGCTAGTGTTAAATGGTTTGTCTCATCTCTGTAAGGGATACATTCTGCTGGAGAACTTGTTCTTTTGAAAAACAGACTTACTGGCTGGATCACCAGATGAAAATGAAAGAAAGAAAGCCCAAAAAAGAAAATTAATGCAGCCATCGCATCTAAGAAATTCTAAGCTGCAGTATAAAATATGTTTGCTTTTGGGTTTAATACCACTTTAAAGGTGCATACCTTACTAGGCCTGTTTTTGACCAATGTTTTTTTTCTGGACTAAATATTTGCACTTAACTGAAATTGTCTGTAACCACTGTCTTTATTGATAAAGATGTCTAATCTGTTGCCTAAAACTGTTCTGCTGATGGTAATGTCCATTGCACACCAACACACCTAACATCCTATTAACTTCAAGCATGTTAAGATTCATTAGCTTCCACTTAAAGATTTGCTACAAGAGACATTATTTGTGCCCTACTTGCACGTAAGCTATAGCATATTGAGACTACCTTCCCTCTTATACAAAGCAAAGTGGAAGTAAACTTGTCCTTTATCTGCTGGAGAAAAAAATTTGTGCCAGCAAGTCTAGATAAATCAATAGCTCATGTTCCTACAACATAAAGTATTACCACTCCTAAGAAAGAACACCAGAACAAAGACTCAGAAAATAACAAAAACATCATGTGATTACTGTCACAGAAAGACAGAAAATAATAAAATGTTATCATAAAGTCAACAGTTAGTGGAGAAAATGCACTTAACTGTATGCATAAAAAAATAAATAATTGCAATCTAAATTACTGCACTATAGAATCACATCAAATCCCATTATGGAACTTGAATGCCTCCCCAATTTGCCATGTCCTTCTATCATCACAGATTTTAGTGTCATAAAATGTGTTATAATTTAGGTGTGTAGGTGTGTTCTACATGGGATGAAATGGTATTCTCTTAAGTCTGAACCACAAGTAAACATCTAATTGTACAGATGAAATATACTGTACACATATGAACTATACTATTTTATCTGCCAAATGATTCAAAGTTCTATGCAGCTATGCTTGTGTAGTGGTTGGTTACCACTAGCTACTAACATCCACCAAATCACTCTGCTGCCAGACCCCCATCTATCACTTCTGAGATAATGAGCAGTCATTTGCGTAGTTTTGTTGCATTTATTGCGGGATACAACTTGGTTGGGGCAAAGGAAGATTTGGGATGCCCATAGCACTTATTGAATTGTCATCACATTTGTAGAACATTGATAAGCAGCTTTAGCCCTGAAATTGATGTACTTCTAACATTCACAGTCTATTTCCTCTGCATACCTCCACTGCAGACTATTGCTCCTCTTCCTCTGCACTCACTCCTGCAGATTATCACACCTCTAGATTCCTCTTTTCTTGTACAAATCCTCTACTGCAAAACGGTTAGACTCCTGTATCATCACTTCCAGTAATACAAAAAGGGATGACTCTGAATAACCCCAGATTGCTGACTGTACTTGAATGGTGTTGCTTCAGCAAATCAGTAAGCCAGAGGCATGCAATACCTCTCCCCGACGGCTCGGTGAATTTGGTAGCTACACACTCTTGGAAGGTATTACCAGAGTGCTTTACCAGACCAGAGATACTCGGTACCTCTCCCCGATGGCCTAGCACACGGTAATAAGCGGACTACTGTTCCCAGCCAGTCTATAACTGCAAACGCTGCGTTCCCTGGCCACAGCATTCTTCACTACTCTCAACAATTCTCCTGTTGCTTCTTTCACACTGACCTTCTCTAAAGGGCAAATTCTGTGTTTTCCGGTCAGTCCTACTATTTCTTCTCCTTCACCGATCTTCTCCTGTGTACAAGTCCTGTGTTCCCCAGTCACAGCAGCCTGACACCAATTCCATGATGAAGATCTTTATCCAGGAATACATCCTAGCAGCTCCTCCATCCCTCCTCCGCGCTCGGCACGTCCCCCACGTGGGGACGCCCTGCGGCAACTACCTAAAACTCCATTCTCCTTTTCTCCTGCCCCATCAAAACTCCCGGGCAGCATGTGACCCCAGCTTATATGGGAGGCCTGCCCCCTGCCAATACTGAATGGTAATTGGTCAGAGCTCCTCACATGAGCTGCCTGCCACTCATACCTCATGTCCAACCCCTGTTCCAGAACAATCTTCCTGAAAGCAGGGGAGGCACCTCTGAGTCAGAGCACAGGTGGTCACACCCACCACTACACTAAACACTCCCAATCGCAAATCAAAACAAACAGGCCTAACCCAAAGCACAGGCCTGTCTAAATTTGCTTATACTGACACCTTAGACACAGAAAAATCCTATGCTAGCACCTACCTAAAGGTAGAGGGTGCTACACTTGTGATTGATATACTTCTGCTAGACATTTTTTTTTTCAGGAGGGTGGCAGCACTTTCTCTGTTAGAGTTAAAGCACAAATACAGTTAAGTTGGCCATAGACGGCTATTTTTTTTTTCTTTCAGCTAGTGGGCTGAATCAAAAAAAAAAAAAACAGATTCCTACAAAGTCTTCCAGCTTTTCCCTTCTAAATATGTCAATGCAACAATCTCTGGCCAGCATTAGAACTTTTGTTTTAAATCATAGCCCCACACTGTGCGAAAAATTAAAAGCAACTTTTACTGCAATGCTCACCTTCCCCCCATCAATGTTGCTGCAGACTATTTGGTGGTCCAGCATTGTTCCTCTTCTGTATTGAATGATGCCCTGAATACCCGTAGAAAAAAAAAGTTGACTCTATAAAAAATGTTTAAAAATTAAACTAGTTATGTTAGTGTGTATGTGTGCTGCAAGGTGTGCTGCCCACCCAAACTGAAGCTGGGCTTTAAGAAATCTTAAGGTGTCACTTCCCTGCATGGAGCCTACTGATAAAACAGTAACTGATAAGTCATCACCTCTGCTCCCTCTACTCTATTCTCCTAATCTGTATTTTTTCTGTCAGCACTTGTGCACACAGCAGAGCCTGAAAAAAAAGAACTACAGCACTCCCTTTGCCACCATGGTGTGCTGCGTTTTTATTTTTGGTCACACATACAGTTTAAAGCAGAACTATCCTATGTTGAAAACAGTATCCATGTAATTAGGAATAGTGTCATTTAGGGGAAGTTTGAGTTGGGTGGCAAAGGAGCATTTACCCCATGGGCCAGTTCTGATAAAATATGCTGGTTTGGTGGACCTGACTGGAAATACTTCACAATTCAGGCATGGACAGGAGTTGGACCGTCAGTCAGTGGCAGATGGTGGGCAATATACAGCTTTATGTATCTAGCCGCTTCCCATTTAGATGCGCAATCACAGGTTTGGCAGAGGGATGACTTTCAGCACCAACTTTCTTTGTGGCTCTAAATTTGTGATCACACCAGCCGTTATTGTACCAAACTGTTTGATAACCCCCTTTCCCTATTCCCCCGCTGGCCTGCCCTCACACTCTGCTGCATAGGTATGCACACATGGGGTGCTAGATGTTCCTGGGCACACCCTAATCACCCTGTACTGTGCAGATTCCCCCTGCTGCCCGGTTGTAGAGAGAGGGACTAGGGAATCTCTGTCCTCAATCCCTTTCTCTGTCTCAAAAGTAAAACATCATGGCTCTGTTTAAACCCCTGAAATTTCACCAAAGACCCCCCCCCCCAAGGGGGCTCCTAAAAAAAAAAACTGTAAAAAAATTAAATTGCAAAGTAGTAAAAAACAAAGAAGAGTAGTAAAAAAAAAAAAGAAAAAAAGAAGAAGAAAAATAATCTCTGCCCTACTGACACCATCCAATGCTCTAATGACACTTTCCTCTACCCTACTGACAAGGTCCACTGCCCTACTGACAAAAGTCCACTGCTCTACTGACACTGTCCACTGCCCTATTGACAAAAGTCTACTGCTCTACTGACACTGTCCACTGCCCTACTGTTTTATATATATATATATATATATATATATATATATATATATATATATATATATATATATATATATATATATATATATATATATATATATATATAAATATATATATATATATATAAATATATATATATATAAACACACACTCACACTCGCATGTGGGTTTGAGCTTTGGGGTGCACACCCTAATGCAATAAGCTCTGCTGTAAGAAAGTGTTCGCTTCATCAATCAGTACGCTTACAGCTTACATCATCACCACTTCTGCCAGTCAGACCACAGTGACCCCTACTTCTGTGATCAATGAAGAGTTATGTGCTCAGGCATGGTTTGAACTCACACTGAGGTGAACCATACCAGAACACAAGTGAATTGTGTTCAGGTCCACTTTTTTACCTGGTCTTTTTGCCACTTGCTAAAATCTAAAGAAATTGCTTTGTATTTTATCTTATAATGCATTCTTGACTACTTTCTAAATTCTCATTGAGTCCCAAAGAAATGTATTATATGAATTATTGTATTCTTAACCAATTTAGTCTCAGATTTTTTTCTCCTCCTATGCCTCTATAAATCCCAGGACACTTTCTTTGTTTATCTTGTGTAGGCTACCCTAACACATTATACATCATTTTTTGAAACAGGTGGGGATCCCCCAAAAAACTATACCAAATCCTTATCTGGGCATGCAGCCTGGCTTGCCAGGAAAGGGAGAGGTTGCAGGTTTCCACTCCCCCCTGATCCATATCAAGCCACATGCCCTCATCTTCGAAAGGGTACTTTGCCAAGAGAGACACAATCCCATCCCCCCCCCCCCAGCTTGGCACCTTGTCCCCATATTAATAGGGAAAAAGGTCTTATCCCCATACCTCGAGCATAGTGGATGTTGGGGTCTGTGGAGGAGGGAACTTGAAGCCCCCAGATATCTGGCTCTCCCCTTATGCCCCCTCCACATACATACTCCTTATTACTTATACAACACCATAGTAAAAATCATTCATAATAATAATAAAAAAAGAAAAAAAAACATTGTCCCTTGATGTAAATGCAACCTCCACCACATCAACCAGTAACATAAATCAATCATGATGAGCAATGCCCTGAAAACATCATGACCTGTTCCATGATGATTGTCTCCAGCCACTACTCATAAAGCACTAAAAATAATAAATGACCCTCTAGATACTGCCTTGTACAAGATTACAGAAATACAAAATATCCCTATGGGCTTATTCTCAAGGCAAGGAAGGAGGAAGGTGAGTAGGATGGGAGCTATCGGTAAAGAACAAGTATAAATAAAAGGAAAGGTGCTGTGTTCATGTGGACAACAATGTCGAAACGTATGTCGGAGCGGACTTCCGGGTCCCTTTTTGATACCCCATAGAGGCTTCACTATCCAGAGCGAGACGTGGATCGCATGCCAGCGCTGCAGGATCAGCTAAATCTGCACACGCTGTTTATACCTAATGCCAGGCCAGGCACTTTTACATGTGAGTGTAACCTGTATTACTACTGCTTTTATACTTTCATTAAAAATTACTACACTATGAGACCTTAATCCATAGGCACACCCTAATCACTACTTGCGGATTCCCCATACTACCCAGGCTTCACCCCCTCTTTCAACTTTTCCTCCAGCAATGATGCTGGTGTCCCTCCCCTCTTGCTGTGGAGGATGTTTCAAAAGGGTGAGAGGGGGGAGAGGCTAGTAAATATGTAATTTACCTGCCCCCTCCAATTCTAAATGAACACAGGGAACACACTCACTGTGTTCATTCATAACTAAAGCATAGTAAACATTACTATTCTTCAGTTTGTGAATGAACAGGAAGCCACTCAGCACAGAGCACTTCCCATTCATTCACTGCCCCATGCAGCTGAGACTGTTTGATCTTTGGGGTGCACACCCTAATACAATAGGCTGTGCACACCTATGCCTTTATCCATGTCTCCTGTGGAGTCATTTTTTCACATCCTAGCTTCATTCAGATTGGACTGGAGTGGTGCTGACAGTGGAATCAATTTGGTATTCCAAATGCGCATTTTGACCATTCTGTAAAAAGGGAGTCAAACACTTTTGGTGAGTTGCCACCTTCCCATTGAGAACTCGTGGTGGAAGAACTAAAAGTTTTTTAAGTGCAATCGTTTTTAGGGTTGGGATTATTATCACATATGGACTCTCAGCTTGCTATATTTTGATTTCATATTTGATTCACCTTGCAGTGTTATATGCCATTGTATTTATGTTTTTTCATCATTGTTGTACACATGAACATGGCGCCTTTCTTTTCATTTTATTTAAATTATCGCTCGTGAATATTTCACCGTAAAGGGGCAGCTATTTAATTGTTCATCATTTACCCACAGGGCTCCAAATCTTGGTTTTTATTCACGATAAAGAACAAGTGTTACTCCAAATATAATAAAAAAACGGATTTTTCTCAACCATCCCTTATCAAAAATAATGATTAATACAACTCACTGTAGCCATAAGAAAAGTATATATATATTTATTAGTGTCAAAAAGAAGAAAAACCAACATTAAAAATCGGTACCAATCATACAAGTCCACCTCATATATATATGTATATAACTATGACTACAAATGACAGACAAATGTATTGGCCCCACCCCTTGGCTTGTTTTGCCACTGTAGGGGAATATGTTTATGCAGGATCCAGTGATATTGGGCTAGTACTCCTGCAAATGGATGTTCTAGTATAGTTCTTTTCACTACAAAGAAACAAACAAATATGCATGTGCCGCTGGTACTGAAACAGATCCTATAGTACTGAAGTCCAAGTGGCCTAATGCCCCGTACACACGGTCGGACTTTGTTCGGACATTCAGACAACAAAATCCTAGGACTTTTTCCGACGGATGTTGGCTCAAACTTGTCTTGCATACACATGGTCACACAAAGTTGTCGGAAAATCCGATCATTCTGAACGCGGTGACGTAAAACATGTATGTCGGGACTATAAACAGGGCAGTGGCCAATAGCTTTCATCTCTTTATTTATTCTGAGCATGCGTGGCACTTTGTCCGTCAGATTTGTGTACACACGATTGGAATTTCCGATAACAAAAATTTTATATCCTGCTCTCAAACTTTGTGTGTCGGAAAATCCGATGGAAATGGGTGATGGAGCCTACACACGGTCGGAATTTCCTACAACAAGGTCCTATCACACATTTTCTGTCGGAAAATCCAACTGTGTGTACGGGGCATAAGAATAGTCTATTGATTCAGGGCCAGCCTTAGCAGGGAAACAGAAGCGGTCTCCAGGATATGCAAGAAAAAACAAATGCAGGCGCCTCTGAGTTAGACTGTAAAGTGTTAACAAAAATTCATTAATTCATGCATGTAGTTATTTATATCGTTTCCCTAATTGCCCCCCCTTCTTTGTGTTTTATTTTAGCCGTACGCAGCTTTCACCCTAGAATTATTCCTTTTTTGGTCCTTGTACATACATAGCTACCTTGGGACCTCTGGGCTCTTTTATGTATTTATCCCTACCTATATTAGCCCTATCAGGATTCATTGTTCCTACGATATATAGTTCTCCTAACAACCCAGCAATTGGTGAGTCATTTATGCTACACCTAGAGATTAAATCTTTTGACTACTCTACTATTTAACTAATTTATTTTATTTATTATTGTTCTATATCTTCTTGTAGACTATGTTAATTATCCACATATCCTCATGGGACCACATTAGGTACTTAGGTGTACCGTCCCCTTTCTCCTACATCTGTGGGTCATACTCTATAATCATTTAATAATTTACCTTAGTAAGTATCTATTTTGCCCCTCCAAAACCCCCCTCCCCCCAAATCCCCCCCCTTCCCTCCCCCCCCACCCCCTTCCCCCTTCCCTTTTCCTCATCCTCTGTTTTGTTTCTGTTTTATACTTGGCCCATACATGGGCTCTAACTTTTCTACCTTTACCTACCCCCTAGATACAGTATAGTACTATGTTCTGCACGCCCCCGTGGTGACTTTTCTCTGCCCCCCCTCTTTGGTGGCCTATCCTGGGCCGCAGCGGTCTGACCAGCACAGGTTCTTAAATCAAACCTTCTGTACTGTTTTATGTGTCTCCTTTTTTGCTTATTGTTTTGCTCGATTTTATATACTAATGATACCTTATGTACTTTGGTAGCCACAACACATTTTCTGCTCCTGAAGAAGCGTGAGGCGCACGTAACATGTTGAGCATTTCTTTGACATGAAGTAACCTTCTGCTATCCAGCCATCTTCTCGGACCTGTATCTACTCTGGATGGTCATCCTCATGTCCGAGTTATCATGTATCTAGATGGTTTTGTATAGCAAGAGCTTTATTGAATATCTTTGTATTCATATGATTTGTGGTTTTTATTGGTGTTCTATTTATGTGTGTTTTTTCAATAAATTATTTTTTGTTATATATTTGGTGTTACTGTGCCTAAAAAGTCCAAAGTCCCAGTCTCTCTTTTTTCTTTTGCCAGACTGTAAAGTGTGTATTAATAAAAACATATAAACGCTCTGTGGGGCATCCATCGCACTGGTCAGTAGAAGGTACGCTGTCTCAGACGCTCTGTGGGCTCTCCCGTCCGGCAGGGAGATGGTATGGTGGTGGAGAGCTGGAAAGGAGGCTTGAGACACTTCCTGGACTGCAGCACTGGAGGGGATCACATCACAGGCGTGATGGCAACATGTTTCTGGGCTGGGACACCCTGGTGGTGGGAGGAATTTGCGCTCCTTTTTCAAGATAGTTCAGATGAGCTGGATGCACTGGTATTTATATATACGTAGTGCTGCCATCTAGTGGAAAGTTTGTATTTTTAGTAAACATTTAAAAATAAATGGATAGGGGGGCAGGAGGCGGAGCCTAGCAGAGCAGACATGCATTGTTAGAGCTCCATACCGCTGAGGAGAGAAGAGAAGGACAAAGCGGAGTCCGCAGGCTCAAAAGGTATCCATTTGAACCTTTTTGCCCCAGGGAACAAACTGTGAAAGTTTGGGCAGGAAATATGGTACTGGGAGGAAACCGTGGCAGAAATAAAAATCACCTCACAAAGAGCTCACAGGCACGCACTGCAGCTGAAGCAGCTCCAGTCACCTCACAAGATACAGCATCAGGGCGCTCTCACAGACAGAAAATGTCACAGCAAGACTCTCCATTTGAGTCAGATACAGAACAAATCCTCTCACAAACTTCTCCACAAGCCTCCTCAGTATCCCCAGTAATATTATTACAATTTGAAAAGATGCTTCATAAGGCTTTAAAACAAACCTCAGACCAAATAACAAAAAGCCTAACCAAAGAAATAAGAGAGCTGGGAAACCGCACCGCAGCCTTAGAAATAAAAATGGATGAAATTGAAATTACAACCCAAGAAAATATAACAGAATTGGAACAATTAAAAAAAGAGAATTTAATACTTTAAACTAAGCTCGAAGATTACGAAAATAGAGCCAGATGTTCAAACTTGCGCATAAGGGGAATACCTGAAACTGTGACAGACCTGCAATCTACTATTACTGCTCTATTACAAGAACTAAAGCCACATATCCCTATTGAACGTTTAGAACTGGACAGAGTACACAGAGCCCTCACAGCCAAAAAGAAAGATGGACCCCCACGTGATATAATCACAAAATTTCATTATTACAGAACGAAAGAACAAATACTAATTGCTGCAAGAGAAAAAAAGGAACTTAATTTTCAAGGACACAATTATCAAATTTTTGCTGACCTATCCCAACTTACTATTACTAAAAGACGATCCATGAAACCCCAACTAATGGAACTGCAACGCCACAACATTATGTATCAATGGGGCTTCCCCTTTTCAGTCAGATTTAACTACCAAGGTACAATTTACAGAAGCAGATCAGCAGATGTACTACAACAAACCCTTTTAAAATTAAATCTGACAGAACCCACAAGCAGCAACTCTCCCACACGCAGAAGAATGGCGTCATCTTCACCTTCAGGCAGCACCCAGAAAATTTCAGAACAAAATGGGAATCATCATTCTCACAAAAGAGGCCATTATGCCACATCATCCATGGACCAAGAAGATTCAATGGACTGACATCCTAATTCCTGATATCTCTTCATTTATTATACTAAGAGATGGTTCTCTTTAAAAAAAACCTATATTTATAACTGAATGTAATTGCATTCTGATAGTCACACACTGTGTGGGATCATGTTACATTCCAGTTATATTTCTTATTACTTCTGATTCATATAGCCTTAGAATATATAAGTGAAATAAGGAAATTCTTGTTCAGTTATATATTATCAGGTAATAACAATAGATTTATTACTTTTTAGGACAAATATGTTCAATAATCCAGAAGTAATCAAAGCTTTTTCTTTCTTTTCTTAAAACAAATATATTATTACCTAACTAGTTCCTAGAATTATGTTTTTGTTTATTCTAATCTGAAGCAATAAGACCTCAATTTTATGAGTTAACATATCTAAACAGTTACATATGAATAAAATATGTAATTGTTTACTCTAAAAGGGTTAAAATCCCAAAATAATTCAAACTATCTTCATCAATACCAAAGTTATTAACAGTACCTTTCTAACTGAATTATTTAGCCTAGGGCAAGACTAACCATATACAACCACCCTGGAATAAATAATTTCAACAAAAACTATCTTCTGCACTCCAATTAATGAAACATCATTTTGATGTCTTTTGACATAGCACTTCTCTCCTGTAAGCGGAAGATCCGTGTAGCCCCATTAGCCCTCCTCATTCTCCCAACCATATTATGTGGGAGTGTGACGAAGGCACTTATTCCCCTGAGAGAGATATTTATTCTCTTTCACGGGTAAATTGTGATTACTTGCAAAAAATAATTTATACAATGTATCATTTAATCTCATATGTTTTTTGTTTACTCTTTACTCCAGAATTCACTGGTTTCTTTTCTATCTATTCATCTCTTCAGTCCACACAGGTTGATCTGCGCAGTCAGCTCTGCATAACAAAAAGTAAGTCAAAACTATTTGATCTATTGCCATGGCACCACTGAATATACTTTCCCTGAATGTTCAGGGAATAAATGTCCCTCAAAAAAGGACCAAAGCCTTCCGTACTTTCCATAACAAGAAGGCTCACATAGTATGCCTCCAAGAAACACACTTCACCAAAGATTCTACTCCAAAATATATTTCTCCTTTTTATCAACAAATTTACACGGCTTCTGCCTGTACCAAGCAAAGGGGAACTCTAATTGCATTTCACCGATCCACACCATTCACCTTATTATCAGAAATTAAAGACCCAGAAGGTAGATACCTGATACTCATGGGTTATATAATGGATACAGCAATCACGGTGATTTCCTACTACGCTCCTAACAAACAACCTACACCATTCCTCTCACATATATTACAAGTGATTAATACACACAAAATAGGAACAGTGATAATGTGTGGGGATTCGAACCAGGTCCTCCTCCCATTTCTAGATAAATCACCTTTTACACCATCCAAAATAACCTCTAGATTACCTTTTTCTCAACTTCTTTCCAAATACAATCTGGTAGATTCATGGAGAGAAAGTAACCCAATGAAAAAGAAATTCACTTATTTCTCGCACCCTCATCAAACCTTCACCAGAATAGATCATATATTTCTAACAATAGGAATGATACCAGAAATTATTGCATCAGATATAATTCCGATTCCGTGGTCTGACCATAATGCAGTATACACTACTATAGCCTCAGCCATACCAAAAGCGCATGACCCAACGTGGTACTTACCGGACATAATGCTCAAACACCCACTACATCAGATGGCCATTGAACAAGCTTTAAAAGGAATACATATCAATAATTATTACAACAGACATCTCCCCAATAACACTGTGGGAAGCTCATAAGCCTGTCTTGCGTGGTACAATACAAAGACAAATGGCACAATTTAAAACGGGAACGCAAAAATCTAGCAAAAAAACTAGAACGCAATTTTAATGCAGCCTACATATCATTTCAAGATAATCCATCTCAGAGCACAAAATCTCATCTGGAAAAATCTAGATTGGAATACGATCTATTTCTCACTGAGTCAGTTGATAAATCCCTCAAACGCTCCAAACACAATTTCTACATGAATACAAACAAACCAGGTACATATTTGGCTCGGGCATTAAATTCAACTAACAAATCTTTCAAACCAATACGTTTGAAATTATCAAAAAATGTTTACACTTGTAATCCAGTTAAAATAGTCCATAAATTTCACTCACATCTCGCAACTTTATACAAGACAAACAATGAATTTAATCCTACAGAAGCTGAATCCTTCTTCTCAAAAATAAACTTACCTGAGTTATCTCAGAATCAAAAAAGCAGTTTGGATGAGCCTATAACTATAGATGAAGTTGCTAACGCCATAAAAGACCTAAAACTTAACAAAAGACCAGGCCCAGACGGCTACTCGGCTTTATACTATAAAACATTCTCAGAAATACTCTCTCCCATTCTCACTGAAACTTTTAACAAACTTCTAGATGGACATTCTTTTCGGCAAGAAACACTAATGGCAATTGTTTGTATGATCCCATAACCCCTTTCTGATGATACTTCCTGTGTGAATTATCGGCCTATCTCTCTGTTAAACCTCGATATTAAATTATTAGCAAAAATAATAGCAAAACGCCTCAATAGCATTATAGGAAAATTAATACATAGAGATCAAGTAGGCTTCATGCCAAATAGACAGGCAGGCGATAATATACGCAGGGCAGTGTTATTGGCACATATTGCTAAAAAACGGAAAATCCCTTTATGTTTTCTATCTCTCGATATTAAGAGGGCATTTGACACAGTATCCTGGCAATATATGCAATATTCATTACAAAAATGGGGTTTTGGACCCCACTTTTTAACATGGATCAAAGCAATATATAATAAAC
Source organism: Lithobates clamitans (assembly GCA_037952925.1). NCBI lineage: Eukaryota > Metazoa > Chordata > Amphibia > Anura > Ranidae > Lithobates > Lithobates clamitans. The sequence goes on along the minus strand of JBBGZY010000965.1, from coordinate 104,512 downwards.
CCAAAGCCTATATAAAATATGCTGGATAAAAATCTGAAGCCTTTAATATCGAAAGAGGTACCCGACAGGGTTGCCCATTATCTCCCTTATTATTTGCCCTTATACTCGAACCCATGGCCCAATACATCAGAACAAACCAAACTATAACTGGCATTGAAGTAGGAGGTATTACACACAAATTATGTATATTTGCAGACGATATATTACTTTTTCTATCATCACCACAGGTCTCTGGTCCTAACTTAATACCAGCTCTTGATGGATTTGCAGCCCTATCCGGCCTTATGATTAATCCTAAGAAATGCCTAGTGCTTAATATTTCACTCACAAACATGGAATTGATCCCGGCTAGGGCTGCACTCCCATTCACATGGGCAGAAAAATCAATCCCATATCTTGGAATTCATTTAACAGCATCTCATTCTGACTTATTCTCAACTAATTATCCTCCTGTATTAAGACAGATCACAAATCTAATAAAACAATGGTCGCAACTTCCTTTATCCTGTATAGGGAAGATTAATGCAATCAAAATGACTATTCTACCCAAATTGCTTTATCTATTCAGAGTCCTCCCTATTCCAATTCCTTCCTATTTTTTGAGAATAGTACAAAAAAGAGCAACTTTGTTTATATGGGGCTCTTCTAAACAACGTATACCTATACACACACTACATCTTCCCAAAAATAAAGGAGGCCTGGGATACCCTAATTTTACTAACTACTACAGAGCAGCACATTTGGCCAGTCTGTCCAAATACCATGCAAAACAGGAAATCCCATTATGGGTATTTATAGAGGCTTCAGAAAATGACCCTCTATTAATATCAAATTTATTATGGCTTGATTCTAAAGACCGCTTTAAAATTCATAATCCCATAACTAAACACTTCTTATCTCTCTGGGATAAACTAAAAACCAAATATCAGTTACAATCTCCACACAATCCTCTCCTTTCTTTTATCAGAAATCCGGCCTTTTATCCGGCATGGATCTACCCAAATTCTTTTAAAGCTTGGACAACATCAGGCATTCAGACACTAAATGACTTCATAGCATCTAAATCATTCCTTTCATTCCCATCGCTTAGAGAAAAATATGATCTACCAAACTCTGAGATATTTAGATATCTCCAAATCAAAAATTTCTATACACCATTCCTAAAGGGGGATACACCATTATCCCAATTATCCATTTTTGAATCAATCTGTACAAAAGATCCATTTGCTAAAGGTACAATTTCATCACTTTATAATCAATTATATGGAGTAGCAAATCTTAATAGACCCTCTTACGTTCAGAGGTGGGAGGAGGACCTGGGACGAACTTTAGAAGACACGGACTGGTCTAACATATGGCTCACATCTAAGTCATCTTCACCCAACATCTTAGCACTGGAGACAAATTATAAAGTCCTAACTCGCTGGTACCTTGTACCCGCTAGAGTGGCAAAATATTCACCTAATACCTCAGCTCTTTGTTTTCCAGGATGCCCAGAAATAGGCACATATTTACACATATGGTGGACGTGCCCAGTAATCCAAACCTTCTGGAAGGAAGTCTTCGTGATTGCATCTAAAATATTTAAAAAAATAATACAACCAGATCCATATTTAACCTTACTTAATCTAAAACCGGAATGGTTAACACTCTCTCAATTCAAACTTATGATCCAACTAATAACGGCTGCAAAACAAACAGTGGCCAAGGCATGGAAATCTCCTACATTGGTACTAGCAGAAACAATTCACAGAATGAATAATGCAATGTCCCATGCAAAGATGGTAGCCATTGATCAAAATCAAATTCCAAAATTTGAAAAATTTTGGCACCCTTGGATAAAACAACAGTTCCTGTCAAATTTCAATGACTCTGTCCTGTTGCCATGGTAACAGATTAAATGACTTACAGAGACACCCATTCTAAGGCTTCAAAGAGAACTAAAAAGAATAATAAACTGACGAGCAGGACAACCTCGTGGACCATACCTCTACTTTTCAACCCTTTTTCTTCGTTCTCTTTCCTTTTCTCCACCTTACGATTAAAGCTCATTATCAGAATTTATTTGACCTATATACACTCTACTTGTAAACAATATGTATAGTAGGTATAAATCATTTAAATACCTACAAAAGTAACTAAGGAAATGATATATATCTTTAATTTAGGTTTACGTGAACCCAATGTTTAATATTTGAAATTTCATGATATTTACCTATATAAACCCTACTGTAAAACAATGAGCTTACTTTATAGATCCTTGTAAACTTACTTTATGTATCTTTATAACATTGTATACTCAATAAACTTCTTTTGACAAGGAAAAATAAATGGATAGATGCAAAATACATTCTCAGATAGAAAAAAACACACACACACACACATGTATATTCCACATATTCCATATTCCATATGTGCATTCAAAAAGGCAATGGCAATGCGCATTTGTGATATGGAAATAAACATAATGTAATATAGATGGAAATCATATCACACTAGCAATATGTGGTAATTATTAAGAAAAAAAGGGGGGGGGGCTTTTAGATTATAATTATCTATATCTGAAATACCATTATGTACAGTATTAATATGACATCACTGGTTATGTTTACATAACTTTTAATATGTAAATGGGCTATAACCAGATATTGTCTGATAAAAAAATAGATTTTATACAAAAATTAAAAATTAAATATTTAAAATTGTGGATAGTATTCCACAGGGTGGGAGCAGGGGTCTCATTAATATGAGTAAAATGGCAGATGGTATTGTATAAAGGTGTAGTATAAAGGGGAAAAACAATGAGACAATGACATGATGTGAAGATATATATAACAACTCATATTATGCTGCATACACACCGAGCGGAATTTCCGACAGAAAGAGTCCAATGGTATGGTAGTCCTTCATCGTATATTCCGACGTGTGTATGCCCCATCGGACTTTTTCTGTCGAAAATTCAGACGGACTTAGATAGAGAACATGTTCTATATTTTTCCGACGGAACAAACTACTATCGGAAAAAACGCTTGTTTGTATGCTGTTCCGAAGCACCAAAAAAGACGCATGCTCTGAAGCAAGCAGGAGACAGAAGCTATTGCCTACTGGCTATTGAACTTCCGTTTTCTAGTCTTGTTGTACTTGTTGTACGTCACCGCATTCTGGACGATTAGAATTTGGTGTGACCGTGTGTATGCAAGACAGCTTGAGTGGAATTCCGTTGGAACTCCCTCGGAAAAAAGTTCAGAATTTATTCCAACGGCAAAACCGGTCATGTGTACAGGGAATTAGATTATCCACTTCAGGTCCGGGCCATAGCGGAATGACGGCTACAGCGCGGACCTCATGGGACATCCTCCCCTGTGTACGCTCACTGCGCGCACCCTGCAGGGCACGCGGTGTGCGAGCTGTGATCACCGAGTCACGGAGACTCGGATGATCACAGATCCGAGTAAGGGGCCGGTCCCGGCCCCTTACCATGTGATCAGCTGTCAGCCAATGACAGCTGATCACATGATGTAAACAAAACCTCGTTGATCGGTTTCGTTTTCTCCTCACGCTGACAGCGTGAGGAGGAAAAACAAGCCGATCACCGGCTTATGTCAAAGGGACATCGGTCCCGAAGAGGAAGGAGGCACATATGCCTCATCTGTGCCAACAGGTGCCATCTGTCATTGCCACCTGCCAGTTCCCACAGTGCCCACAAGTGCCACCTGTCAATGCCCACAAGTGCCACCTATCAATGCCCACCAGTGGTGCCAATCAGTGCCACCTAGCACTGCTGCCATCAATCAGTGCCCAATCAGTGCCCATCACCGCCACCCATCAGTGCTTATCACTGCCATCTATCGGTGCCCATCAGTGCCGCCTCATCAGCGTACATCAACGAAGGAGAAAAATTACTTGTTTGCAAAATATTTTAAAAAATATATATTTTTTTTAAATTCTGTCTTTTTCATTTTTTTTTAACAAAAACTAAAAACCGCAGAGGTGATCAAATACCATCAAAAGAAAGCTCTATTTGTAGGAAAAAAATTATAAAAATTTGATTTGGGTACAGTGTTGTATGACCGCGCAATTGTCATCCAAAGTGCGACAGCGCTAAAAGCTGAAAATTGGTCTGGACAGGAGGGGGGTTTAAGTGCCCAGTAAGCAAGTGGTTATATACGTATATATTATTGTGAGTGATTAAATTGGGAAGATAGGTCTTAAAGGTCTCGACAGGAGCACATCGCACATCGTCCGTGCTCCCTATCCACCCCACCCCTGTACCCTCCATTAATGATCCGATCCCCAACTCCAAGAAAACATGATCTTTGTCTTATCCTATAGTTTTTGGGTCATCATACATCACCACAGTATCCACATTAGAATTCAATCCAGAACTCCAAGCCAGTGCCAGCTACTACACATCCAACATTATCACCACTCAGCACTTTCCAAGCTCTGAACCTGCTGTGGAATTCAATCTATCCCAGAGTTCTTCTAGTCCCTCAATCCTCTACTACCTGTCAAACTAAAAAGAAAACACATTGCAGAGGGTGTAGAGGAGGATGAAATAGAACAAAATCCACGAAAACTCAAACTTGGTTTTTGGGGTCCTGTATGCGGCTAAGCTCCCAAAAAGTCTTGAACTTGTGGTATCCCCATACTCAGGAGAAGTAGCAGAAAAAAAAATTGTAATTTTCCCAAAACTTGTGGCAAAATATCAAATATTCCATGGACAACATGCTATCAGCAAATAGCTTGGGGTGTCTACTTTCCAAAAAGGGGTCATTTGGGGAAATCACCATTTTACGTCCATAGAAAGCCTGAAGGCGGTGATTGGTTTTTGGGGTCCTGTACATGGCTAGGCTCCTAAAAAGTCTCACACATGTGGTATCCCCGTACTCAAGAGAAGCAGCAGAATGTATTTTGGGGTGTAATTTCACATATGCCAATGGCGTGTTTGAGCAATAGATCATTTAGTGACAGCTTTGTGCAAAAAAAAAAAATTATTTTTCTGCATCTTGTGGCAAAATATAGAATATTGCATGGGCTCAACATGCCTCTCATCAAATAGCTTGGGGTGCCTACTTTCCAAAACGAGGTCATTTGGGTGGGTTTTGTGCTATCTTGGCATTTTATGGACTTCAAAACTGTGATAGGTAGTGAGGAGTGAAATCAAATATTTACACCCTTATGCCCTGTACACACGGTCGGATATTCCAACGGAAAATGTGCAATCGGAGCTTGTTGTCGGAAATTACGACCGTGTGTAGGCTTCATTGGACTTTTTCCATCGGATTTTCTGACACACAAAGTTTGAGAGCAGGCTATAAAATTTTCCGACAACAAAATCCGATCGCGTCAAATCTGACCGTGTGTGGACAATTCCGACGCACAAAGTGCCATGCATGCTCAGAATAAATTCCGAGACAGAACTGCTCGGTCTGGTAAAATTAGCGGTCGGAATAGATATAGCACTTTCGTCACGCTGCTATGTTTTAAATAGTTTAATGCAGTGCACTCTGTTCTTCTTTATAATGCTAGAAGAACAAAGTAGTTTTGCTGCTCATATTCACACAGACTTCTCACAAACTTCTTTCTTTATTCTTTATCGTGACTTCATCACTATATTTTGATTTGTCACATCTAAATAAAAAAATTTATTTATTTATTTATTTTTTGGTTTGTATTTTTTTCAAGCCTGATCTTGTGGTTTTTTTAAAAAAAATTTAACTCCAGAATAGTTTTGGGTGTGTTTTGTGTGTCAAGTTACCACAACACCATTATTATCTTGTATTATTTAATCTCAAGGAGATTGTTTGGTGTTGGTGTCTCTTGTTAATTTCACATTGTATTTTTGAAATGTACCTGCCTCCTCACAAACAAACTGTCCTTTTTGAAGGAAAACACACATAGGCGAGTATAATTGAAACAAAAATTCCTTTATTAAGGGGTCATAACCAAACAAAGAGGGAGGCAACACTGGAGAAACAGCATAAATTGGTGAAGCCTTTGGCCCCCAGGGCACACGTCAATTATTTTACTGCAAAATTGGTGGCCTGAGGAGTCCATATATAAAGCAGTACAATCTGGTCCAGAAGTTCAAGAGATCATGAACAGCAGCAGATGACATGTATGTCCCCAGGCTGTGGTCATACAAGAGCCTGCATCTTTTGCCAGACCAGACTGAACCCAGGCCATCACTCTCTGGTCTTCCTTAAACACTTCCTTCCTGGCTGTGGCTCTGGTGTTGGAGGTGTGGCAGGAGGAGGAGTAGGATCTCGTTGACCCTCCTCCATTTGCAGCATTTTGAAGGCTGTTAAGTCAGCAAAATCCTCTTCAACACTGTGGGCTGTTCTGAGGGCCTCAGTAGCCTTCCAAAATAGGCCTATTGCTGCCTCCTCCAGGTTACTCCTCTTCCTGCCACTTTTTCTTTGAAGGCGGAGGGGAGGGACCTGGGTATCGGGCAGGCTACTTGGCCCGGCCACCTCCTGGCTGAGACTTTCCTGTGTATGAAAAAGGGACATCGTTGGTTCCTCAAACAAAATCAGAAATTAGTACTCCAAACTAACATAGATTTAACATCATTAATTTGACAACCAGAAATATTTAGAAGAATGCTATACCTGTCTCAAGCTGGGCTCCTCCACATGTTGCTGCCTGGAAGGCCCAGGTTGGATGTCAGAAGCCTCAGCTGAGGTGGAAGGAAGTGTGGAAGGAAGAGTGGAGAGTGCTGGCCTGGGTTCAGTCTGAAATGCCAGAAAATGCAGCCTGTCATAGTACCACAGCCTGAGGACATAAATGTCATCTGCTGCTCCTGATCTCAGGGAATCCTGGACATTCTTGCGCTCCGTTAGATAAGTGCTCCACAGGCCACCAATTAGGGCCTTCAAATAGGTGATGTCTGCCGTGGGAAACACCGGCTTCACAAATTGCAGCAAATAATCCAGTGCTGCCTTCCTCTTTGTTTGGTTCTTATAATCAGGGTGGTTGGTTTACCTGCCACAGACAGGACAGCTCCCTGAACAGATCAATGAATATGGGGATTAAGTCCTGATCCTTCAATATATCCATTTTCTCTGCAAGACACAACACAAGGCAAACCCTAATGTCAGGCTAAAGTCTCCTAGTCTTGTCACAATACAGGCCTCAATCTAGAAGCAGTATAGGCCCAATTCTAAATCTTACCTTCGTTATCATGATCAGCGCTTCTGATACTCCTTCCTCCGCTCACAGATTGTACGTACTATGCACGCGTGTTACGCTTTATATACACTGCAGATGCGTGAAACTCCACCCGCCCCTGACGTTCTTTCTAGTCTATTTCCCGCCCCTTCTCATTTGGTGCAGTGGGGAAGAGCACATGGCGGAGACACAGCAGGTGCGTGCTAATTACAGCAACGAGGAGGAGGAGAGCCCTGAGCCAGAAACGTCCCGATCCCGGAGGAGAAGATTTAAAGCATCAAATATGTCCTTTGGGGAGATGTTGGAGATGGTGGACATATTGAAAAGGGCCGACTATGACGGGAAGTATGGACCTTACCCCAACCCCAATGTCAGAAAGGCCAAGATCATGGCGAAAGTTGTGAAGAGTCTGCAGGAGAATTTTGGTGTAGGACGATCCAAGAATCAACTGAGGAAGCCGTGGTCGAACCTCAAATTAAGGGAGCACAAGCAGTACAGAAGGATCAGGAGAGTGCTGCAAAAAAGTAAGTAGTTGTCCAATGTTCCTATTCTTTATTCTTCTAACGTTTGTGCTCCTCCATGTGCTTTTCTTAACTGTCGTACAGTTTAAAATGACAACTTTCATGTTCATGGGCACATTATTCGTTCATATGAAACATTGTTCGTTCGGCATAGAAAACACCATGTTTTGGACATATGCATTTGAATACATTTTTGCTAGCCTTCTTCTCTTAAAATAATTTTGGTGTCTAGATGGGTTGGTAACTAGAATGAAATGCAAACTAGATTCTGTGTAAGGAGAGGACACTCAGCAGCTGTTTACACATCTGGACGCTGGAGCACTAGTGTGGGACACCAGAACACCCTTTTTATTAGGGGGTCCCACACAAGTGCTCCAGTGTATACTATAGGGGTGTCTCCATCTGTGAAGCTTGTACAAAACAGGTAAGTATTCAAGCTTGACAAAGAACAAAAAAATGTCTTCATCTTGGAACTGTGCCAAAACAGACAATTGTACCCCACTTCCAAGCAATGTTTCATATTCCTATTTCTGCCATCAAATATCTGTGTGCTAAGTATACCTATTTTTTTTTACATAGGGGCAAAAATTCTCAGAGGACACCACTCATCCGAGGAGACAACAGACCCCCCACCTCATGAAGAAGGGGAAATCCCCCAAAGCCAACAGGAGGAGGAGGAGGGAGACGTGGTGGAAATTGTCACCAAAACAGGTGAGTGTCTGCGACCACAGCCTCAGGTAAGAGATGGATGCCTGCATATTTATAATACATGGTGTGTTTTTTTTATATGTTTTTAGGTGATGGTGATGTTGTGGATGAAGGTCATTTCACCAGTGAAAGTGCCTAGATCCTGATCGGGGAGATAATGGGGTGTAATAGGGACAATGATGTTAAAAACAAAATGAAGAACATCACTGATGTTTTAGGGAGAGTTTAAAACCCCTCGAAACCCCTAATGTAGTTGGCATTTTTTCAACAAAAATTTGTTGCACCTTTTTTTACCTATTGTCGAAAAGCCAAATTTTGAAGATGCACACAGTGTGTCAACATGTGCCATCACGGGAGATCAATGTAGACGTTTTGTTGGTGCAACCCCTTCCTCAATAATAAAGTAGCTGAGAGGAAGGGGTTGCACCCACAAAACACGTCCCTTGATCCCCCATGATGGCAGCTAGCACATGTTGATGTTCAGCAATTTGTGTGCATTTTCAAAATTTGGCTTTTCCAGGGGTGACTTCACCCCATCTGAACGCAATATTAAACACAGTTTATAAATACTCATGTCTGATATTGCCTTGAATTTCTACCAAAGTTGAACTTTGTAAGTTCCAGATTTGTGTATTTCTTGTTGCTTTTAAACATGCCTGTTTTACCTTAAATGGACATTTCTACTTTTATTAATGTGACACCAAAAATTGTTATACAACAAACATGTTGGTTTGTTTTAAAAACCTTTGATAAATGCACATGTGATTGTGCTTGTATTAAAAAGATTGATAATCAACAATGTGTGGCTTCTTCTTTCAATGCTCCGAAAAAAATTTTGTGGTAAAATTGGTGGTTTCTGTGACAATGGTGGTTATTTCCTAAGGGCAAATCCACTTTGCACTACAAGTGCAGTTTCAGTGCAATCTCAAGTGCACTTGTAGTGCAAAGTGTATTTTCCTTTAGCAAATAACACCCAACAGTGCTTTCTAATGTTACACGATCACGCCATTTTCAGGACTCCCCAAATTTATGTCAGGGTCAGCTAAAAGAAAGACAAGCAGTAAATGTCAACAAATATTTTAGTAGTTAAAATTTGTTTTTTATTTAAAAAATGTCTCAGACATTGTCTGGCATATTGATGGCCTCCCTACCCGCAGAGTATTCCATGTATCTTAGACAGACCTCGCGGGCACTCAGGGGGGCAAGCCAGGACAGCCAGCTTCAAGCGCCGTCAGGGTTGGTTCATTTACATGAATTCCGGATTCAGGCCCAACTGAGCCATCATAGTTCACAGAATTTCTCCTTAAAAAGTTGTGGAGAACACAGCAAGCCAGGATGATATGATTGAGTTTATACTCTGCCATATGTATGGGTGTAAGAAATAGGCGGAACCAGCTTGCCATTATTACAAACGTGTTCTCCACCATTCTTCTGGCTCTGGTCAGCCAGTAATTAAAAACCCTCTGGTCCAGGGTGAGGGTCCTCATAGGGAATGGCCGCATAAGATGGTCCCCCTGCACAAATGCTTCATCAGCAATGAAGACGAATGGGAGTCCTTCCACATTGTCTTCTGGAGGTGGCAAGTCCAAGCTGCCATTCTGGAGACGCCTGTAGAACTCCATCTGAGCGATGACTCCACCATCTGACATCCGGCCATTCTTCCCCACATCCACATACAGGAACTCGTAAGTAGCCAACACCACCGCCAACATCACAATACTATTGAACCCCTTATAGTTGTAATAGCATGACCCCGAGTTGGGTGGTGGGACGATGTGGACGTGTTTCCCATCAATTGCCCCTCCGCAGTTAGGAAAGTCCCACCGCCGGGCAAAGTGGGATGCCACAGTCTGCCATTCCTGTGGGTTGGAAGGAAACTGTGGAGTCAAACAAGAAAATAAAATACACACATTGCACATAAACATGGAAAGCAGATTAGACACAAACATTCTTGGCCAACATCAGTATAACATTTCTTTTAGGGACTATTTAAAGACAAAGGTATAAGGTCCACCTATCAGATTCCTCCTCCTGGGGGGGGGGGGGATGTTTTGGACAGGTAACCCTCTCCACTTCATTGAGAGATGAATGCATAAGTAATGTGTATTACTTTGGCCAGCCCCTCCTTACTTTACACTATTGGCAGCCCACTGGACAGGTAAGAAGTGTCATAATACAAAGATATAAATGCACACTGTACACATTTTAGCACATTTTTACATTCTGCTATTACCTATCAAGATAATAATAGGATACAAAAACTTTAAACAGTACCATTTTAAAGTAATCAGGCAGGCCCTTGCACTACATGCTTTGGGGAATTCATCCATAAATACGACCACAAAAGAGGTGGGTATAGTGTTTATGGGTTTGGCAAAGTCAGCAAATAGAGGATTGGTATCAGCTGAGTTAGCAGTTGGGGGGAGGGAGGGTTCAAAAAGATTTTGAGAACCCAAAAAAAAGCATGTGGCACTGTGCCAGAATTTCAAGCACACATCACAATTTTAAACATTTTAGGGGGTATTTAGGGTAAAGCACTACTATGGAGCTGACAAAATACATTGTTAAGTGACTACACGAGGTGGATATAGGGCCAGGAGAGCATGCTGGGGAGGTAAGTGAAGGCAAATATGTATGAAGGACAAAAAAAATTACATAAAAATCCAGCATGCATGAGGACAAAGGGGACATACACAGCATATTACAATCATGGTAATTAGGGAATGAGGAAAGAAATACAATATATTATCAAACATTAAATACAATAAAATGTGATGTTATAGGATAAATCTTACCCTAATCTTACCTTAATATAGTCCTTCTGCAGGACCTGGATGATGGCAGAACAGGTCTCTGGGATAATGATCCCCAGAGCCTGGGGGGAGATGCCTGTCGAGAGCTTAAGGTCCTGCAGGCTTCTCCCTGTCGCCAAGTACCGAAGGGTGGCGACTAGCCTCTGCTCTGGAGTGATGGCTTGCCTCATGCAGGTATCCTGCCTGCGGATATAGGGGGTCAGCAAAGCCAACAAACTGTGAAATACGGGGTCCGTCATCCAGAGAAAGTTCCTGAAATCGTCAGGATTATTCTCATGGATCTCAGGGAGCAAAGGCATGTGACAGAACTGGTCATGCTATAGCAACCAATTCTTGATCCATGAACTTCTCCCCACCCTGTTCATGGACTGGGCTTGTGTCAAGGTAAGGACCCCAACACCAAGCCCCCGCACAGCACGAACTCTACAAGGGTACGTATACACAACATGGCTAGAAAACGGTTGGCTGCTCAGAACGAAGTAACAGAACGCACTGAAGAACAGCAAGGCCTGTGAAGAGCGACCTGAAAAACAGTAACGAACGAACACAATGACAGAGTCAAGGGTAACTCGCTGCACGCACTAAAGACCAGATACAAACCCACAAGCACAAACTGAACAGCAGAAACACGATCTGAAAACCACGAGTCTGAAAAGCGCGAATCGTCTCTCACCAAACTTTTACTAACACGAGATTAGCAAAAGGAGTCCAAAGGGTGCCGTGCTTGGTTCTGAACTGCCCTTTTATAGTCTCGTTGTACTTGGTGTACGTGACCGCGTTCTTGGCGATCGGAAATTCCGACAACTTGTGCGACCGTGTGTAGACAAAACAAGTTTGAGCCAACATCCGTTGGAAAAAATTCATGGATTTTGTTTTCGGAATGTCCGATCAATGTTCGATCGTGTGTACGGGGCATTAGAAATCCTGAAGGCGGTGCTTCGTTCTTGGGGTCCCGTACGCGACCAATCTCCCAAAAAGTCTCACACATGAGGTTTCCCCGTACTCAGGAGAAGCAACAGAATATATTTTGGGGTGTAATTCCACATATTCCCATGCCGTGTTTGAACAATATATCATTTAGTGAGAACTTTGTGCAAAAAAAAGTGTAATTTTCCCGAAACTTGTGGCAAAATATAAAATATTCTATGGACTTAACATGCCACAACATTTAGAAGCTTATGTCACACATAGGAATGAGCTGAACACCCCCCGGTTCGGTTCGCACCAGAACCTGCGAACGGACCAAAAATTTGCGCGAACTTTAGAACCCCATTGAAGTCTATGGGACTCGAACTTTCGAAATCAAAAGTGCTAATTTTAAAGGCTAATTTTTCGGGAGCAGTGATTTAATAATGCTTAAAGTGAAAAAAAAGTGAAATATTCCTTTAAATATCATACCTGGGGGGTGTCTATAGTATGCCTGTAAAGTGGCGCGTGTTTCCCGTGCTTAGAACAGTCCCTGCACAAAATGACATTTTTAAAGGAATAAAAGTCATTTAATACTGCTTACGGCTTTAATGTAATATCCGGTCCCGGTAATATGGATGAAAATCAGTGAGACAAATGGCATGGGTACCACCCCCCCAGCCCATTACCAGGCCCTTTGGGTCTTGTATGGATATTAAGGGGAACTCCGCACCCAAATTAAAAAAAGGAAAGGCGTGGGGCCCCAGTATACAGGCGGTGCAAACAAGACAGGGACTGTAGGTTTGTTGTTAAGTAGAATCTGTTTGTAATTTTGAACTGGTACATTTTTAAAGTGTAGCTCCAGCCAAAAAATCTATTTTTAAGCTTTTTTGGAAAACATAGGGAAGGGTTATCACCCCTGTGACATTTGTTTTGCTGTCTGTGCACCTCTTCAGAAGATTTTACCTCACTTTCTGTCCCAATGACAAATGTTTTTTGACAATTTGGGGTTTTTAGTGAAACAAGGATTGGTGATAAAGCATCAGTGGAAAGGAGACACGTTTTTCCCATATTAACTCTTACAGGAGAGAATTTCCCTTCCTAGGGGTAGATTTCATCTCAATTCCTGTTGTCTCCTTCCGTTTGCAAGTAGGAGTCATTTGTAAGTTAGATGTGTGAAAGTAGGGGCCTGCCCTATATACTCTGCAAGAAATTGGGGCCTTAGGTGTTGGTGTTGCCACAACACTGTAAGCCCTCACAGTTACTCTTGGTGGGCGCAGGAATGGGCTCTGCTGTGAAATATTAGATCGAGAATTGTAATTACATGCCCCTGTTGAACAGGGTCAGAAAAATTGGGCCTTTGGTGGTGGTAGTGCTGGTGCCAAAACACTGTAAGTCCTCACAGTTACTCTTGGTGGGCGCAGAAACGGGCCCTGCTGTGAAATATTAGATCAAGAATTGTAATTACATGTCCCTGTTGAACAGGGGCAGAAAAATTGGGCCTTAGGCACTGGTGCCACAACACTGCAATCCCTCACAGATACTCTAGTTGGAGCGCAGGAATGAGCCCTCCTGTAAAATATTGCATCAAAAATTGTAATTACACGCCCCTGCTAAACGGGCTGAAAAATTGGGCCTTAGGCACTGGTGCTGGTGCCACAACACTGCAACCCCTCACAGATACTCTAGTTGGAGCACAGGAACGAGCCCTGCTGCAAAGTATTGCATCAAAAATTGTAATTACACCCCCCTGTTAAACAGGGGCTGAAAAATTGGGCCTTAGGCACTTGTGCTGGTGCCACAACACTGCAACCCCTCACAGATACTCTAGTTGGAGCGCAGGAACAAGCCCTGCTGCAAAGTATTGCATCAAAAATTGTAATTACACGCCCCTGTTAAACAGGGGCTGAAAAATTGGGCCTTAGGCACTAGTGCTGGTGCCACAACACTGCAACCCCTCACAGATACTCTAGTTGGAGTGCAAGAACAAGCCCTGCTGCAAAGTATTGCATCAAAAATTGTAATTACATGCCCCTGTTAAACAGGGGCTGAAAAATTGGGCCTTAGGCACTGGTGGCGGCGCCCAGAACCAAAAATATTCTTACAAGCTATCAGCACGATCATTGAGGAGGAAGAGGATAGTCACTCAGCATAACAGGATAGTCACTCAGCATCAGCATAGGCAGTCTTGAAGGGATCTGACATTTAAAAAAAAAATATTTGGTTACATCAGCATCAAGTGCTTGGTAGCTGATGGTGATCCAAGACTGATTCATTTTTATGAAGGTCAGTCGATGGACCGAGTTGGTGGACAGGCGCACCCTGTGATCGGTTACAAAACCTCCAGCAGCACTAAATGTGCGTTCCGAAAGAATGCTGGATGCAGGACAGGCCAGTAGCTTAATTGCATACTGTGCAAGCTCTGGCCAGTGATCCATCCTCAAGACCCAGTAACCCAGAGAATTTTCGGTGGGAAAGGTGTCCAAGTCAGATCTTGCTCCTAGGTATTCCTGCACCATGTAAAACAGACGCTGGCGATGGTTGCTGGAACCGATCATACCTTGGGGCTGCGGACTAAAAAATTGTCTGAACGCATCGGTCAGACGGCCACCTTCTCTACCGCTCCTTCTTTGACTGACCGAAGCCTCAGAAACACGTTGTCCCGGAACAGGAGTTTGTAACCTCCCAGCCTCTGGGAACACATTGCACAGACCTTTCTGCAAGGCCTCCCAAAGTTGTTTCATCCTCTGCTCTCTCTGCGATGGCAAGATAAGGTCCGCAACCTTACCCTTGTATCGTGGATCAAGGAGGGTTGCCAGCCAGTATTGATCCCTCTCCTTGATACCACGAATACGAGGATCCTTCCACAGGCTTTGCAGGATCAGGGAGGCCATGCAGCGTAGGTTTGCTGATGCATTCGGTTCAGAGTCCTCTGGGTCACTATGGACGACATAATCCGCAGCCACCTCTTCCCAGCCACGTAAAAGTCCATGGGTTTCTTGGGACTGTAAATGATCCCTTAAAGGCTACTGCTGATGCTGAGTGCCAGGCTCCACCTCCATGCTGACATAATCCTCCTCTTCCTCCTCTTCCTGTGTGATTGGCGGGCACGCAGGAACACTGTCTGGATAAAGGGGGCCTTGAGAGCTAAGGAAGTCCTCCTCTTCCTGCCTCTGTTCTGCCTCAAGTGCCCTGTCCATTATTCCATGCAGTGTGTGCTCCAACAGGTGGACAAGGGGGACAGTGTCACTGATGCATGCACTGTCACTGCTCACCATCCTCGTGGCCTCCTCAAATGGTGACAGGACAGTGCATGCATCCCTGATCATGGCCCACTGGCGTGGGGAAAAAAAACAAGCTCCCCTGACCCTGTCCTGGTGCCATAGTCGCACAGGTACTCATTGATGGCCCTCTGCTGTGTGTGCAGCTGCTGCAGCATGGCCAACGTTGAGTTCCACCTGGTGGGCATGTCACAGATTAGGCGGTTCTTGGGCAGGTTAAATTCCTTTTGGAGGTCAGCCAGCCGAGCATTATATGACCGGCGGAAATGCATACAGACTTTCCTGGCCTGCCTCAGGACATCCTGTAAGCCCGGGTACCTGCCCAAGAACCGCTGCACCACCAAGTTAAGGACGTGAGCCAAACAGGGCACATGGGTCATTTGTCCCTGTTTATGGGCGGAGAGGAGGTTGGTGCCATTGTCTCAAACCACCATTCCTCCCTAAAGTTGGCGTGGCGTCAACCACCTCTGAACCTGCCCCTGCAGAGCTGACAGAACCTCTGCCCCAGTGTGGCTCCTGTCCCCCAAGCACACCAGCTGAAGCACCGCATGGCATCTTTTGGCCTGCGTACTTGCGTAGCCCCTTGAATGGCTAGGGAGCACCGCTGGTTCCGAGGACAAAGCGCAGGAAGAGGCCATGAAGGAAGAAGAAGAGGAGGGGGTGGAGGAGAGAGGTGTGTCAGAATCACCAGTAGTAGCATTTTGGAGGCGTGGTGGCAGAACAACCTCCAACACTACTGCACCTTGTCCTGCATCGTCCCAACTGCCAGCAGAGTCACCCAATGCGCCGTGAAACTTAGGTAATGTCCCTGTCCATGCCTGCAGGACCATGAGTCAGCAGTAATATGCACCTTACCGCTGACCGCCCTGTCCAGCGAGGCATGGACATTGCCTTCCACATGCCGGTAGAGAGCCAGAATCACCTTCCGTGAGAAAAAGTGGCGTTTGGGTACCTGCCACTGAGGAACGGCACTTTCCACAAACTCACGGAAGAGGGCAGAGTCTACCAACTGAAAAAGTAGCAGTTGAAGTGCTAGCAATTTTGCCAAGCTAGCATTCAACCACTGGACATGTGGATGACTGGGAGCAAACTTCTTTTGGCAGTGCAGCAGCTGGGGCAGGGAAATTTGCCTGGTACAATCTGACATCGGTGTACCGATAGCAGATTGCCCACAAGTACTTGGCTGTGACACACCTAATTCTACACCTTCATTCCTCTAAGTGCAGGTCTCAGAGAGGACTGAAGGTATAGTGGGGTTGGAGATCTCAGCTGATGAGGAGCAAGGAGAGGTCCTCTTCGTTCTTTGGTGTGGGTCTTTTAGGTACGCTTGCCAACAAACTGCGTGGCAGGTCAACATATGTCTGGTTAAGCATGTGGTGCCCAAGCGAGACATGTTTTGGCTGCGCGAGATACGCTTGAGATATATGTTGCAAATAGCAGCGGTGCGATCTGATGCACTCATCTCAAAAAGGGCCCACACCAAAGAACTTTTGGAATAACGTGCAGAGACAGCAGCGCCCTGCACATGCAGAGCTTTGCGGTGTGATGCAGTCAGTGTGCTGTCCTTAAGCTGGCCCTTGGAGGGCATCTTGCCTCGTTGGTGATGTGCCTCCTCCTCTTCTCTCCTATCAAGCACCCACGTGGAGTCAGTGACCTCATCTTCCCCTCCCTCCTCATCACTGGAGCAAACCTGGCAGTATGCTGCAGCAGGGGCAACATGACTGCCAGATTGCTGTCCTTCTTGGGCACCCCCTCTGTCTGGGCTCACGTTACTGCCTTCCACTAGCTGAGTACCATCATCTGAGCTTTCAAAACGTTGGGCATCCTCCTGGAGCATGTACCCAACACTGTGGTCAAACAGTTCGGGGTACTCCTCAGGAGGACATGGTGGGGCTAGTGAAGGAGTGACTGATTCCATTGAGCCGAGGGAAGAGGCCGTGTTGGCAGCTGCTTTGCCAAACAAAGTACCCTGAGCATGGGTGAGAGAGGATGAGGAGGATGAGGACGGCTTGGTCATCCACTCCACCAAGTCTTCCGCATGTTGCGGCTCAACACGGCCAGCTGCCGAAAAAAAGGCCAATCGTGTCCCACGGCCACGTGCTGATGAGGATGCACCGTCTCCACGACCAGCACTGTTGCCTTTAGACACAGAGCCTGCTTGCCCTCTTTTATTGGCTTGTGACTGTCTGCCTCTCCTTGTTGGCCTTCCAGACATACTAATGGCCTGCAGTGAGATATAGCTGCACTAAGCTGGGATAGATAATATATATATATATATATATATATATATATATATATATATATATATATATACTGATACTGCAGCTAGCAAAATCAACTGCCTGCCTGTAGTATTATTAGTATGAGAACACCACCAATCTTCTAAAGGTAGCTTTAGCTGAACACTGTGCAGATGTCGCACTACACTAACTTATAGCTTTAGCTGAACACTGTGCAGAGGTCACACTACACTAACTCGTAGCTTTAGCTGAACACTGTGCAGAGGATGCACTATACTAACGTTTAAATAATGTAGCTGCCTGCGGTAGTGATAAGATCAGGAAAACACCACCAACCTTCTACAGGTAGCTTTAGCTGAACACTGTGCAGAGGTCGCACTACACTAACGTGTAAATAATGTAGCTGCCTGCGGTAGTGATAGGATCAAGAAAACACCACCAACCTTCTACAGGTAGCTTTAGCTGAACACTGTGCAGAGGTCGCACTACACTAACTTGTAGCTTTAGCTGAACACTGTGCAGAGGTCGCACTACACTAACTTGTAGCTTTAGCTGAACACTGTGCAGAGGTCGCACTACACTAACTCGTGGCTTTAGCTGAACACTGTGCAGATTTCGCACTACACTAACTTGTAGCTTTAGCTGAACACTGTGCAGAGGATGCGCTACACTAACGTTTAAATAATGTAGGATCAGGAAAGCACCACCAAGCTTCTACAGGTAGCTTTAGCTGAACACTGCGCAGAGGACGCACTACACTAACGTTTAAATAATGTAGCTGCCTGCAGTAGTGATAGGATCAGAAAAACACCACCAATCTTCTACAGGTAGTTTTAGCTGAACACTGTGCTGAGGTCGCACTACACTAGCGTGTAAATAATGTAGCTGCCTGCGGTAGTGATAGGATCAGAAAAACACCACCAATCTTCTACAGGTAGCTTTAGCTGAACACTGTGCAGAGGTCGCACTACACTAACTTGAAGCTTTAGCTGAACACTGTGCAGAGGTCGCACTACACTAACTCGTAGCTTTAGCTGAACACTGTGCAGAGGTCGCACTACACTAACTTGTAGCTTTAGCTGAACACTGTGTAGAGGTCGCACTACACTAACTTGTAGCTTTAGCTGAACACTGTGTAGAGGTCGCACTACACTAACTTGTAGATTTAGCTGAACACTGTGCAGAGGTTGCACTACACTAACTCGTAGCTTTAGCTGAACACTGTGCAGAGGTCGCACTACACTAACTTGTAGCTTTATGCAAATAATGTGTGGAAATATGCCGCCTCTACCTCACATTACTCTGCGCCTAAGACTACTCCGAAATCTAGTGTAGTGAACAAAAGCAGCTACTTAAAATGATAAACATATATGCATAAGCAATAAAGCATAAATAAACTAAGCCAAGTCTCTGATTCCTTATTGCAGCAGCGCTGTGTGTCAGATGTCAAGACACATATAAATAAGACCAATGTTTGAAGAAGATTTTTAGGAAAGTTCAAAAAGATTATAGTCTGTGGGTATGAAGAGTTTCTTTCACCAAGAGTAATCACCGCGTGAGGGGGTAACCCCCAGTGAGATTGCACTCACCACAATTCCAGCAAACACAAGCCTTTATGCTGTTATCTTTGATAGCTTCTCTATCCAACCACCAGATATCGCTAACACTCTCGATTAATGTTGTGTCATATAAGGGGAGAAAATAACATGCCCATATAGCGTAATATTGCTAAATAAATTTTATTTATTGATTGACATGAAAAATAACTCCCCACTTATCAACTGCGTACCAGGTAAAATAGACAGTAAAGCATTTGTAAAGTGCACTGTGCCTGAATTCCCATCTCCCAGGAGGTGTTTCCAGAGCGCTCGCTGTATACAGCTGGTTTAACTCGCTTCCTGGTTCCTTCCGGTGCGTGGAACGCACGCGTCACTTCCGGTGGATTCCGACACTGGCGCGTTTCATCACTTCCGGACGTCATCTGAGGGCGTAATCCACCTATCATTCAGACGGTATTTATACCGGTGACAGGTTCAGTAGCCAATGAAGAAGGACCAATGGTAAACTCCTCCCCCATAGCACTGAAGACTTGCAGAGCTGTCAGCAACAGGGAACACAGTCCCCAATGCCGACTGATTGCTTTAAACCTGCCACCACCGACTTCACAAGGAAACTGACATATATGTCTATTGCATGACCATACCTTATAGACATTGATCGCTACATAAATACAACAATGTCGTGCATATATTATTCTATACCTTCTATACGCATAAGATAAATCTAGACATATATAATATTCTGATGGGATGCATCCATCCTCCCATGTATTCACCTGTTTAAACTTCCTGTTAACACATGAAGCAAAAAAAACCTCAGTGTGAATACAAATATCAGGATAGGAAATTGAATAGTAAAATTTTTTTTTTTTTATATATAAATAAAAATATTCAAATGGCAAGATAGAAAATTATTACTATACATGGAGGATGCAGTGCGATGGCATTATACACACATTAGCAGTATAAAAAGAGATAAAAAGAGGTACACTGACTGTTTAAACACATAGCGCTGCTGCAATAAGGAATCAGAGACTTGGCTTCGTTTATTTATGCTTTATTGCTTATGCATAACTTGTAGCTTTAGCTGAACACTGTGCAGAGGTCGCACTACACTAACTTGTACCTTTAGCTGAACACTGTGCAGAGGTCCCACTACACTAACTTGTAAATAATGTAGCTGCCTGCGGTAGTGATAGGATCAGAAAAACACCACCAATCTTCTACAGGTAGCTTTAGCTGAACACTGTGCAGAGGACACACTACACTAACTGTAAATATTGTAGCTGCCTGACTATGGTACTAATAGGATCAGAAGAACACCAGCAATTTTCTTCAGGTAGCTGTAAATACTGTAACAACACCTGCCTGCCTGTCAGTAGGAAGAGAATAACAAGAACAGATCTAGCTAAACTGAATACAGTATATATATATATATATATATATATATATATATATATATATATATATATATATATCACCTGGGATGCAGCTAACTGACTGACTGTCCTGCCTAATCTATCTAACTTAAATCAAATGACACTGTCTCTCTGTCTCTCAACGCCGGAACACACTACACAGGGCCGACGTGCAGGCGGCTTTATATAGTGTGGGGCGTGTACTAAACCCCTTGAGCCATAATTGGCAAAAGCCACCCAGGCTTTGGCCAATTACAGCTCTCTGTACAGACGGTGCTGTGATTGGCCAAGCATGCGGGTCATAGTGCATGCTTGGCCAATCATCAGCCTGCAATGCACTGCGATGCCGAGTGAATTATGGGCCGTGACGCGCCACTCGAATTTGGCGCGAACGGCCCATATCGTTCGCAATTTGGCGAACGACCGAACAGACGATGTTCGAGTCGAACATGGGTTCGACTCGAACACGAAGCTCATCCCTAGTCACACATCACCCACTCTTCTAACCACTTGAAGACAAAGCCCTTTTTGACACTTTTTGTTTACATGAAATTTTTTTTGCAAGAAAATTGCTTTGAACCCCCAAACAATTTTATTTTCACACAGTATTTGCGCAGCGACTTTTCAAATGTAATTTTTTTTTTGAGAAAACACACTTTTTTTAATTTTAATGCACTAAAACACACTATATTGCCCAAATGTTTGATGAAATAAAAAACATAATCTTATGCCGAGTACATGGATACAAAATACAACATGCTTTAAATTTGCGCACAAACGTGCAGTGGCGACAAACTGCATACATTTTTAAAACCCTTTAAAAGCCTTTACAGGTTACCATTTTAAATTTACAGAGGAGGTCTACAGCTAAAATTACTGGCCTCGATCTGACCTTCATGGTGATACCTCACATTCATGATGCAATTGCTGTTTACATATGACACCAGGCAGATGCTTTCGTTCGACTTTGCGCATGAGCGCGGGGGGGGGACAGGGGTGCTTTCTTTTTTTTTTTTAAACTGTTCTTTTCATTTTTTTTTAAATAACTTTTAAACTTTATTTCAGGGAATGTAAATATCCCCTATGATAGCCATAGGTTGTAACAGGTACTCTTTTTTGAAAAAATTGGGGTCTATTAGACCCTAGATCTCTCCTCTGCCCTCAAAGCATCTGACCACACCACGATAGGTGTGATAAAATGCTTTGCCAATTTCCCAATGGCGCTGTTTATATCCGGCGAAACCTAACTCATGAAATGCTTGTAGCTTCTGGTTTCTTAAGCCATAGAGATGATTGGAGCCTTTCTGGTCTCTGATCAGCTCTATGGTCAGCTGGCGGAATCCCCAGGGGCAGGAAAGTCCGATAAAACCATGGAAAGCGGTGGGGGGGAACGTTCCCTCCCACAGCTTGTAAAAGCAGTATAGAGGCTAATTAGCACTTAGGATTACTTTTCTATGAAAGCCGACCGCTTGCTAAAAGAATGATACCGAAACCTGCAGTCATCATTCTGGTATAACCACTCAAAGTCCAGCAACATACCAATAAGTTGCTGGTCCCTGTTGGGCATACATTGTAATGTTCTTTTTTTCAGGAAGCCTGTGGGCTGAACGAAAA
Source organism: Lithobates clamitans (assembly GCA_037952925.1). Classification (NCBI taxonomy): domain Eukaryota; kingdom Metazoa; phylum Chordata; class Amphibia; order Anura; family Ranidae; genus Lithobates; species Lithobates clamitans. Next base: position 82,279 of record JBBGZY010000965.1, on the reverse strand, counting down.
AAAGAGTTTGATGGGTATGCTCACCATTCGAATACCGCCCTTCATCCACCCACTTCTAATGATGGGCTTACTTGCACCATTTTTTTTTTTGAACTGTGGTGGTGAAATCACCTCCTACAGCGCTGGAGTCGCTGATTTACGTATCGTGGGAGCAAACGCTGTTGCTGTCAAGATAAATAAATCAGTGCTGCAGCTGAATAGCGTACCTGCTAAGCAAATGATGGTTAACAATAAAACAAACACCCAATACGAGGACAATATGCGACCGTTCTAAACTATGTGGCATGTTCACCAATTCCAGGAGCATGGCAGACAAGATGGGTGAACTAGACATACTGTTGTTTGAGGAAGATTTGGATTTTGTGGGAATTTCAGAGACCTGGTTCAACAGCTCTCATGATTGGCTGGCAAACATTCAAGGGTATACCCTTTACCGCAAGTATAGAGAGGGTAAAAAAGGGGTAGGGGTATGCCTATATATCAAGAATAATGTACAAGTGAATGTGAGAGATGACATCACTGAGGGAGCTAGGGAGGAGGTGGAATCCTTATGGGTAGAGCTCCAAAGGGATGAAGCTAAGGGGAAAATAATACTGGGAGTATGCTATAGGCCCCCTAACCTGAGGGAGGAAGTAGAGACAGATCTCCTATCACAATTTGGATTAGCAGCAAGGATGGGAAGCGTTATCATAATGGGGGATTTTAATTATCCAGACATAGACTGGGCGGAGGGAACCGCGCATTCATTTAAGGCTCGCCAGTTCCTTAATGTCTTGCAGGACAATTTTATGGGTCAGATGGTAGACGCACCAACTGGAAATAAAACATTACTGGATCTACTGATTACCAACAATACAGACCTGATCACGAATGTGGAAATACGGGGCAATTTAGGTAACAGCAATCACAGGTCAATAAGTTTCAGTATTAATCACACAAATAGGAAGCATAAAGGGAATACAAAGACACTGAATTTCAAAAGAGCTAACTTCCCTAAACTACAAACCTTGTTAAAAGGCATTAATTGGGATAAAATATTAGGAACAAAGAACACGGAGGAGAGATGGGTTTGCTTTAAGAGTATATTAAATAAGGGCATTAGCCAATGTATCCCATTGGGTAATAAATTTAAAAGGGCGAACAAAAGTCCTGAATGGCTTAACTCCAATGTAAAAATGCATATAAAAGCAAAGGAGAAGGCCTTCAAAAAATACAAGGTTGAGGGATCATCCTCAGCATTCAGACTTTATAAAGAATGCAACAAGAAATGTAAGGGTGCAATTAGGACGGCTAAGATAGAACATGAAAGACACATAGCGGAGGAGAGCAAAAAAAATCCCAAGAAAATCTTTAAGTATGTAAACAGTAAAAAAGGGAGGACTGACCATATTGGCCCCATAAAGGATGAGGAAGGACATCTGGTTACAAAGGATGGGGAGATGGCGAAGGTATTGAATTTACTCTTCTCCTCAGTCTTCACGAGTGAATCGGGGGGCTTCAGTAACCAAAACTGCAGTGTTTATCCTCATGACACAACACAGGAAGCACCTCCATGGTTAACAGAGGACAGAATTAAAATTAGACTTGAGAAACTTAACATTAATAAATCACCGGGACCAGATGGCTTGCATCCGAGGGTACTTAGGGAACTCAGTCAAGTGATTGCCAGACCGTTGTTCCTAATTTTTACAGACAGTCAACTGACTGGAATGGTACCAGCTGATTGGAAAAAAGCCAATGTAGCACCAATATTTAAAAAGGGCCCAAAATACATCCCTGGGAATTACAGACCAGTTAGCCTAACATCAATAGTATGTAAACTCTTGGAGAGGATGATAAGGGACTATATACAAGATTTTAGTAAGGAGAACGGTATCATTAGCAGTAATCAGCATGGATTCATGAATAATCATTCTTGCCAAGCCAATCTACTAACCTTCTATGAGGAGGCGAGTTGCCATCTAGTTAAAGGAAGGCCCGTAGACGTGGTGTACCTGCATTTTGCAAAAGCATTTGACACAGTTCCCCATAAACGTTTACTGTACAAAATAAGGTCCGTTGGCATGGACCATAGGGTGAGTACATGGATTGAAAACTGGCTACAAGAGCGAGTTCAGAGGGTGGTGATAAATGGGGAGTACTCGGAATGGTCAGGGGTGGGTAGTGGGGTTCCCCAGGGTTCTGTGCTGGGACCAATTCTATATATTTATTTATTTTTTTACCTTAATTTCATATATATATATAAAATTAAAGTTAAAAAAAATTTAGAAATGATAATATATATATATATACACATTTTTTTTTTTTACACTTTTTTACACTTTTATTTGTAACTGTATATATACATATATATATATATATATATATAAACGGGGCAGTATGGACTATAAACGAGGCAGTAGCCAATAGCTTTCGTCTCCTAGTTTATTCTGAGCATGCGTGGCACTTTGTGCATCGGATTTGTGTACACATGATTGGAATTTAATCGATCGGATTTTGTTGTCGGAAAATTTTATATATTGCTCTCAAACTTTGTGTGTCAGAAATTCCAGCGGAGAAAGTCCGATGGAGCCCACACACGATCGGAATTTCCGACAACACAATCTAATCGCACTTTTTCCGTCGGAAAATCCGACCGTGTGTACAGGACATTACAGTTGTAGTGATTGTAAAGGTTCGGTTCCAGATATGGGTCTCTCAGAATGCGATGGCATCTTTGGATACCCTGTGAAAGTGTGTCCTAGTTTGTGCAATGCTGCACCCTACGCTAATTCTCCACTAGTGTGTGGTAGCGTTCAAAACATTCACCAATGCAAAGACCAGGATGGTCAGGACAGGAGGGACAATAATAGCAGGTGTCACGCTTTCTACAGACACAATGTTTTCTTTGGGGGGCTCGTAGGGTAGGGGTTCCAGGGAGGACATACAGAAAATGCCTCTCATGCAGCCGGCTTACTGCATTTGGATTGGGAAGTTGAGCCACAGCACCGTCTGGAAAAAGAAGGGCTGTGATAATCTCTTCCTGGAACTTAAGGAAGGATCCAGTTCATCCTTGAAGCTAATAGCACATAAGCATTCAGCAGAGCCAATTGAAATAAGTATACAGACACTTTTTTGTACCAGCGTCTGGCCTTACAGGCAACTAGGTACGGCGCCAACAACTTAGATCCACCCCTCCCATATTAAGGTTATATTCGTGGATTCGTGGAGGGGTTTCTCCACAACACCAGTCGCCATAGGAATTTGGACCGTCGTGTCTGCGTGAAGGGAGGACAGAACGAAAACATTCCGATATACCCTCCACTTCACAGCGAGCAAATTATTACACTTCAAGCAGGCTCTCTCCCCCAGCCTAAGATGGGAATCTACAAGTCTATGGGGTAAGCCCCATCGCACGGTGCCACATGCACCAATTCCATGGCCAAACAAGTGACTAAAAAGTGGCACACTTGTGTAATAATTGTGGTACCCCTTTCTGAATAAGGATGACACCAAGTCCCACACAATCTTACCAGCGCTCCCTATGTAGTCTGGTCAGTTCTCCAGCTGTACGTGACTTTCTCTTCCCTCATAAACCATAAAACTATATGTATAGCCTGTGGCCCTGTCACATATCTTATACATCTTGACCCCATATCTGGCACGCTTGCTGGAAAGACCAATTAGCCTAACATAAATAGTATGCAAGCTCTTGGAGGGGATGATAAGGGACTATATACAAGATTTTAGTAATGAAAACAGTATCATTAGCAGTAATCAGCATGGATTCATTAAGAATCATTTTTGCCTAACCAATCTATTAACCTTCTATGAGGAGGTGAGTTGTCATCTAGAAGGAAGGAATGCCCATAGATGTGGTATATATGGATTTTAAAAAATGATTATAAAAAAAAAGAATATATATAACAATGTCGAAAAGACTGCTGGACAATGCACAGCAACCCTCCAAATAACAGTTAAAAGTGGGACAATGTTGACACAACATTAAAATTTGCACACAGCTTGAGCTCTGAACCAAGCGGACATCAGTCAATCATACTCTGAATGTCGAGCAATGCTCAACAGGTGCACATAGATATCTCTAGCTGGACAGTACATATAACCCAGCAGGCCATACAATTATGGACAGTAATCACAGCATAGTCTAGTTGACTCAGTGACCATCACAGGTGCAGCCTACGTTGATGCGTTTTGCACGTCATCACGTGCTTCATCAGAACGTAAAGAAGTACTGTGTTTCCAGCTTTTATAGGGACCTTACATCCATATTCAAATTTACAGCTGCCACAACCATTCTTAAAAAGGGCTTTCCACCAATAGCATGTCAAGACAACTTTCAGTAAACTTGTTAAATGGGAGTGTTTTTAGTATTTACATTCACCACGATTTCTACAGATACCAATTAGATTATAAGATAGGGGTGAACAGATACAAAGGCATAAATTGGTCTATAATCTCTGTTTTATTTTAGGATTCCAGAAACACCTTCAGGCTCATTTCATTATTAAGCCCTTTCGGCATCAGGCTCCCAAGCCTAACTATCCAAGATTATTCCCTCCTTAATAAAACCGTATCAAAACCTCCTCCTCTACTGGATATTTTCAGGGGATAAAATCCTTTGACTTTAAATCCAGAGAGTTTACCTGCATGACATTCATTAAAATGGAATGCTATAGGTGTTTCTTCATTTTGTTTGATGCTCTTAGACCCCTTTCACACCGAGGGCGTTTTGCAGGCGCTATAGCGTTAAAAATAGCGCCTGCAATCCGCCCTCAAACAGCTGCAGGATTGTCTCCAGTGTGAAAGCCCGAAGGCTTTCACACCGGAGCGCTGCGCTGGCAGGAAAAAAAGTCCTGCCAGCAGCTTCTTTGGAGCGGTTAAGGTGCGGTGTGCTTACCGCTCCTCCACCGCTGCTCCCCATTGAAATCTATGGGGCAGCGCTGGGATACCGCCGGCTATTGCGGCGCATTGCAGGCGGTTTTAACCCTTTCTCGGCCGCTAGTGGGGGTAAAAGCGCCCCGCTAGCGGCCTGAAATGCGCCGCTAATCCGACGGTAAAACGCCACTATAAATAGCGCCATTTTACTGTCAACGCTATGGGCGGCCCGGTGTGAAAGGGCTCTTAATGTGCTCACCAATCTTTATGCGGTGTTGTCTTTTTGTCTTACCTACATATATTTTTTTGCAGGGACATTCTATAATATATAGCACCCTTGTTATGGCACAGTTAATAAAGTCCCTGATATGGTATTGTTTAGTTCCTCTGAGTTGGAGAACACCCTAGAGTGATTAACAAATATACATATGCCGCAATGGCCACAGGGGTAAATAACTTGCAATGTAGGGAGATCGGTTAGCCAGTTCCTGTTTGGAGTTTTGACAAATTTGAATTGCACTAGCATATCATTTAAGTTACTAGCTCATTTTGCTACTAGCATTGGTCTTTGACCTACGATTTCTCCAATTTCGCTTATGCAAGTTAAGATGTGCCAGTGTTGTGGTAGAATCTTGCTGATATCTTCCCATTGTGCACCAAATTTAGTTATAATCCTGACTGGTCCACTTTGATTATTTTCACCTACAGTTTTTGGTCTCAGAACCTCAGTTCTGGTTTTGTTCATGGCCATTATCCTTGCTCTCCTAAGGGAGCAATGTGAATAGCCTCTTTCCTTAAACCTTTGATAGAGATCCACAGCCTCACACCTATAGTCAGCTTCTGTGGAGCAGTTCCTCCAAATCCTGAGGAACTGCCCTACAGGAGTGCCTCAAATCAAATGTCTAGGGTGATGGCTGTCAGAGAGAAGCAGCGTATTAGCTGCTGTTTCCTTTCGAAATGTCTTTGTCGTAGGTTTTTATTTTCAATCCGTATGGATAGATCAAGAAAGGAAATCTCATGGGGGTCGGCACAGTGAGTAAGTCTGATATTACGTGAATGGAAAAAAAGGAAACCTGCGCTAATAGCTAAATATATTCAAGCTGCAACTCAAGATGTTATACAACATCAACAGTAATGGTAAAAAAGGGGAAGCTGCGCTATAAAAATTGACCTATGAGGAAAATACCTAATGAATTTATGCATTCACAATAAACTTAGTGTATGTGAAAACAAATAACTGATTAATAATATGTGAAAAAAACACAATACATAAACCACATAAATCCACTGCCACAATAAATGTACACAAATGTGTCAGTGAGGTGATTTAAATAGCACAATAATGTGACTGGAATAGAATAATACACAAATAGGGTCAGTTAGCCAACTTGTTGATAATAATAAGTACTATACCAAAAATGTAATAGAATAATGGAAATGAGTCCATATGTGATAATGATGACCATACAGGATCAAAAACTGATAACAAAAATAAATAGTGCGTGCAAGTGATTGTCGATTCATCCACAGTGACACCAAACACAGCACCCCAAGAAACGTGAAAAAATAGTAAATGTCTCCACCTCAGCAAACGCTGCTGCTTACCAGATCACTATGGTCACTTATTACGGGGAACCACAGAACGCAGATGGCTAATACCCCAGCCGGGGATCTCTGTGCAAACACTGGATTACTTAGCTTCTGCGATAATGGTCCTCACATGGGTCAAGCAAGGTTAGTGGATCCCCATAAAACAACAAAGGCTTGCATAGTGTAAAACCTTCACGTTTATTATAAACTATCAAAAGACAAATGGACACTTACATTTAAGTAGGGTGAAAATCGCATTAAAAAGAGTTAAGCCGGTCGGGGATCCACTAACCATGCTTGACCCCTATGAGGACCATTATCGCATAAGCTGATCATCAGAACAACACAGGGTCCCGCTCACCAGTGTGGTCACTAGACCAACTAGACTATCCTGTGATTACTGTTCATAATTGTATAACCTGCTGGGTTGTATGTACTGTCCAGGTGGAGATATCCATGTGCATCCGTTGAGCATTGATCAACATTCTGAATTTGAGTGGCTGTTGTCTGCGTGGCTCAGAGCTCGAGCTGTGTGAGAATTTTAATGTTGTGACAGCATTGTCCTACTTTTAATTGTTATTTGTAGGGTTGCCGTGTATTACCCAGCAGTCTGTTTGACATTGTTACATATATTCTTTTGTATAATAAAGATTTTTTCTATTATCTAGTACACTGCGGTTGGTTCTGAAAAAAACGTCTTTTTGAGTGGTTGTCATGACCCTCGGTTCCTGTAATACATATATTCTGTTGTTTTAAGGACCCCACCCATTTGGTGAGACAGTGTTTAACCCGTGATCTGCCGGAAGTTATTTATGATTCCCTCTTTTTTTCCTATTTTTTTCCTTTTATTTTATATTATTATCTTCCCTCAAAAGGTGCCAATGTGCTGAACAAATATCATACACCTTGTTCACCTTCTGTGTATACTGTAGACTAAGCCTCGTGGGGCCTGACTCCTTTTCTTGTCCCTCTCTGCGCTTGAAAATGAGGGAGTACTGTAATAAGTAATAAGTAATCTTAAGTAATCTTATAAGTAATACGATTTTTAATAATATTACACTACAAAATGGCTTAAAATAATACATTTTTAAAAAGGCTACTTTTTTTTATTAAGGAAGAACAATTTTATTTATAATGTTTTGTCTCTAGCTTAGCCCAAGGTATGGAAACCATATTTGTCTGGTTTAAGGCTGAAAATTATGTTGCTTTCTGTTGCCCTGTCCCTGAAATTGTTCTAGAGGCACTTTGATTTTCGGCATTACAGTGCTGTCCTATTTACTAAATGTCTGTAGCACTAAATGTCTGTGATGGTTTGCCAAAATGTTCTGGACTGCCCTATTTCAGTTAGGCATATGAATAAAACCTTAGTGACTCAGTCCATGGCTTATAGCTATATATTTGCTTATGAAGTACAACTCAGCGCCAGCTGGAGAATCCCTAGCTCCTTCTAATGCCAAGGTTTAAGATGGATTAACAGAATATTTGGTTGTGTTGGACCAGTGTTATTCAGATTCTGTTCGCTGTTTAAGTAGTTTTGCCAGTAAAGTCTTCTATTGCCATTTACTGCTTGAGCAAGTTTAATCTAAAGAACAGTACAATTTTATACATGGATGCATGGAGACAATAGTCCTTATTGTACTGTAGTAAGATTTGGTCAATGCCATGTATGGAATGGATTATTAAAAGTTCATGAAGCCAGAAAACCTGTATTTACTTTATTCTGGTAATGGGAAAAATCTGCTGGCTGTGTCTGGTGAGCCTTTAATAAATGACCGTAGCAGTGCAAGAAAATCGTGTTTAAAAAGAGATGCAGTTTGTGTAAAACAGCTTTTCACAGCTTTTTTACCATGGAAGGACCTGTAAAAAAAAATTCAGGACCATGCAACCTTTACTAAAAATTATTTTCATGTAAGCTGTCAGTACATTAGAATTATTAGTACGCTATGTATAAGAATAAACATAAGAAGAAGGAATGTGGGGTATCTAGCATACTTCACACTGAGAGCAGATCATTTTTCATGCTATGCTATGCTCTTTACAACAACATTTTTTCTGTAATAATCATAAAATTAAACAATTAATAATAATGGGTAAAAAAGAAACACAGATAGTGAAAACTGTAGCATCCTTTTACTTGCTGGTCAGTGAAGAAATGCCCCCTTACATTGGAGGTCAGAGGTGAAATGCACCCCTTTCACCATTGGAGTGTGTAGTGCTCATTGGCGGGGGTGGTGGAGGTGCCCTCTTACACTGGTAGTGAGCGGAGGAGGTGCCCCCCCTACATTGGTGGTGAGTGGAAGAGTTCCCCCCTCCCATAGAGTAAATCTCTAATGCTTATTTAGTCTAAGGGCATGGAGAAGGCAGAATTACTTACCTTATTCCTAACTCCCACATGCTTTCTCTCACTTTAAATAACTGGTCCTATAGAAATATCTCCCCTTTGCTGGTTGTATGTCCACCCTCCAGTTGACACCACCACATACAATGCAACACCAAAACAACAAGGATACACCCTGTAAAAAGGAGAAGGTAATTGCAATTGAGCTATGAAAACATATGTACAAAACATATATCTAATGTCAACATGGTAATTTAATAGCATACCACAAACATGCCCTAACTCAATGATATCATATCATCAGTCCCCAATATACCCCAAAGGAATGGAGGAGAGTGTCAGCTGTGGGGGAGCAACAAATAAGGTAAGCATTCCTCTGTTCTAATCCTCCTAGACACAACAAACATTACAGCCTTACTGCTTTGGGGTGGGGTTAGGGCTACCAAAGGTGTATTTTATAGGCTGACCAGAGTTCAGCTATAAATTGGTGGTGAGCGGTCTCTTACATTGGTGGTGAGTGGACGATGTGGCCCGTTACATTGCTGGTGAGTAGGCAACGGGCACATTTACATTAATAGTGAATGGGAGAGGTGCCCTCTTACTTTGGTAGTGAGTGGAAGAGGAGCCTCCTTACATTTGTGGTTATTGAGAGTAGGGATGAGCCGAACACCCCTGGTTCGGTTCGCACCAGAACCTGCGAACGGACCGAAACTTCGAGCAAACTTTAGAACCCCATTGAAGTCTATGGGACTCGAAGGTTCAAAATCAAAAGTGCTAAATTTAAAGGCTAATTTGCATGGTATTGTCCTAAAAAGGGTTTGGGGACCCAGGTCCTGCCCCAGGGGACATGTATCAATGCAAAAAAAAGTTTTAAAAATGGCCGTTCTTTCGGGAGCAGTGATTTTAATGATGCTTAAAGTGAAAAAAAAGTGAAATATTCCTTTAAATATCGTACCTGGGGGGTGTCTATAGTATGCCTGTAAAGTGGCGGGTGTTTCCCGTGCTTAGAACAGTCCCTGCACAAAATGACATTTTTAAAGGAATAAAAGTAATTTAAAACTGCTTGCGGCTTTAATGTAATGTTGGGTCCCGGCAATATGGATGAAAATCAGTGAGACAAACGGCATGGGTACGCCCCCCCCCCCCAGTCCATTACCAGGCCCTTTGGGTCTTGTATGGATATTAAGGGGAACCCTGCACCCAAATTTAAAAAAAGGTGTGAGGCCCCCTGGCCCTATATACTCTGAACAGCAGTATACAGGCGGTGCAAACAAGACAGGGACTGTAGGTTTGTTGTTAAGTGGAATCTGTTTGTAATTTTGAACTGGTACATTTTTAAAGTGTAGCTCCAGCCAAAAAATCTATTTTTAAGCTTTTTGGAAAACATAGGGAAGGGTTATCACCCCTGTGACATTTGTTTTGCTGTCTGTGCACCTCTTCAGAAGATTTCACCTCACTTTCTGTCCCAGTGACAAATGTTTTGTGACAATTTGGGGTTTTTAGCGAAACAAGGATTGGTGATAAAGCATCAGTGGGGAGGAAACACGTATAAACTCTTACAGGAGACAATTTTCCTTCCTAGGGGTAGATTTCATCTTACTTCCTGTTGTCTCCTACCGTTTGCAAGTAGGAGTTGTTTGTAAGTTGGATGTTTGAAAGTAGGGGCCTGCCCTATATACTCTGCAGAAATTGGGGCCTTAGGTGTTGGTGTTGCCACAACACTGTAAGCCCTCACAGTTACTCTTGGTGGGCGCAGGAATGGGCTCTGCTGTGAAATATTAGATCAAGAATTGTAATTACATGCACCTGTTGAACAGGGGCAGAAAAATTGGGCCTTTGGTGATGGTGGCATTGCCACAACACTGTAAGTCCTCACAGTTACTCTTGGTGGGAGCTGGAAGGGGCCCTGCTGTGAAATATTAGATCAAGAATTGTAATTACATGCACCTGTTGAACAGGGGCAGAAAAATTGGGCCTTAGGCACTGGTGCCACAACACTGCAACCCCTCACAGATACTCTAGTTGGAGCGCAGGAATGAGCCCTCCTGCAAAATATTGCATCAAAAATTGTAATTACACGCCCCTGTTAAACAGGAGCTGAAAAATTGGGCCTTGGGCACTGGTGCTGGTGCCACAACACTGCAACCCCTCACAGATACTCTAGTTGGAGTGCAGGATCCAGCTCTGCTGTAAAGTATTGCATCAAAAATTTTAATTGCACACCCCTGTTAAACAGGGGCTGAAAAATTGGGCCTTAGGCACTGGTGCTGGTGCCACAACACTGCAACCCCTCACAGATATTCTAGTTGGAGCACAGAAACAAGCCCTGCTCCAAAGTATTGCATCAAAAATTGTAATTCACACGCCCCTGTTAAACAGGGGCTGAAAAATTGGTCCTTAGGCACTGGTGCTGGTGCCACAACACTGCAACCCCTCACAGATACTCTAGTTGGAGCGCAAGAACGAGCCCTGCTGCAAAGTATTGCATCAAAAATTGTAATTACACACCCCTGTTAAACGGGCTGAAAAATTGGGCCTTAGCCACTGGTGGCGCCCAGAACCAAAAATATTCTTACAAGCTATCAGCATGATCATTGAGGAGGAAGAGGATAGTCATGCAGCATAACAGGATAGTCACTCAGCATCAGCATAGGCAGTCTTGAAGGGATCTGACATTTCAAAAAAAATATTCGGTTACATCAGCATCAGGTGCTTGGTAGTTGGTGGTGATCCAAGACTGATTCATTTTTATGAAGATCAGTCGATCGACCGAGTCGGTGGACAGGCGCACCGTGTGATCGGTTACAAAGCCTCCAGCAGCACTGAATGTGCGTTCCAAAAGAAAGCTGGATGCAGGACAGGCCAGTAGCTCAATTGCATACTGTGCAAGCTCTGTCCAGTGATCCATCCTCAAGACCCAGTAACCCAGAGGATTTTCAGTGGGAAAGGTGTCCAAGTCAGATCTTGCCCCTAGGTATTCCTGCACCATGTAAAACAGACGCTGGCGATGGTTGCTGGAACCGATCATACCTTGGGGCTGCGGACTAAAAAATTGTCTGAACGCATCGGTCAGACGGCCACCTTCTCCACCGCCCCTTTTTTGACTGACCAAATCCTCAGCAACACGTTGTCCAGGAACAGGAGTTTGTAACCTCCCAGTCTCTGGGAACGCACTGCACAGACCTTTCTGAAAGGCCTCCCAAAGATGTTTCATCCTCTGTTCCCTCTGTGACAGCAAGATAAGGTCCGAAACGTTAACCTTGTAACGTGGATCAAGGAGGGTTGCCAGCCAGTATTGATCCCTTTCCTTGATAACACGAATACGAGGATCCTTCCACAGGCTTTGCAGGATCAGGGAGGCCATGCAGCGTAGGTTTGCTGAGGCATTCGGTCCAAAGTCCTCTGGGTCACTAAGGACGACATGATCCGCAGCCACCTGCTCCCAGCCACGTACAAGTCCATGGGTTTCTTGGGACTGTAAGATCCCTTAAAGACTGCTGCTGATGCTGAGTGCCAGGCTCCACCTCCATGCTGACACATCCTCCTCTTCCTCCTCCTCCTCCTCTCCCTGTGTGATCGGCGGGCACGCAGGAACACTGTCTGGATAAAGGGGGCCTTGAGAGCTAAGGAAGTCCTCCTCTTCCTGCCTCTGTTCTACCTCAAGTGCCCTGTCCATTATTGCACGCAGTGTGTGCTCCAACAGGCGGACAAGGGGGACAGTGTCACTGATGCATGCACTGTCACTGCTTACCATCCTCATGGCCTCCTCAAATGGTGACAGGACAGTGCATGCATCCCTGATCTTTGCCCACTGGCGTGGGGAAAAGAAAACAAGCTCCCCTGACCCTGTCCTGGTGCCATAGTTGCACAGGTACTCATTGATGGCCCTCTGCTGCGTGTGCAGCTGCTGCAGCATGGTCAACGTTGAGTTCCACCTGGTGGGCATGTCACAGATTAGGCGGTTCTTGGGCAGGTTAAATTCCTTTTGGAGGTCAGCCAGCTGAGCACTGGCATTATATGACCTGCAGAAATGCACACAGACTTTCCTGGCCTGCCTCAGGACATCCTGTAAGCCCGGGTACCTGCCCAAGAACCGCTCCACCACCAAGTTAAGGATGTGAGCCAAACAGGGCACATGGGTCAGTTGTCCCTGTCGGAGGGTGGAGAGGAGGTTGGTGCTATTGTCGCAAACCACCATACCGGCCTTAAGCTGGCGTGGCATCAACCACCTCTGAACCTGCCCCTGCAGAGCTGACAGAATATCTGCCCAGGGTGGCTCCTGTCCCCCAAGCACACCAGCTCAAGCACCGCATGGCATCTTTTGGCCTGCGTGCTTGCGTAGCTCCTTGAACGCCTACGGAACACTGCTGGTTCCAAAGAGAAATCAGCACAGGAAGAGGCCATGGAGGAAGAAGAAGAGGAGGGGGTGGAGGAGAGAGGTGTGGCAGAATCACCACTAGTAGTATTTTGGAGGCGTGGTGGCGGAACAACCTCCAACACTACTGCACCCTGTCCTGCATCCTTCCCAGCTGCCAGAAGAGTCACCCAGTGCACGGTGAAAGATAGGTAATATGCACCTTACCACTGACCGCCCTGTCCAGCGAGGCCAAGACATTTCCTTCCACATGCCGGTAGAGAGCCAGAATCGCCTTCCACGAGAAAAAGTGGCATTTCGGAACCTGCCACTGAGGAACTGCACATTCCACAAACTCACAGAAGGGGGCAGAGTCTACCAACTGAAAAGGGAGCAGTTGAAGTGCTAGCAATTTAGCCAAGCTAGCATTTAACTGCTGGGCATGTGGATGGCTGGGAGCGAACGTCTTTTGGCGGTGCAGCAGCTGGGGCAGAGAAATTTGCCTGGTACAATCTGACGGTGTACCGATAGCAGATTGCCCACAAGTACTTGGCTGTGACACACCTAATTCTACACCTTCATTCCTCTCAGTGCAGGTCTCAGAGAGGACTGAAGGTATAGTGGGGTTGGAGATCCCAGCTGATGAGGAGCAAGGAGAGGTCCTCTTTGTCAGGCTAGAGCATATAACAGGTAACAGTTCAGGTGTTCTGATTATGCAAAGAGTTCAAGGAACAAGAGCACATACCATGAGCAGAGCAGGTCAGCTGGGACTTGTAGTTCACCGCTGTAGATGTAGGTCGATGTTTGCTGGACCTTGTAGTTCACCACTGCAGATGAGGATAGATGGTGTCTGGTGTTGTAGTTCACCGCTGTAGGTGAGGATAGATGTCTGGTGCTTGTAGTTCACTGCTGCAGATGAAGTTACTAGTGGAATCAGGCAAACGTAGTCTAGGCAAGCTGGGTCATACACAGGAAGATCAGAGTCCAAACGGTACCGAATCAGAAGCAAGCAAACAGGGTCAAACGAGCCGGGTCATACACGAAATACACAGAGCAGATATCAACTGGATCAAACACAAGGTAAACTCTAACACGAGCAATGAATGAATGCTGTTGCAAGTTATTTAAAGGTCACCTGGCCAATCATTGTTGTTTCCCAGGTAAAGGCTGTGTCAGGTGAGTTGTGCTGGGTCCTAAAGGGATCCTAGTACTGACAGTACCCCCCCTTTCTCGAGGGGTTGCTCCTGCACCCCCAGGCTTACTTGGATAACGAAGATGGAACTTCTTCTTAAGTCGGTCAGCATGAAGATCACGAGCTGGGACCCAAGATGGATCCTCTGGGCCGAAACCTTTCCAATGAACGAGATACTGTAAGGAATTGCGCACTCGTCTGGAATCAAGAATAAATGCCACTTCATATTCCTGACTGTCCAACACATCCACAGGTTCTGGTTCATTTACTTGGAGGCTGGAATGAACAGGTTTCAACAATGAAACATGAAAGACATTTGGAATGCGCATGGATGGGGGGAGTTTTAATCTATAGGATACAGGATTAACAATCTCCGAAATTTTATTGGGCCTGATGAATTTTGGGCCAAGTTTTTTAGATGGAACATGCAGGGACAGATTCCTAGATGATAGCCACACTTTGTCACCAACTTTATATCCTGGTGCCTTTGAGCGCCTCTTGTCCGCCATTTTCTTAAAAGCCTGCACAGAGCGAGAAATAGCATGATTGACATCGGACCAGATTTTGGAGAAATTTTCAATTGTGGTGTTGGCATCTGGCACATCAGAGGGTGGAAGATCAAAGGAGCACACACAAGGATGCAACCCGTAAACACAGAAGAAGGGAGAGGTCCCTGTAGATGTGCTGGCACAATTATTAAAGGCAAACT
Organism: Lithobates clamitans; assembly: GCA_037952925.1. NCBI lineage: Eukaryota > Metazoa > Chordata > Amphibia > Anura > Ranidae > Lithobates > Lithobates clamitans. The sequence continues at coordinate 67,221 of JBBGZY010000965.1, read as the reverse complement.
CTGCCCATGGCAGGACGTTGACCCACTCCACCTCATCATTGGCCATCAGACAACGTACCATCTTCTCTAGAGTCTGATTAGTCCTTTCTGTTTGGCCGTTTGTCTCAGGATGATATGCTGAAGAATATGATAACTTAATCCCTAGCTGAGAGCAAAGGGCCTTCCAAAACTGGGCTATAAACTGAGAGCCACGGTCTGAGACAATGTTGATTGGTGCCCCATGGAGCCTGAAAACATGTTTAATGAATAAAGATGCCAGTTCTTTAGCAGATGGAAGTTTCTGAAGCGGAAGAAAATGGGCCATTTTACTGAACCTGTCTACCACCACCCAGATCGTGGCACATCCCTGGGACGGAGGCAAGTCAGTGATAAAGTCCATAGATAAATGGGTCCAGGGACAGGTAGGTATTGGTAGAGGACGTAGGAGACCGGGCGGCTTAGAGGTACTGCTCTTGCTTCTGGCACAAACTTCACAGGCCTGAACGAAGGCTAACATATCCTGCCTGATCGATGGCCACCAGAGGTTGCGAGAGATAATCTCAAAAGTTTGTCTAAACCCCAGATGTGCTGCAGGTTTTGATGCATGTACCTGTTGCAATACCTGCAAACGAAGAGCCAGGGGCACAAAAAGCATACCGGAGGGAGTGGAGGGAGGGGCTTCAGCCTGTGCAGGTAACAAGGCCTCAGAGATGTCAGTCTGGGTGAAAGCCAAAATCCTATCCTCAGAGACAATGGGTTGTGGAAGAAGCGGAGGAGGAGACTCTGAAAGAAAGCTGCGAGACAAGGCGTCAGCCTTAATGTTTCTTGGTCCTGGTAAATATGAAATTGTGAAGTCAAATCTGGAGAAGAACAATGACCACCTGGCTTGACGTGAGTTCAGTCTTTTAGCAGAACGGATGTATTCAAGGTTTTTGTGGTCAGTCAGAACTATGAATGGATAGCGAGCTCCCTCCAGCCAATGTCTCCATTCCTCCAAAGCGAGCTTTATGGCTAGAAGTTCTCTGTTGCCTATATCATAATTGCGCACTGCTGGGGAATATTTCCGAGACAAGAAGGCACAGGGGTGGATGGCAGCATTTACAGGATCCTTTTGTGACAAAAGCGCCCCCACCCCTACTTCAGATGCATCTACCTCCACAATAAAAGGTAGCTCAGGAACAGGATGGCGTAGGATTGGTGCAGAGGTAAAGGCTTTCTTTAACTGAGTGAAGGCTGCCTGGGCTTCAGTAGTCCATTTAAAGGTAGTTGGAGTCTTCCTGGTGAGAGAGGTGATGGGATGTGCAATGGTGGCAAAGTTCTTAATGAATTTTCGATAGAAATTTGCAAAGCCCAGGAAGCGCTGAACTGCCTTTAGGTCTGAAGGTGGTGCCCAGTCTAAAATGGCTTGAATCTTGGCTGGAACCATGGTGAGGCCTGTGTCAGAAATTAGGTAGCCTAGGAAAGGTACTTGTTTAACATGGAATGAACATTTCTCAGGCTTTACAAAAAGGGAGTGAGTCCTTAATCGGGCCAATAATGAGCAGACATGTTTCTGATGTGTTTCAAGATTGGGAGAATATATCAAAATGTCGTCTAAATATACAAGCATGAAGCGACCCAACATGTCACGGAAAATGTCATTCATAAAGTTCAGAAAGACAGCTGGTGCATTTCTGAGACCGAAAGGCATGACAAGACATTCGTAATGACCATCCTTGGTGTTAAAGGCTGTCTTCCACTCATCGCCTGCACGTATGCGCACCAGATTATAGGCTCCCCTTAAGTCCAGTTTGGAGAAGATTTTGGCTCCCTGGATTTGAGAGAACAATTCTGTGATGAGAGGAAGAGGATACCGATTGGAAACTGTTATTTTATTTAGACCTCTGTAATCAACACAAATTCTCAGTCCCCCATCCTTCTTTGGGACAAAGAAGCATCCTGCTCCTGCGGGAGAAGTGGAAGGATGGATGAAACGCTTAGCTAGGTTTTCCTGGATGTATTCTTGCAAGGCAAGATTTTCTGGCTCAGACAGTGGAAAGACTCTCCCTCGAGGAGGTGTAGTGTCAGGCAAGAGGTCAATGGGACAATCATAACTGCGATGAGGTGGTAAAGTGTCAGCAATCCCTTTAGAAAACACATCCCAAAAGTCCTTATAACAAAGTGGAATCTGTTCCATTCCCACTTGACAGGTAGCCAGTCGAACAGGGTGCTGGATGCAGTTCTTCTTACACTGATTGGACCAAGTCAGAATATTTCCTGTTCGCCAGTCAATTACAGGATTGTGCTTCTGAAGCCAAGAAAGGCCTAGGATCAAAGGAGTGGATGGAGAGTCAATGACAAGACATGAAATCTTCTCCCAATGCAAAGCCCCCAATTGTAACTGGAAAGGATTGGTGGCTTGGAGCACTAGATCTTGTGAGAGAGGCCGATTATCCACGGAAATCAGGCGGACTGGGCAATCTAGAGCATGAGTTTCCAAGGACAAAGAGGTAATCAGAGTCTTATCAATAAAATTCTCAGCGGCTCCAGAATCTACCAAGGCCAGCAGTTCATGAGCCCCTGTCCCAAAGTGAATGACAGCGGGTAAAAGAATACGCTTGTCTCCCTGGGGAGATGAGAGCAGATCTAAGGTAACCTCCCTGCAATTACCTAGGTCCTGGAGTTTCCCGGACGTGTAGGGCACGAACGGAGCATATGACCCTTGAGGCCACAATACAAGCAGAGTCCCATGTTACGCCGGCGCGTGTGTTCCTGGGCAGATAACCGGGTGGAGCCTAACTGCATAGGTTCTTCCTCAGATTTGGCATTGGAGGTTGAATAGTCAGGCGGCAAGGGAGGTATATAGTTTGCCACAGCTGTAGTTTGTTCTCGTCTCCTCTCTCGCTGGCGGCGGTCAATTCTAATGGCTAGACTCATAGCCTCCTCCAGTGAGGCTGGGTAGGAGAAGTTGACCAGAGCATCCTTAATTGCATCTGAAAGGCCCATTCTAAACTGGCTGCGGAGTGCTGCATCATTCCAGCCAGATTCCGGGGCCCACCTGCGAAACTCTGAGCAATACATTTCAGCTATGGTAGTTCCTTGCTTTAAGTTACGCAGGGTTGATTCTGCAGTAGCAGCACGATCTGGATCATCATAAAGCAACCCTAGGGCTTCAAAGAAGGCATCTACTGTTAGCAAGGCTGGGTGGTTTGGTTCCAGGTTAAAGGCCCAAGCCTGGGGGTCTCCCTGTAGTAGAGAAATAATGATTTGAACCCTCTGAGTTTCAGGGCCAGACGAGGATGGCCTTAACTTGAAATATAATTTGCAACTGTTTTTAAAGTTGCAAAACCCTTTACGGTCACCAGAAAACCGGTCAGGCAAAGGAATTTTTGGTTCAGATGGAGTTTTGTAACAGTGGTAATAGAAGGAGATTGCACCTTGGTGAGCTCTGTGGCCATTTCCTGAACTTGATGGGATAAGCGGCAAAGTTCCTGTGCAAACAACTGAGCCTGCTCAGGATCCATGATAGGTTTCCTTTATTATGTATGGCTCGTGTTAATGTCAGGCTAGAGCATATAACAGGTAACAGTTCAGGTGTTCTGATTATGCAAAGAGTTCAAGGAACAAGAGCACATACCATGAGCAGAGCAGGTCAGCTGGGACTTGTAGTTCACCGCTGTAGATGTAGGTCGATGTTTGCTGGACCTTGTAGTTCACCACTGCAGATGTGGATAGATGGTGTCTGGTGTTGTAGTTCACCGCTGTAGGTGAGGATAGATGTCTGGTGCTTGTAGTTCACCGCTGCAGATGAAGTTACTAGTGGAATCAGGCAAACGTAGTCTAGGCAAGCTGGGTCATACACAGGAAGATCAGAGTCCAAACGGTACCGAATCAGAAGCAAGCAAACAGGGTCAAACGAGCCGGGTCATACACGAAATACACAGAGCAGATATCAACTGGATCAAACACAAGGTAAACTCTAACACGAGCAATGAATGAATGCTGTTGCAAGTTATTTAAAGGTCACCTGGCCAATCATTGTTGTTTCCCAGGTAAAGGCTGTGTCAGGTGAGTTGTGCTGGGTCCTAAAGGGATCCTAGTACTGACACTCTTTGTTCTTTGGTGTGGGTCTTTTAGGTACGCTTGCCAATGAACTGCATGGCAGGTCAACATATGTCTGGTCAAGCATGTGGTGCCCAAGCGGGAGATGTTTTGGCCACGCGAGATACGCTTGAGATATATGTTGCAAATAGCAGCGGTGGGATCTGATGCACTCATCTCAAAAAAGGCCCACACCAAAGAACTTTTGGAATAATGCACAGAGACAGCAGCGCCCTGCACATGCGGAGCTCTGCAGTGTGATGCAGTTGGCGTGCTGCCCTTAAGCTAACCCCTGGAGGGCATCCTGCCTCATTGGTGATGTGCTTCCTCCTCCTCCTCCTCCTCTCTCCTATCAGGCACCCATGTGGAGTCAGTGACCTCATCATCCCCTCCCTCCTCATCACTGGAGCAAAGCTGGTAGTATGCTGCAGCTGGGGGAACATGACTGCCAGATTGCTGTCCTTCTTGGGCACCCCCTCTCTCTGGGCTCACGTTACTGCCTTCCTCTAGCTGGGTACCATCATCGGAGCCTTCAAAACGCTGGGCATCCTCCTGGAGCATGTACCCAACACTGTGGTCATACAGTTCGGGGGACTCCTCAGGAGGACATGGTGGGGCTAGGAAAGGAGTGACTGATGCCATTGAGCAGCCGCGTTGGCAGCTGCTTTGCCAGACAAAGTACCCTGAGCCTGGGCGAGAGAGGATGAGGAGGATGAGGACGGCTTGGTCATCCACTCTACCAAGTCTTCCACATGTTGCGGCTCAATACGGCCAGCTGCCGAAAAAAAGGACAAGCGTGTCCCACAGCCACGTGCTGATGAGGATGCACCGTCTCCACGACCAGCACTGTTGCCTCTAGACACAGAGCCTGCTTGCCCTCCTTTATTGGCTTGTGACTGTCTGCCTCTCCTTGTTGGCCTTCCAGACATACTAATGGCCTGCAGTGAGATGTAGCTGCACAAAGCTGGGATGTATATATAAACTGATACTGCAGCTAGCAGAATCAACTGCCTGCCTGTAGTATTATTAGTATGAGAACACCAGCAATTGTCTTCAGGTAGCTTTAGCTGAACACTGTGCAGAGGACGCAGTACACTAACTGTAAATACTGTAGCTGCCTGCCTGTGGTATTAATAGGAGCAGAACAACAGCAATTGTCTTCAGGTAGCTTTAGGTGTACACTGTGCAGAGGACACAGTACACTAATTGAAAATACTGTAGCTGCCTGCCTGTGGTGTTAATAGGAGCAGAACAACAGCAATTTTCTTCAGGTAGCTTTAGGTGCACACTGTGCAGAGAACACAGTACACTAACTGTAAATACTGTAGCTGCCTGCCTGTGGTATTAATAGGATCAGAAGAACACCAGCAATTGTCTTCAGGTAGCTTTAGGTGCACACTGTGCAAAAGACACAGTACATGAACTGTAGATACTCCAGCTGCCTTCCTGTGGTATTAATAGGAGCAGAACAACAACAATTGTCTTCAGGTAGCTTTAAGTGCACACTGTGCAGAGGACACAGTACACTAACTGTAAATACTGTAGCTGCCTGCCTGTGGTATTAATATAGGATCAGAAGAACACCACCAATTTTATTCAGGTAGCTTTAGGTGCACACTGCGCAGAGGACACAGTACACTAACTGTAAATACTGTAGCTGCCTGCCTGTGGTATTAATATAGGATCAGAAGAACACCAGCAATTGTCTCCAGTTAGCTTTAGGTGTACACTGTGCAGAGGACGCACTACACTAACTGTAAATACTGTAGCTGCCTGCCTGTGATATTAATAGGATCAGAAGAACACCACTAATTTTCTTCAGGTAGCTTTAGGTGCACACCATGCAGAGGACACAGTACACTAACTGTAAATACTTTAGCTGCCTGCCTGTGGTATTATTATAGAGACAGAAGAACACCACCAATTTTATTCAGGTAGCTTTAGGTGCACACTGTGCAGAGGACACAGTACACTAACTGTAAATACTGTAGCTGCCTGCCTGTGGCATTAATATAGGATCAGAAGAACACCACCAATTTAATTCAGGCAGCTTTAAGTGCACACTGTGCAGAGGATGCACTACACTAACTTGTAAATACTACAGCTGCCTGCAATACTAATAGGATCAGAAGAACACAACCAATTTTCTTCAGGTAGCTTTACGTGCACACTGTGCAGAGGACGCACTACACTAACTTGTAAATACTGCAGCTGCCTGCGGTACTGTACTAATAGGATCAGAAGAACAACACTAATTTTCTTCAGGTAGCTTTAGGTGCACACTGTGCAGAGGATGCACTACACTAACTTGTAAATACTGCAGCTGCCTGCAGTACTGTACTAATAGGATCAGAAGAACACCACTAATTTTCTTCAGGTAGCTTTAGGTGCACACTGTGCAAAGGGCGCACTACACTAACTTGTAAATACTGCCGCTGTCTGCGGTACTGTACTAATAGGATCAGAAGAACACCACTAATTTTCTTCGGGTAGCTTTAGGTGCACACTGTGCAGAGGTCGCACTACACTAACTTGTAAATACTGCAGCTGCCTGCGGTACTGTACTAATAGGATCAGAAGAACAGCACTAATTTTCTTCAGGTAGCTTTAGGTACACACTGTGCAGAGGATGCACTACACTAACTTGTAAATACTGCAGCTGCCTGTGGTACTGAACTAATAGGATCAGAAGAACACCACTAATTTTCTTCAGGTAGCTTTAGGTGCACACTGTGCAGAGGACGCACTACACTAACTTGTAAATACTGCAGCTGCCTGCGGTACTGTACTAATAGGATCAGAGGAACACCACTAATTTTCTTCAGGTAGCTTTAGGTGCACACTGTGCAGAGGACGCACTACACTAACTTGTAAATACTGCAGCTGCCTGCGGTACTGTACTAATAGGATCAGAAGAACACCACTAATTTTCTTCAGGTAGCTTTATGTGCACACTGTGCAGAGGACGCACTACACTAACTTGTAAATACTGCAGCTGCCTGTGGTACTGTACTAATAGGATCAGAAGAACACCACTAATTTTCTTCAGGTAGCTTTAGGTGCAGACTGTGCAGAGGACGCACTACTCTAACTGTAAATACTGTAGCTAATAGGACTAATAGGATCAGAAGAACACCAGCAATTTTCTTCAGGTAGCTGTAAATACTGTAAAAATACCTGCCTGCCTGTCAGTAGTAGGAAGAGAATAACTGGAACGGATCTAGTTAAACTGAATACAGTGTATATATATATATATATATATATATATATATATATATATATATATATACAACACCTAGGATGTATATATATATATATACACAATACACTGTGCAGCTAACTGACTCGCCTGCCTACTCTATCTAACTTAAATCAAATTACACTGTCTCTCTGTCTATCTATCTCTCTCTCACACTACAGAGGGCCGTCGTGCAGGCGGCCTTATATAGTGTGGGGCATGTACTTAACCCCCTGAGCCATAATTGGCCAAAGCCACCCTGGCTTTGGCCAATTACGGCGCTCTGTACAGACGGCGCTGTGATTGGCCAAGCATGTGGTTCATAGTGCATGCTTGGCCAATCATCAGCCAGCAATGCACTGCGATCCCGCAGTGAATTATGGGCTGTGACACACCACTCGAACTTTGCGCGAATGGCCCATATCGTTCGTAATTAGGCAAACGACTGAACACACGATGTTTGAGTCGAACATGGGTTCGACTCGAATTCGAAGCTCATCCCTAATTGAGAGGAAGGCACCCTTGTATTGGTGGTCAATGAAAAAATACCCTGTTACAATGGTAGCTAGTAAGAAAATTGTCTCTTACACTGCGTAGTGCGCCCTTACATTGGTGATTAGTGGGAGGAATGTCCGGTTACAGTGGTGGCCCCATCGGAAGAATATCATTAAGCTTCAAATTAAACAAAGGGGCACAGCTCTTAAAAGTAAATATTAACAGTATAAAAATAAATATAAATAAAGTCCAAGACCTTATATTTAATTTTTTTTAAATGCTACTATTTAATTTTATTTAGTTTGCTGTATAGTGATGTGCCCCTTGGTTTATTTGGGGTTTCATGATATTTAGGTTCAGGGCACCCTATTGGTGTCTTGTGGCAGCAGCTAACATAGGTTATGTATATATTTTTTAAGAATGCTCCCCTTACAGACAGCTAAAAATTATCATTGGTATCAGAGGTTACTTACTGTCAGGAGAACAATACTCGCAGGTCTACAGCTAATGCTCATACTTGCACAGCTAATGCTCATTTCCATGCAATTAGTGCTCGTGCATATGTACAGCACACAGGTGAGTTCGGGCTAATATCCAGCATTCACTGACACATAGGCGCACCTGTGTGTGCCAGCGCGCATCGGCGTGCATGTCCAAGTGCATGGGCGCCATGCTGCCTATTTAATGGAAACCCTAGTGTGTGCTAACTACTGGATGTTCTTCCGCTTACCCGTGACCTGTGTTCCTGTTTTTGCTGACACAGTTTGTTCCTTACCTTGCTCTGTGGATTTTGGATACTGACATCAGCTTGCCTCTGACTACTCTCTGTCTGCTTCCCTGGTAATGACCCCGGTCTGTTGCTGAACCTTGCTCTGCCTGCCTACCTGGTACTGACCTTGGCCTGCTACTGAACCTTGCTCTGCCTGCTTCCCTGGTACTGACCTTGGCCTGCTTCCTGACAATGCTGCTGCCTCACCTTGTATGACCCTGGCTCACATTAGGTCTCTGTCCATGGCAATCACCTGCTACCAAGCTACCGGCACTAGTGCTTCTTTGAGCCGTGTACATCTGTCACCACATTCAGGGGTGCTTGAACCAGAGCCGCAAGGGAGGCCCTTCCATCAACTTGGCATCCAACCAAGATAAGTGACACTTACCTAAGGATTAAGAGGATAGGGCCCACTATTTCCACATCCTTTGTTCTTCTAAGTGATTACAATGTCACCAGCAGGCGGGAAATTAATCTTCCACTACTCTAGAAACCCTTCGAAATCCTAGGGTTTTCACAAAACTCTGTCTGAGAAGGGCTAACCATTTAAGGACCAAGCCTCTTTCTGAGATTTGTTGTTTAGAAGTTAAAAACTGTTTTTTTTTGCTAGAAAATTACTTATTACCCCTAAACAATATATATTCTAACACCCTAGAGAATAAAATGGTGGTGGTTGTATTGCTGCTGTCTGTTGGTGTGTGTATTGCTGCTGTCTGTTGGTGTGTGTATTGCTGCTGTCTGTTGGTGTGTGTATTGCTGCTGTCTGTTGGTGTTTGCTGGGTTGCATTTTGGGGACTTTTCCTTTTAGTTTTTAATTTGCCTTTTGCTGTCACTTTTTAAATAGCTTTTTTTTTTTTTTCTGTTTCATCAGTCTATCAATTAAGGGGTGTGGTTAATTGCTCACAGGTGCCCAGGTGCCTATTTAACTTGTTGTAGGACTCAGTTTGAGCGTGCTCAGTTTGAAGCTGTGGAGCTTGGTGTAAGTGGAGCTGGATTAAGTGGGAGTTAAAAACAAGAGTTTAAAACAGGAGGTTATAACAGGGGTCATAGTACCTGTGTAGTGTGAGTATCTGAGTGTTGTCTGAGTAGTGTGTGTGGATCATTAGTACTTGTGTATTGTGTACCTGTGTATTGTCTTGTCGTGTACCTGTGTATTGTCTTGAGTATTAGTGCCAGGAAGCTAGTTGTTAGGTAATTTGGACAGGGTAAAATCCCCAAATCCTCACTAAATGTAATAGGTACGATGCCCGGCGGGTGTGGAGAGGCGACTCTTTGTACATCTTGCCGCATGTATGAGTTCCTTGATCATCGATCGAGGGAGAATACTGCTGTGCAAAATGTAAGCACATTGTTTCCCTGGAAGCCCAGGTTCTGAATCTGGGGAAGCAACTGTCAGCACTGAGAAGTCCCTCCATACTAAAGGTGAGCCAGGAACGTACACGGCAGGTGCCGGCAGGGGCCAGCACAGAGGCGGGTGGGGACAAAGAGGTGCAGGCACTAGCAAAGAGTAGATGGGTGACAGTCAGGAGGGGTAGAGGGGGAAGTGCCAGGGAGGCCGATCCAGGACTGGAGCATCCCAATAAGTACGCTCCATTGAGTGACATTGGTGTAACCAGTCAGGGACCAGCACTGCTGGAGTTGAGGGACTCTCCTAGCTGCCAGGGGAAGAACTCCTCCAGTGAGAGTGGGGGGGCAGCAAAGGGAAAGGAAAGACAGATTCTGATGGTAGGGGACTCAATTCTTAGAAGGACAGAGAGGGCAATCTGTAACCAAGACCTGAAGCGCCGAACAGTATGTTGTCTACCGGGCGCTCGGGTTCGGCACATCACGGATCTTGTGGACAGATTACTGGGAGGGGCTGGGGAAGACCCGGCTGTCATGGTGCACGTTGGCACCAATGACAAAGTCAGAGGCAGATGGAGTGTCCTAAAGAACGATTTTAGGGACTTAGGAGCTAAATTGAGGAAAAGGACCTCCAAGGTAGTGTTCTCAGGAATACTACCGGTACATCGAGCCACACCAGAGAGGCAGAGGGAGATTAGGGAAGTAAACAAGTGGCTGAAGAGCTGGTGTAGTAAGGAGGGGTTTGGGTTCCTGGAGGACTGGGCCGACTTCTCAGTCGGTAACCGGTACTATAGAAGGGACGGACTGCACCTAAATGAGGAGGGTGCAGATCTGCTGGGAATGAAGATGGCCAAAAAGTTAGAGGGGTTTTTAAACTAGGCGATGGGGGGGAGGGTCCAGAGACAGTGATAGCCAGCGCGGAAGATATTCCAGAGGGTAGTATTGGGGGCATTAGTGGTAGGTTAACCAAAGCACAAAAATGCAAGGTGAGTATAGTAGCAAGTCCAAGTTGCAAACTTGAAACACCCAATACGAGGACAATATGCGACCGGTCTAAACTATGTGGCATGTTCACCAATGCCAGGAGCCTGGCGGACAAGATGGGTGAACTAGAGATACTGTTGTACAAGGAGGATTTGGATTTTGTGGGAATTTCAGAGACCTGGTTCAACAGCTCTCATGATTGGCTGGCAAACATTCAAGGGTATACCCTATACCGCAAGGATAGAGAGGGTAAAAAAGGGGGAGGGGTATGCCTATATATCAAGAATAATGTACAAGTGAATGTGAGAGATGACATCACTGAGGGGGCTAGGGAGGAGGTGGAATCTTTATGGGTAGAGCTCCAAAGGGATGAAGCTAAGGGGAAAATAATACTGGGAGTATGCTATAGGCCCCCTAACCTGAGGGAGGAAGTGGAGACGGATCTCCTATCACAAATTGGATTAGCAGCAAGGATGGGAAGTGTTATCATAATGGGGGATTTTAATTATCCAGACATAGACTGGGCGGAGGGAACCGCGCATTCATTTAAGGCTCGCCAGTTCCTTAATGTCTTGCAGGACAATTTTATGGGTCAGATGGTAGACGCACCAACTAGAAATAAAACATTACTAGATCTACTGATTACCAACAATACAGACCTGATAACAGATGTGGAAATACGGGGCAATTTAGGTAACAGCGATCACAGGTCAATTAGTTTCAGTATAAATCACACAAATAGGAGACATGAAGGGAACACAAAGACACTGAATTTCAAAAGAGCCAACTTCCCTAAACTACAAACCTTGCTAAAAGGCATAAATTGGGATAAAATATTAGGAACAAAGAATACAGAGGAGAGATGGGTTTGCTTTAAGAGCATATTAAATAAGGGCATTAGCCAATGTATCCCATTGGGTAATAAATTTAAAAGAGCGAACAAACATCCTGGATGGCTTAACTCCAATGTAAAAATGCATATAAAAGCAAAGGAGAAGGCCTTCAAAAAATACAAGGTTGAGGGATCATCCACAGCATTCAGAATTTATAAAGAATGCAATAAGAAATGTAAGGGTGCGATTAGGATGGCTAAGATAGAACATGAAAGACACATAGCGGAGGAGAGCAAAAAAAATCCCAAGAAATTCTTTAAGTATGTAAACAGTAAAAAAGGGAGGACAGACCATATTGGCCCCATAAAGAATGAGGAAGGACATCTGGTTACAAAGGATGGGGAGATGGCAGAGGTATTGAATTTATTCTTCTCCTCAGTCTTCACGAGTGAATCGGGGGGCTTCAGTAACCAAAACTACAGTGTTTATCCTCATGACACAACACAGGAAGCACCTACATGGTTAACAGAGGACGGAATTAAAATTAGACTTGAGAAACTTAACATTAATAAATCACCGGGACCAGATGGCTTGCATCCGAGGGTACTTAGGGAACTCAGTCAGGTGATTGCCAGACCGTTGTTCTTAATTTTTACAGACAGTCTATTGACTGGAATGGTACCAGCTGATTGGAGAAAAGCCAATGTAGCACCAATATTTAAAAAGGGCCCAAAAAACATCCCTGGGAATTACAGACCAGTTAGCCTAACATCAATAGTATGTAAACTCTTGGAGGGGATGATAAGGGACTATATACAAGATTTTAGTAATAAGAATGATATCATTAGCAGTAATCAGCATGGATTCATGAAGAATCGTTCTTGCCAAACCAATCTATTAACCTTCTATGAGGAGGTGAGTTGCCATCTAGATAAAGGAAGGCCCGTAGACGTGGTGTATCTGGATTTTGCAAAAGCATTTGACACAGTTCCCCATAAACGTTTACTGTACAAAATAAGGTGCGTTGGCATGGACCATAGGGTGAGTACATGGATTAAAAACTGGCTACAGGGGCGTGTTCAGAGGGTGGTGATAAATGGGGAGTACTCAGAATGGTCAAGAGTGGGTAGTGGGGTCCCCCAGGGTTCTGTGCTGGGACCAATCCCATTTAATTTGTTCATAAACGACCTGGAGGATGGGATAAACAGTTCCATCTCTGTATTTGCAGACGATACTAAGCTAAGCAGGGCAATAACTTCTCCGCAGGATGTGGAAATCTTGCAAAAAGACCTGAACAAATTAATGGGGTGGGCGACTACATGGCAAATGAGGTTCAATGTAGAAAAATGTAAAATAATGCATTTGGGTGTCAAAAATATGAATGCAATCTATACACTGGGGGGAGAACCTCTGGGGGAATCTAGGATGGAAAAGGACTTGGGGGTCCTAGTGGATGATAGGCTCAGCAATGGCATGCAATGCCAAGCTGCTGCTAACAAAGCAAACAGAATATTGGCATGCATTAAAAGGGGGATCAACTGCAGAGATAAAACAATAATTCTCCCGCTCTACAAGACTCTGGTCCGCCGGCACCTGGAGTATGCTGTCCAGTTCTGGGCACCAGTCCTCAGGAGGGACGTACTGGAAATGGAGCGAGTACAAAGAAGGGCAACAAAGCTAATAAAGGGTCTGGAGGATCTTAGTTATGAGGAAAGGTTGCGAGCACTGAACTTATTCTCTCTGGAGAAGAGACGCTTGAGAGGGGATATGATTTCAATTTACAAATACTGTACTGGTGACCCCACAATAGGGATAAAACCTTTTCGCAGAAGAGAGTTTAATAAGACTCGTGGCCACTCATTACAATTAGAAGAAAAGAGGTTTAACCTTAAACTACGTAGAGGGTTCTTTACTGTAAGAGCGGCAAGGATGTGGAATTCCCTTCCACAGGCGGTGGTCTCAGCGGGGAGCATTGATAGCTTCAAGAAACTATTAGATAATCACCTGAATGACCGCAATATACAGGGATATGTAATGTAATACTGACACATAATCACACACATAGGTTGGACTTGATGGACTTGTGTCTTTTTTCAACCTCACCTACTATGTAACTATGTAATACTTTCTGTCACACCGTATTTGCGCAGCGGCATTACAAGCACACTTTTTTTGGAAAAAATACAGTTTTTTTAATTAAAAAATAAGACAACAGTAAAGTTAGCCTAATTTTTTTTTTATTGTGAAAGATAATGTCACGCAGAGTAAATTTATACCCAACATGTCATGCTTCAAAATTGCGCCCGCTCGAGGAATGGCGACATACTTTTACACTTAAAATTCTCCATAGGCGACGTTTAAAAAATTCTACAGGTTGCATGTTTTGAGTTACAGAGGAGGTCTAGGGCTAAAAATATTGCTCTTGCTCTACCGATACCTCACATGTGTGATTTGAACACCGTTTTCATATGCGGGCGCTACCCATGTATGCGTTCACTTCTGCACGCAAGCTCGGCGGGACGGGGCGCGTTTAGAATTTTTTTTCCTTATTTATTTTACCTTTTATTTTTACACTGTTCTTTAAAGAAAAAAAAATGTAACATTTATTCCTATTGCAAGGAATGGAAACATCCCTTGTAATAGACAGGACCTCTTAAATATGGGATCTGGGGTCAAGAAGACCTCAGATCTCATATTTACACTGAAATGCAATAGAAAAAAATGAAAAACGTTGTCATTTGAAAAAAAAATGCCCCTTTACGAGCTATGGGCAGAAGTTACGCTTTGATGTTGCTTCTGCCCTGCAATGGTATGGAGACAAGTGGGGGCCATCTTTCCCTCACTCGTTTCCATACCCAGGAAGGAGAAGGTTCTGATCACCTCCGCCACTACCGATGGCTCCGGTAAGTGCCGTTGGGCACCGGAGAGCGACGGGAGAGGGGCCCCCCGCCGCAGAGACCACTATTATCGGAAACCAGACCACCCGCTGAAGAAGAGGATACTGGGGTTATGGCAACTAGCTGCTGCCATAACAAAGATATCCCTCTTCAAAGTTAGGGCATCTATCGGAGTGCGGTGGTCCGGAAGTGGCTAAAGTAAAGTGACACACTAGGTCTGAATTTAAAAAAAATGGAGCAAAGAAAAATTATTCACTTTTTACACTATAATCTTTCTACCACAAATACCAATGTAGGGGACATTCTTCATTCCACTGAACACCAATGTAAGAGGACATTGTTCTTCCAACTGGCACCCATGCAAGAGGGTATTTATTCTATACAATCCTGATCCTTGCAATCTGTACATTGCATAAGCAGCACTCTGCACACTGTCCTCTGTTTTCCATGCTCCTGACCCCTGCACTAACTATGCTATGCATTGCATACTCCTTTCTGATTTACTATGTACACTGCACTGTACATTACACAAATCACCACTGCACTCTCTAAACTGGACCGTGTTACACCCTCCTTCCCCATGCATCCTTATGCTTTGTTGCATGTTACCTATTGCTGAACCCTCCACTTATCTTGCTATGGTCCATCACATACTACTGACAACTGCATTATATATTTTGTGCTCTTTGTAACATACTCACTGACCACTGCAATCACATGTTGTGCTACATGTGCTGTGGGTTACATATTTCTGACTACTGAGCTTCATACACTATGTTGTACTTATTTCCTGCACTCTTGGTAGTAGATAATAATGATTATTGCACCCTATCCACAGTTCTGTATGTTAAATTCTCTTGAAAATTGCATTAAATAGTCTAGGTTGCATGCTACAGTCATGATTGCTGCACTCTGTAAGCTCTTCTGTAAATTACAAACTTCTGACTGTGATGTGTTTATTGTCTCAACTGTTGCTGGTTGCAAAGTAGTCCCTAACTATTTAATTGAAGTTCTTATAAACTGTAGGCTTAGACAACTTAACTTCATGTCTGTATTTAACATTTGTGTCTATGTGACTCTTGCTTGTTGCAAAGATATTATTTTGTATCCGGAAACTACAAGGAGGACAGCATATGTGCATACTTACCAACTGTTCCAAATTTACACTATTTTCCAGAATTTATTGCTTCCCGGGAACTGTCCCGAGAAATTCGGTTTTTCCAGGATTTTCCGCCACCGCCGCTAGAGGTCCGTGGCTGGCGGAGACATTGACTCCACTGGCCGCCATTTTTTAGAAAACCAGGAACACGGCTGGGCGGCTAGACGGAGCTCCTGTGTCTCCGCCCCGCCTACCCCCCAGCACCGCTTCGCTCTCACCATCCCCCGCCCCACTCCGCCCCGTTCCACCCCTCCGGCCGGCGGAGACTAACCTGATGTAATGGGGGGCTGCGCTGGGGAAACCTGATGTGAGGGGGGGCCCGCTGGGGAAACCTGATGTAAGGGGGGCTCCGCTGGAGAAACCTGATGTAAGGGGGGCTCCGCTGGGGAAACCTGATGTAAGGGGGGGCACCGCTGGGGAAACCTGATGTAAGAGGGGGCTCCGCTGGGCAAACCTGATGTAAGGGGGGGGGCTCCGCTAGGGAAACCTGATGTAAGGGGGGGGCATTGCTGTGGAAACCTGATGTAAGGGGGGGCTCCGCTGGGGAAACCTGATGTAAGGGGGGGCTCCGCTGGGGAAACCTGATGTAAGGGGGGGTCCGCTGGGGAAACCTGATGTAAGGGGGGGCTCCGCTGGGGAAACCTGATATATGCAAACGAGAATATCCGGACAGCCGCACTCCAGGAAGTAATAATCCAAGTTCCTTTATTATAAAATCAGGAACACATCAGATACAGGACATCATAAGTGGGGGCTCCGCTGGGGAAACCTGATGTAAGGGGGCTCCACTGGGGAAACCTGATGTAAGGAGGGGCTCCGCTGGGGAAACCTGATGTAAGGGGGCACCGCTGGGGAAACCTGATGTAAGGGGCGGCTCTGCTGGGGAAACCTGATGTAAGGGGGGGCATTGCTGTGGAAACCTGATGTAAGGGGGGGCACCGCTGGGGAAACCTGATGTAAGGGGGGCTCCGCTGGGGAAACCTGATGTAAGGGGGACTCCGCTGGGGAAACCTGTTGTAAGGGGGGGCACCGCTGGGGAAACCTGATGTAAGAGGGGGCTCCGCTGGGCAAACCTGATATAAGGGGGGGCTCCGCTGGGGAAACCTGATGTAAGGGGGGGCACCGCTGGGGAAACCTGATGTAAGGGGTGGCTCTGCTGGGGAAACCTGATGTAAGGGGGGGCTCCGCTGGGGAAACCTGATGTAAGGGGGCTCCGCTGGGGAAACCTGATGTAAGGAGGGGCTCCGCTGGGGAAACCTGATGTAAGGGGGCACCGCTGGGGAAACCTGATGTAAGGGGGGGCTCTGCTGGGGAAACCTGATGTAAGGGGGGGCATTGCTGTGGAAACCTGATGTAAGGGGGGGCTCCACTGGGGAAACCTGATGTAAGGAGGGGCTCCGCTGGGGAAACCTGATGTAAGGTGGGCTCCGCTGGGGAAACCTGATGTAAGGGGGGGCTCCGCTTGGGAAACCTGATATATGCAAACGAGAATATCTGGACAGCCGCACTCAAGGAAGTAATAATCCAAGTTTCCTTATTATAAAATCAGGAACACATCAGATACAGGACATCATGGACAGAGTGTATAGATCATAGGCTAACGCGTTTCGCACTTATCCAAGTGCTTACTCATAGCTATGAGTAAGCACTTGGATAAGTGCGAAACGCATTAGCCTATGATCTGTACACTCTGTCCATGATGTCCTGTATCTGATGTGTTCCTGATTTTATAATAAAGAAACTTGGATTATTACTTCCTGGAGTGCGGCTGTCCGGACTTTCTCGTTTGCATATAGCTTCTACTAGCATGAGCCAGCACCTGGAACCTCTCATCTCTGGAGAGTAAGATCAGCTTCACACCTGGTGAGATTTAAACTAGTGCGGGGATAACCTTTGTATTGCAACTGCATTCCGGATTATTGGGGAAACCTGATGTAAGGGGGGGCACTGCTGGGGAAACCTGATGTAAGGGGGGCTCCGCTGGAGAAACCTGATGTAAGGGGGGCTCCGCTGGGGAAACCTGATGTAAGGGGGGCACCGCTGGGGAAACCTGATGTAAGAGGGGGCTCCGCTGGGCAAACCTGATGTAAGGGGGGGGCTCCGCTAGGGAAACCTGATGTAAGGGGGGGCATTGCTGTGGAAACCTGATGTAAGGGGGGCTCCGCTGGGGAAACCTGATGTAAGGGGGGGCACCGCTGGGGAAACCTGATGTAAGGGGGGCTCCGCTGGGGATACCTGATGTAAGGGGGGGCACTGCTGGGGAAACCTGATGTAAGGGGGCTCCGCTGGGGAAACCTGATGTAAGGGGGGGCACTGCTTTGGAAACCTGATGTAAGGGGGGGCTCCGCTGGGGACACCTGATGTAAGGGGGGGCTCTGCTGGGGACACCTGATGTAAGGAGGGCTCCGCTGGGGAAACCTGATGTAAGGGGGGCTCCGCTGGGGAAACCTGATGTAAGGGGGGGCACCGCTGGGGACATCGGATGTAAGGAGGGGCTCCGCTGGGGAAACCCGATGTAAGGGGGGCTCTGCTGGGGAAACCTGATGTAAGGGGGGGCTCCGCTGGGGAAACCTGATCTAAGGGGGATCCGCTGGGGACACCTGATGTAAGGGGGGCTCTGCTGGGGACACCTGATGTAAGGGAGGCCTTGCTGGAGACATCTGATGTAAGGGGGGCCCCGCAGGGGACATCTGATGTAAGGGGGGGCTCCGCTGGGAACAGCTGATGTAAGGGGGGCTCCGCTGGGGGCACCTGATGCAAAGACGGACTCTGCTGGAACACCTGATGCAAGGACGGACTCTACTGGGGGCACCTGATGCAAGGACGGACTCTGCTGGGACACCTGATGCAAGGGCGGACTCTGCTGGAACACCTGATGCAAGGACGGACTCTGCTGGGGGCACCTGATGCAAGGACGGATGGCTGGTGGCAGGTGACACGCTCAGGGATCCCACTGATTCAGCATTATGGTGAGTTGAATGATTTCATTTTATATTACAATGTAATAATAGAAATAATGCACTTCAATCATCCTGACACCATAACAACCATGGTTCCGGGATGATTGAAGTGCTAACACCATGTGTTTGGAGTATCTTTGCTAATTGTTAAACTTACTGGAATACACATATTTCTATTGTTATGTAGGATCTGGGGCTGCTGTCCTTCTATCCCTCCCTCCCTCTCCCTCCATCCCTCGTTCATCTCAGACGCTTACCACACCCCCTTTGAGCCACGCCCATTTAAGATACAACCACTATTTTGCGTAAACCACGTCCATTCTTCGCTGCCGTGCTCACTGCATTTTTACTTTTCCCCTGTGCCACACCTACAAACGTATGCCCCCCCTAATTATAATAAGACTCCGCCTACAGCCAAAAAAGTGTCCCTAAAATTTTTTTTACAATGTTGGCAACTATGTATGTGCACAGTGTATGTGGTGTGTACGCTTATTGTTGTTAACACTGTCTTTTTAATCCACTCACACTGTTTAAGAAAATGTGGCAATGCCCACCGTTCAGCATATTAAGCCAAGCCCACTGTTAACAGTGGCATACTAATTTTCCTTCCTCGGTGGGCCCAAGGTCTTTGCGCAAACCTAGAGCCCCTATGTACAGTAGATACTAGATATGATTTGACTTATAAATTGTGAGTCAGTGTTGAAATTAATTTCTCTTTCAATAGTTTTTATTGTCATTGTAAGAAAGGAGAGGTACAAAAGAATACAAGTCTATATATGAACATCGTTTCAACAACACATGCTCAGTATTCTCATGCAGTAACATCTGAAGAACAATGAAAAGATTTACTGGTATCTTAACTGTATCCTCCATATCTGGCTGTTATTATAGGTAGAAAAGTCTGCCATGGAATGGCGCTCCCTTCCCACCTGGTAGGGGAAGGGCCTCCTCCATTGAAGAGAAGTCTGTGAGTTAGGCTAAGAAAAAACATTGCATTTTTGGGAATTACTCATAGGAAACATTGCGCTTTCTTAAATGCCTCGACAAACAAGAAGAATGAGCACTCATTGTACAATTATGAAAAACAGTTCAAAGTAAAATTAAAGGGGGGGGGGGGAGAGGGAAGAGAGGGCAAAGAAAGGAAAGATGTCTATTTAAAGAAGATTCTGACTAGTCTGTCTCATGGATCTAAATTGGAAACTTGGTGTTTTTCTCCAGATCTTTTTGTGAAGCGGAGAAATGTAATTGTAAGGGCATTAAACGATGACCCCCTGATATCTTTATTATTATTGGATAAACAAACTATTTATATGAAAAAAATGTATCTTTATTACAAAAATTCTTAAAGTATGACAAAACACATCATAAGGGCCACAAACTAGACACAATTACATAAAAACAAGATTGAGGTGAGAGTCAGGTAGTGGAAATCGCCTACGCATTGCTCAGTTGAGGCTGCTTCTTTAGGGCTTCGGTCCCTACGCATTGCTCGGTTGAGGCTGCTTCTTTAGGGCTTCGGTCTCTCAACATCTGACTGAATACCTGGTATCAATAAACATATATAATCAATATAAACAAATTTAGCAAAAAAAACAAAAGTCTATAAATATACATTCATATGGAAAAACCCCTATCCCATGAAAAAGGGAAAAATACATTAAAAAAAAAAATTATATATATATATATATATATATATATTATATACATTTTTTATTTATTTTTTTTACATTTCTTACCTCAATCTTTGTTTTATGTAATATGGGCTAGTTTGTGGCCTTATGATGTGTTATGTCATATTTTAAGAATTTTTGTACTAAAGATATAATTTTTTTATATACGGTAAATAGTTTATCCAATGAAAATAGAGATATCAGGGGGTCATCATTTAACGTCCTTACCCTTACATTTCTCCGCTTCACAAAAATATATTATTGGGTTGATGACCTCCCGATACATAGCTGGGTTAGCTTTACCTGTCTGCCCTTTCCATACATCACTCTATTACTATTACTTTCTCCAGATATACAGTATAAGTTAGCCAAGGATCTCAAGTTTTCTCAAATAACTTACCTTTATCATTCAGAATAGCAGAAAGTTTTTCATTTGTCATTATCCATCACATTTTGGTCTTTACTAGGTCAAAAGATATTGTCAATGAATTCATAGACCTGGCTATCGTGCTTCTTGTTGCTAAGAATATGAATGAGAACAGCTTTTTGGTACAACCCAGAGCTCCCTATATTGGTTAGTTCAGTAAGTCCTGCAGGCAGGATTTTTTAAGGTTGATCTGGATCAAAGAGTATGTGAAATTATATACTGTTTGCAAATCCAGAAACTTTTGACTTTTTGGCATATCCACCAAACATGTTAAGGTGTGCTCTCCACACTCTGGGATTCAGAAAATGAACCTCAATCGAACCATGTACCAGTATAACTTTACTTTATGCTTCAATAAATTAAGTATTAACATATGACTGAGACCAAAAGCGAGCAAGTTTGTGGCAATCTTTATTATTCAGTTCTTCATCCATATCATGTTCCCATTGAACTATATATGATACTTTTATGGGTCTAGTATTTAGTATGGTATAAATCTCTGAAATATGACCAGATAGCCTGTTGAATTTTCTGCAAAAATATTTGAAATTCATTTGATAAAAAAAAAATCACTTCCAAAAGGTTACTTGACAAATAACTGAAAGAAAAAAAATAACAGTGGGATATACTTCAAAGCCCTGCTCCCCACTTGTGGAAAGCATGTTCCTATTGATTTCTTTGCCAGTACTACAAGCATTTGGTGCCAATATAGCAGCTGGTGTTGTACTACAGCTTGAAAACCAGGGCTTCTGTTATCAAGCCCTAGCACGTTTTTCAGGAGAAGGATTCTCCTCATCCTAACTGCTTCAAGTGTCAGTAAGCGAGTCACTCTTATCAATCATTTTATAAACAGAGTCACTGTGACTAATCTTAGTATTTAAATTGCTACCTTCCTCATCCAATGAGTACAGGATGTCGTATGCTTCCTCTGAATACTTACTATAAGATCTTTATTGGTAACCCCTAAAGAAAAACACTCTAACACCTACATACCTGCAAATATAAAGATATAACTATTATTTATATCATTACAAATATGCTAAACAGAATACATATTGTTTTATTTGATAAAGAAACAAACTAATGGACATCTAATCTAAATAACCCCTGTATTGCTGTGGCAATTTTTGCAGCCATTAAATTACGTCTGTGACCCTTGGACGGAGAGGTGTGCCGCTCAGGCTCAGCTGGTTCGGGGAGTGGTGTAGGAGATAAAAGCATCCGCTGCTACGGGAGTGCTGGCAGGGGAGTGGAGCTCCTTCTAGCTCCTATGGTAGCTGGATAGAGAGAGGAGGAAGTATGATCAATAATAGGATGACAACCTCAGCCTGGGCTCCCACCAGGCCATGTCCCCAATACGTCCCACTCCGCCCCCCCCCCGGAGCTCAATCAAAACAGCAAACTCATCCAAATTACTGATTCTGGAGAGTCACCGGAAGTGACGTGGTTGGAGATTTCAACGAGTTGGTTGCTTTGACAGAACAGCAGCCCTGAGGCTAAGTGACTATAGTGACCGACCCACCTCAGCCCTGATTCCCAGTCTCCTTCTGTTGAAACCAGATCCAGATATGGCCAGAAGTGGACTTGTCACTTTCTCTGCACATGGTCGACCTTGGTGATGGTAATAAAGTGGAAAAAAGTAAATGTTAAAAAAGTTACATGTAAGCAGTGCACCTCAACACATTGACGTGAACAGAATATATATTTATACTTATATATTTAGTTATATATTTATGTATGTATTTATTTTTGTCTTTTATTCATTTTAAAAGGGACAGCACCCCATTTTTTTTTACAGTTTAAGTATTCATATCCATGCATTCTCTACACACAGTAAAATTGCATGACAGCTTATCAGGTGTGGACAAGGTGAATCAATAAATTTACTCTGATTTTTGATTTAATTCACCCCACACTACTTCAAAAGTATGAGAGACATTAAAAAGTGTTTTTTTTTTTGTTTGTTTTAAAATTAACCACTTTTGAACAAGGTGCCACTCCAAAATGGCCTGTAGACGTTCTTTAGGGGTCTACTGACAAAGTCTATGCCTTGACGTAATGCGTATAGGGGCAGAGCCTACATACTGCTAGCAGCGCTTGAACTGTTTTACCTATTTTTGATATGAGAAATGTTTTAAAAATGGAACGCATTATATTCTGCCATTCTCTTTCCTAATATATCTTCCATTGGGTAAGAGGTATCAGGGCTTCCCTGAGCCTATTGAAGGGAGTGTGAGAGATGGAGTATTAAAAATGCCAGCACCACGCCAGATATATATATTGAATATAGTGAAGTACTGCTAATACTAAATCAAATGCGCAATCAAACAAACGACACTCACGAGATGGCTCTGTAAATCAGGCATCAGTAAGTTCCAGGTTCGCTGCGGTATGGCGTGGTTTCCGTGGATGGTGGAAGTTGCGTCACTGGTTAGCGAAACCAGAACTAACCTCTGGTCAGGGGGTGGGACCTCAGGTATATCAGCAAAAAACAAGCATATGGGAAAAGTGAGAGTTAGAATAGACCCTGTAATAGGAGGCTTGTTGCCAGAGAGGTTTATTGGCCATACAGTTCTAAAAATGTGGAGGTGTGTACCTCTGTCTGTGCATCCCCTCAAACATGTGTTTGGTATCGATGGGTACATTGTATGAAGCCTGACAGGGGTATAGTGCCAACGGGTATGTAGTTTGACAACTGTTTCCTTGACCACTATAGATTTAGTACCCCTGTGCATATTGGACAGCATATCCTGCCAATCATCTGCAGAGTTCTCCTGGCCTGTTGCAGCCTCCCACTGCAATATGGCTGATGATTTGAAAATAAGATCACATTCATTAATCTGTTTATACACCAATGAAATGGTGCCACAGTCCCTAGAGGCATCATTGCACATCTGCGCAAACAACGTGGCAGAGCTCCCAGCATCCAGCCGGTAGTTCTCAGAGAAATAGTGTCTAATTTGGAGATATTTAATGAAATCTGCATGGGGAAGGTTATACCGTTGTTGTAGGCTGGAGAATGAGCTAAAAGAGGAACCTTGTAATAAGGATTCCACTGTCACTAGGCCATTGTCTATCCATCTGGAGAAATTGCCAGAGGAGGTGAAAGCTGGAGGAAAGTTTGGCTCTCCCAGATAAGTGGCCAACAGGGGGAGGGAAGAGATAAGGCCCAGTTTGTCTTTATAAAGGGACCATAGATGGTATGATTGACTGACTGTCTCATTCCAGGTAGATAGGTCTTTCAAACAGATTGACCTCCACCATAGGAGACCAGGAAAGTGATGGGACTCTATAGATATCCTCTCAAAACTGAGCCACGGTATCTGAGCGGGAGAAGCATGTCATTGAGCCAACTGCACCATTCTCAAAGCCATATAATATTTCCACAGGTTGGGCACTTCTAAGCCGGCCAAGCAATTAAGGTCTATAGAGAAGCCCTTTACCTAAACAAGTTTTTTTGTCTGTCCATTTAAACCTATTACCCCCAACTGAATAGCCTCTATCATGAATCAGGTGAAATAGAGAGGGATGGTGCGGAAATAAAACATTAATTTGGGAAGGATTGACATCTTCACTGCTTGAATCCTGCCAAGGAACGAAATATGGTAGGAGGACCAGATCCTCAACCATTGCTTAATGTGTTTAAAATATAAGGAAACAGCGTCTAAGTCAAACAGATATAATACCCAATAAAAGTACCATCATCCCAAATGTCTATTACAAAAGCACAAAGCAGGAGGCAGAGAGTGGCCGCAGTTAGCTGCATCTGTCGGTCATTGTCTCAATACCCCATGCAAGGGAAAATACGCCCTGAGGAGGCGGGGGGGACTATTGCGATACTAGGTAAGGTAAGGTAATCAGTACAAAAAAGTAAAGTAACAAATATAAAAAAATTTCATTTTAATAGAAAACATGATTTAAGAATTATGACAGTGTCACATACAATTGTAATTAAAAACGGAAGCAGTAAATACAACCAATTGGATTACAACCCATAGTGATAGTGGACACAGATAGAGCTTGGATTCTCGACCGGTTTCGCGGTTTTAACCGCTTCCTCAGGAGAGCAGAATCTGTGGTACAACATACAGTAATTATAACCAATCCATAACAAGGAAAAATATGTTATCACTGCAGCAAGATGTATTAAACACTACTTTAAACATTTACATACAATTTAAATAGAAAAAGGATGAGCTCACCCGTTCAGTAATTCCCTGTGGGTGTACAAGGCCCCAAGTAGTTCCCCCTGTGGCGGACACAGGGGATGACAGACAGCCTCTAGATAAGTGAATTTTGACACTGTCATAATTTTTAAATCATGTTTTCTATTAAAATGAAATTTTTTTATATTTGTTACTTTACTTTTTTGTACTGATTACCTTACCTAGTATCGCAATAGTCCCCCCCGCCTCCTCAGGGCGTATTTTCCCTTGCATGGGGTATTGAGACAATGACCGACAGATGCAGCTAACTGCGGCCACTCTCTGCCTCCTGCTTTGTGCTTTTGTTAATGTGTTTAAACACAGAAGGGTAATTAATCTGGTACATGCGTTGCAGCGAAGGGGCCAAGCAAATTCCTAGATAGGACAATGATCCATCAGGCCATGCAAATTGGAAGTTACCTCTCAGTCTCGCTATCAATGAGGGAGGCAAGTTAATAGGCATGGCTGTACATTTGGAGAGATTAACTCCTAGCCCTGCAAGATCCTTAAAGGTTTTTAGTGTAGCAACCAAGCTAGGCAAAGAGATCATGGAGTTAGTCAAAAATAATAAATCATCATCCACATACAAGCTTAATTTTACTTGTTGGTCCCCTTTAGCATAGCCCCGCATATTGGGATTCATTGTTATAGAACGTGCCAATGGCTCAGTCGCCAAAGCAAAGCAGTGGGGAGAGTGGACAGCCCTGGCTTGTTCCCTGTCCCAGAGCAAAGTATTCTGAATTGCATCCTGGTAGCCTTATTCTAGTATGTGGGTGAGTGTATAAGGCCCGAAAGCCATGCACAAATTCTCCTCCAAAGCCAAACTTGGCTAAGAAGAGTTCCATGTAAGGCCATATTACACTATCGAAGGCCTTATGCATGTCCAGGTCAAGAATAAAGGTTAGCGTCTTGTTTAATGTTACAAGCAAATCAAATATTATCTGTTTTTTGTCTCGTAGGTATATAGCACGTTTGATCTGGGGAGATCAGGGAGGTAAGGACTTTGGATAGGCAGTCAGCTAATAAGCGGCCAAATAGTTTCAGACCATTATTGATGACCGAAATGGGACAAAAATTTTGAGGGAGGGTTTGGTCTTTGTTTGGTTTGGGTAGGAGGGAGATGTTAGCCAATAGCAAATCGTCTGGGAAAGTCTGGGGGGTAGGGCAAGTTGGCCTTCATGATGCTATAATGGCAGAAATCTGAGGAGCAAGGGGCATTCAGAGAACTAATCTGTGCATCAGATAATCGTGGAAGAGGAAGATTGACGAGGGGTAGAAGGCATCCGAGGTACAGCTTCTGCTTCCAGTAGACCCAACTTCACCATCAGCTCCTTCCCCTCATATACATTAAAGACAGCATAAGTGATGCTGTTATGAGGGACTTGCAATTTAAAAGGGAAGCCCAACTGGTAGCGGATCCTAGCCTCTTGCAGGACTGATGTAACCACCTTTATCTTATGGCGCTTCTCCAAAGTAGCAGGGGAGATATCCGAATATAATTGAATGGGGGCCCCGTCTAGCCGGATATGCTGATTAGTGCGAGAGGCCCGAAGAATTTCTTCCTTGACCAAAAAGTCCTTAAGGCACAGGACAATATCCCCCTATAGTTTTTCCGGAGGGGGGTTTGATTGTAAGCCGCTATGGATACTATCACAAATGAACAATGAAGGTGGATTACCAGGAAGCAGCGATTGGAAGATTTTTCTGAGCTGCAGCAGGCAGGTCCGTGGTTGATTCAGGGACCCCACGAATATGGACAATGTTCGTGGGGCCTATTTCTATTGTCTAGATCTTCCAGGTGAGCCTGAAGCTGGTTTACTGTCTCTAACAGCACCTCATGGTCTTTCCTGAGGTCCGAGTATGCCAGATGCAGCTCATTGTCCTTGGTCTTCAGCAAATCTGTTCTGTTCCCTAATGCAGCAAGCTCCTGGGAGAGGACGGTAGTGGAATAATTCAATTCTGTTTGGAATGTATTAACCATTTTCTTATACATCAGGGCTAGACTATCTTCTAGGTCTGCTTTGGTAAGTTGTACTGTGTACTCACTGTCTGCTGAGTGTGCAGATAAGGCTGCGGGGTCCGGAGGACACGAGGAAGACGGGACCGCACCCTGGGGAGATAATTAGTTAGGGATCTCTGAGCAAGTTTCCTCTTCTGGCTCCTGGATGTCGGCATGCATTAGACTTTTCCCCAGGGGTGCCTGGAATAATGAGGTAAAATTGCAGGCTAGATTTCCCTGGGGAGTCGCTGGACGTCACCGTTACCCTCGGAGCTCTGACTACTGACTTCCGTCCAGCTTTGCGCCGGGCGTGCGCCCCCCCCTCAATACAAATGTTTATGGTGGTTAGGATTGTCATTAGTTTAAACACTTGCTTACAATATTATTTTTATTTGAGATACACTATTTTAGTAGCACAGCACTGTTTTTTGTTTTAATTATTTTCCCTAAAGTGCAAGTTCACCTTTACAGAAAAATCTGTAAGGAGTCCGGGCTTAGAAATCCCCTTGGCATCCACGTGTCTTCCCCATAGCTGACAGGATGGTTATGTGGCTGCTGACTGGTCGGCGCCACTCATGTGATGGCACTGACCAATTAGAATGCTCTGAAACGTCCCTCCTGACGAGGTACATTTTGGACATTCAGCTCAGGGGATTTCTAAGCCCCAGACTCCTGACGCCAGGGCTTAGAACTGGAGATGGCTGAGGTCCAGGTCAGCGGGACCGTGGGGGGGCAGATATTTCTGTAAAGGTGAACTTACCCTTTAAGTGGAGTAAAAGCACTTTTAGTGATAGTGGCTTTGATATTTCATTTTTATGTTTTTTGTTTGATTTATTGATTCTTACACGTGGATTGCGCTGATTGATTTCACTTCACTTGCTTTCTACACATCTAGCTAGCAGCAACTGTAACACCATTAAAAATTATATTATCATAATTACACCTGTGGGTTTGTGAAAAGATTATGAAAATCATGAAGGAGAACTTCAGTCAGCACAAAAGTCACCAGCAGTAAACTTTCCTAAATGCCAATTTCACCTGACATTGTTTCATGTTACATCTATAATTAGGGTGTAACCTAATTTGCATGGTACTTTTTCCCAAAGGATTATGTTGATTGTTTTAATTTGTGCAGCTGCGCGTGGCTTTGCCCACACAGCTGCATCATCCATTCACAGATCCAGTAAAGCAGATCTGTGAGTGGAAAACTACAAGTCCCATCTGAAAAACGGGGCAGAAGGACTTGTAGTTCTCGATAGAGCACAAGTGCACTTGTAGTCCGTTGTTTACTTTCTCTAGCTCCAAAACTGCAAGTCTGTACCGACCTGGGGTTGGAGGAGAAGTCTGCAGGTTTGCTAGACAGTGTAATTTGTTTTTTTTGCTGACTCACTGGTAAGTGTTCTGGAAATACAGTTTGTTTTGTTTGCTCAGTGCAAAACAATTCCATGTGCACCTTAATTGAACAGCTAGTTATAAATTATGGTGGTTTCCATTTTACTTTGCTGGAACTGGTGCAGGGGCACACAGTATGCCTTCAAATACCTTTGTGCTCTGCTAGGCATCTGGTGTGTCCCTGCCTCTTTAAGGAGAAATGTGCTCTGCTCCAGGCCAGTGTTGCCAACCTATCAGATTGAAATTTACTGACACAACACAAAATTTAAACCAAAATTTCCTAGAACAGCCAAGTTTCTACTGGCATTTCCAAAAGGTACAAAATTACATTTTTAATTGCAAATTTTAGTATTTAGGCTACAAAAAAAGTACAATATGCAATTAGCAATGTGATTTAAGGTAGATATTAGGGCAAAAAACATTTCTGATTTTATTTTCGATATAGTAAGTAAGTAGCTCAGGGACAGGACTCAGGAGGGCAAGAAATTAGAATAGGAAGGCACACACATATGAAATTGACTTTTGGTCCCTTCAGTCCACTCCAGTCTAAACAACACTGACAGTCCCGCTCCCAACCTGACCTGCTCCTGTCCTGCAGACCCGCACACCATGCTCTGGCCGCTCTGCTTGGCTCCCTTGCACCATGACTTCACACGACACACTCAGGCACTGCCTCCACCAGAACTGCCCGGACACACTGTAACAGGGACATGGATGGTCTCGGACAGCTCTGGACCGAGCCAAACATCACAGCCATATTTTTTACTGGCATCTTTTTCCTTTTACTGGCATTTACTGGCAGGAGAAAATTGCCTGTTTTTACTGGCTGCCAGTAAAAATACTGATGGTTGGTAACACTGCTCCAGGCATGCCTGCCCTTTATTTATCCATTGCTATATATGCTCCATCATGGAGGCTTTCATAGACTAGAATTAGGAATATACTGTACAGAGTGGCCTTGGAGCCTTGACGAGGCAGTGCAACTTTCATGTCCTGCATATCTTTAAATGCTGTACAGCTAAAACCACTGTTTCTAACACACTGTTAGACGACGCAAATAGTTTTTGATGTTTTTGAGGTTGAGTAAGTGTGCTGGAAAATACAATATAATTTATTTGCTTGGTGCAAAACATTTCTATGTGCACCTTACCATGCGTACCTCACCTGGTATACAGAGGGGTCTTGACGAGCCAGCCTGCTACTATCACCCAAACCCCCTCCTGCAATGTCAACCAGTCCTTCCACGATCACCCAACCCTCTCTTTTGCAATGTCATCCAGCCTCCCTCTTTTATCACCCAACTAGCCCCCCCCCAGCTCATATTTTCCAGCACTCTCAGGCAGTCTTCTATTGCACTCTCAACCCAAACCCCTCCTGCGGTGCACTTGCAGCCACCCTTTTCTCACCAGCTAACC
Organism: Lithobates clamitans; assembly: GCA_037952925.1. Lineage (NCBI taxonomy): Eukaryota > Metazoa > Chordata > Amphibia > Anura > Ranidae > Lithobates > Lithobates clamitans. The sequence goes on along the minus strand of JBBGZY010000965.1, from coordinate 37,375 downwards.
AGCTTTTATCCCACACCCACCTTTAGTTCAGCATCCACTACACTTGCAATCCCCTTTTCTCACCACCTACTGCAACTGCAGCCCCCTTCCTCTTAGCATCTATTACAGGTACTCGGGTACTCTGATGGCCTGGTGACAGGTACTCGGGAACTCTGATGGGCTACAGATAGGTACTCAGGAACTCTGATGGTCTGGTGACTGGTATTCGGGTACTCTGAAGGACGGTCACAGGTACTCAGGTATTCCGTGCTCATATGAACTGTGACAGGTACTCAGATGAACTGTGACAGGTACTCAGGTACTCGGATACTCAGATGGACTGTGACAGGTACTCAGATGAACTGTGACAGGTACTCGGGTACTGTAACAGGTACTTGGTTACTCAGATGAACTGTAACAGGTACTCGGGTACTCAGATGAACTATGATAGGTACTCAGATGAACTGTGACAGGTCCTCTTTATTAAGGGGGCAATCAGTGTGATTGGTGTACACTGTAAACGATAACAAGATGTTACCACAATGTCCTTCTCACACACGATCGGTGTGTGAGGAGGAGAACCCGGTAACATCTCGTTACCGCTCTATGTTTTCAATTAGTGATCGGCTGTGAAAGGATCACAGCCGATCACATGGTAAACAGCCACCGGCCAATGGCTGCTTAGCAGCGTTGGTGATGAGCAGTGTTCCCGGGAACACGCCGCCATTGACGTGCATGCGCGATTGCGCCCATGTGCCGTGCAAAGTGGGGCAGTACCATCTATGATCAGCCGTGACTTCATCACGGCCGATCACATGGTAAACAGCCATACCCAATGGCTGTTTACCCCCCTCGGTGGCGATTGGTGTCTCCATGACATGACGCCACCGAAGGTACAGGGCTGCGTGCACAGGATCATGCGCATTCCCTGTTTAAATGGACGAATGTCATATGACGCCCGCCCAGAACAAGAGCCGCACCGCCTGGCCATCATATGGCAGCAAGCGGTTAGAGTGAAACAATAAAAATGAAAAATTCCTTTAAATATTGTGCTTGGGGGTCCCCTTAGTCTGCCTGAAAAGTGGTGCATCTGTGCAATGTGTAGAACAGTGCTGCAGCAAAATGACATTTCTAAAGGAAAAAATGTCATTTAAACTTGCTTGCGGCTGTAATATATTGCCGGCTCCCGGCAATATAGATGAAAAATCAAAAAAAAAATTAGCATGGGTTCCCCCCCAGTCCATACCAGGCCCTTCATGTCTGGTATGGATTTTAAGGGAAACTCCACGCCACAATTTTTTTTAAAAATAGCGTGGGTTCCCCCCGTCATGCGGTGTGATTGAAGATGGATGGACATCGCTGGATACTTTTTTTTTCTTTTTTAATAAAAGAATTGTAAAAAACTGTCTATTGTGGTTTTTAATTTTTGACACTTTTTTGGCGAATGGGTAGGGGTACAATGTAACCGATACCCTTTCACATAGGGGAGGGGGATCTGGGGGCCCCCTTGTTAAAAGGGTCATCCAGATTCTGATAAGCCCCCTGCCCGCAGACCCCGACAACCAATGGGGGACCCCAAAGCACCCTCTCCATGTTGGGGGCAAGCGGCCTGTTATGGTTCAGGAGGGGGGCGCTCACTTGTCCCCCCTTTCCTGGCCTGCCAGGCTGCTTGCTCAGATAAGGGTCTGGGTGGATTTTGGGGGGGACCCCACGCCAACTTTTAAAACAAATTTTGCTTTAATTCCCCCTTAAAATCTAAGCCAGACCCAAAGGGCCTGGTATGGATTTTGGGGGGACCCCACGTTGTTTTCTTTTTTTAATTTGGCATGGAGTTCTTCTTAAAATCTATACCAGACCCAAAAGGGCTATGCCCTTTTTTTCCCTAATTCTGTCATAAGGTTCCCCTTAACCACTTCAATGCACTGTAAATATATATATATATATATATATATATATATATATATATATATATATATATATATATATATATATATATATATATATATATATATATATATATATATATATATATATATATATATATATATATATCCATAACTACTTTATCTTTTCATGTGACAACACTGAAGAAATAACACTTTGCTACAATGTAAAGTAGTGAGTGTACAGCTTGAACAACAGTGTAAATTTGCTGTCCCCTCAAAATAACTCACACAGTCATTATTGCCTAAACCGCTGGCAACAAAAGTGAGTACACCCCTAAAGTGAAAATGTCCAAATTGGGCCCAATTAGCCATTTTCCCTCCCCGGTGTCATGTGACTCGTTAGTGTTACAAGGTCACAGGTGTGAATGGGGAGTAGGTTAAATATGGTGTTATCGCTCTCACTCTCTCAAACTGGTCACTACTTGATTTGTTGTAGCCGTATGGTCACTGGAAGTTTCACATGGCACCTCATGGCAAAGAACTCTCTGAGGATCTGAAAAAAGAATGGTTGCTAAACATAAAGATGGTCTAGGCTTTAAGAAGATTGCCAAGACCCTGAAACTGAGCTGCAGCATGGTGGCCAAGACCATGCAGCGGTTTAACAGGACAGGTTCCCCTCAGAACAGGCCTCGCCATGGTCGAATAAAGAAGTTGGGGAGCTACAGTTCATTGAGGGAACCATGAATGCCAACATGTACTGTGACATACTGAAGCAGAGCATGATCCCCTCCCTTCAGAAACTGGGCCGCAGGGCAGTATTCCAACATGATAACGACCCCAAACACACCTCCAAGACAACCACTGCCTTGCTAAAGAAGCTGAGGGTAAAAGGTAATGGACTGGCCAAGTCCATGTCTCCAGACCTAAACCCTATTGAGCATCTGTGGGGCATCCTCAAATGGAAGGTGGAGGAGCGTAAGGTCTCTCCACCAGCTCCGTGATGTTGTCATGGAGGAGTGGAAGAGGACTCAGTGGCAACCTCTGGGGAACTCCATGCTCAAGAGGGTTAAGGCAGTGCTGGAAAATAATGGTGGCCACACAAAATATTGACACTTTGAGCCCAATTTGGAACTTTTCACTTAGGGGTGTACTCACTTTTGTTGCCAGCAGTTTAGATATTACTGGCTGTGTAGTGAGTTATTTTGAGGGGACAGCAAATTTACAGTGTTATACAAGCTGTACTCTCACTACTTTACATTGTAGCAAAGTGTCATTTCTTCAGTGTTGTTACATGAAAAGATATAATAAAGTAGTTAGGGGTGTACTCACTTTTGTGAGCTACTGTATGGCAGGAGAAGAACTTTATGTAATGGCTTACCTTGGTTGGAGTCCATAGTGCAGAGATGTATACTCACCCTTTCAAATGCACACAGCCCACGGTAATCTGAGCACAGGGGCTTGACAGGAAATTTACCAAAGGATTGTCAAGGTGAAGCCGCAGTCAGGGATTCCAGAAGTCAGAGTTACCGAGGAATAGAGCCAGGGTCAGAAGCCGGGGTCAGTCTTGGAACATTGCAACTTGAAAGTAAGAACACAGGAAAACAGGAATCTTTGGCAATACAAGAGACAATGAACTGACACAGCCCTCAGGGTGACGCAATGTTTTATACCCAGCTGATTTGATAAACTGCCTCAGCTGAACCAGGAGTGACAGGTGCTAATTACAAAGCAAGATCCAGAGAATAGCCTTCAGTGCTGCATGCAGGACAAGGCATAGCTGGAAACCAGGCTGAAGAATGAGCTGAGGTGTGGCTCAGAGGCAATACAACAGGAGCAGTACACAGAAAGTCATGGGTTCAATACCTCCTTGAGCCACTTGGGGCATGACCACACCTGGCCGTTTGCATGGCATGGTAGGAACCGTGACACTTTAAGACCCACCCACCTTCGGAAACTGGGCCGCAGGGCAGTATTCCAACATGATAATGACCCCAAACACACCTCCAAGACAACCACTGCCTTGCTAAAGAAGCTGAGGGTAAAAGGTAATGGACTGGCCAAGTCCATGTCTCCAGACCTAAACCCTATTGAGCATCTGTGGGGCATCCTCAAATGGAAGGTGGAGGAGCGCAAGGTCTCTAACATCCACCAGCTCCGTGATGTCGTCATGGAGGAGTGGAAGAGGACTCCAGTGGCAACTTGTGAAGCTCTGGGGAACTCCATGCTCAAGAGGGTTAAGGCAGTGCTGGAAAATAATGGTGGCCACACAAAATATTGACACTTTGAGCCCAATTTGGAACTTTTTACTTAGGGGTGTACTCACTTTTGAAAATGGCGCCGCCGGCGCCGAAATACACAGAGCCGGTCCTCGGCTCTTTCCGGCGGCTCTCGTTCATTTTCGGCTCCACTCGTAGTCCCGAGCGGACTGTGTATTTCGGCGCCGGCGGCGCCATTTTCAAATCGCGGTCGGCGATTTTGAAGTTTTGACACCACGGGATCGCAGGGGATCGGCGTATAACACGCACCCTCGACTTTCCCCTGATTTTAAGGGGAAAAAAGTGCGTGTTATACGCCGATAAATACGGTATATATATATATATATATATATATATATATATATATATATATATATATATATATAATATATATATATATATATATATATATATATATATATATATATATAAATATATATATATATATATATATATATATATATATATATATATATATATATATAAAAATATATATATATATATATATATATATATATATATATATATATATATATATATATACATTCTACACTGACTACGCTGTGTATATATATATATATATATATTAAACTGCCTGCATGCCACTAACTAACCTGCCTAATCTAGCTCAAGTTCTCTCAATCTCTCCACGTTATCACGCTGCCTTTGGCCAATCATGGCTCTCCCAGCAGATCAAACTGTAATTGGCCAAAGCATGCAGGTCAGCTGCATGCTTTGGCCAATCAGCATCGCAGTGCATTATGCGGCGCTCAAATTAGCTGCGAACGCCCCATATGTTTGGTTTGTTTACGGACAAACAAACACCCGATGTTCGAGTCGAATTTCGGGACCATCCCTACTCTTAACTTTTCCTGCTCTCACCACCCCCCTCTCACAGTGTGGGTAGGTGCAGCATGATGCAACAGGCAGAAAACACACAGAGTCCAAGTGCAGTAACGAGAATATATTGTAACAGAATTTCTGTAATACACACCAGACCCAGTGGGAAGGCAAGACTGGGAACATTCATGAGTTGTAACAGCAAAGCGGCAGCAGAATGGAGATTTAGAGGTGCTGACAGCATCTGTCTTGTGGAGCAGAATGTGGCCCGGCCAGTCTGTACCCAAACAGGGAGGCTTCCAGGAAAGATGTCATGTGTACACTTTTCCTATTTCTCTGGTACCTTTTCCTGATGCTAAGCACTGCCCCTGACAAATGCGTGACCTTTCCCTACTCTAGCCACTCGCAAAATGTGTCATGTATGGTTGTGGATTGCTGAAGCTCTGTGCAGCCTACGTTTTGGATGGCTTTGTGCTCAGACAGCACACCTATGCATTCTACAGACCACCACATACATGAAAGCACTGGAGACAAAGATCTGGGAAGGACAGAATACTGACATGAAAGGCAGTTGTCTAGTGTAACACTGGGGTGCTGGCCTTGCAGGCAAGCAGGGTTGACAGTAAGTAACACAGTATGGCACTAGGTTGCAGGTCTAAAAGGGAAATAGGAGTATATAGGTGACTCATGGCAGTGGGCTGCTGGGCATGCAGGAACACAGGGGTAATGGTATATATGAATAACACAGGTGCACAAGGGATCCATAGAATGCCGGGACATAGGATACAATCTGGGTTCATGAATAATCTAGAACAGGGAGGATACCTATGGATGTTGGAGAAACCAGCCTGCCAGCGCATTCAACACATGCGTGGTCTCTTGGAAGGGCTAAGGAATCACCTAGTCTTCTTAAGAACTCCTAAAGGTGGACATGGGTTGCGTTGTAGATGATTACCAGGTATTGATTGTTTGATTCACCCGAGCAGGAAGGGCAAATAAGCTGGTAAGAATCCCTCGCAATACAGAGAGACAAATAGGAATCAGCAGGAGCAGTCAGAAGTGCACATTGACTATGAACAGAAAACAGACTAGGAAGACACTGAATCAGGCTGCAGACACAGGTACTGATAATGACAGGAAGACTGAAACTCACAGGTGATCACAAGGCAAGGAGAGGCACAAGGACACTGGAATGCTCAAAGGACACAAAAGGTGCAAGTATACACATTGCAGCCAGAAACACAAAGAAAGTCACTAGGGACAGGTTGGAAAACACTGGGAGCACTGGAGGTCTGGAGATCACACTGGAAAGCACTGGTAAATACCAGTGACAAAAAGTCTCTAGGAATGAGAAAAGTCTAATTATAGGGACACTAAGAACATTAAGGTCTTTAGGAGTCTCTCAGGAAGAAGCACACCAGGAGTCTTGGGTTCACTTGGAAAATTCTCAGAAAGCCAAAAAAACTAGGAAGCACTGGGAATCTTCTCCACTAAGAAGCACTGACGTACACTAGAAATCTTCTACACTAGGAAACATTGGGGAACATTGGGGGGCCTGGCACTAGAAACACTAGCTGTTACTCAAGCCCTGCCTGGGGTAATGAGCCCAGCTTAAATAGAAATAGAAAGGGTCTTGTTGGCAGTTAGCTTGCTTGCCACTAGGATGGCTTTGTTCCCATTATAGAATGGTAAAGGGAAAGTTGTAATTAGGTGTTATCTCCTCTTTTAGAAAAGTATCTACTTAATGATATAATAGGTGAAGTTAGTGCCCATATAAATGCCAGTGTGGGAGGGGCCTAGAATTAGACAGGACATAGGAGTGAGATAAGCTAAGAGAGTGGAGCTGTTAAGATATAGTCTCCTGCAAAGCTGATCTAAGGGGCTCTTTGCAAGGCTGAAGGCCCAGGAGAGATTGTGCAGAAAATGGGAGGAATTTCTGTAGTCACCCTGTCTCCCCTTACCTTCTTTTGCAGGTCCTGCAACAGGGTGCATAGGGCCTTGAAGGCCTAGATAGAGTCCTCTGAAAAGTGGTGAAGCCTGGGTATAAATGTGCCATCTAGGAGCAAGCCTGGCTGGGCAGAGCTATGGGAAGGACATTAGAAAGAGAATGGTTTACTAAAGAAAACACCTTCATCCCCCTGGCCCTCAGCTGCGGGTCCTGTGACTTGATGATAGAAGCTGTATGCTGTGGACTTAGTATACACAAGGAAGAAGTCCTAACTCTGTGGTGCTCTCAAGGAGAGAAATAGTGGTGTAGAGGGAAGATGGCTTAAAAGATGCATACATGTGCGCTGAACTGAAATGGCTGCTACACAATATCTAACCTTGCATGTGGCATTCCGCGCCAAAGATTATGCTAGCAAGTTACTGTGATATGTCACGGAAAAGTAAATAAATAAATATGCATTTATTTGTGGACATTCTTTATTCTCAAATATTAGGGCCTCAGGTCAGGAGTATGTATCACGTACCTGGTGCCAGAGGCCAATGGAGAGAGAGGGATTCGCTTGCGGCTAAGTTCCAGACTCCCCTGAAGGTGGAGACAGGAGAGGTCAGGTCCAAAGTAGCACAGGTCGCCTGCTGGACTGCGTGCAGGAGGTTCCGAAGTACAGCTGGTGTGCTGGCGTAGAATCAGGAGGCCGGTGGTGCTGTGAAGCGTTGCAGGATTTGGATAATGCTGAGACTGGAGCGTGGTCAGAAGGAGCTCTAGGTCAGAAGCCAGGTGGGTATCAGAGCAGACATGATCAGGTGGATAGCCAAGGTCAGAAGCCAAGTGGGTATCAGAGTAGGCGTGGTCGGGTGGATAGCCAAGGTCAAACACAGGAAGCAAACAAAAGACACGGGAACAGTGATACCATGGAGATAACACACTGGAGGAGCCGAAGATCAACCAGCAACTGAATAGCAGACTTCCTTATATAGGTCCATGTGACCTGCTGGAAGAGATGTTGGGTCCTATAGTCCTTCCCCTCCCATAAGTGCTGGTAGAGTTGCTGGGTCTAAAAGTCCTTCTCCTGCCATAAGTGCTGGTAGAGATGCTGGTTCCTGGAGCCCTTCTCCTGCTGTTGGTTCCCTGACAGTCCCCCCCCGACGGGCTGCCTCCGGATGCCCGTTTGGGCAATTCTCTCTGGGTATTTGGGCTAAAACTCTCGGGGGAGTCTGGGGGCATGTACATTGGCTTCAGGTTCCCAGAAGCTCTCTTCGGGTTGATACCCTTTCCATTTAATTAGGAATTGGGTTTGTTTCCCTCGCTTCCTGCAGTCCAGGATTGATTCTACCTCGAATTCTGTGTCCTCTCCAATAGTCACTGGTGGATGAGGTGGCTCTGCTCTCCCTGGAAATGGATCTGGAACAGCTGGTTTAAGCAAGAAAGTGTGAAAGACCAGATGGATCCTATAGGAGTCAGGCAGAGACAGTTCGTACGCCACGTACACTTTGTCCCCTACCCTGAAGGCAGTATTCCTCCTCCGTTTCCAATCGAAGTGTGTTTTGTATTCCACTTTGGCTTTCTGTATGGACTCCCGGAGGACCTGAAAACTGTTTTGTATGAAAACTAGTCTGTCTTGCAAGGTGGGCACAGTAGTTTCAGGCATAGTTTCAGGCAGAGCAACAGGGTGGAATCCATAATTGGCTCAGAATGGGGACTGGTTCAAAGCTGAATGGACAGAGTTATTATAGGCAAATTCTGCCAGTGGGAGCAGGGATGCCCAGTCATCTTGGGAAAAAGCTGAAAAACAGCGGATGTATTGCTCAGGGGTTTGGTTTGTGCGTTTCATTTGCCCATTACTTTGGGGATGATAGGCGGATGATAGGCAGAGTTCCACTTCCAAGGCTTTACAAAGGGCTCTCCAAAAGCTATAGGTAAATTGCACGCCCTGGTCCGAAACAATGTATTTTGGGAGTCTGTGAAGTCTGATCATCTCCTTGATAAAAGTATGAGCCGATTTGGCTGCAGAGGGAGTACCAATCATTGGTATGATGTGGGTCATTTTGGATACTCGTTCTACCACAACCAGGATGGTCGTGAATCTTTCAGACTGAGAAAGGTCCAGAGAGATCATCTCCCAGGGGCGATTAGGAATAGGCAAGGGTCTCAATAACCCCCAGGATTTGGCTTTGTTGCCTTTGCTTCGTAAACATATTGTGCATGACTTGACATAGGATCTGCAGTACCGACTGAGGTTAGGCCACCAAAAGGACCGCTGAATGAGCTTGTTAGTTTTACGGGCACACAGTGCCCTACAAGTTGATGGTCGTGGAATGTTCTGAGAACATGAGACCTTGCTTCCTGAGGTACGAAGATTTTTTCCTGTTGCCAAATCAATCCATCCAGCCTCCTTAATGACTCATGTTCGGATTCAGGGAAGGATGCAGAAGCTTGCTCAAAGGGTGCCTTTAGGCTGGGTTGAATTAGCAAAATATTTTGGGCAGAGAAGATGGTGCTTGGAGGAGCCCATTCAGTAGATTCGGGGAACATCCTGGACAGGGCTGTAACCCGGGCGGTATGTCAGGTGGAAATTGAATCTTGAAAAGGATAAGACCCATCTGGCTTGTCTGAGTCTTAGGTGTTTTACAGATCTTAGATATTCCAGATTTTTATGATCTGTGAAAATCATAATTGGGTGGTTAGCACCCTTCAACAGGTACTTCCATTCTTCGAGGGTGACTTAAATTGCTAGGAGTTCTCTGTCACCCACATCATAGTTTCTCTCAGCCTGATTCAGTTTCCTGTAGCAAAAGGCTACTGGATGAAGCAGGGCCTTTGGGCCCTGATGTTGAGAGAGTACGGCTCCCGTAACTACTTCGGATGAGTCCACCTCAAGGACAAAGTGAAGAGCTGGGTCCGGATGTTGCAACACGGAAGCAGAGGTGAAGAGAGCCTTCAGCTGTTCAAAGGCTGTTTGAGAATCCTGGTTCCAGGAGAAGGGTGAGTGAAGGCGAGTGAGCTGGGTGATCGGGGCGATGATAGCCAAGAAATTTCTAATGAATTTCTTATAAAAGTTAGCGAACCCCACAAACCTCTGGACTCCTTTCCTGTCAGAAGGTGCAGGCCATTCCAAGATTGATGAGACCTTCTGAGGATCCATGGAGATCCCCTTCGTGGAGATTATGAGTCCTAAGAACTGGATAGATTGCTTCTCAAACTCACACTTCTCTGCTTTGGCGTAGAAGCCATGGGTTCTTAAGGTCTTTAACACTTTTCTGACGTGCTCTCGATGGAGTTCAAGTGTGGCTGAGAAAATTAGTATGTCATCTGGATAGACGATTAAGAACAGGTCGAGGTATTCCCTGAAAATGTAATTCACAAAATGTTGGAATGTTGCAGGGGCGTTACATAGCCCACTTGTCACCTTCCTTAATACGAACCAGATTGTAGGCCCCCCATAAGTCCAACTTTGTGAAAACCCGAGCTGTTCGGAACCTTTGGAATAACTCAGGAACGAGAGGGAGTGGGTATCTGTTTTTGATGGTAATTTTATTAAGGTCCCTATAATCAACACATGTTCTGAGACAATGATCCTTCTTCTCGACGAAGAAGATGCTGGCTCCAGCAGGCGAAGAGGAGGGGCAGATGAATCCTTTGGCTAGGTTTTCATCTATATATTGTCAGAGGGCCACCAGCTCCAGCTTGGATAAAGGAAAGATTTGCCCGAAGGGTACTTCTGCTCCAGGTAACAACTCAATTGGACAGTTATAGGTCCATTGCGGGGGCAGGGAATCAGCACCTTTCTTGTTAAAAACATCAAGGATACCAAGGTAGGCTGAAGGACGGCATGGCAGGGATCTGGTGAACGGAGAGACACACTGAAGGGTTGACAGGCATGGAGACACCACAGTGTTGGCGGCAGTAGGTAGATGAGAAGATGATTTCTCCCTTGGGCCAATCGTTTTGCGGGTTTTTGGCCCTCAGCCAAGGTATCCCTAGGATGGCTGGGAATATAGGAGACCTGATGATGTCAAAGCAGAGTAATTCCTGAGGGCCTGCATCCATGGTAGCAAGGACAGGGATAGTCTCCTGAGTGACAGGTCCAGAGCTGGGAGCAGCACCATCTGCTAAATGTATGTCAAGCCTTTGCTCCTTCAGTTTCAGGGTTATGCGCAAGTTCTTAACAAAATAAAGTGTAGCGCTAATAGTGTGTAATTCAAATGCAAGCAGCCTAGGGCTATCGCCCCAGATTCTAAAAATGACAATGTATCAAACCCATAAATATTTGCACTGAGCAAAAGGATAACAATCCCAAATTTCACATACAAAGTAAGAAGTGTACCTCATATGCCAATATGACAGATCTAAAGTGAGTGTGCGTGTGCATATCCCATCATATTAATGAAATCTTATCATAATATAAATGAAACAACCCCCTTATACAGGTGAGTGCGAATAAACAATCAAGCCTGGCTGCAGCAAAATAATCAATAAAGTGGAGTAAGCAATATACATAGTGTGCAAAGTGGGACAGTGCTGACATCAAAAAATATATATATAATTCAAATGCTGTGATCTTATTCTCAAAAAAAGTTCATAAACTCATATAAAGTGACAGTCCCATAATTTCTCATATGTTGCTCAAACAAAAATGATGGACAAGAGATGAAATAATGTTCTTCCCAATGGAGATCCCAAACATAGAAGAAGGTGTGGTACTCTTACCAGCACTGGTGGACTCACAGGCCAAGGGCGGTGAGTCATCAAGGCTTAATATATGCAAGTGAAGGCGCAAAGAACTGGCGATAACAACAATAACAACAATAGTAAGAACAAAAGGATAGGGAACAAACTGAGATATTTCCAGTCTCACTTTACATTAAATGGATAGATAATGTCCACATGTATATGTCCAAAGTGGAAAAATTGAGTATCTCATTAACATATATAGGGTAAGGTCTCACTGTCATGTGGACATGAGGAGTTCAAGGGTCCAGTTAATAATGATAGGTCCACGAGCAGGGCTGCCTTCATCAAGAAATGAAACCACATTCCAATCCTAAGGAAAAGCAAAAGAGAGAGGCGCCTCTGGGTGCAGACTAAAAACAAGGTTTATTTCATAAAAAGGTAATAATCATCAAACTCACATGTTGAAGGTCGTCAGTAAGCATAAAATAGTAATCAATACTGAGGAGGACATCATCCATCAAAGGTACAAGACAGTCAAGGACAACTCCTAGCAGGGGGCTCTGCCTGTGTGTGAGGAGAGGTACCGCTGAGATGTGAGGCCGGCCGCAGCGGTGACAAGTCACGGTACTAGGCAGAGAGCATGGAAGACTGTAAACATCCGGCGAGGAGTGATGACGTCATGTGTCGAGCGACGTGTTGCAGGGCGTACGGGCTGTGATGACGTGACAGCCGCGCCCCTTCATCAGGCTTTTCCCAGAGCCTGATGAAGGGGCGCGGCTGTCACGTCATCACAGCCCGTACGCCCTGCAACACGTCGCTCGACACATGACGTCATCACTCCTCGCCGGATGTTTACAGTCTTCCATGCTCTCTGCCTAGTACCGTGACTTGTCACCGCTGCGGCCGGCCTCACATCTCAGCGGTACCTCTCCTCACACACAGGCAGAGCCCCCTGCTAGGAGTTGTCCTTGACTGTCTTGTACCTTTGATGGATGATGTCCTCCTCAGTATTGATTACTATTTTATGCTTACTGACGACCTTCAACATGTGAGTTTGATGATTATTACCTTTTTATGAAATAAACCTTGTTTTTAGTCTGCACCCAGAGGCGCCTCTCTCTTTTGCTAGTCATCAAGGCTTAGGCTGTCATACCCCAGCAGAAGTCGTCTTAAACGAAACGCGTAGGGTCTTTTTGCTGTACCCAGCCAGGGGGATAGCCGAGGTCAGAAGCCAGGTGAGAGTCAGAGCAGGCGTGGTCGGGTGGATAGCCGAGGTCAAACACAGTAAGAAAACAGAAGACACGGGAACAGGAATATCACACTGGAGGAGCCAAAGATCAACCAGCAACTGAAGCCTCTAGCAGACATCCTTATATAGTCCCATGTGACCTGCTTGAAGGGATGTTGGGTCCTAAAGTCCTTCTCCTGCCATAAGTGCTGGTAGAGATGCTGGGTCTTAAAGTGTCACGGTTCCTACCGTGCCATGCAAACATCCAGGTGTGGTCATGCCCCAAGTGGCTCAAGGAGGTATTGAACCCATGACTTTCTGTGTACTGCTCCTGTTGTATTGCCTCTGAGCTACACCTCAGCTCATTATTCAGCCTGGTTTCCAGCTATGCCTTATCCTGCATGCAGCACTGAGGGCTATTCTCTGGATCTTGCTTTGTAATTAGCACCTGTCACTCCTGGTTCAGCTGAGGCAGTTTATCAAATCAGCTAGGTATAAAACATTGCCTCACCCTGAGGGCTGTGTCAGTTCATTGTCTCTTGTATTGCCAAAGGTTCCTGTTTTCCTGTGTTCTTACTTTCAAGTTCCAGTGTTCCAAGACTGACCCCGGCTTCTGACCCTCGCTCTATTCATCGTTAACTCTGACTTCTGGAATCCCTGACTGCGGCTTCACCTTGACAATTCTTTGGTAAATTCCCTGTCAAGCCCCTGTGCTCAGATTCACGGCCCAGGTACCCTTTTACCTAGTTACCGTGGGCTGTGTGCATTTGCAAGGGTGAGTATACATCGCTGCACTATGGACTCCAACCAAGGTAAGCCATTACATAAAGTTCTTCTCCTGCCATACAGTATCTCACAAAAGTAAGTAAACCCCAACTACTTTATTATATCTTTTCATGTGACAACCCTGAAGAAATGACACTTTGCTACAATGTAAAGTAGTGAGTGTACAGCTTGTATAACAGTGTAAATTTGCTGTCCCCTCAAAATAACTCAACACACAGCCATTAATGTCTAAACTGCTGGCAACGAAAGTGAGTACACCCCTAGGTGAAAATGTCCAAATTGGGCCCAAAGTGTCAATATTATGTGTGGCCACTATTATTTTCCAGCACTGCCTAACCCTCTTGGGCATGTAGTTCACCAGAGCTTCAAAGGTTGCCACTTGGGTCCTCTTTCACTCCTCCATGATGATATCACGAAGCTGGTGGATGTTAGAGACCTTGCGCTCCTCCACTTTCCATTTGAGGATGTCCCACAGATGCTTAATAGGGTTTAGGTCTGGAGACATGCTTGGCCATTCCATCACCTTTATCCTCAGATTCTTTAGCAAGGCAGTGGTCATCTTGGAGGTGTGTTTGGGGTCGTTATCATGTTGGAATACTGCCCTGCAGCCCAGTCTCCGAAGGGAGGGGTTCATGCTCTGCTTCAGTATGTCACAGTACATGTTGACATTCATGGTTCCTTCAATGAACTGTAGCTCCCCAGTGCCGGCAGCACTCATGCAGCCCCAGACCATGACACTCCCACCACCGTGCTTGACTGTAAGCAAGACACACTTGTCTTTGTACTCCTCACCTGGTTGCCGCGACACACGCTTGACACCATCTGAACCATGTCCTTAGTCTGCTTGTTTTCAGCAAACTGCGGGCTTTCTTGTGCATCATCTTTAGAAGAGGGTTCCTTCTGGGATGACAGCCATGCAGACCAATTTGATGCAGTGTGCGGTGTATGGTACGAGCACTGACAGGCTGACCCCGCACCCCTTCAACCTCTGTAGCAATGCTGGCAGCACTCATCTGTCTATTTCCCAAAGACAACCTCTGGATATGACGCTGAGAATGTGCACTCAACTTCTTTGGTTGACTGACCATGGCGAGGCCTGTTCTGAGTGGAACCTGTCCTGTTAAACCATTGTATGGTCTTGGCCACCGTGCTACAGCTCAATTTCAGGGTCTTGGAAATTTTCTTATAGCCTAGGCCATCTTTATGTAGAGCAACCATTCTTTTTTCAGATCCTCAGAGAGTTCTTTGCCATGAGGTGCCATGTTGAACTTCCAGTGACCAGTATGTGAAAGTGAGAGCGATAACACCAAATTTAACACACCTGCTCCCCATTCACACCTGAGACCTTGTAACACTAACGAGTCACATGACACTGGGGAGGGAAAATGGCTAATTGGGCCCAATTTGGACATTTTCACTTAGGGGCGTACTTACTTTTGTTGCCAGTGGTTTAGACATTAATGGCTGTGTGTTGAGTTATTTTGAGGGGAGAGCAAATTTACACTGTTATACAAGCTGTGCACTCACTGCTTTACATTGGAGCAAAGTGTCATTACTTCAGTGTTGTCACTTGAAAAGATATAATAAAATATTTACAAAAATGTGAGGGGTGTACTCACTTTTGTGAGATACTGTAAGTGCTGGTAGAGATGCTGGGTCCTAGAACCCTTCTCCTGCTGTTGGTTCCCTGACAGTATGACATAAGTTGGCAAAGAGTTTCTCAACAACAGGTGTGGGGCAGAGACTTGTACAGTTTGGTACCAACATCTGCCCAATTGTAGCACCCCTTACAGCCTGGCTGTGCTAGGACTGAGTATGTAACAAAATGAAGCAGCAAGTGGTTAATCAGTTTTGATCACAAGGATTTTAAAATAACAGATACCAGCTGAACCTTGCAAGTTAAAACCATGGAACTACTTGTACCAGCATGTCTACTGGCCCTTGGGAATCAAGGTGGCAGATCAGCAATTTTTTTTGGCTCTTGGTTTTTATGTATAAGTGATGTGAAAGGCTGCAGTGCCACTGGATAACTTTTAGATATCACATGTAGCACCTCTGCCCTAGGCTGGCTAAATGTATTTATTTGCTCTGCTGTATGCAGCTGAGCAGCAATTTATTTTTCAGGTTTAGTCAGGACTCCCTATGTCTGATGGTTGATTTCTTCTGCCTGCCTCTGGAAGAAGCTTCCAAAAATAAAGTGGGAGGGTTAACCAATGGGTTATTAATATTACATATCAGAAAGACCTTTTTAGGATCCATTTTTAGGCCTGGATTGTGGGGCACTTGTTAATTAATTTTATGGCCTCCAATTAGTTATTTACAATTAGGTCCCTTGACAGGTCTCAGGTTATCTGGATTCTGCTTATGATATCCTTTAGCAGTTTATAATGGCCAATTAATGTTTTCTGAGACTTTGCAGACTCTGGGCCAAAAGTGTTTTTTTCACTCAAGCCATTTAAGAAATACCTTGCTCTGCCTTAACTCTAATAACATCAGTTTATTACCCCCTTAAGATGTGTTCATTACAGGCTAAATTTACATACAGTATTTTGGGAGAGGGTCTGGCTCTGTGTCTGTTTTAAAAAAACTGTCACTGATGCTTCTGAATTTTAAAACAACAAGACAGTCCTGTGTTTGCCCACACAGTTTTGGGGTGGCCATACCTCATTATATTCTCACTAGTATTTTCTGAAAGTGATAAGGAAAAATAAAAATATATATTTTAAAATGTATGTACTGTGAGAAACTGTATTTTATAGAATAAATATATTTTTTGTTTGTTTTGCGCAGACTAGGATTGGGAAGTTCTAGAAATCTTGTATCTTCATTCATGACTTTATATTAACATTTAAAAATCAGATATCATGAGAAAATAGTTTTCCAGATGTACTCATGCTCTTGTGGATAGTCTAAACATAAAATAAATCAATCAATTGAGTGACTGACTGTTACACCACAGTAAATAAATTATGTCATCATCAGCTAGAGCCCAAATGAAAATAAGCAAATGCTGGCAAAAATTCCAAAATACTAATACTATACCAACTATAATATTCAGCTAGTAGAAAATCAAATACATAGGAATGCTTTATATTTTCCTTTCTGCAGCAGTGAACTTAAACACAAAAACGTCCTATTAAAACTTTAACATTGTAACATAAACTGACTTTTACTTTGTGAAAGGGCTGCATTGGAAAATTAAGCTTTTTTACATATACTAACTGACATCTCTAGAGTAAGACACAAATATGACAACTGAGTAGGGATGAGCTTCGTGTTCGAGTCAAACCCATGTTCGGCTGTTCGGTCGTTCGCCGAATTCTGAACGTTATGGGCCGTTTGCGCCAAATTCGTGTGGCGCGTCACGGCCCATAATTCAATGCGACATCGCAGTGCATTGCTGGCTGATGATTGGCCAAGCACAGCGTCGTCGGTAGAGAGAGCTGTAATTGACCAAAGCCAGGGTGGCTTTGTCCAATTATGGCTCAGGGGGTTTATTACACGCCCCACACTATATAAGGCCGCCTACACGGCGGCCCTGTGTAGTGTGTGTTCCGGCGTTGAGATACATAGATAGACAGAGAGACAGTGTAATTTCATTTGAGTTAGCTAGATTAGGCAGAACAATCAGTGAGTTAGCTGCACTTACAGTGTATTGTGTGTATATATATATGCATCCCAGATGTTGCAGGCAGCTAGACTATTTACAGTTAGTGTTGTGCGTCCTGCTCACAGTGTTCAGCTAAAACTACAAGTTAGTGTAGTGAGACCTCTGCACAGTGTTCATCTAAAGCTACAAGTTAGTGTAGTGCGTCCTGCTCACAGGGTTCAGCTAAAACTACAAGTTAGTGTAGTGAGACCTCTGCACAGTGTTCATCTAAAGCTACAAGTTAGTGTAGTGCGTCCTGCTCACAGTGTTCAGCTAAAACTACAAGTTAGTGTAGTGAGACCTCTGCACAGTGTTCATCTAAAGCTACAAGTTAGTGTAGTGCATCCTGCTCACAGTGTTCAGCTAAAACTACAAGTTAGTGTGGTGCATCCTCCTCACAGTGTTCAGCTAAACCTACAAGTTATTTTTTTGCGAGCTCTGCACAGTGTTCAGCTAAAGCTACCTGTAGAAGGTTGGTGGTGTTCTCATACTACAGGCAGGCAGTTGATTTTGCTAGCTGCAGTATCAGTACATATATATATATATCCCAGCTTAGTGCAGCTACAGGCCATTAGTATGTCTGGAAGGCCAAGAAGGAGAGGCAGACAGTCACAAGCCAATAAAAGAGGGCAAGCAGGCTCTGTGTCTAGTGCTGGTCATGGAGACGGTGCATCCTCATCAGCACATGGCCGTGGGACATGCTTGGCCTTTTTTTTGGCAGCTGGCCGTGTTGAGCCGCAACATGCGGAAGACTTGGTCGAGTGGATGACCAAGCCGTCCTCATCCTCCTCATCCTCTCTCACCCATGCTCAGGGTACTTTGTCTGGCAAAGCAGTGGCCTCTTCCCTCGGCTCAATGTCATCAGTGACTCCTTCCCTAGCCCCACCATGTCCTCCTGAGAAGTCCCTCGATCTGTTTGACCACAGTGTTGGGTACATGCTCCAGGAGGATGCCCAGCGTTTGGAAGGCTCTGATGTTGATACTGAGCTCGATGAAGGTAGATACGTGAGCACGGACAGAGGGGGTGCCCAAGAAGGACAGCAATTTGGCAGTCATGCTCTCCCTGCTGCAGCATTCTGCCAGGTTTGCTCCAGTGATGAGGAGGGAGGGGATGATGAGGTCACTGACTCAACGTGGGTGCCTGATAGGAGAGAGGAGGAGGAGGAGGCGGCACATCACCAACGAGGCAGGATGCCCTCCAGGGGCCAGCCTAAGGGCAGCACATTGACTGCATCACACCCCAAAGCTCCACATGTGCAGGGCGCTGCAGTCTCTGCGCGTTATCAAAAAGTTCTTTGGTGTGGGCCTTTTTTGAGACAAGTGCATCAGATCGCACTGCTGCTATTTGCAACATATGTCTCAAGTGTATCTCGCGAGGCCAAAACATCTCCCGCTTGGGTACTACATGCTTGACCAGACATATGTTGACCTGCCATGCAGTTCGTTGGCAAGCATATCTAAAAGACCCACACCAAAGAACAAAGAGGACCTCTCCTTGCTCCTCATCAGCTGAGATCTCCAACCCCACTATACCTTCAGTCCTCTCTGAGACCTTCACTAAGAGGAATGAAGGTGTAGAATTAGGTGTGTCACAGCCAAGTACTTGTGGGCAATCTGCTTTCGGTACACCGACGTCAGATTGTACCAGGCAAATTTCCCTGCCCCAGCTGCTGCACCGCCGAAAGAAGTTTGCGTCCAGCCATCCACATGCCCAGCGGTTGAATGCTAGCTTGGCAAAATTGCTAGCACTTCAACTGCTGCCTTTTCAGTTGGTAGACTCTGCCCCCTTCCGTGAGTTTGTGGAATGTGCGGTTCCTCAGTGGCAGGTACCCAAACGCCACTTTTTCTCACGGAAGGCGATTCCGGCTCTCTGGCTTCCACATGCCGGTAATGTTCATGCCTCGCTGGACAGGGCGGTCAGCGGTAAGGTGCATATTACCGCTGACTCATGGTCCAGCAGGCATGGACAGGGACGTTACCTAAGTTTCACGGCACATTGGGTGACTCTGCTGGCAGCTGGGAAGGATGCAGGACAAGGTGCAGTAGTGTTGGAGGTTGTTCCACCACCACGCCTCCAAAATGCCACTACTAATGATTGTGACACACCTCTCTCCTCCACCCCCCTCCTCTTCTTCTTCCTCCATGGCCTCTTCTTGTGCTTTGTCCTCGGAACCAGCAGTGCTCCGTAGCCGTTCAAGGGGCTACGCAAGTACGCAGGCCAAAAGATGCCATGCGATGCTTGAGCTGGTGTGCTTGGGGGACAGGAGCCACACTGGGGCAGAGGTTCTGTCAGCTCTGCAGGGGCAGGTTCAGAGGTGATTGATGCCACGCCAACTTAAGGCAGGAATGGTGGTTTGCGACAATGGCACCAACCTCCTCTCTGCCCTCCGACAGGGACAAACGACCCATGTGCCCTGTTTGGCTCATGTCCTTAACTTGGTGGTGCAGTTGTTCTTGGGCAGGTACCCGGGCTTACAGGATGTCCTGAGGCAGGCCAGGAAAGTCTGTGTGCATTTCCGCCGGTCATATAATGCCAGTGCTCGGCTGGCGGACCTCCAAAAGGAGTTTAATCTGCCCAAGAACCGCCTAATCTGTGACATGCCCACCAGGTGGAACTCAACGTTGGCCATGCTGCAGCGGCTGCACACGCAGCAGAGGGCCATCAATGAGTACCTGTGTGACTATAGCACCAGGACAGGGTCAGGGGAGCTTGTTTTTTTTTCCCCACGCCAGTGGGCCATGATCAGGGATGCATGCACTGTCCTGTCACCATTTGAGGAGGCCACGAGGATGGTGAGCAGTGACAGTGCATGCATCAGTGACACTGTCCCCCTTGTCCGCCTGTTGGAGCACACGCTGTGTGGAATAATGGACAGGGCACTTGAGGCAGAATAGAGGCAGGAAGAGGAAGACTTCCTTAGCTCTCAAGGCCCCCTTTATCCAGACAATGTTCCTACGTGCCCGCTGATCACACAGGAAGAGGAGGAGGAGGAGGAGGAGGAAGATTGTGTCAGTATGGAGGTGGAGCCTGGCACTCAGCATCAGCAGCAGTCTTTAAGGGATCAGTCCCAAGAAACCCTTGGACTTGTACATGGCTGGGAGGAGGTGGCTGCGGACCATGTCCTCCTTAGTGACCCAGAGGACTCCGGACCGAATGCCTCAGCAAACCTATGCTGCATGGCCTCCCTGATCCTGCAAAGCCTGCGTAAGGATCCTCGTATTCGTGGTATCAAGGAGAAGGACCAATACTGTCTGGCAACCCTCCTTGATCCACGTTACAAGGGTAAGGTTGTGGACCTTATCTTGCCATTGCAGAGGGAGCAGAGGATGAAACATCTTCGGGAGGCCTTGCAGAAAGGTCTGTGCAACGCGTTCCCAGAGACTGGGAGGTTACAAACTCCTGTTTCTGGACAACCTGTTGCTGAGGCTTCGATCAGTCAAAGAAGGAGCGGTGGAGAAGGTGGCCATCTGAACGATGCGTTCAGACAATTTTTTGGTCCGCAGCCCCAAGGTATGATCGGTTCCAGCAACCATCGCCAGCGTCTGTTTTACATGGTGCAGGAATACCTAGGGGCAAGATCTGACTTGGACACCTTTCCAACCGAAAATCCTCTGGGTTACTGGGTCTTGAGGATGCATCACTGGCCAGAGCTTGCACAGTATGCAATTGAGCTACTGGCCTGTCCTGCATCCAGCGTTCTTTCGGAACGCACATTCAGTGCTGCTGGAGGCTTTGTAACCGATCACAGGGTGCGTCTGTCCACCGACTCGGTCGATCGACTGACCTTCATAAAAATGGATCAGTCTTGGATCACCACCAGCCACCAAGCACCTGATGCTGATGTAACCGAATAATTTTTTTTTGAAATCTCAGATCCCTTCAAAGACTGCCTATGCTGATGCTGAGTGACTATCCTGAGTAACTATCCTCTTCCTCCTCAATGATCACGCTGATAGCTTGTAAGAACATTTTTGGTTCTGGGCGCCACCACCAGTGCCTAAGGCCTAATTTTTCAGCCCCTGTTTAACAGGGGCATGTAATTACAATTTTTGATGCAATACTTTGCAGCAGGGCTCATTCCTGCGTTCCAACTAGAGTATCTGTGAGGGGTTGCAGTGTTGTGGCACCAGTGCCTAAGGCCCAATTTTTCTGCCCTTGTCCAACAGGGGCATGTAATTACAATTCTTGATCTAATATTTCACAGCAGGGCCCGTTTCTGCGCCCACCAAGAGTGAGTGAGGACTTACAGTGTTGTGGCACCAGCACCACCACCACCAAAAGCCCAATTTTTCTGCCCTTGTCCAACAGGGGCATGTAATTACAATTCTTGATCTAATATTTCACAGAAGGGCCCGTTTCTGCGCCCACCAAGAGCAAGTGAGGACTTACAGTGTTGTGGCACCAGCACCACCACCACCGCCAAAGGCCCAATTTTTCTGCCCCTGTTCAACAGGGGCATGTAATTACAATTCTTGATCTAATATTTCACAGCAAGGCCCTATGAGGGTTTACAGTATTGTGGCCACAACAACACCTAAGGCCCAAATTTCTGCTTAGTATATAGGGCAGGCCCCTACTTTCAAACATCTAACTTACAAACGACTCCTACTTGCAAACGGAAGGAGACATCAGGAAGTGAGATGAAATCTACTCCTAGGAAGGGAAATTCTCTCCTGTAAGAGTTAATATGGGAAAAAACATTTCTCCTTTCCACTGATGCTTTCCAATCCTTGTTCCACAAAAAAACCCAAATTTTCAAAAAACATTTGTCATTGGGACAAAAAGTGAGGTGAAATCTTCTGAAGAGGAGGACAGACAGCAAAACAAATGTCACAGGGGTGATAACCCTTCCCTATGTTTTCCAAAAAGCTTAAAAAAGATTTTTTGGCTGGAGCTAAACATATTAAAAATGTACCAGTTCAAAATTACAAACAGATTCTACTTAACAAAAAACCTACAGTCCCTGTCTTGTTTGCACCGCCTGTATACTGCTGTTCAGAGTACAGAGCCTGTATACTGCTGTTTCCTTTTTTAATTTGGGTGCAGGGTTCCCCTTAATAACCATACAAGACCCAAAGGGCCTGGTAATGGACTGGGGGGTACCCATGCCATTTGTCTCACTGATTTTCATCCATTGTGCCAGGACCCGACATTACATTAAAGCCGCAAGCAGTTTTAAATGACTTTTTTTCCTTTAAAAATGACATTTTGTGCAGGGACTGTTCTAAGCACGGGAAACACGCGCCACTTTACAGGCATACTATAGAAACCCCCCAGGTACGATATTTAAAGGAATATTTCACTTTTTTTTTTTTTACTTTAGGCATCATTAACCACTTCAGCCCCGGAAGGTTTTACCCCCTTCCTGACCAGAGCACTTTCTACAATTCGGCACTGCGTCGCTTTAACTGCTAATTGCGCGGTCATGCAATGCTGTACCCAAACGAAATTTGCGTCCTTTTCTTCCCACAAATAGAGCTTTCTTTTGATGGTATTTGATCACCTCTGCCGTTTTTATTTTTTGCGCTATACACGGAAAAAGACCGAAAATTTTGAAAAAAAATGATATTTTCTACTTTTTGTTCTAAAAAAAATCCTATAAACTCAATTTTAGTCATACATTTAGGCCAAAATGTATTCGGCCACATGTCTTTGGTAAAAAAAATGTCAATAAGTGTATATTTATTGGTTTGCGCAAAAGTTATAGCGTCTACAAACTAGGGTACATTTTCTGGAATTTACACAGCCTTTAATTTATGACTGCCTATGTCGATTCTTGAGGTGCTAAAATGGCAGGGCAGTACAAAACCCCCACAAATGACCCCATTTTGGAAAGTAGACACCCCAAGGAATTTGCTGAGAGGCATGTTGAGCCCATTGAATATTCATTTTTTTTGTCCCAAGTGATTGAATAATGACAAAAAAAAAAAAAAAAAAAATTACAAAAAGTTGTCACTAAATGATATATTGCTCACACAGGCCATGGGCATATGTGGAATTGCACCCCAAAATACATTTAGCTGCTTCTCCTGAGTACGGGGATACCACATGTGTGGGACTTTTTGGGAGCCTAGCCGCGTACGGGGCCCCGAAAACCAAGCACCGCCTTCAGGATTTCTAAGGGCGTACATTTTTGATTTTACTCCTCACTACCTATCACAGTTTTGAAGGCCATAAAATGCCCAGATGACATAAAACCCCCCCAAATGACCCCATTTTGGAAAGTAGACACCCCAAGCTATTTGCTTTGAGGCATGTTGAGTCCATGGAATGTTTTATATTTTGACACAAGTTGCGGGAAAGTGACAAATTTTTTTTTTTTTTTTTGCACAAAGTTGTCACTAAATGATATATTGCTCACACAGGCCATGGGCATATGTGGAATTGCACCCCAAAATACATTTAGCTGCTTCTCCTGAGTACGGGGATACCACATGTGTTGGACTTTTTAGGAGCCTAGCCGCGTACGGGACCCCGAAAACCAAGCACCGCCTTCAGGATTTCTAAGGGCGTACATTTTTGATTTTACTCCTCACTGCCTATCACAGTTTCGGAGGCCATGGAATGCCCAGGTGGCACAAACCCCCCCCAAATGACCCCATTTTGGAAAGCAGACACCCCAAGCTATTTGCTGAGAGGCATGGTGAGTATTTTGCAGCTCTCATTTGTTTTTGAAAATAAAGAAAGACGAGAAAAAAAAAATTTTTTTTTCTTTTTTCAATTTTCAAAACTTTGTGACAAAAAGTGAGGTCTGCAAAATACTCACTATACCTCTCATCAAATAGCTTGGGGTGTCTACTTTCCAAAATGGGGTCATTTGGGGGGGTTTGTGCCACCTGGGCATTCCATGGCCTCCGAAACTGTGATAGGCAGTGAAGAGTGAAATCAAAAATTTACGGCCTTAGAAAGCCTGAAGGCGGTGCTTGGTTTTCGGGGTCCCGTACGCGGCTAGGCTCCCAAAAAGTCCCACACATGTGGTATCCCCGTACTCAGGAGAAGCAACAGAATGTATTTTGGGGTGTAATTTCACATATTCCCATGGCATGTTTGAGCAATATATCATTTAGTGACAACTTTGCGCAAAAAAAAAAAAAAAAAATAAAAAATTGTCTCTTTCCCGCAACTTGTGTCACAATATAAATTATTCCATGGACTCAACATGACTCTCAGCAAATAGCTTGGGGTGTCTACTTTCCAAAATGGGGTCATTTGGGGGGGTTTTGAACTGTCCTGGCATTTTATGCACAACATCTAGAAGCTTATGTCACACATCACCCACTCTTCTAACCACTTGAAGACAAAGCCCTTTCTGACACTTATTGTTTACATAAAAAAATAATTTTTTTTTGCAAGAAAATTACTTTGAACCCCCAAACATTATATATTTTTTTTAAAGCAAATGCCCTACAGATTAAAATGGTGGGTGTTTCATTTTTTTTTTTCACACAGTATTTGCGCAGCGATTTTTCAAACGCATTTTTTGGGGAAAAAACACACTTTTTTACATTTTAATGCACTAAAACACACTATATTGCCCAAATGTTTGATGAAATAAAAAAGATGATCTTAGGCCGAGTACATGGATACCAAACATGACATGCTTTAAAATTGCGCACAAACGTGCAGTAGCGACAAACTAAATACATTTTTAAAAGCCTTTAAAAGCCTTTACAGGTTACCACTTTAGATTTACAGAGGAGGTCTACTGCTAAACTTACTGCCCTCGATCTGACCTTCGCGGCGATACCTCACAT
This sequence comes from Lithobates clamitans, assembly GCA_037952925.1. Classification (NCBI taxonomy): domain Eukaryota; kingdom Metazoa; phylum Chordata; class Amphibia; order Anura; family Ranidae; genus Lithobates; species Lithobates clamitans. The sequence continues at coordinate 12,381 of JBBGZY010000965.1, read as the reverse complement.
GCATGGTGCAATTGCTGTTTACATTTGACGCCAGACCAACGCTTGCGTTCACCTTAGCGCGAGAGCAGGGGGGACAGGGGTGCTTTTTTTTTTTTTTTTTTTTTTTTTTTTTTTTTTTTCTTATTATTATTTTTTTATCTTATTTTTAAACTGTTCCTTTCATTTTTTTTTTTTTTAAATCATTTTTATTGTTATCTCAGGGAATGTAAATATCCCCTATGATAGCAATAGGTAGTGACAGGTACTCTTTTTTGCAAAAATTGGGGTCTATTAGACCCTAGATTTCTCCTCTGCCCTCAAAGCATCTGATCACACCAAGATCGGTGTGATAAAATGCTTTCCCAATTTCCCAATGGCGCTGTTTACATCCGGCGAAATCTACGTCATAAAATGCTCGTAGCTTCCGGTTTCTTAGGTCATAGAGATGTTTGGAGCCACTCTGGTCTCTGATCAGCTCTATGGTCAGCTGGCTGAATCACCGGCTGCATTCTCAGGTTCCCTGTTGAGACAGGAGAGCCAGAGAAAAACACGGAAGATGCTGGGGGGGGGGGGGCATTCCCTCCCACTGCTTGTAAAAGCAGTCTAGAGGCTAATTAGCCACTAGGATTGCTTTTACATGAAAGCCGACCGCTGGCTGAAAAGAATGATACCAAGATGATACCTAAACCTGCAGGCATCATTCTGGTATAACCACTCAAAGTCGTGAATGGCATACCTGAAGACAAAAAAATGGTTAACAATAATACACAGTAAACAGTAAAGTATAAATAATTACATACCTGAAAAGCAAACGTGATAAAACATAACAACAATAAAACATTGCAGAATAGAATACAGTAAAAAAGAGCAGAACAATAGAGAGAGAATAGAGAGAGAGAGAACAATAAAACGACAACTATTTTTATTTTATATTTTTGTTTGTGTTTTTTTTTTTTTTTTTTTTACACTTTTTTTTGTAACTAACTTTTATAACTGTAACCGGTTCCAGGTTCGGGTCTCTCAAAATGCGATGGCATCTCGGGAGACCCTGTGAAAGTGTGCCTAGTCTGTGCAATGCTGTACCCTACGCTAATAGTCAACTAGTGCATGGTAGCGTTCAAAACATTCACCAATGCAAAGACCAGGATTGTCAGGACAGGAGGGACAATAATAGCGGGTGTCACGTCTATATCCGCGCTTGCTGCAGACACAACATCTTTTTTGGGGGGTTCGTTGGGTAGGGGTACTCGGGAGGACATAAAAATGCCTCTCATGCAGCCGACTGCATTTGGTTGGGGATGTGAATGGGGGAAGTACGGGCGCTGCAGAAGCGGTGGGTTCCCAATTAGGATTGGCGAATGCAGCAGGAAGGGCACTATGGGCACGACGGGCCTGTGTTTGTCTTTTTGGTGGCAGCGGGACACTACTTGTGCTTGCCACCTCACCAGCTTGAACTGCACCTATGGGACTCGCCACGTCACCAAGTGTTACTGCAGTGCTGGTTTGACTACGACCGGGGTGTACTACGCCGCTGGCGCTTGCCAGTTCACCAAAACGCTACAAAAAAAACTGTTAGCGATCACAGGGATCCGGCCTGACTCTGCGAACGCTGCAGTTATGCGTTTAGTGTTTTGTAAGTGACAGTGATCGATCGATACTGCACTTGGGTGGGCTGGGCCGGGCCGGGCGGAGGGGCAAAACGCAGGTGCTAGCAGGTATCTGGGCTGATCCCGCTAACACTGCGTTTTTGGGAACCCTAAACTGCTGGGGACGCTAGTATAGATCAGATCGGATCAGATATTGATCCGATCAGATACTATACCACTAAGGGAGGTGTATGCTGCGTGCGTGGGTGTTAGCGGTACTGGCGCTAATCTGACGCTGCCTGGGGCTGGTGCTTGCCAGTTCACCAAAACGCTACCAAAAAAACTGTTAGCGATCGCAGGGATCAGGCCTGACTCTGCGAACGCTGCAGTTATGCGTTTAGTGTTTTGTAAGTGACAGTGATCGATCGATACTGCACTTGGGTGGGCTGGGCCGGGCGGAGGGGCAAAACGCAGGTGCTAGCAGGTATCTGGGCTGATCCCGCTAACACTGCGTTTTTGGGAACCCTAAACTGCTGGGGACGCTAGTATAGATCTGATCGGATCAGATATTGATCCGTTCAGATACTATACCACTAAGGGAGGTATACGGTGCGTGCGTGGGTGTTAGCGGTACTGGCGCTAACCTGACGCTGCCTGGGGCTGGTGCTTGCCAGTTCACCAAAACGCTACCAAAAAAACTGTTAGCGATCGCAGGGATCAGGCCTGACTCTGCAAACGCTGCAGTTATGCGTTTAGTGTTTTGTAAGTGACAGTGATCGATCGATACTGCACTTGGGTGGGCTGGGCTGGGCCGGGCGGAGGGGCAAAACGCAGGTGCTAGCGGGTATCTGGGCTGATCCCGCTAACACTGCGTTTTCGGGAACCCTAAACTGCTGGGGACGCTAGTATAGATCTGATCGGATCAGATATTGATCCGTTGAGATACTATACCACTAAGGGAGGCGCATGCTGCGTGCGTGGGTGTTCGCGGTACTGGCGCTAATCTGACGCTGCCTGGGGCGACGCATATCACCGCCGGGCGATCGGGGGGCTAAACCTTTATTCGGTAATAAACGGCGGGTGCCCTGACACTATAAAAAATAAACGAACTAACCAGCGTCACCCGTAACAGTTATACAGTGATCAGTGGTGAAAGGGTTAACTAGGGGGCAATCAAGGGGTTAAAACATTTATTAGATAGTATATGGGGGTCCCTGTCGCTATAAAACACTGACGGCGAACCTAAATATTTACGTTCCTAACTAGCGTCACCAGCGACACTAATACAGCGATCAGAAAAATGATCGCTTAGCGACACTGGTGAGGGGGGGTGATCAAGGGGTTAAAACTTTATTAGGGGGGGTTAGGGGGGTATCCTAGACCTAAAGGGGGCCTAACACTAACTGCCCTAACACTAACTGTCACAAACTGACACTATGCAGTAATCAAAAAAAAAAAAAAATACTGCTAATGTCAGTTTGTGACAGGGGGGGGGGTGATTGGGGGGGGATCGGGGGGCGATCGGGGGGGGGATCGGGGGTGTAAATATGCCTGGCATGTTCTACTGTGTGTGTGTGTGTGTTGTGCACTCACTTGTCATCTCTCCTCGGCGCTGGAACGGAAACTGCCAGACCGAGAAGAGATGACATCACATCCTCTGCCTGTGTGAAACGACACACAGGCAGAGGAGGATTCCCATTGGCTGGGAGCGATCGCGAGGGGGGGGCCACGATCGGATGGTCTCCCCCTCGCCTCCCGACGCTCCCAGTCAGATGCCGACCGCCGATGGCACCGGGGGGGGTCCGAACGGACCCCCCGCCCGCGGGAGGCAGATCACGTATGGGTACGTGATTTTGCCTGCCCGTGCCATTCTGCCGCAGTATTAAAACCACTGCTCCCGAAAAAAACGTCCGTTTTTAAACGTTTTTTTTGCATTGATATATGTCCCCTGGGGCCGGCCCCGGGTCCCCAAACCCTTTTTTAGGACAATAACATGCAAATTAGCCTTTAAAATGAGCACTTTTGATTTCGAACGTTTGAGTCCCATAGACATCAATGGGGTTCTAATGTTCGTGCAAATTTTCGGTCCGTTCGCAGGTTCTGGTGCGAACCGAACCGGGGGGTGTTCGACTCATCCCTACAACTGAGTAGTTGCATTTAGTATAAAAAAATTGCACTCCAAAAACCTTTGCTGTTAATAAGCAGTACACTAAAAGTTTTATTCTAAAATTATATAAATTATGCAAACTTTTCCTGGCTTCATGCTTACAAATATTTCCTTATACAGCAGATATTCAAACAGAAGGGGGCCACTGAAATAGCTTAAAATAAATGCTATTGAATGCTGGAGAAGGAATAAATAATGATGTTGAATTGCTGATCTGTTGATGAACTGGTGTTTTTAACGTTGTGGTGGAGATTTGGCATCTACATGGATGTGGTCATGCTTAGTATCATGCTTAGTATTATGATGTTTGGCAAATTGGGTATGATGCACATAATCAGGGTGAGAAATCAGGCAATGCTGTATGGTAATAGGGTAATAATGAAAACTGTTTTGTGTTTCAGAGTATAAAAGCTGAGCTGCAAAGAGAAACTAAGACAGTACACTAAAAAAGGGTTAACTACTGCTGCTAACTGAAGGGGGGAGGCAAGGAAAAAATATCTCTCTGTACATTAGCTGTCATATCAGTTAGCAGAGCTGACAACTGACTAAAGATGGCTATGTATATATTTTAGAACCTTAAACAGTGCTCTGTTCATCTAGAATGGACAGCCAGTTTATTGCATACTGAATGATGTCCAGATTTTATAGAGTGCAATGAATCATCTGAGATTATTCAAAACTCATCTTCAGGCTCATTTTTCTCTCATATTGTCTTTTATGTGTACTTTGATCCAGCGCTGCGTAAAGACTGATGAAGTAATCAGTCACTGACCAAAAGGTCTGGTTTTTGTGGCTCCCAGTGGAAAGATTCTACTGGGCCTTTACATCACATCCTATTCAAGTTGGGTTGCCTGCAGAACTACATTCCCCAAGAACCCTCAGCCCACATATACAGAGTGCGTTGGAAGGTACTTGGAAGATTATCACATAAATCCTTAGTGAATACAAAGTGTGACCTTACAAGTATGCACCTTGTGTTGGAAAAGTGTTAAGGTTTCTTGATATCTGTTTGCACTGTGCATCTGATTGACAGATTAAAGATTCAACCGAGCAGCCTGGAACCGTTTTTTGCACTTCTTTAAAAATAAATAAGATTCTATATATATATTAGCAGAGAATATAAAGAAAAAAATGGCAATTGTTGCAATATTTTATATCACGCGGTATTTGTGCAGCGGTGTTTTAAACGCAACTTTTTGGGAAAAGGGACACTTTCATGAATTAAAAAAAACCAAACAGTAAAGTTAGCCCAATTTTTTTGTATAATGTGAAAGATGATGTTACGCCGAGTAAATAGATACCAAACATGTCACGCTTTATAATTGCACGCATTTGTGGAATGGCGACAAACTACGGTATCTAAAAATCTCCATAGGCGGCGCTTAAATTTTTTTTTACGGTTACCAGGTTAGAGTTACAGAGGAGGTCTAGTACTAGAATTATTGCTCTCACTCTGACGATACCTCGCATGTGTGATTTGAACACCGTTTACATATGCGGGCATGACTTCTGTATGCATTTTCATTGCTGCGCGAGCTTGCGGGGACGGGGGCGCTTTAAAAAAAAAAATGTATTTATTTATTTTTATATTAATAAATTGTGTTTAAAAAAAAAAAAAAATTGATCACTTTTATTGCTGTCGCAAGGGATGTAAACATCCCTTGTGACAGTAATAGGTGGTGACAGGTACTCTTTATGGAGGGATCAAGGGTCTAAAAGACCTCCAATCCCTCCCTTGCACTTCAAAGTATTCAGATCGCTGAAACCGGCGATTCTGAATACTGTATATTTTTTTAAAACCGGCGCCATTGGCAGCCGAGTAAACGGGAAGTGACGTTGCTTCCGTGTTTACTATTAGGAGGCTGGAACAAAGCCACTCACGGCTTCGTTCCAGACCATAAGTAGCCGCCGGAGGCGGCAGATTGGTGATCGGGCCTCCCGATGGAACAGGAGGCCCGGTAAGAGCGGCGGGAGGCCGCGGGAGGGGGGCCTCCCCTTCCGCTCCTCCGGTATAACAGCCGAGCGGCTTTTAGCTGCATCAGTTGTTATACCTGGCTAGCCGATTGCCGGCTCTAAAAAACAGTACCGGGATGATGCCTGCAGCTGCGGGCATCATCCCTGTATGACCCCCGAAAGCCAAGTACACATATCTGCGTACGCTCGGCGGGAAGGGGTTAAAATATTAATACAGATAAACATATTCAATATTCAGATGAAATCAAATATACAGCAAATCTTTGCCTAGTTTTCAGAACTCGGGCTACTCACCCTTTATTTAACAAAGAAATACATCATCCCCCGGATTCCGGGGTGACCCAACCACATAAAATATACTGTGACAGGGAGGGAGTCTCTTCCACTGTAGGTCTGGCCGCTGCAAGAGGAAGTAGAGACCCTCAGCAGCCCCTTTTATCACTTCCGCAGGGACTTCCAGAAACTTCCCTGGGTTCCAATTGGACCACCTAAAACTTAATGCATGTATTTAAAGAGACAGTACACCCACCATCCTAAACACTCCAAATATATATAGCTAACCTGCATCTTGCCATTGACCAGGGCTGGGTGGTCCCTGTCCCAAGAAAGTGGGCTCAGATGGTGCGCCCCCTTTTGTACATTAGTTTTGGAAAAAGTAGGGAAGGATTAGATTGCTTGTCAGTTTTTATTACTTTCTGTGCCCACGTTAGGGAGATTCATCCTCTCTATTTATCCTGTTTACCATTATCATTAAAAGTGAAAGTAAAGAAAATCCCACATTTTGGGTTGTCCCCAGAAACGTAACGGAGAGGAAATCTTTCAATAGGGACACTAGTTCTGGTGATCTGGGGGTTTCCAAGGGATTCCCTTAATTTGCAATGATTTCCTTTCACTTCCTGTTTGACTATGGGACAGGAAGTGAAGGGAAATCTCCACAATGGGACATAGATCATGAAAAAAAATCTGACAGGAGTTGTAACCCTCCCTTGCTCTATCTAAAGTGAAAAAAAGAGAAAAACATTTTGCCTTCTTTAAGGAGAACTGGATAGTGAATAGACTTTCTTCCTACTTGCTTCTTGAGGTCAGAGCATTTTTGATGTTTTTTATAAATGTTTTAGTTGGGAGATTATGCAGTGCAGTTGGTGACTCAGTTGGCAATGACAGGAAGTGGCACTATGCAAAGCTGAGCAGGGAGAGTCATTGCCGTTTTGAATAGGCTTACAACAAAATCATGCAGTACTAACATGCTGACATCAATGCTGTGGGAAATTTAAACTACGAGGGAAGACTGGTCACTCATCTCAAAAAAGACCAGTCAGAGGTGACCAGCCTTCTAAACAAGAAATGCTGGAAATCCCATTGTGTGCAAGCGTACTATCAAGACACAAAAAAGAAGCAACGTACAACTGTAGCTACAAAAAAATATGAAAATAGATGAGTGATTCCCTGTTTTAACCACTTAAGGACCAGGCCTATTTTTCAAACGTGTTGTTTACAAGTTAATATCATTTTTTTTGCTAGAAAATTACCTAGAACCCCCAAAAATTTTATACGTGCAATTTTGTTTGGAAAAATACACTTTTTTGAATTAAAAAATAAGACAACAGTAAAGTTAGTCCAATTTTTTTATATTGTGAAAGATAATGTTACGCCGAGTAAATTGATACCCAAACATGTCATGCTTAAAAATTGCGCCCGCTCGTGGAATGGCAACAAACTTTGACCATTAGGCAGTGTTAAATAAATTCTACAGGTTATAAGTTTTGAGTTACAGAGGAGGTCATTTGCTAGAATTATTGCTTTCGCTCTAATCGCGGCGATACCTCATATGTGTGGTTTGAACACTGCTTCTGCGCACGAGCTCGGCAGGACATGGTGCTTCAATTTTTTTTTCTTATTTATTTTACTCTTTAATTATTTTTTACGCTGTCCTTTTAAAAAAAATGTTTGGCTCACTTTTATTCCTATTACAAAGAATGTAAACAAAAAGAAATAAAGCAGGACAGGATATCTTTAATGTGAGATCTGGGGTCAAACCTCAGATCTCACATTTACACTTAAATGCAATAAATCTCTTTTTTTTTTTTTTTTAAATCTCCTTTAAGACCATTGGGTGGAAGTGACGTTTGACGTTGCTTCCGTCATCCAATGTTATGCAGCCAAGTGGGGCCATCTTTCCCTCACTTGGCTCTATGCTACTGAGAGGATAGGATCGAACCGGTAGCGGCGGAGACGACCGGGGCATAGCAGGAGGTGAGCACCGCCTGCCATTGAAGAAAATACTGGGGTTATGGCAGCTATCTGCTGCCAAAACCATGGTATTCTACGTCAAAGTATATGGGAGTTCACCGCTCCAAGGTAATTACCTATCCTAAAATCAACTGTCTCCACAATCAAGTAGGGTGCTGGCTACCTTTTGTTTAGTAAAAATAGATATCAAAGCATAGTAAGTAGGTACAGACCAACTGCATAGCCGCTAATGCGTTTCACACCTGATATGGTGATTAGTCATAGCTAAAGTGCCACACTCTTTTGTGAAAAGAATAGACATTTATTAAGGGGTCAAAACAAAATAAATAAGAAGGCAACACATCAACTATTTGACATGCAAAATTGGTAGCCTGAGGAGTCCATTTAATAGGGAGCACAATTCGGTCCAGGACTCCGAGAGATCAGGAACAGCAGCAGATGACATATATGTCCCCAGGCTGTGGGCTTACAACAGCCTGCGTTTTTTGCCAGACGGGTCTGGCAAAGGCCATCACTCTCTTGTCTTCCTTCCACGCTTGCTTCCACGCTGCGGCTCTGGTGTTGGAGTTGTGGCAGGCGGTAGAGGAGAAGGAGTATGGTCCAACTCGCACAGGTGGGTTTTGCTTGTGAGTTCGCCCCTCAACCCTTTATTTAGGGCCATATATATCACTTCCTTACAAATGAGGGGTTGGCCCACCTCCATTTCCTGCATTTTGTTGGCACCCATGCAGGCATAGGCCTCAAGAATACTGGGGGGTTCTGAGGGCCGCAGAAGCCTGCCGAATTAACCCAAGTGCTGACTCCTCCGCGTTCCTCCCCTTGATGGGCCTTTTTAGTTAAAGGGGAGGCACCTGGGATTTGGTCAGGCTACTGGGCCTGGCCGCCTCCTGGCTGCCACTTACCCCCGCCACCTCCTGGCTGCCACTTACCCCCGCCACCTCCTGGCTGCCACTTACCCCCGCCACCTCCTGGCTGCCACTTCCCCTACCACCTCCTGGCTGCCACTTTCCACAGCCTCCTCCTGGCTGTAGGCTTTCCTGTGTATGAAAAAGGGACATAGTTTTAGTTTCTTGTTTATCAATCACACACAATTTTGAGAAATACGTTGAACAATGCTATACCTGATTCAAGCTGGGCTCCTCCATATCTTTTTTCTGGGTGGAAGGCCCAGGTTGGATGTCGGAAGCCTCAGCTGGGGTGGAATGAAGAGTGGAAGGAAGGGTTGAGAGTGATGGCCTGATTTCAGTCTGGTCTGACAGAAACCGCAGTCTGTCATAGTACCACAGCCTGGGTACATAAATGACATCTGCTGCTGCTCCTGTTATCTGGGAATCCTGAACCTTCTTGTGCTCCCTATTATAAGTGCTCCTCAGGCCACCAATTTTGCACTTCAAATAGTTGATGTTTGCCGTGGGGATCTGCGGCTTCACAAATTCCAGCAATTTATCCAGTGCTGCCTTCCTCTTTATTCGATTTGTATAAAAGGGGTGTTTTGTCTGCCACAGACAGGGCAGCTCTCTGTACAAATCAATGAATTGGGGGAGGAAATCATGATTGTTGAATCCATCCATGAATCCATTGAATCCAATCCATTTTATCTGCAAGGCACAACACAAGTCACAACCTAATGTCAGGCTAAACTCGCATAATATTGCCCCAATATAGGCCTCAATCTCTAAGCAGTATAGGCCACCGATGCCCCAAGTTAAAATTGTACCTTAGTTAGAACGATCGGCGCTTCTGCTACTCCTTCCTCCGCTCACAGATCATACGTACAACGCACGTTTGTTCCACGTTATATACACTGCGCATGTGTTAAACTCCGCCCACCCCTGACTTTCTTTCTAGTATATTCCCCACCCCTTCTCTTTTGGCGCAGTGGGAGAGCACATGGCGGAGAAAGAACAAGTGCATGAAGATAGCAGCAGCAATGACGAAAGCCCAGAGCCACCAACGTCCTGATCCCGGAGGAGATTTAAGGCCTCAAATATGTCCTTTGTAGAGATGGTGGACATCTTGAAGAGGGCCGACTATGACGGGAAGCATGGACCTTACCCAAACCTAAATGTGAGAAAGGCCAAGATCATGGCTAAAGTTGTGAGAAGTCTGCACAGGAATTATGGGGTACGACGATCCAAGGGTCAACTGAGGAAACGCTGGTCAGACCTCAAATTGAGGGAGCCTGATCAGTACAGAAGGATCAAGAGAGTTCTGCAAAAAAGTAAGTAGTTGGCGTGTGTACCTATTTTTATTATTACGTTTGTGCTTTTCTTTACTGTTGTACAGTTTAAAAAGGCAACTTTCAGGTTCGTGGGCACAGTAATCATTTGTAGTAAACATTGTTCGTTCGCCCACTAATACAATGTTTTTTGCAGATGCAGGTTAACTACATTTGGTCATGCCTATTTGTATTAAAAGAAGTTTAGTACATTGTTGTCTAGATGGGTTTGTAACTAGAATGAAGTGCAAACTTGATTCAGTGAAAGGAGAGGACACTCAGCAGCTGTTTACACATCCGGACGCAGGAGCTCTAGTGTGGGACACCAGTACAAACTTTTTAGGGTGTCCCACACAGATGCTCCAGTGGATTACTAGGGGTCTTTACATGTGTGATACTTTACCAAAAAAGGTAAGTATTCCAGCTTTAAGAAAGGGAAAAAATCATGTCTTCAGCTTGGAGGAAGGAGAGGTTTATGAACTGGGCAAAATAGTGACTACAACAGGTGAGTGTCTGAGACCACAGCTCAGGCACACAAATAATATTTGTACACATTTTAGGGGGTGTTTAGGGTAAAGCACTACTATGGAGCTGACAAAATATATTAAGTGACTAAGCTAGGTGTGTATGGGCCCAGGATAGCATGCTGGGGAGGTTAGTGAAGGTAAATACGCATGAAGGAAAAAAAAGAAACTTTAAAAACTTCCAGCATGCATGAGGATAAAGAGGACATTCACAGCATATTACAATCATGGTAATTAGGGAATGATGAAAGAAATACAATACATTAGCAAACATTAAATACATAGAATGTTATGTTAAAGAAGAAAACTTACCTTAATATAGTCCTTCTGCAGGACCTGAATGATGGCAGAACAGGTCTCTGGAATAATGATCTCCAGAGCCTGGGGGGAGATGCCTGTCGAGAACTTGATGTCCTTGAGACTTCTCTCTGTCGCCAAGTATCGCAAGGTGGCGACTAGCCTCTGTTCAGGAGTGATGGCTTACCGGATGCAGGTGTCCTGCTTCGTAATATAGGGGGACAGCAAAGCCAACAAACAGTGAAAAACGGGGTCCGTCATCCGGAGATAATTCCTGAAATCATCAGGATTATTCTCACAGATCTCCCGCAACAAAGGTATATGAGAGAATTGGTCACGCTGGAGCAACCAATTCTTCGTCCATGAACTCCTCCCCACCCTGTTCATGGACTGGGCTTGGGTCATAGTAAGAACCCCAACACCAAACCCCTGTACAGCATGAACTCTACAATGAGTACGTACCCGCAACATGGCTTCAAAACGGTCGGCTGCTCAGAACGAACTAACAGAACGCACTGAAAATCAGAAAGGCCTGAGAAGAGCGAACTGAAAATCAGAAACGAGCGGACAAGAACGCACTGAGAATAAAATACGTACTATAGAAATACGCACTGGAAACCAGATGCGAACTGACTACATGCACTGAAAACCAGATACGAACCCACAAGCACAAACTGAAGAGCAGTAACGATCTGAAAAGTAAGAGGCTGAAAAGCGCGAATCGTCTCTCACCAAACTTCTACTAACACGAGATTAGCAGAAGGAGCCCAAAGGGTAGCGCACTTCCTCTTTATAGTGCCGTCGTACGTGTTGTACGTCAGCGTGTTCTTGACGATCGAAATTTCCAACAACATTTGTGTGACCGTGTGTATGCAAGACAAGTTTGAGCCAACATCCGTCGGAAATAAAACCAGGATTTCGGTGTCGGAATGTTCAATCGTGTGTACGCGGCATTACAGTTATTTTTTAAATGAAAATGTGCTGTAGTAAAACTGAATGATGGGGAGACTGGTGGTTCATCTACAGTAAATAATAAACCTACTAAACTGATTGAAAAAAGCCTTAACAGTTCTAGTGAAATCAAATCCACATCTTGTGCATGTTATTTACGTATCTGAATTCGTAAATTTTACTTTTTGTTCACGGTAATTAGGATCACTTTACTGATGAAATATGTTTGTTATCTTATATAGCGGAACTTTTTGCATTAATGAAAGCCTTGCTAACCAAAGCATGATGTACGTGCTTTCCCAATAAATAATGGCATATTACATATTTAGCGGTTCCCATAGAGATTTTTTTCTAATTCTTTCTAGAATGCTGACCATCCATTGTTCTGATTATATTTAAAAGAAGACTGCACCACAATAATCAATCTTCTGTAGG